>CM057343.1:288424645-289624645 GCA_030015575.1 Agapanthus africanus | reverse complement strand
GGGTCTCGAAATCCATCAGCAAGCTCATGGTGGACGACTCATATATCATGGGAAAACCACGCTTTTCATTTAAAAAGAGAGAAAAGAAGTTTGTATAAGTTTTGCGGTTTTCCCCCAAATCCAGAAAATCTCATGGAAATCCGAATCCAAAACCTCAATAGCACGTAAAATAGTGAATATATGCATGAGAATCCATGAATGCGGCATAACAATGAATAACAGTATGCATGAAGTGACAAGTAATAACTACAATGTCTAAACTGGCATATAAGGCAAGTGCACCAATATCATGTCAAAACTACTATCTAACAAGCTAAGTCAAGCAATAATATTCTCTATGTGTACGTGACATGTCAATTACCGATGAAGATGTGTGTGAGCCGGCAAATAAGTGTACGTGGTACATACGCATCATCGGTAATGGTGCTGGTGTCCTAACAGCATGATATCAATAATGGAATATGAATCACAATAAGTATGCGAGGCAGAGCAACAGCAATAATGAGCGGGAGCTAAATGCTAGACACAAGGACAACTAATATGGGCTAACAACTACATTAAACTATAGGGCTAATCTGTCAAGCTAAAAAAAAGGTAAGGAAGCCGCCTAACGTCTGAGTCGATACATATGTATATATATATATTAGTCGGTGACCCCTCCTCGATAATATCACATCCGATACCATATCTATAATCAAATATTCCCAAGTCAAGAGTGCGGATCAAACATCAATATATAGCTCGTACGTAAATCCTTCGTACGGCATCCCAAATCTGGGTACGGGTCAATATCACATTATTCATCTGGTATCCTCTTTATCGAAGATCATAATCTGGGTACTGATCTACGTCTAGTACGATACGAATATCATCAATATAGTCATGATCTGACTGCTGATCTACAGCCTCATACAAACCGATATTATCATCATATATCGTCATAAAGAGGTATACATCGCCTAATGCGACCAATTATGGATATATTAACATATCTTATCTCATATCATGATCACATGTCAACCATTCAATGTATAACACTATTCACATGTATCGTCGTCCCAAGATCCGCTATAACATCAGGACGTATCTAAAGTACGAATCCTGCCATATCACCGTTCTCGCGGTCTCAATCAAATCTTATCGACTCATCTCAAATCCCAAATACTATCCTCAAATCCAGTATGTGAACACATAGTCCCATACCCATATGAACACATAACAATATAACCCCATATAAGCACATATGAAAGAAGAATGTATGCAAGTATGGGTGTGTGCGTGTAAATGTGGTGTAACCTCTACTCTAGGGTCTCGCAACACTAAACTAATCTGATCACACCGAAAATCCATCTATGTCATCAATACTCTCAAACAATATATATATAATCAATATATGTGTGTATACGTATTCGTATACATCACAATGAACTGCGGGGGTGCTATACGCCATCCACCCGACTTCTCCCCATAGATATAAATCTACTCACCTGGTCCTCGCTCGCCGGTGTCGACGTCGCTACGCGCTTGATTGTCGTCTCGAAGTCCACATGGGGTACCTACATATCATAACGCACCGTATCGCATTAAAATCCGACTCATGACCGAAACGACACATGAATCCCACATAGGTCAAAACCTATGGTTGCTTTCACAAATCAACCCAAAAACCCTCGACGTCGGCGTACAAACGCCAAACCATCGAGAAAAACCCAAACACACTCATTTGCACATTCACGAACACTAATTATAATATAAAATAGGTTAAAATTCACAAAAACCCCAAACTCACTTTAAAAGCCATTTTTCCGAAAATCTAGCAAGCAAAAATTTACCGTTTTAGTACAAAACATGATGTTTTAACAATTCTAATGGCCATAATATTTACTAAATAACTTAAATAAGCCATACAAACCATTCCCACAATTTAATTTCACCAAACTATATACGTTCAAAAAAACTAGTTTGCAATTTTAACCAATTTCGACCATTTTATAGCAAAAATGCACATACAACAATCTAGCTTGGATTCGCATGATCTAAAGCATTGAACTACGTTTTAAAAGGTTAAAGAAATCATGAAAAACCTAATTACATTTTTCTCTTAAACCAATTCATGGTTCACAAAAACCTAGTTAGCAATATGGCTTAATTATTACAATTCCAACATAACAATTTGCAAACTAACAATTTGCTTATGTTTCATATTTCACAAAATGATGAATTCCACTTTGCAACGATAATCACACAACAAAAATCCTAACTATAATCTAATCCTTCCCATTCTTGTGTACAGCGGGCCTCAAGACATTTCAAGAGCTAACCAAGAAAGTCCAAATGCTGGAACGCTCGAAGCAAGAGTCCCCGCCGGACTCTCAGAGAGACAAAACTTGGAAAAGCAAGCGAGACGACAACCGTAGAAGCGGGAGTTCCAGAAATACCAATGTCTTCAATGTGTCCGACAATGAAGAAAAGTGAAGGGCGGGCGAATCCAAAACCAACCGAGCTCGAAAGCCATTGCTGGGAGGAGATGGGCCTTCCCTAGAGGAGAAAAAGAACAAGGTTTACTCTTTCAGAAGGGACAAGGTCCGCAAGATATTCAAATATGCCTTGAACAACGGCCTACAATTGCCGGAGTCAAAAAGACCCCAAGAAGAAAAAATGACCGACAATCCCCTGTATTGCCCGTACCACCGAGTAGTGAGCCATGCGATCAAGGATTGCTATATCTTCAAGGACTGGGTCGAGAAGCAATACAAGGCTGGAGAGATCGAGCTGTCCAAAAGCGTGTTGGTGAACAATCAAGTTGCAACCACCAACTTTATACAGACAGAAGCTGAAGTCTTCTGGGAGAAGACAGCCGAACCCGCTTCCCTGAGAAATGAAACGGACTCACCGCGGCCTCCGTGGAGTACGAACATATCTAATAAGACGAAGAAGATGATAAAGCTACTTCGGAAAGAGCCCAGGACAGAATAGGAAAAGCAGAAAAAGTCTACCATGCCAGCTGCCAATGCGGCTCCATTAGGCTCAAAATCTAAAAAGCTCAAGAAGAAGAAAAGTGCAGCTCGGCACGAAAAGGATTTTGCAGAGAGATCGACCATTCAAAAATATATCGATTCCCTCGAATAATATGAACAGAAGGAAAGAACTCTCATTCAATTGAAGGAGTTCCTCTCTGTACGAGCGGCTGAAATTCTGGAGGAGTTAGAAGAAGACTCTAATGAAGAGATCCCAGTGGTGACCTTCTACGCCATCCATCTTGGTAGCGACTCTGAGGAGGAGCTCTGTTTTCCTGAAGAGGACGAGGAGCTTGCCACAAAGGCCAACCAAATCCAGCTTAGAAGCGGCAGGGCTCTACCGCCAAATCAGGGCAATGCCCTAAAAAGAAAGGAAAAATAGGTGGCTAGTGAGGAAGATGGCAAAGAACCGGCTAATGAAAACTCAATTCCTTCCTCAGTGGACTACAATGTATTGGCTCATCTCCGAAAGCTCCCGTCACTCCTCAGCATCTACGATGCCTTGGTTTTATCTCAAGAGCTTAGAGATATTCTCATTCATGCTCTACAAAACCCTGAGCGGTATCAGGCTAGTTTTACAGAAATTAATATGAAAGAAGCTCAGAACACTTTGCAAGCCGCCGCAATCACATTTAAGGATGAAGACTTGCTACTGGGAACGACTGAGCATAATCGGCCGCTTTACGTGACCGGGTATAGCGACGGAGATCGGATTAATCGCATATTGATTGATCCGGGGTCCTCAGTGAACATCATGAACTTGCGAACTCTGAAGAGTTTGTCAATGGATATCCGACACCTGTCAAGGGAAAGGATTGCCATTCAAGGCTTCAACCAAAATTGCCAGAAAGTACTGGGGTCCATAGCTCTGCCAATCAAATTTGGGGATCTGGAGACCGAAGCTAAGAAATACGTGATCGACGCTGACACGTCTTATAAGATTCTCTTGGGGCGGCTGTGGCTCCACGATTACGGCATCATTCCGTCAACCCTCTATCAATGCATGAAGTATACTAAAAATGGCGAAGAAAGACGTATTGACGGAGACATCCAGCTGTTCGGTGTGCATGAAGTACGATATGAAGATTCTCGGTACTTCATGAACCACCAAAATGCTAAGCCACAACTGACTGAGGATAGAGCGGCCCCAAGACTCAAAATCAAATCTCAGCAGGCTGTCACTTTCGAAAGCAAAAACGCCCAGGTGCGCCCGTGTTTCGGTAGCGATACTGACGAGTCCGACGCTGGAAGTCCGTCCTTCCATAAAACCCGCCCTCGTTTCGGTAGCGATACGGATGAATCTGATGCTGAAGGCCCATCTAGCAGCAAAATCCGCCCTCATCTTAGCAGCGACACTGAAGAGTCGGAAGAAGAGGACCTGCCTTGCAATAGCTGCGCAGATTGGACCCCCATGCAACGAGCGAAACTACGAGATAGTTTCGAAATTACAGAAGGGTCCTAGCAGTCACAAGGGTGCCGGAGCAGATGTGCAAAGAGCTCGATGCATTGCCAGTCTCTACCGTGGACCAGCTGAAAACTTTCTACGTTCCCGGAGGGAAAAGTGGACAGAAGGGCATCCTGTTTTATGGCTCAAATCCTGTTGTGCACCCGGACGACTTGTCTGTCGCGTGCGTTCCCTATGAGCGGGGCATAAGAGCCGTCCTCAATCCCAAATACTATGCACCCGAGATGCGGGAATATTTCAAAAGGTGCAGATGCCGGCTATATTAAACGGAGTCCGAAGCAAAGTTTTAAGAAGGACTATGGCATCCACCTCAGGTCCAAGCACTCATCGATGGACGAATTCCAGATAGACGGGGCATAGGTTTCATCCATCCTGAGTCTAAGGCATGCTACATGATCCATATTGGTGAAGCCAGTGAAAGATCAAATGATGATGACGAGATAGCCGAACCAGAAGAAGCTCCTCAAGAACTCGAGGATGGCGGACAAGCAACCTTTGACGAGCTAACCGAGATTGACCTAGGAACACCCGATAATCCAAGGCCGACCTACATCAGCTCGCACTTGTCAGAGGAAATGAAAGCGCAGATAATCTCCCTGCTGCACGAGTTCATCGACTGCTTCGCGTGGACGTACAAAGAAATGCCTGGCATTTCCCCTGAAGTAGCCGTGCATAAGCTGGCTATATCTCCTAATGCTAAGCCAGTCAAAAAAGCTCCTCGAAGAATGAGAAGGGAGTTGGAAGAAAATGTCATCGGGGAAACCAAGAAACTCATCGATGCCGGCTTTATCAGGGAGGAAAAATATGCGGACTGGATCGCATGCATAGTCCCAGTGAAGAAGAAAAATGGGCAGATCAGAGTTTGTGTCAATTTCAGGGACCTCAACAAGGCATGTCCTAATGACGACTTCCCGCTACCGGTCATGGAAATGATGGTCGATGACACCTCAAATTACGAACTGTTCACCTTTATGGATGGCTCATCTGGGTATAATCAGATCAAAATGTCGCCTGAGGATGAGAAGCACACAGCATTCCGAACCCCGATCGGAATATACTGCTACAAGGTGATGCCGTTCGGACTGAAGAATGCAGGTGCTACTTACCAAAGGGCAATGACCAATATCTTTGATGACCTAATTCATAAAGTCGTCGAATGTTATGTTGATGATCTGGTCGTCAAGACTAAAACCAAGGCCGATTATATCCAAGATCTTAGGACCGTTCTCACCAGACTGAAGGAATACGATCTGAAGAAGAATCCTCTGAAGTGCGCTTTTGGCGTGTCATCGGGAAAATTCCTGGGCTTTATAGTCTGGCATCGAGGAATCGAAGTTTACCCATCAAAGATAAAGGCCATCATGAAGATGCCCCTTCCAAAGAGTCTGACGCAGCTGAGATCATTTCAAGGCAAGCTTGCTTATATACGGAGGTTTATCTCAAATTTATCGGGAAGATGTAGGCCTTTTTCAAAACTCATGAAGAAAGGAGCTCCTTTTATCTGGGATGCCGAATGTCAAGCAGCGTTCGAAAGCATCAAACAATACTTGTTGCACCCTCCAGTGCCGGTCGCTCCCATTCCAAATAAACTGCTGATTCTTTATTCTGCCGTGCTAGATGAGTGACTCGGTGCGCTCCTTTCCCAGAATAATGAGGGGAAAAAAATGCCCTCTACTACCTCAGTCGAAATCTAGTCGGGGCGGAACACAACTATTACCCAATCGAAAAGCAATGCCTGGCTCTGATATTTGCTGTGAAGAAGCTGAGGCACTATCTGCTCGCTCATCGTGTTATGCTGATCTCCAAGATCGACCCGCTCAAATACTTGATAACCAAAGCAAGCCTAGCCGGCAGAATGGCAAGATGGGCTGTCATGCTACTTGAGTTTGACATAGTTTATACTCCTCAGAAAGCAGTAAAAGGGCAACCTCTTGCAGTCTTTTTCGCTGCTCATGCCATACCAGAAGGGTCACCACTCAATTGCGAGTTACCCGACGAACAAGTGCTGCACCTCGAGGATGACGATCCATGTTGGGAGCTCTACCTCGATGGGGCCTCATCGATAAGGACCTCCAGTAAATCAAGCGTTTCGGAGATAAAAGCAGGGATAGGATTGGTGTTCATCACTCCATCAATGGGAACCATACGGCGTTCTTTTTCTCTCACCGAGGCTCGCACAAACAATGAGGCCGAGTATGAAGCTCTGATAGCTGGTTTGGAGCTCGCCATAGAAATGGAAATCCTTCGGCTACGGGTTTACGGTGACTCCCAGCTTGTCGCCAATCAATTGGCGACTATAATATATACAAACCCGAGTTTGCTCGGTATAGAAGTCGGGTGGTGGAACTCATGAAACGGTTCACTCACATTGAACTAACGAGAGTCCCTAGAGCGTTGAACGGAAAAGCTGACGTACTCGCTCGCTTAGCTAAGGAGCTGGCTGATCCTGATATGGAAGAAATTCTGATCACAGTCAGGAGCCGGCAAATTCTACCCTCTGTCTCTCTACGAGAAGAGGAAAGCGCGGAACAGAAGAGCAGTCCCGCCGAAGAAGCTTCGATCGTTCAAGACGAACCCGATTGGAGAGAACCCTTCATAGAGTACTTCCGATACGACAAGCTGCCCGAAGGAAGATGTACGAGTGTTCAGCTGAAGAAGAGAGCACTCTGATACGTGTTTGTAAACGACACGCTATACCGCAGGTCATATGACCAACTCTGGCTCAGGTGTCTGTCATTGGCCGAAGCCCAAAAGGTCATGAAAAAAGTTCACTCGGGCGTTTGCGGTGCTCACCAATCTAGCCCCAAGATGCGACTTCAAATTAAACGGCTTGGGTATTACTGGCCCACCATGATACGGGATTATGGAGAGCATGCAAAGAAATGTTATATCTGCCAAATTCACAGAGATTTCATTTACAAGCACCCCAATCCGTTGCATCCTACGGTGGCGTCGTGGCCTTTCGAAGTCTGGGGAACCGACATAGTTGGTCCAATTGATCCTCCGTCATCCAAAGGCCACCAGTTCATACTGGCTGCAACAGACTACTTCTCCTAATGGGCTGAAGCTGTCCCGCTAAAAGAAGTCAAGACAGAAGATATTCTGACATTCTTCCAGCATAATATTCTATACCGCTTCGGTACACCAAGAACAATCATTTCTAACAACGGGCCTTCTTTCAAGAGCTTCAAAGTCTCAAGGTTCGCTACTCAGCATAAGATAGACTGGAGTTATTCCTCCATCTATAATCCAAGAGCCAATGGACTAGCCGAAGCCTTTAATAAGACTCTATGCAAGCTCCTGAGGAAAAATGCTTCAGCCAATAGGAGAGACTGGAATCTCAAGCTTCACGAGGCGTTATGGGCATATCGTACCACGCACCGTACTCCAACTCAGTCCACTCCGTACTCATTGCTCTTCGGAGTGGAGGCGGTCCTCCCCCTCGAAGTCAAAGTTCAAAGCTTAAGAATGGCCGTTCAGCACGAATTGATGGAGGAGGAAAACAAACTCCTTCGGCTCGAAGAGCTCGACGCCCTCGAAGAAAAGAGGCTTGCAGTACAACAAAATCTGGAGTTGCACCGAGCCCAAATGTCACGAGCCTATGACAAGATGACTTATCTCCGCATTTTCAAGAAAGGCGAATCGGTGTTAGTCCTCAAAAGACCGATCATCCCTAATCGACATGCTAAGGGAAAATTCGAGCCAAACTGGGAAGGACCATACGTCATCGAGAAAGTGTTTGACGGAGGATCCTACCAACTAATAAGTGCCGAGGGAGAAAGGCCCATTCCACCCATCAATGGCCGATATCTCAAGAAATACTACGTGTGAATGCTCCAAGTCACGGGCGAATTGAGCACACTAGCCCTACGGTCTGGATCAAACATCCTACAAAACCGTACACGATCCACGGGCGTAAACACCCTTATCTCTCCCAAATACTGCCGGTGAGACTACTTTTAAAGTCCTACCAGCGGCAAAAAAATGGTATGTCCACAAGCAAAACGGGCACGGATGAAAACCCGAAAAGGCTCCGTGAGTAAAAACAGCAGGACTACCGGCGAGTTTGTGAAAACCCGAAAAGGCGCAAACTCGTGAAAAAGGATGAAATACACTCGCAAAGTCCTCTCGACCTTGTGAGGAGAAAATCCCTGCGTGAGATCCTTACGACTCATAAAGGAGCAACACACTTAGGAATCCTCACGATTCCTAAGGAGAGCATACACCTGCGACATCCTCTCGACTCGTAGGGAGAAAATGCTTTTATGAGACCCTTACGGCTCATAAAATTGAAAAGTCTTAGGTGACAGGGACCTAAACCTGTCTCCTAAGCCACCGCTCCCCAACGGGGAATGGCAAATGATAAGTCGCTCCTGGCATTACGCTTTAGTGTTAGCGGTGCTGATGCCAACCAAAACCCAAATCCCAAGTCCTTCCGAGGCAAATGATGAGTTGCTCCTGACATTGTTCCAGTGCAGCAATGCTGATGCCAACAAAAAACCCAAATCCCAAGTCTTTTCGAGGCAAATGATGAGTCGCTCCTGGCATTGTTCCAGTGCAGCAATGCTGATGCTGACCAAAAACCTAAATCCCAAGTCCTCCCGAGGAAAATGATGAGTTTCTCCTGGCATTATTCCAAACAAGATCCAAATTCCAAGTCCCCAAACGGCGAATGATGAGTCGCGCCTGGTACCATATTCCAGTGTAGCGATGCAGACGCCAACCAAATCCAATATCTCAAAATTCTCCCGGCCTTATGGTTAGTCCCCAAATTGGCTGCCGTATACAATCCACGGGCTCAAATAATTCTCAGTATACCCATGCCCCACCGCAATCACCAGTTACGCGGCTGGTCTCCGCCCTCGGAATTATGCTGCATTTGGGAAGACCCACTCATGTGTCCTCACGATACATGAGGAGAACAAACCTTCGTGGGATCCTTACGACTCACAAAGGAAAAACACACTTGGGAGTCCCCACGACTCCTAAGGAGAAAGTGTACCTATGAGATCTTTTCGACTCGTAGAGAGAAAATGCTTTTATGGGACCCTTACGGCTCATAAAATTGAAAAGCCTTAGGTGATAGGGACCTAAACCTGTCTCCTAAGCCACCGCTTCCCAACAGGAAAAGGCAAACGATGAATTGCTCCTGGCACATGTGCTTCAGTGTTAGCAACGCTGATGCCTACCCTATTCCCAAAATTCCAAACTCCAATCCAATAGACCCCTAAGTCTTTAAAATGGGAACAGAAGACCTCTAAGTCGTTAAACCGGGAACAGATAACCCCTAAGTCATTAAACTGGGAACGGGGGAAATTCCCTCACGGCAAATGATGATTCGCTCCTTGTACCATATTCTAATGTGGCGATGCAGATGCCAAACCAAAACCAAAATCCCTAAATCCTGTCATGACAAATGATGATTCGCTCCTGGTACCATATTCCAGCGTAGCGATGCTGATGTCAACCCAAATCACCTCAAGTCAGCAAAACAACCAATGACCTCCCTGGCAGAATCAGATTCCACCTCGGAAACAAGTCAACTTCATCCCTGACACCGCAGGAAGCGGAGCAAGTCAAATCCAGAACCGACCGTCCATGTCGCTAAAAGGGCAGCATCGACCGTCCACGTCGCTTAAAGGGCAGCACCGACCGTCCAAGTCTCAAAAAGGGCAGAACCGACCGTCCACGTCGCTAAAAGGGCAGCACCAACCGTCCACGTCGCTAAAAGGGTAGAACCGACCGTCCACGTCGCTAAAAGGGCAGCACCGACCGTCCACGTCGCTAAAAGGGCAGCACCGACCGTCCAAGTCGCAAAAAGGGCAGAACCGACCGTCCACATAGCTAAAAGGGCAGCACCGACCGTCCACGTCGCTAAAAGGGCAGCACCGACCGTCCAAGTCGCAAAAAGTGCAGAACCGACCGTCCACGTTGCTAAAAAGGCAGAGTCGACCATCCAAGTCGCAAAAAGGGTAGCATCGACCGTCCAAATCGCTAAATAGGCAACATCGACCGTCCTAGTCGTAAAAAGGGCAGAATCGACCGTTCATGTCGTAAAAAAGGCAGTGCCAGCTTCCCAAAAGATGGGAACCGAATCAAGTCGCCTCCACATGAAAAAAGATCCATCAATTTCATGCACACAACCCACATATGTGGTGTGCATTTATTAATGGGGGGCAATTTGTTGGGGTAAAAATTTACGCCCCGGTTGACCAGGTCAAAATCAAAGTCAACCCCAAGCCAAGTGGGCCCAAGCCCAGATCCAGTGGGCCCATGCCCGGGTCGAGCCCGAACATGAAGCGGCCGGCCTCCCCCATGCTAAGATAAAATTTTGTAATAAATAATTTTGTTGTAGTTCTTTTATTTTATTTTATGAATAAATGTAAGAAAAATGGGCATAAAGCAGAATTTTTGTAAAGCCCATGGCTTATGTACAAAAAGAAATGGCACATGAGCCATAGGATAGGCAAAATGCCATTTTGTGAAGCCTAAGGGGCTATGTGTAAAGTGTATAGCCTATAAAGGCAAGGATAATGAAAATATCCCAACAACTTTTTCTCTCTCCAAAAAAAATCCAGATCTGTGATCTTCTTCTCCCTCAAGGTTCTAAAAGCTTCTTTTTTTCTTTTGAATTAAATCAATTGTTTTACTCTTCCTTTTAAAAAAACAAAATAGTTTTTCACCACAAAACCCACAAAGGGGAATTCAGATCTGCTATCAGATCTCAAAAAGAAGAGATTTTTAACATCTCACACTTCTTGATCTTCAAGATTCGGCCAACAAAGGAAGAAGAAGGAGACCCATCTCCAGAAACCCCACTTTGGGGAAGAACTAGGGCTCAAGGGGAGAAGCCCTTCATCAGCTTCAAAACATTTTAGGAGTTTCACTCCACTCCAATTTCTCTTTCGAGAGTTTCTCGGGCTAAAAGACTCTTTTTCTCGTCGGCGCCCGAGCGCCTTGCGCTCAAGCGCCCAGTGCCTGCGTGCCGACACGTGGCACGTCGGCGCTCGAGCGCTCGGCACTCAAGCGCCAAGCGCCCACGTGCCGACACGTGGCGCGCTAGCGCTCGAGTGCCCTGCGCTCAAGCGCCCTGCGCCTACGTGCCGACATATGGTGCGCTAGCGCTCAAGTGCCCAGCGCCCACGTATCGGATACATGGTGCGCTAGCGCCTAAGCGCACGGTACCTAAGCGCACATCGCTCAAGGCGCTGGCCCCACGCGTCCTTTGGATGCTTTTTCCCTTTTTTTTTATATATGTATACATGTATATATATATAGATACACACACTCTACAACACCGTCCCTCCCAAAAAAATTTTGGGCCGGGGCGCTGCCCCGCACCACGCAATGGGGCTGCTAGCCCCCTTGACCCTCAGCCCGCTATCCAGTCAGCGGGACCCCCATAAAAAAAACTCTGTGTGGCTCCCGATATATCCAAGCCCCCTCCAAAACAAAACACACGTACACTGCACATTGAGTTCGCATAACCAGTTTAACCCTTCAATCGGAGGTTCCCCCACTCCAAAGGCGAGGGGTAATTAATGGCAGCTTAGTCCGCAGCTGCAGGAGATTCGGATCCCCAAAATCAATAAACCCCGGCCTATCCTAGGCAGGGGGAATTTGTACTGCGCCAGACAAGCGCGCGCGTATTCCCATCTTAATGGGGTGACGAAAAACACCCTACAAATACAACCTTTGTAGACCAGTCCTTCACTTCTAAAGCTCCGTGTAGCAGTCCCTTCGCTCCAAGTAATGGTCTCCCGGACTCTCATTAGGCTCCACTAGGCGAAAGGAACAAGCTTTCTTGAAGAACTTCGAGGCCGAAGATAATCTACGTTGAAGAATCTTTAACTCATGCTACCTCTTCACTAATTGATGAACTAGTGAAGAAACAACCTATACTAAATGGCTAGATTGGTATAGATTGGTGAAGTAGGAATTTTGCTCACTTTAGAATAATTTTTCTTTCTTTCTTTTCTTTACTCACTCAAATCTAGAGAGCAAGGAAGGAGATGAAGAAAATAATTTCAAGTGATCAAGTGTGAACCATGGGTGTGAATATATCTTATATCAACTCATGTAGAGACTAAATCATGGCTAAAGATAATTGTTAGGTTAATAAATATTTAGAGTAAAACAAAATGAGTGGACTAAGTCAATGGTTTTCACAAGCTTCTTTAAGCATCATCAACCATGACAATTTCCACCTAATTTTGTTTTTCACTTAATAATTAAATCCTCACATTAACTTAAGTATGGTATGAGTCTCATACACCCAAGTCCAATATATCATCTAACATTACACAAAATTAATTACATTAATATATATCACATATATATTTGTATGTATTTAGAGAAAACAATTTCTTAAGTGAGCTAATATTAGTTAATGTATATTGATATATAAAATATATAATTATACATTAAATTATTAAATCAACACTTGATTTAATAACCCGGCTGTATCGCATACAACCGACTAATATCATATAATAAATTATTGAATCAACACTTGATTCAATAATCCGGTTATATCACATATAACCTATATCGTGAGATTAGAATACGGTCTCACATACACGTATTAATCTCGGTCCTGCACATATCACATATGTGCCCTACTTCGTTTCGCATGAGCTAGGAAACCTCTGTGTAGGACTCTAAAGACTCGTCAATACGCCAGCAGTAGGTGATGATCATATCAGTCACCCACAAGCCATCAGCGGTACTAGCTGGATGTAACGGCTACCCGGGTATTGAGCGATCAGAATATCCACAAGCAAGCTTATCCATACTCGCGATAATCCAATAAGTAACATTACCGTATAGTCCGGTATCTTCGTCTGATATGTCGCATATCGAGTCTAGGGGTGGTAAACGTCAGACCCCAGTAACTTGATAAGTCATGCCTATATGAGGTTCATAACGGGTCGACAAACTACCGATAACACTTACCAATGAATCTCCGTATCATCCCTGGCTAGGGACTTTCTGTTATGGCCAATCGAGTACAGTACAAACATCAACCCCCAATACCGGGAGAGACAATTCCCCTCATATCGCTCATTGCCTCCATGTGACTCGGGACTGTACCCAAAAACCACCGTTTTGTACGCTCTCTTGAATGGGTAAGGTAGAAATCAAAGCACAGTGGGAATCACACAAGACTCTATGACGATCTCGGGTCAACATACTAATCTGTACCAGTGTCACCAGAGAACAGCTATCTGACGTTAGGTATAATACCATCTAGGAGTTCTCGGCGAGTCTTGTTCAGTGTACCCAGTCTCCACTGACCACCCGTATACCATCTTTGATGTCAAACACCAATGGATATTGGATCATCCATCGCCCATCAAATGGGTCAAGAAGCGTATACAGCTAGTCTACTCCGGAATATCGATGCCCCGTCTTGATACACCCTCGACTAGGAACAATTAAAGGATGAACTTATGGACTAACCTGGCCCTATGTCACGCCCCGAAAGTACGGAACATGACCGGCACTTAAACTATGAACGTCTCGAGGCGTACGTAATCTATGTGAGCCGAAAACCCAGAAATCCAAACCAAGAAAGGTAGTAGAGTGAAGGAAAACCAATTTAAAACAAGTAGTTTTAATAGCATAAGCCGAATTATGCGGTTTTAAAAAAATATCAAATATTTCCCGAAAATTTCGGCAAAGTCTCCTTTGTAAATACTGGCCCCCAAACGGGATACAACATGAATAGTATACGAAATCAATAAAAAGGCATCCCCAAGCGGGAGCTAGCTCTTCGTCAATCGACGGTCACAACCACACAAGCAATATAATATACAACACCAACGACGAGGATCAAAATTCAAAAGGAAACTCAAAACCACAAGAAAACCACAGAAATATAACGCGCGACTCTAAGGTCGAAGGAATAACATCACTGGTCTCTATCTCAAAATAAATACATGTTTGGTTGATGAAACTTCTAGATACAACAGAATAATGATATACAAGATATAAAATAGGGGTACGATACAAGTAAACCCACCTACTAGCAAATCACCCGAAGGAAACTATGCCCGCAAAGCCGTAATGAAACCTGTACGGGAAACCTGCAAGAAACTGGGGCACAACGGGGGTGAGTTGCCAACTCGTGAATAGAAAAATTTCTACGAAAAGAAATTGCATAAATAATGCAATCCTAGGTCAATGATCATAATATAACCTCAAATATATAACCAGCAACCCATAACAATGGTTAGGGCAAATATCTAACGCAAGTGTAATTCCATATGCCCGAGTGAGTGCCTCAGGTAGCAATGTATCATATGGATGATATATGAATGTATGAAACAGAATGCATGTACTGAAGAAAACTACTTTCATAAATTAGTGAGTTTCTGTATTTTAAAAGTGAGGTACCTTAAATAAAATCAGCATAAAAACAGTGCCCAGCATCGACACAAAACAAGTGTCCAAATATCTCGATATCTTTGTATCACAATCTCTGTACCTCAATATCTCAAATTCTCAATATCTCAATCACAATATCTAGGGCGCCGTCAATCCAGACCGGCCCCTACCATCTATCTCAAAACCACGACGGTATCCTCCGGATATCCGACGCGTCGGGTAAAATCACCGGTCGGTAGTGCTCCCCTGCCAGGCTCAACGTCAATAACACGACCTTCTCGCCCCGGGGTACCGCACCGGGCAAACCATGTACCCGAAACGGCTCATCCATCTCCTCGAATTGGGTCTCGAAATCCATCAGCAAACTCATGGTGGACGACTCATACATCATGGGAAACCGCATTTTTTTTATTTAAAAAGAGAGGAAGCAGTTTATATATGTTTTGCGGTTTTCCTCCAAATCCAGAAAATATCATAGAAATCCGAATCATCAAAAGCATGTAAAACCATGAATATAAGCATGAGCATCCATGAATACGGCATATAATGAATAACAGTATGCACGAAGTGACAAGTAACAACTACAATATTTAAACTAGCATATAATGCAAGCAACTAATCATCATGTCAAAACTACTAGTTAACAAGCTACATTAGGCGATAATATTTTCTATGGTGTGTGTGATATGGCAATTACCGATGAAGATGTGTGTGAGCCGGCAAGCAAGTGTACGTGGTACATACGCATCATCGGTAATGGTGCTGGTGTCCTAACAGTATGATATCAACAATGCAATAAGAAATTATAATATAAGTATGCGATGCGGAGTGAACAGTAATAATGAGCGGGAGCTAAATACTAAACACAACGATAACTAATCTGCATTACCCTAATATAAATCCTACAAATGGTGCCTTTTGAAATAACACGAATCATGGGGTTTTGAAAATAGGGGATACGGTGTTTTTATGAAAAGATACGTCTTTTGAAATATCCGTAGGATCCCTTGGGCTGTCTTTTAAAATACCCACGATTCGTTAGTTTTTGAAATAGGTAAGAATCGAATCTAATCTAACAACTAAACTAAACTAAAGGACAAAGTTAACAAGCTGGACTGCAGGTAAGGAAACCGCCTAACATCTGAGTCGATACATATACATACTAGTATATATATATTAGTCGGTGATCCCGCCTCAATAATATCATATTTGATACCATATCTATAACCAGACATCCCAAGTCAAGAGTGCGGATCAATCATCAAAATATAGCTCGTACGTAAATCCGTCGTACGGCATCCCAAATCTGGGTACGGGTCAATATCACATTCATCATACTATTCACCTGGTATCCTCTTTATCAAATATCATGATCGGGGTACAGATTTACGTCTAGTACAATACTGATACCGTCTAAGTATGCATGGACGTGTGTGAAACACTACGTCAAGGACCCGCTACAACGTCATGTCGTATCTCAAATACGAACCCTGCTATATCACCGATCTCACGGCCTCAAATCAAATCTCATCGATTCATCTTAAATACCAAGTACTATCCTTATTATCTATGCATGCGTATATGAATGTCCATATGCATAGTCCCATACCCACGCATATATACATATATACACATCCCAATCTGCGCACAAGAAAGTAAAGTATGCAAGTCTGTGTGTGCGTATGTGGGTATAACAACTACTCTAGGGTTTCGCAACTAACCCAAAGGTACTCCATGAACACGTAAACATAACATGAATGAACATTCTCGTATCATAAAACACCTATATAAACATATATATATGAGCTACACTACGGACTGCGGGGGTGCTATACGCCATCCTCCCGACTTCTCCCCGTAGATATAAATCTACTTATCTGGTCCTCGCTCGCTGGTGCCGACATCGCCACGCGCTTGCTTGTCGTCTCGAAGTCCACATGGGGGTACCTACATATCATAACGCATCGTATCGCATTAAAATCCGACTCATGACCAAAACGACAGACGAATCCCACATAGGTCAAAACCTATGGTTGCTTTCATAAATCAACCCAAAAACCCTCGACGTCGGTGTACAAACACCAGACCATCGAGAAAAACCCAAATACACTCATTTGCACATTCACGAACACTAATTTTAATATAAAATAGGTTAAAACTCACAAAAACCCCAATTTCACTTAAAAAGTCATTTTTTCGAAAATCTAGCAAGCACAATTCGCCGTTTTTGTACAAAACATGATGTTTTAACAATTCTAGTGACCAAGATGATAACTTAATATCTTAATTATGCCATAGAAACCATTACGTAAATTTTAAACCCACAATTTAATTCGATTTCAAAAACCTAGTTTGCAATATTAACCAATTTTAACAATTTTATAGCAAAAATGCACAAACTACAATCTAGCTTGGATTTTCATGAACTAAAGGCATTAAACCACTCAATATAATATTAATAATGCTATGAAACCATAATTATATTTTAATCTAAGACATTCAATAATTTTCCAAAAATCTAGTAAGTAAAATAGCTTAAATATTACAATTTCAACTTAACAATTTACAACTAACAATTTGATTATGTTTCACATTCCACAAAAAGAAGAATTCCACTTGCAACCATAATCATACAACAAAACCCTAACTTTAATCCAAAACCATCCACTTGTATTTATAAACTTGAATTCAAAACCCCTTTATTTATATTTTTTTAAACACCTAAACAAGTTTGCTTTAAACATACAACTAACAATTAACAAATATGGAAGAATTTTTATACCTCGTGAGCAAGAGATCAACATGAAGATCATGGCCTCCAAAATGCCAAATTTCCTCCAAGATCCATGCTAGCTTGGGCAAAGAAATAATGGGTAGAGATTGGATTTTATTTTTGTGGGATTTTTGAGTTGGATTTTTGGTGGAATTTTGTGGGTTTTGCAATGAAATGGAGAAGAATTAAGTGGAGGCTGTTTGGGTGTAGGTTTCGGCCAGAATTGGTGGGGATTGGGTGAAGGAGGAGAGAGAGTGAGGTGGGGAAAGATAAATCTAGTCAAAGTCCACTCAATTTCTATCATTTTCTATTCTTTTCTTTTCTTTTCTTTCTTTTCTTTTCTTTGAAATTCAAGTGGGGAAAATTGATGGGGCTGCTGAATTCAGCCAAGGGAAGAATTAAATGGGGGTGTGTGAGTGTGGGTATGGGTGTGGGGTGATGGAAAATGACAAATACAATACCCCAAACATCCATTTACACTAAAAAAAGCCTTTTTTCTTCAATAATTTCTAAACCGTTTTGGCAAACGATTTCGTTTCAAAAACCACATGATAAAATTTTATTTAAAGTTTTATGATGCACAAAATTTGTTTCAACTCATTCCAATTTGTAATTTTCCCTAATTAAATATATTAATGACGGATTAAAATAATTTTAAAATAATTAACTTCGGAAAAATTTTCAGAAAATTTGAAATTTCACCAGTCGGTCAATAAACACCAACTACTAGTAATTACATAGCTAGAATATGTATATTTAATTTTATAATAAAAATATTTGTATTTTGACTTTTTACAGAAACCCCCTTATTTTACCGTTTTTTCGAAATTTCACCGAAACGATTTTCAAAACGTTACAATCTTCCCCCCTTAAAAAAATTCGGTCCCCGAATTTAAATTAAAACTCCCCCCAAATACTAAAATATTTCAGCCAAAACCATCAAATCGCCGGGGCTCCGAAATCATAAATACATAAACGCATCATAGCGCAATGCATGCGCATGAGTAATGAGTAGATAACTCGAAATCAAAACTCCGTCAAGTATCCCGCAATCATCGGAGTCAAGGTGAAGACACGAATGCCAAATCTCAAGCAAGACCGATATGCTATAAATCAGAACTATACATGTAAATATCAGGAGGAAATGCATGCCAAATCCTTTAAGTTGCTGTGCAATGCACATAACACTGTACAGTGGCGGACGTCTATCATAAGAAAATAACTATATACATATATACCTTTGTTTGAAATGTACGTTCCGCCGTTTTGGGAAAAAATTTAGAAGAGTTTTCCTTGTTTTAAACGTTTCGCGTCATATCAGACACGTAGGTAAATACTGAGACTATAGCTCGCTTTTTTGGAATTCCCTTCAATAGCTATCAATGCATGCAAAATACATTCAGGTACTGTCCTCTGACTAGTCCTGCTTAGTACGAAAACACATCGCAATTATCATAAAAAAAACGTACTGCTCTATAAGAAATCAATCCCAAAATACGCATATGAATACTACGTGCGTCTGGTGCGCACGACAATCAAAATCCATATACGTGCCATACAAGTGCACAGAAATAAGATCTAAGTGCATCGGGTGTGCACAAAGCATCTGTCGTAGGCAACGTGTGTGCCTGAAAGCAAAATCAGGTGCATCTGACAGGCATGAAAAAATCTCGATTTAGTGCATCTGGTGTGCACCAAAATCGCATCTCAAGACATGCGTGAAAACCCAAAACCAGGGGCATCCATCATGCACGAAATCATGAAATCCAATATCAAGCGCCGAACATGCGCAAAATCAAATCAGGTGCACAAGGTGCACAAAACAAATATCAAGTATCACAATCGAAATCGAAGTCCAGTGCATCTAAGTGCACAAAAGGCGTATCACTGCACTGCAAGCATATATAAACTATACAGAGTGCAGGAACCAAATCGTGTGCGTGCATACGCACAAAATCAACTCAAATGTCTAAAACCGTAAAATCACAAACATGTGAAACCAAAGCACGAAAACGATATCAAGTGCAACCCTGTGCAAAGATCGTAAATCCTCAATCATCAAAATCAAATCATGCGAATAAATCACCCAAAACATCGAAATCAATAATGGGGGAATAGTACAGCTCAAGCGCATCCTCTAAGAATCTCGGGCCAACTGTCGCGGTCAATAGTGGGACGTCTCGTCGATGATCATAAACTCTGGCCTGCTGGTGTGCGTAACAATGACCACTCCTGGGTCAAGGTCTTCACTGTGAATTACCAATCTCTCGTTCCATCGGCTCATCGGCCCTGTCAGGTGTGCTAACGGGGATGATCCCGTTCTGGCACGTCTCTTGTCATCTCCCGGTCAATCATCGCGACCACTCGTAAGACAGCATATCACTGGCGTCGGCCTCTGGCTCTCTGAATGTACGTGACACATCTGATCCTGGGTGCAAGTATCATTGCAGCAGTGTCCTGGAAGGAATCCTGCTCACGGTCCCTTCCATGTTTCGTCTCTGCCAACTGTCCGGAAGTCATCGTCCTTTCCTATATCTGCATCTTGCTCTGGAATGGCTGCATACCCATCGCGACTCCTTCTGGAAGGTATATCCAGTACTCTGCCTCGGCATGCGCATCGCAACTCTGATGTCGGCGGAGGGGAACTTCATCATATCCAGATCTTGTACGAACCTCTTACTCCATTTTTCTCTAATGTCGACCGCTTCGGACTCGTCTCGTCGTGGCTGCATGGACTGAGCTCCAACGGCTATCCTCGTATCGGCAGTCTCCCAAGAAATGCATCTCACCACTTAGCATCCGAATTAAGTCGAACCATCCAATCGATTGTCAAAACCTTATAATCCCCTAAGGGCTCAACATCTTGGGCACAGTTTAATAGTATCGAGTACATACCACAGCATCAGTGGTCCAGCCGTAGAAGGGCAAACCCAAGCCTCACTAATGGCGCCGTGGAACTGCCGCAAACCCGAAGGTTCAAAGGCTTTCACACGGTCATTATGTCGAGTTAGGATTTCATTCTTTTAGAGGGTCCATAGAATTGCCTGCATGTCTTTCCGACTACTTTAAACTTGGAATAATAAGTTTCTGACATTCGATCGTCTCTATCGACTCTCAACGTCTCCGCGTGAAGTCGTCTCTAGCTGGAATCAATCTATCTGATGACCTCGCATCGGGGTAGGCGAACGATCCACATGTCCTACTCATTCATCCTCGATGACTAGCGACCTTCTATCATCTTTTAGCACAACTCGTTCTGCACTAACTCCAGCATCTGGGGCAATATCTCGTCGTTCGCAGCAATAACTGGCTCGCTCGTCTGCACGCTGAACAGTGCCTCGACCATCATGAATAAGCAATACACCAAAGGCCATCAAAATCTTGCTGGCCTCTGTCAGTGGCCCAATCCTCTGATACTGATCGGCACGTCCGAGAAATCTCATAAAGGCGATCCGCCAAACGCTTGTGGCGCAGAAACACAGTAAAAAGACATATCTCCGCAATCGTGTGTCGCCGAAATTTCGCCCTGGTCAGTCCTCGTTCGTGACGAGCTCATGCTGATCGTAACTCTAGCTGTAGCTCTCCTTGCCCGTAATCATGGCAGCAAACCCATAACTGGTACTGATGAGGCTAGATCGGAATGAATATAGTATTGAGCAAAGAAATTTACATCCTAAAGCTTCTTAAGTGGAGTAGCGTATCGTAAATATGCCGCGGAACATACCTACGGTACGTCACTCTATTTTAGTCACCTATTCCATCAACCAAGGGTCATCCTACGGGCCGAAGGTAAAACCTAACGCTCCGATACCAACTTTGTCACTCCCCGAAAGTACGGAACATGACCGGCACTTAAACTACGAACGTCTCGAGGCGTACGTAATCTAAGTGAGCCGAAAACCCAGAAACCCAAACCAAGAAAAGTAGTAGAGTGAAGGAAAACCAATTTAAAACGAGTAGTTTTAATAGCATAAGCCGAATTATGCGGTTTAAAAAAAACATCAAATATTTCCCGAAAATTTCGGCAGAGTCTCCTTTGTAAATACTGGCCCCCAAACGGGATACAACATGAATAGTATACGAAATCAATAAAAAGGCATCCCCAAGCGGGAGCTAGCTCTTCGTCAATCGACGGTCACAACCAGACAAGCAATATAATATACAACGCCAACAGCGAGGATCAAAATTCAAAAGGAAACTCAAAACCACAAGAAAACCACAGAAATATAACGCGCGACTCTAAGGTCGAAGGAATAACATCACTGGTCTCTATCTCAAAATAAATACATGTTTGGTTGATGGAACTTCTAGATATAACAAAATAATGATATACAAGATATAAAATGGGGGTACGATACAAATAAACCCACCTACTAGCAAATCACCCGAAGAAAACTATGCCCGCAAAGCCGTAATGAAACCTGTACGGCAAACCTGCAAGAAAGTGGGGCACAACGGGGGTGAGTTGCCAACTCGTGAATAGAAAAACATCTACGAAAAAAAATCGCATAAATAACGCAATCCTAGGTCAATGATCATAATATAACCTCAAATATATAACCAGCAACCCATAACAATGGTTAGGGCAAATATCTAACCCAAGTGTAATTCCATATGCCCATGTCAGTGCCTCAGGTAGCAATGTATCATATGGATGATGTATGAATGCATCAAACAGAATGCATGTACTGAAGAAAACTGCTTTCATAAATCAGTGAGATTTCTGTATTTTAAAAGTGAGGTACCATAAATGAAATCAGCATAAAACAGTGCCCAGCATCGACACAAAACAAGTGTCCAAATATCTCAATATCTCTGTATCACAATCTCTGTACCTCAATATCTCAAAATCTCAAAATCTCAATCACAATATCTAAGGCGCCGTCAATCCAGACTGGCCACTACCATCTATCTCAAGACCACGACGGTATCCTCCGGATATCCGACGCGTCGGGTAAAATCACCGGTCGGTAGTGCTCCCCTGCCAGGCTCAACGTCAACAACACGACCTTCTCGCCCCGGGGTACCGCACCAGGCCCACCATGTACCCGAAACGGTTCATCCATCTCCTCGAATCGGGTCTCGAAATCCATCAGCAAACTCCTGGTGGACGACTCATACATCATGGGAAACCGCATTTTTTTTATTTAAAAAGAGAGGAAGCAGTTTATATATGTTTTGCGGTTTTCCTCCAAATCCAGAAAATATCATAGAAATCCGAATCATCAAAAGCATGTAAAACCATGAATATAAGCATGAGCATCCATGAATACGGCATATAATGAATAACAGTATGCACGAAGTGACAAGTAACAACAACAATGTTTAAACTAGCATATAATGCAAGCAACTAATTATCATGTCAAAACTACTAGTTAACAAGCTACAGTAGGCGATAATATTTTCTAAGGTGTGCGTGACTTGGCAATTACCGATGAAGATGTGTGTGAGCCAACAAGTAAGTGTACGTGGTACATACGCATCATCGGTAATGGTGCTGGTGTCCTAACAGTATGATATCAACAATGCAATAAGAAATTATAATATAAGTATGCGATACGGAGCGAACAGTAATAATGAGCGGGAGCTAAATACTAAACACAACGATAACTAATCTGCATTACCCTAATATAAATCCTACAAATGGTGCCTTTTGAAATAACACGAATCATGGGGTTTTGAAAATAGGGGCTACGGTGTTTTTATGAAAAGATACGTCTTTTGAAATATCCGTAGGATCCCTTGGGCTGTCTTTTAAAATACCGACGATTCGTTAGTTTTTGAAATAGGTAAGAATCGAATCTAATCTAACAACTAAACTAAACTAAAGGACTAAGTTAACAAGCTGGACTGCAGGTAAGGAAACCGCCTAACATCTGAGTCGATACATATACATACCTGTATATATATATTAGTCGGTGATCCCGCCTCAATAATATCATATCCGATACCATATCTATAACCAGACATCCCAAGTCAAGAGTGCGGATCAATCATCAAAATATAGCTCGTACGTAAATCCGTCGTACGGCATCCCAAATCTGGGTACGGGTCAATATCACATTTATCATACTATTCACCCGGTATCCTCTTTATAAAATATCATGATCGGGGTACTGATCTACGTCTAGTACAATATTGATACCGCCTAAGTATGCATGGACGTGTGTGAAACACTACGTCAAGGACCCACTACAACGTCATGTCGTATCTTAAATACGAACCCTGCTATATCACCGATCTCACGGCCTCAAATCAAATCTCATCGACTCATCTTAAATCCCAAGTACTATCCTTATTATCCATGCATGCGTATATGAATGTACATATGCATAGTCCCATACCCACGCATATATACATATATACACATCCCAATCTGCGCACAAGAAAGTAAAGTATGCAAGTCTGTGTGTGCGTATGTGGGTATAACAACTACTCTAGGGTTTCGCAACTAACCCAAAGGTACTCCATGAACACATAAACATAACATGAATGAACATTCTCGTATCATAAAACACCTATATAAACATATATATATGAGCAACATTACGGACTACGGGGGTGCTATACGCCATCCACCCGACTTCTCCCCGTAGATAAAAATCTACTCACCTGGTCCTCGCTCGCCGGTGCCGACGTCGCCACGCGCTTGCTTGTCGTCTCGAAGTCCACATGGGGGTACCTACATATCACAACGCATCGTATCACCTTAAAATCCGACTCATGACCAAAACGACACACGAATCCCAAATAGGTCAAAACCTATGGTTGCTTTCACAAATCAACCCGAAAACCCTCAACGTCGGTGTACAAACACCAGACCATCGAGAAAAACCCAAATACACTCATTTGCACATTCACGAACACTAATTTTAATATAAAATAGGTTAAAACTCACAAAAACCCCAATTTCACTTAAAAAGTCATTTTTCCGAAAATCTAGCAAGCACAATTCGCCGTTTTTGTACAAAACATGATGTTTTAACAATTCTAGTGACAAAGATGATAACTTAATATCTTAATTACGCCATAGAAACTATTACGGAAATTTTAAACCCACAATTTAATTCGATTTCAAAAACCTAGTTTGCAATATTAACCAATTTTAACAATTTTATAGCAAAAATGCACAAACTACAATCTAGCTTGGATTTTCATGAACTAAAGGCATTAAACCACTCAATATAATATTAATAATGCTATGAAACCATAATTATATTTTAATCTAAGACATTCAATAATTTTCCAAAAATCTAGTAAGTAAAATAGCTTAAATATTACAACTTCAACTTAACAATTTACAACTAACAATTTGATTATGTTTCACATTCCACAAAATGAAGAATTCCACTTGCAACCATAATCATACAACAAAACCCTAACTATAATCCAAAACCATCCACTTGAATTTATAAACTTGAATTCAAAACCCCTTTATTTATATTTTTTTTAAACACCTACACAAGTTTGCTTTAAACATACAACTAACAATTAACAAATATGGAAGAATTTTTATACCTCATGATCAAGAGATCAACATGAAGATCATGGCCTCCAAAATGCCAAATTTCCTCCAAGATCCATGCTAGCTTGGGCAAAGAAATAATTGGTAGAGATTGGATTTTATTTTTGTAGGATTTTTGACTTGGATTTTTGGTGGAATTTTGTGGGTTTTGCAATGAAATGGAGAAGAATTAAGAGGGGGCTGTTTGTGTGCAAGTTTCGGCCAGAATTGGTGGGGATTGGGTGAGGGAGGAGAGAGAGTGAGGTGGGGAAAGATAAATCTAGTCAAAGTCCACTCAATTTCTATCATTTTCTATTCTTTTCTTTTCTTTTCTTTCTTTTCTTTTCTTTGAAATTCAAGTGGGGAAAATTGATGGGGCTGCTGAATTCAGCCAAGGGAAGAATTAAATGGGGTGGTGTGAGTGTGGGTATGGGTGTGGGGTGATGGAAAATGACAAATACAATACCCCAAACATCCATTTACACTAAAAAAAGCCTTTTTTCTTCAATAATTTCTAAACCGTTTTGGCAAACGATTTCGTTTCAAAAACCACATGATAAAATTTTATTTAAAGTTTTATGATGCACAAAATTTGTTTCTGTCACGACCCGAAAGTACGGAACGTGACTGGCACTTAGATTACGAGACGTCTAAAGGCGTAAAGTAAAATAAGTCAACCAAAGCCCATAAAATCTAAACCAAACCCAAAGAGAGTGAAGGAAACCTTTCATGAAAACGACTTGAAATCAATTTAGATGCATTGGACCTCTTTTAAAAACATCAAAAAATTTCCGAAAATTTCGGCGGAGTCTCCTCTGTAAATACTATCCCCCAAAATGGGTACAAGAAAATATATAAACCAGAAATCACAAAATGGCATCCCCAAGCAGGAGCTAGCTCTTCGCCCAAGGCGGATCACAATCACACACGTTATATATATGTAATATCAAGAAAATAGCATAAAGAATGCAAAATATATGAAAACACAATGTCGGCTCAAATGAGCTCGGCACAAAGAAACCACATATACACAAATCTCTCAGTCTTATCACTAGGTCGCATATACAGATAAGAAGTGGTAGATGGAGAATACTAGATACAAAAATAGTACGAAAAGAGATAAAAGTGCTCTCGCAACCCACCTATGAGCAATGTCGCGAGTCTGAGCAAAAGAAGTCAATAATAAGAAAATCCGCCGCTACAAAGCTGATGAGTCCAACCTGCAAGACACTGTGGCACAACGGGGGTGAGTTGCCAGCTCGTGAGTAGCAAGTAACATCTAATAAGGCTATCATAAGAATGCACGTAAATGCGTCACAACATGTATGTCTAGATGTGATGTAATGCCTTTAGTATGTATGAACATGTATGCAACATCAATATGAAATCTTTAAGTGTTTTAAAATACTATAAGCTCTACATTCTTAACTTTAGAAAAAGAATATATGTGCAATAGCTAAGTACCATCATGAAATCATCTGAAAACCGTGTCAAGCATCGACACCAAATATGGAAATATATCGGTCTCAATGTCTCACTGTATCAATGTCTCAATATATATCGGGCTCCGTCAGTCCGGATCGGCCCATATCATCAAATCTCATGACAACGGTCGGTATCCTCCGGATATCCGCCGCACCAGACATCACCGGTAAGTAGTCTTCCCCAGCCAGGCTCATCGTCTACAACTCGATCTTCTTGCCCCGGGGTACCATACCGGGCCTACCATGTACCCGAGACGGTTCATCCACTTCTCGAATCGGGTCTCGAAATCCAACAGAAAACATGAAAACTCATGGTGGACGACACATACAACAAGAGAAAACCGCAACTTGCATATTAAAAAAAATAATAAGTTTATAAATTCTTGCGGTTTTCCCCAAAATCCAAAAATCTCATAAATATTGAATCCTCAAGAAGAAATCACAATTTGTAAGCATATCTATAATGATGGATGTCTATAATATGATGGTATATACTATGCTATATACGAATAGAAACTATGTATGAAGTATGAAGCTATGATGTATGTATATGTGACTAACCATCCTATGTATCAATCTTGATGAATGAATATACAACTACCCATTTACATATCAAGTATGATGCAAATGCATGGATACTGATTCCAAGCAAGTTCTATAGTGTTCGTGACATAGCAGTTACCAATGGCATACGTGTTAGTATGAATAGTGCACGTGCAGCATGAACCAATGGAAACAGTGCAAGTGTCCTAATTGATGACATCATATGAAAAATGATGCGATGTATGTTATGAATGGTTTGAACTACATCTATTGCTACCAAGCTACTAATCATTTCTAACTATCAGGCGCCTTGCGCCATCCAGATGATCCCCCTATAGATATATACATCTACTCACCAGGACGCCTCGGTTATCTGATCCGGTCTCAGCCTTGCCTTTCCATGCCACGTCCAACGCCTCTGCACCCGATCATGTGTTGTTGCGGTAAGTACGTTCCTTCCATGCCACAGCATCAAACATCTATCTTATCAGGATGCTTGCCTTGACAATCGTTCTTATATCTAACTTCTATATGCTTTGTCACCGTATCTGAGAATTTATACTAGGCTTTGCCTTGTACTTTGAGCGGAAATTGTCAATGCCCTCCAAATCCTTCCTCTGTGATTGGCAATCCTGATCCTGATTTGAGCCAGTAGCCTCCTGAATCCCTCTTGGGAAAAGTTGATGGCTGTTTACAGGCTACCCAACCAATTAATATCATCTTCAAACCCAACAAAAGTATGCTCCGCTAAGAAAGCCTCACCAATTGCCATCCGTAGGTCACTGGGACTAATATTTGGTAACTCTGTTTACCCCTGAAACCTGTCTAGATAGTCTAAAAAAGAAAGGTCTTCCCTTGCCTCACCCATCGTCACTCCCTCTTGTTTCCAGCTCCTAAGTAAAAAGAAAAACTTCGCCAAAAATGCCCCCGGAACACGCAAATCCCTGTCCAATTCGGACGCATGCTGCATGGAACCAACAACAATCACTGGCTACACAGAATACCTCTTCCCCAATTGAGCCCAACTACATCCCTAACTACAAACTCTCTCTCTCATAACCTTCACCAGGACTACAAACTCTCTCTCTCATAACCTTCACCAGGACTACAATCTCCCAACATTAAAACCCCCCCTCCTTCGTTAAGGCACTTCGAGCTGTCGAAATATTAATCTTACGATCTACATTGAAATTCATGCACGCTTCTTCTTTCATACGATGCAATCAAGTTAGGTCTCAAAGACACAAAGTTTCCACCTTTCCCAATTAAAACAAGGTTCTAGGGCAATCGAATCAGAGAATCGTTTAGAAATCACCTGATCGCTGGGGCATGACGCATCGGTCGACGATCGCTGAGTCTTGTCCACGCCATCGTACCATGCGAGGACGAAGGAGATGACTGTGGCGACGAGGAAGACGCGCACGAGGGTGTCCTCGAACTGCTCGATGATGAGGTCGAAGATCGAGGGGCCGGGTGCCTCTTGAGCTCGTTCCAACTACGGATCTGGCGGCGGAGCGTGACGTCGCCGGAGCTCAGGCCGCGATCGGCGGCGACGTCGAACTCGGCCTCGCATTTGGTGATGGATCGAACCCACGCGGGGGAACGACGACGACACTTGATCCCTGGGTTACTGTTTCGACTTGGATTTGGGAGAATTTGGGGAGGGAATTGCAGTTGGGGGATTTTTTTTGGCTCGGCCAAATACGAGGAGGGGAAAAAAATAAAAGGATGAGGTGTGTGGATGCATGTGGAAGCTTCCCCACAACTACATATATTAACCCCTTTTTAGTTTTATTATTATCTCTTTATTTTTGTAGCAAGACAAGATGTTAAAGAGAGATAAATGGGGGCTGTGCTCCGCCATCTTTAAGAGGGGGTTGTGTGTGTGTGTGTGTATAAATTTCCATGTCAAGAAAAACAACCCCATCAAACATACACTAACTCATATCCATAATTAATTCATTTTATTTTATTTTCATATCTATTTCATCCTAGAATTTACTTGAACTTGGAGACAATTGGAGAAAGAATTACCATGCTACAAACTAAATTTTGTGTTGTCATGGTTTAACATTGTATACTTAACCCAATCTAATTTGTAGTTTACACTTATTTAATGTAAAATTGAAAGCTTAAAATAATATGGAAAATAAATTTTCAGGAAAATATTGAAGTAAACTAATAATTTATAAGTGACTAAATAATATCAATTACTAGCAATTGCATGGTCAAAATAGGCGTATTTAAATCTATATCGAAAAAAATAATTGTAGTTAAATTTTACGGAAAATACGATTTATTTTACAGATTATCAGAAAATTCACCTATAGGATTTTATTTATATATTTATTTATTTTAAAAATGTTACAATCTTCCCACCTTAAAGAAATTCGGTCCCCGAATTTAAAATCTAACTACACATACCTTCGAAGAGATGGAAATGTTTCTTCGGCATCTCGACCTCGGCTTTCTTCGTGACCTCTTTGTCGCTCGGGTCACGCCAAAGAACCGCTATGGTCAGTATGACCTCGGACCTCGGTTACTTCATCTGCCGATCTGGAATGACTGCCGGCTTCTTGGTGAAAGAAAGATTATCCTCCTGCTAGATCGTCTGATGTTGTATCGCTTGTGCGGGATACGGAAGATACTTGCGGAGCATCGATGCCTGGAACACGGGTGAACATCTAAGAAGCTGGGTGGAAGAGTCATACGATATGCAACTGCCCCGACACGCTCAAGAATCTCTAAGGGACTACATATTTAAAACTAAGCCTTCCCTTCCCCTTCAATCTCAATAAGCCCTTCATCGAAGAAACCTTAAGAAAACACGATCGCCAACAGTGAACTCAAGTCTGCAACGGCGTGAATCAGCATTAACTTCTGCCTGTTCTATGCCGCTCTTATCCTTTTCCGTATCAACCGGATCTCTTTTCGGTCATATCCTATACAATCTGTGGCCCCCAAAAATATTGCTCTCACTGAGCTCTGCCCGACATACTGCTCAACTTACAGGTGATCGACGTTTACTCTTATATAATACCTTGAAGGGTGCCGTCTGAATCTTCTCCTAGAAGCTGTTATCAGGAAAACTCTATCAAGGCAAGTGGCGATCCCAACTGCCACGAAATCTAGAACTCACGCTCGGTTCCAATCCTTAAGAATATGAATGGTCCTCTCTGATTGACGTCAGTCTGCGGATAGAAACATGCACTGAAACTCAATGAGTATCCAAAGCCTTCTGAAGTTTCCGCCATAGTCGACTGGGGAACTGGGTGTCTCTGTCGGACACAAAACAAGTCGGAACTCCATGAAGTCACAAAATCTCATCAATATACATCTGAGCATACTGAACGAATCCGAAAATGGTCTTGACTGGCTGAAAGTGAGCTTCTTTCATTAATCGGTCTATGATTACTCAAATAGTGTCATACTCTCAACTGATCCTAGGTAAACCCACGATAAAATCCAAAAAAAAATTCTCCCATTTCCACTTCAGAATGGGCAAAGGTTGTAATTCTCCTGCTGACTCCTGATGCTCAGCCTGGACTTGCTGACAAGTCCGCCTCCTGAAACAAGGTATGTAACATCCCTCTCGATCATTTCTCATGATATCCGGACGACGTTAAGCTTTTCGATTGATTCCTCAAGCCCAACAATTTCCCCTAAGAGCTTAACTCTTGAGTTCAGTTTAATGATATCCAGTACATGCCACAGTACCTGCGGATCAGCCGTAGAAGGGCAAACCCAAGCCTCACTAATGGCACCGCGGAACTGCCGCAAACGCTAAGGTTCAAAAGCGTTCCTATGGTCATTATGTCGAGTTAGGGTTTCATTCTTCTAGAGGGTCCATAGAAATACTTGCATGTTTTTCCGAATACCTTAAACTCTGGTGGCCCGTGAATATCTGGCATGACTCGTCTCCAAATCTTAAGTGTAAAAATCACTGCGGCTATCTCTAAATCATGCATGAACTAGTTCTACTCATGCTTCTTCAACTGTCGGGAAGCATTACAATAACCAACACCATCGCCTGTTCCTGAAAGCAAAATAATAATGGTGTCGTAATCAAACGAGTCTTTAACTGCCGAAAGCTCTGTTCGCATACCTAAGTCCAACGAAAAGAAACTCCATTCCGGGCTATCCCTGTCAACGTTACAGCTATCTGTGAAAAAAAATCCTGTACGAAGTGTCAATGGCATATGTCAAAATTCAAAATGCTGCGAATCTCCATCACTGATACAGGTCTGGGCCAGTGCTGAACTGCCTGGATGTTCGATAAATGCTACAGGGCACCGATGAGCTCAAACGACATCACCAAAACTCATAACGCCCGTAACTTGTGTGGAAAAAAAAATAAATCTTCGGAATATCATTCTCTCGAATCCACAACTGATAGTAGCCTGACCGCAAGTCAATCCCTGAGAAATATCCTCACAGTAACCCGATTCAACTAACGATAAACAATATATATACGCCAACGGCCATCCTTCTGACGAACAGGATAGGAGCTTCCCAAGGTGACACACTCGAACGAACACGCCCTTATCCAATAATCTCGCAACTGTTCTTTCAGTTCTTTATGCTTCACCGAAAATCAAACCAAAGCAGAACACAATATCGCGCTCTGGCGACAAACCAAGTAACTCGTCAGGAAAAACATCTTGAAATTCCCTCACAAACGGAACTTGGTCCAACGGGACCTCTGCGGCTTCAACATCACAGTCATACGTCCAGAATTACTGACATCCTTTCTTCAAGAGCAAACTAACGCCAAAGAGAACTCAAACTGGGAAAGGCGACGCTACGATCTCCCCGAAAACAAGAACTGGCTTACCCGAAAACTAAAACCGACTGCTTCCTCACGGCAGTCCATGGATGCCTAACACGTAGCTAACCACCCTATGCTCAAAAGAACTTCAAAGTCAAACATATCGAGAAGAATTAAATTGAAAAATGAATCCTTATCTCCGATGCAAACGAGTCACGAACTAACAACAAATCAAGCGACCAAAAGATTAGCCTATCACATCGGCGTCTATCTAACCGCCTCTGAGCTGGCATACTTGTACAAATCCACTTTAGTCCAGAAATGACCGAAGTCTCAGAAATGCGCTCCTCTCACAGTAAGGTTGCATCCATCGCGGCTGCATAAGCATCAAAATGTTGGGTGCCTATAGTAAGCAATACATGTATGTCCAATCTCCACATGAACCTCTTTATCTGTTTCTTTTCAGTGTCCTTTAGGTAAGGAGCATATCGAACCACCAAGAAATCTGAATGTCATACTCGGACACTGCCATCCCTGAAGTCTTACGCAAAGGCTCGAAACTACTAGTTCGGGCATCTCGAATGCTCTCCGGAAGGAAATGAGCAAGAAATACAGCTGTGAACTCCTCCCAAGTTGTAAGAAGTAGGTCTACAGCTCGGACTCTCTCAATCGACTCGCACCATGTCTAAGCAAAACCTCTAGACGAAAACATACAAACTCAACCCATATCTTGTCAGAACATCTCTGTGAACGACAATTCCAGCCATCCCGTCGATAATTGTCTATGTATCCTCCACTGCATCTGTGCCGGTAAAAACAAACTGGAGGTCTCAGCCTCAAAACTCCTATAAGGATACGAAAATTCTCGATAACAACAGAAACAGCTTCCTGAGCAGCAAGTAAAAACACAGTCCTAGAAATAGGAGGGACCTCATCGTCTCTCGGAGCTCGGCTAACCATCAGTAACAATCCAATCATCTGTTACACGTCCTGAATACTCGACACCACCCTAGCCATCCGTTCTGGAAAAGGCGGACCACTCTTTCCCGGAGGGGTAGGTGTACCGACCTAATCGGCCCTCATCTCAAACAAGCCTACTCTAAAATCATCTTCGGCGGCAGCCCTCTGGCCCTCACAGTCCCCGACGGCGTAGTGGCTGGAATGAAGAACAGGATCGATATGAACATTGCAATAGAATCAAAGGATTTCCGGAATCAAGGATGGAAATACAAGAAAATGTATATATCCTAAGGTCACTTAGGCGGAGTACCGTATCGTAAGTATGCCGCGGAACATACCCACGGTACGTCACTCTGCTTAAATCACCTACTCCATCTACCAAGAGTCATCCTACATCCAGAAAGGTAAAACCCAAAGCTCTGATACCAACTTTGTCACGACCCGAAAGTACGGAACGTGACTGGCACATAGATTACGAGACGTCTAAAGGCGTAACGTAAACTAAGTCAACCAAAGCCCATAAAATCTAAACCAAAACCAAAAAGAGTGAAGGAAACCATTCATGAAAACGGCTTGAAATCAATTTAGATGCATTGGACCCCTTTTAAAAACATCAAAAAATTTCCGAAAATTTCGGCAGAGTCTCCTCTGTAAATACTATCCCCTAAAATGGGTACAAGAAAATATATAAACCTGAAATCACAAAATGGCATCCCCAAGCGGGAGCTAGCTCTTCGCCCAAGGCGGATCACAATCACACACGATATATATTTGTAATATCAAGAAAATAGCATAAAGAATGCAAAATATATGAAAACACAACGTCGGCTCAAATGAGCTCGACACAAAGAAACCACATATACACAAATCTCCCAGTCTTATCACTAGGTCGCATATACAGATAAGAAGTGGTAGATGGAGAATACTAGATACAAAAATAGTACGAAAAGAGATAAAAGTGCTCTCGCAACCCACCTATGAGCAATGTCGCGAGTTTGAGCAAAAGAAGTCAATAATAAGATAAGCCGCCGCTACAAAGCTGATGAGTCCAACCTACAAGACACTGTGGCACAACGGGGGTGAGTTGCTAGCTCGTGAGTAGCAAGTAACATCTAATAAGGCTATCATAAGAATGCACGTAAATGCGTCACAACATGTATGTCTAGATGTGATGTAATGCCTTTAGTATGTATGCACATGTATGCAACATCAATATGAAATCTTTAAGTGTTTTAAAATACTATAAGCTCTGCATTCTTAACTTTAGAAAAAGAATATCTATGCAATAGCTAAGTACCATCATGAAATCATCTGAAAACCGTGTCAAGCATCGACACCAAATATGGAAATATATCTGTCTCAATGTGTCACTGTATCAATGTCTCAATATATATCGGGCTCCGTCAGTCCGGATCGGCCCATATCATCAAATCTCATGACAACGGTCGGTATCCTCCGGATATCCGCCGCACCAGACATCACCGGTAAGTAGTCTTCCCCAGCCAGGCTCATCGTCTACAACTCGATCTTCTTGCCCCGGGGTACTATACCGGGCCCACCATGTACCCGAGACGGTTCATCCACTCCTCGAATCGGGTCTCGAAATCCAACAGAAAACATGAAAACTCATGGTGGACGACACATACAACAAGAGAAAACCGCAACTTACATATTAAAAAAAATAATAAGTTTATAAATTCTTGCGGTTTTCCCCAAAATCCAAAAATCTCATAAATATTGAATCCTCAAGAAGAAATCACAATTTGTAAGCGTATCGATATTGATGGATGTCTATAATATGATGGTATATACTATGCTATATACGAATAGAAACTATGTATGAAGTATGATGCTATGATGTATGTATATGTGACTAACCATCCTATGTATCAATCTTGATGAATGAATATACAACTACCCATTTACATATCAAGTATGATGCAAATGCATGGATACTGATTCTAAGCAAGTTCTATAGTGTTCGTGACATAGCAGTTACCAATGGCATACGTGTTAGTATGAATAGTGCACGTGCAGCAGGACCAATAGAAACAGTGCAAGTGTCCTAATTGATGACATCATATGAAAAATGATGCGATGTATGTTATGAATGGTTTGAACTACATCTATTGCTACCAAACTACTAATCATTTCTAACTGTCAGGCGCCTTGCGCCATCCAGATGATCCCCCTATAGATGTATAAATCTACTCACCAGGACGCCTCGGTTATCTGATCCGGTCTCAGCCTTGCCTTTCCATGCCACGTCCAACGCCTATGAAAGGTTCCTAGGCACCCTATAGAGGTCTCACAAGGCATCAACCATGCCAATTTATAAAAATTATGGTGCCGAGAAACCCTAATACGGATCGTCGGCTAGAATCCTAGGCGAAAAACGAATCTAGTTAACAAATTAACTAAAGGAGAGCGCCTACAACCTTTGTTGATCCGGTTATCCACTTCCTTAGCTCCACATGGTCATCCCCTCGCTGTCCATCTCGAATCTCGGACTCTCGCGACGGCTTCATCGGAGAAGTGAGCGGAATAGGTCGTCGGCTTCGTGCCGAAGATGATCTACGTCGAGGTTGCACAAGTTCAAGCTCCAACTTCACAAAGTTGTGAAACTTGTGAAGAAAACACCCAAAACAACTTGGCAAGAGGTATAGGGTGAAGAAATAGGAGGTGGGTTCACTTTAGAATTGGATTTCACCCACTTTTGCTCAAGTTGCCATTGATGGCATCAAGCTTTTCTCTTGAAGATGAAGATGAAGAAGCAAATAGAATATGATAAGTATTATGTAAAAAGAATAATAAAATCAAATACTTATCATGTTCTAACCTAGGTTAAGTGTAGAGAATAAACCATGGTCACTTGGATGGGTTAGGGTTAAGCATGATGACAAGAATGGTTACAAAAGTCAAAGCTTCATGAAGCTTCAACTTAAAACAAAAAAGGCCACCATTCTTATCTTAATCCTTTTCAAATAAATAAATAAATAAATAAATGAAAATGCAAAACCCTAATCAACACTTAACCATGGTTTAATTCTTTATACTTAACAACAAGATCATGTATCATCAAACATGATACAAATATGTGCACAAAAGTATATCACATATACTTCTTGCACATCAAGTGAGAAAATCCATATAAAGTGAACCAATACTAGTTAATGCAATGTAGTATATCAAATATATAAGTATACATTAAATCATTAAATCAACACTTGATTTAACGATCCGGTCATATCGCATATAACCGACTAGTATCCAATGTATCGGCTTATCGAATCAATGATTCGATAACTAGGTCATATCGAATATAACCAATCGAAACATTTATCGCGAGAATGAAATGCGGTATCACATACACGCATTATTCTCGGTCCCGCACATATCTCATATGCGCTCCTATTTCGTTTCGCTTGAGCCAGGAAACCTCTGTGTAGGACTCTAAAGACTCGTCAATACGCCGGTAGCAGATGATGATCATATCAAGCACCCACAAGCCGCAAGCGGTCTGCTAAACGTAACGGCCATCCGGGTATTGAGCGATCAGAAGATCGACGAGCTAGCCCGCTCACACTCCTGTGAATCCAACTAGTAACACTTACCGTACAGTCCGGTCTGTTCGTCTGATACGTCGCATATCAAGTCTAGGGGTGGTAAACGTCAGACCCCAATAACCGATAAGTCATGCCGATGTGAGGCTCATAACGGGTCGAGAAACTACTGGTAACACTTACCAGCAAATCTCTGATCAGCCCTGGCCAGGGACTTCCCTGTTACGGCCAATCGAGCACAGCGCAACATCAACCCCCAATACCGGGAGAGACGAAACCCCTCCTATCGCTCATTGCCTCCATGTGACTCGGGACTGTACCCAAAGACCACCGTTTTGCACGCCCTCATGGACGTGGTAAGGTGGAGATCAAAGCACAGTAGGAATCACATAAGACTCTATGACGATCTCGGGTCTACAGACTAACCTGTACAAGTGTCACCTGAGAACTGCCATCTGACGTGAGGTATAATACCATCTGGGAGTTCTCGGCGAGTCCGTCCAGTGTACCCAGTCTCCACTGAGCACCCGTACACCATCTCTGATGTCAAACACCAATGGATATGGGATCATACATCGCCCATCTCATGGGTCGAGAAGCGTATACGCTAGTCTACTCTGGTATATCGATGCCCTGTCTCGATACACCCACGACTAGGGACCTTGAAGGATGTACCTATGGACTACCATGTCCCCACTAGTATGATCTGCATCATAGTCCAGGTAGTCAAGTACACATCCTAAGGGCTTTACCAACATGTAACCATAAGACAGTTTGAAGAGACTAGTGTACAGGTTAAGATAAAGTGTAACCAGATAGCATACTATCATATCGAGCAAGAAAGTCATCTCTATATATGTCCAAGCATCCAATATAATATACATCATTTGTACAATACTGGCCTCTAGGGCATACATACAACTAACAATCTCCCACTTGCACTTGGGCCAGCTGCTGTAGTATCGCATACCGAGCATCCCGAAGAGTCTCTCAAATTGTATCTGTGGAATGGCCTTCGTGAGTGGATCCGCCGTATTGTTCTTCGTGTCAACCCTCCTGACCTCGATCTCCCGGCGATCAACTATCTCCCGGATCAGGTGATACCGCCTCAGAATATGCCTGGATCGCTGATGGGACCTGGGTTCCTTGGCCAAAGCCACCGCTCCATTGTTATCGCAATACAAAGGTATTGGATGCTCAATGGATGGAACCACTCCAAGTTCAGTAATGAACTTCTTGATCCAGACAGCCTCTTTGGCAGCATCGTTGGCAGCGATGTATTCAGCCTCCATCGTCGAGTCTGCCACGGTTTCCTGCTTGGAACTCTTCCAGCTAACCGCCCCTCCGTAAAGGGTAAAGACAAATCCCGACTACGACTTAGAGTCGTCCTTATCACTCTGGAAGCTCGAATCGGTAAAGGACTCCACTTGGAGTTCTCCGTTACCATACACCAAGAACATATCTCTAGTCCTTCGTAAGTACTTAAGAATGCTCTTCACAGCTGTCCAGTGACTCTCTCCAGGATCAGCTTGATACCTGCTAACTATACTTAGTGAGTATGCTACATCGGGTCTGGTACATAGCATCGCATACATGATAGAGCTGTTGCGCCACGGCAGCGCCCCGGCCGTCTATCCGAGGCCAAAAGGCGGAATCAAAATTTTCTTGACTTTTAAACTGGCGCTACCGCGGACAATATACCCGGATCGTAACCATTAACCGATACTAGCTAACAAGAGAAAGGGTGAGAGATATACCGAGTGATCCGAGTCCTCCGGTCTTCTCGTCATCGTCCCGATCTCCCGCGGAAACTCCGGTCGTCGCCTCCTTGCCGGAAGGGCACCACATCGTCTGTATCTTTTACGGGCTCCCACCTCAATACCGAGGCAACTCGGGCGCGAAGTTGGCTAGCCGACGCGCCCAAGATTTGCTGTAGAAGTAGTGTAGAGTCTATGTCTCTTTGGAGTAGTGAAGTTGCCATTGGTGATGGAGGAATAAGGTTAAGGGAAAATGGTGCTTTCATTTTTCCCAAAACTAGAAGAATGAGATGATGAAATTTGTGTCACACCAAAAATGGAAATTTTTCTCATCCCCAAACTATAGTGGCCGGCCATCCAAGCTAGGAAATGGTGGAGGGAAAAGCATAACATATGAGGGAGGTGAGTGTAGGATAAAGCAAGAGGTGACCACATCCAAACAAAGAAAACATCAACCATGCTTATCACTCCATACCCTTTCAAATCTCATTAAAGCACCATCATGGATGAATAAAAAAGAAAGGATGCAAATCCTATCATAATGAATACATTTTCAAGAAACCCCCTCCACAAATGTTATTTGCACAACTGCAAATAACCCCCTCCATCGGAAAAGTCCGGCCGGGAAAGAACAAAGCAAAACCGGCCGGAACGGAATGCAAACTGGCAACTCCAGAAAACTGGTCCCGTAATAAATTACAGGAAAACCCCGATACTGTGCATACACACCCGCATCTGTATTCCGTCCGGATACAAATGCAAAGAGACAAAATCTACACTGTACTAAACTAGGATCCGGCTTAAACTAAAGCCGGCTAGTAAAATCCGTCCGATCCTGATCCGTGCAATACCGCACATATCAGATCGAACCCTGCCATATAACCATACGGCCATTAGTACAAACCGTCCGATCCTGATCCGTGCAATACCGCACGTATCTGATCGGACCCTGCCATATCTCCATACGGCCTCTACAGCGTTTCGCCCGAAAGCTTGAGTAACTGAAAGTATGGTGGACTCTAAAGACTCGTCAATACTATGGCTGTGGATTTAACCACTAGCACGTCAGAGGTATAAGCCAATACGTAACGGGCCACCAGCTATTGACCAAAAGGGACGTCGATGAGCGAACTCATCCTGACACCCTACTGAGCCTGTCAGTGACAATATCCGTACAGTCCGGTCCGTTCGTCTATGAGCATCGCATGGCGGGCCTAGGGGGTTGGTAAAAGTCAGACCCCCAAAGGCGGTACAAGTCGTGTCGGAGTGAAACCCAGAACACCCTGAGATACTACTGGAATACCTACCAGTAAATCTCCTGCCTCGGCCGAGGGCTTTGTGTAATGGCTCTCCTAGACACAGCGCGACCTTACCCCCAATACCGGGAGAGACGAACCCCTGCAGATCCGCTCACTGCCTCCATGTGGCTCGGGACTGTACCCAACTAAAACCTGTTTGCACGACTCCTTTGAGCCGTGGTAGGGTAGTAATTAAAGCACAGTGGGAACTCACACGAGACAAATGACGATCTCAGGTCGATGAACTAACCTGTACACATGTCACCTGGGAACTGCTATCTGACGTATGGTATAATCCCAACTAGCAGGTTCCCGGCGAGTCCTGTCCGGTGTACTCATAACCCAATGAGCACCTGTATACATCTTAGATGAACCAACTGACACCAGTGGCTTGTGAGACCGGCCACCGCCCCTCGTCGGGGTCTCGACTGTATACACTAGTCTACTCTGGAGAATCGATGCCCTGTCTCGAAACTCCAACGACTAGGGACCATTTAAGGATGTGCTTATAGACCACCAGCTCTCACGTATATGATCGCCATCATACTGCTGGCAGTCAAGCAAGAATCCTAGGGGTTCTATCAGCGTGTAATAGCGACCTGTAAGGTCACCTGAAGCAGTACACGATGATAAAGGTAAACCAGATAGCATACTATCATCTCGAGTAAGACTGTCCTACCGGGATAGGTCCTCCCTCAATCATTGCAATCACGTGCCTGTGATCCAATAATTGACTCTGAGGGCACTATCTCCAACAATCTCCCACTTGCACTCAAGGCTAATTATTGCGATGTCGCATACTCACAGCCCGTGTGATACCGAACACCCAACTCCTCTACTAGTCAGTCTCACAAAGCTCGTTTACGAAACTATTGCGTTCGAGGAATAGCCTCAGTGAGTGGATCCGCTGTGAAGTTTCTTTCTATGTCTCTCTATATCTCAAGTTCGCAGAGAAAACCATCTCCTGAAATGAGCAATACCTGTCTTAGAGTATGTCTGGATATCTGATGGGACCTAGCTCATAAATGAACTCCAAATCCAAACTTCTTAGACTGTATCGATAACTGAACTTAATCAGTACCCAGCGCCATGCCTCCCTCAGTATTGCCTTGGACCACCTGTCCAAAATACTGCCCCTCGTCAGAAGGAGAAAATATAACTCTGACAGCCACTCTACCATCCATGTCACCTTGGAAGCCTGGAGTGACAACCGTCTCCTAAAAAAGGCTGTCGTTATCACATCCCTAGAACATCAACTTATGTTCTAAAACTGCTTCCGACTGTTTCTCCAGGATTGGATTAATATCAGCTTCTTGCAGCTACTGCAAGAACAACATCTGGTGTGGTACTTGACATCTCATGATTGACTCAATTGCCTAAGCAAGTGATCTGTCAATCATGCGTATCCCTCTTCCCTTTAGTCTGTAAGACACCTTTAGAGAGGGTGACTCCATTACCTGCAGGTGTACTACCGTGCCAGGAGTCGTCCATTCTAAATACTCATAGAATGCTGTCAAGGTACCCAGATTAGGAAACCACCCAAATCTAGATCTAAAACCATAGATCTAGTAACCAGAATGTCTGATATAATATCCAAGTCCTGTGTGGAGAAACCACTGTGTGACAACCAAAGTATAACCGATCGTAGTATAGGAGTTTCCTTTCCTACTCTGTCTATGTCATCCAAAACCAGGACATCACACCCTACTACCTTCTTAACAGATCCATCCCCTATTCTGATGACGTCAAACCTATGACTGTCACATCAGAAATAGATGATCTATCTCCGCTATATCTGCTTTAGTCTTATAAATAGACATAAGCCTGATGTCCACCAATGCTTCCGCTGCTCCCACTGACTACGACAACCCTCTGGCAGAGTCATATAGACGTGCACTTCTAAAGCTAGTTTAGAACGACGCTATACTCATCCTCCTGCCGGGTCTCGCAGCCTGGAACAACAACAATGGCAAGTGTGGGTAAACAAGAACTTCCCTGTCACCGTCCTTGAGGCTACCGGAGTACCTCTCGGGTGCCTGAAGTTACCCACCTTATCTGCGGAGTGGCCAATGGAATGTCAAATCAGATTGAATTTTTAGGTTCCTTATCAAATCTTCAGTAATCGTTTGCGGTTCTGGAATCGCTTCCAGTTCTACCATACTCCCACTTCTGTTTTCTGAAAAATAACCATTTCTTTTTTTAAATGTGGCGAGTTAAGAACAATATCACTATTGATCTTCCAGATGGTAGAAAGTCAACCCTCGTCATAGCCTGGGTCAACCCACAAACAGCCATTACAGAAACGTGCCTTGAGTTGTCCAGTGTCTGGTTTTAATCATAAGCCGGACAACTCCCCGTACCTTAACATCGTTAAGATATGAACTGTTCTATATCCAATATAGAACCAGAGGCACTGATTTAATTGAACCAGATTCAAATCATGCAGCTTTCTCCAGTGCATGTCAAATAAATGGAAGGAGGCCGATCAGCGTTACTCAACTTAGGAATGCTTCCAATTATGAGTAACCTGAAAGAGAAGCAATTTCTCTTTATCATTACTATCAACTGAATACCATACACAAGTATCTACATCTTCGATCACTTTGAAGAATCCCGATACTTGCTACACCTGGTACTCTACTCTATTCAAATACCTATAACTCCTCAAAACTTAGACCCTGTGTTTCTACGAAACACATGTCTAAGAACTAGAGAAGTTAAAAGTAAACAGAATATAGTATGAGGACCAACTCCTCTGTCCTAATGGACACTGGACAACATACAATACTCTGTATAAGTCCGCTGAGTCTAACAACTCTTTCGCTGTGCGTCGTAGGTTGAAAACTGTACTTATGGTTAAGAAGAATTACACCGCTGTTTGATGCTCCTTACCTAACCATCCACTGATATAGGTAAATGTCATCGACATAATATCAAAAGGTATATCTCACTCTATGAAAATAGACGTACAGATATATCAATTTGAAATTGGTGCACAACAGCGGATATTCAAAACCAAATATTTACCGACCGGCAAACAGCCCAGGTGGTCTCCTCAAATATCACAGATTACAACGAATCCCGATATAATGAGGATGATCACCCTATTCCCAATAACTTACTCCCACTCATCATCCGTAAAACCATACAGATGTGAGAATCAAACCTGGTAAATACATACACTGGAGCAAGTGTCTAATCAGGAAATCAGTTTTCTTTTAACAGTACACAGTTGAACTGAAACATTGAAATGTTTCGATAGGGTATCCTGGTATTCCTAGTAATGCCTCTACCATTATCCAGATTCACAACTGTAACCGTATATCTCTTTGCCATCTGTCCAAATCCCTTTATATGTCTTTAGTCATTACCGTCTGCACACCCCTTTAGGCCAAATGGTTTTCTTCCTTCCCTACCGTTCGGCACCAGCCTATGGTTTGGAAGAAGACTATCCAATAAGCATAAAAGGTGTACTGTCCTAATCCTAGGAGCACTCGCAAAGCGAGAGAAGGTGAAGATAAAAGACAACCGAATAAACCTTATTCCTATTTCTCCTGAACCAGAATCCATCCCCGAACTGGAACAAGTTCCTTTCGAGTTCGTATATAACCATACGATGGATTATCCAATAAACTTGGGATCTTCGTAGTGATACGGAGTGTCCTGGAGAAATACAAAGGTGATTTAGGATTGGCGAAGAAATACTTGGTTCGGTCGTGAAAAGCAGTCGCAATTTACTTTGCCCTCTTACTAATCCTTTGCTTTGTCTTAACTTAATACCTTCTGTACACCATCGTTATGCTAATTGGTTTTCTTCATTCCCCGCCGTTCGGCACCAGCCTAAGGTTTGGAAGAAGACTATCCAATTTGCATAATAGGTGTACTATCTCCTAAACCAAGGAGTACTCGCAACCTGAGAGAAGGTAAAAGGAAAAGACAACTGAATAGTCCTATTCGTTTTCTCCAGAACCGGAAACCATCCTCGAATAAATTCCTTCGAGTTCGTATCTAACCATACGATGGTTTTGTCCAATGGAAGTGGACGTTCGTAGTAATACGGGGTGTCCTGGAGAAAAGGGTAAAAGTAGGAGTGGCAACGAGGTCTGCAACTCAGACAATCCAAAAGCCAGTGTTAAGAAGGTTCGGTCAACTTGGTCACTGAGTCATAGTCCAGGGTCGGGTCAATGGTTGCTGCCAAAGAGAGAGAGAAAAGAAACACTCAGCGTGCACTCTAACCTAGATCAGAATGGTTATCACTTTATTTAATCTGGAAACCTCCCACTGTAACCTCAAATTCTTCCCCAAACCTGAAAGAAGAATTAGTCGGGGTCACCCGAGGAGTAAACCAACTCATCAGTGGGAATCGGGATCCAACTATCATCGCATGATAACATGACGGAATCCACTCACGTCACCACACTCCAGAAGGTATGCGCATGTCTGGCGAGTTTCAGTTCTTTTGAAACTCCCGATGTGATTTTTACCCCTAGGACCCAAGTGACCTTGACGAATAATCAACAAATCAAAAGGTCCTAGTCAAGTTCAACCCGTCATTATCTTGATTGCGTTAAACCCACCCGCACGACCCTTGACGAATAATCAACAAAGTCGTACGACTGTCCTAACCAATCCACATATCCATGCGACAGAATAGCACAACAAAGCTACCGCACACTACGCCTCGGCGAATAGCAACGACAAACGTAGCGCGAATACTAAGCAATACTAATCTGAAATGACGGAGGGCTACGACTGGTTTTTGGCGAAAAACCTTTAACGTAATGAACTTGATATCGTTGAAGGAACTGGATAACTTTTTATAAAAATATAGTGACGAAAACCTTTACTAAAGAGGTCACTCCCGGTGAAGGGATCTCGGCTCTTTCCCCATAGAATGAGGTGCAGGATATTCCAACTGAATACCACGATGCAAAGCAAAAGGCAATCGGCTATAGTGAAGTTAATGCCCTGACGCAAACTTCTGTCCAAGGGGTCACTCTCGGTGAAGGGATCTCGGCCCTTGCCTCGTCGACTGAGGAGCAGGATATTCCAAATGAATACCACGATGCAAAACAAAAGTGAACGTCCTTGCAATAACAGCTTTTTGAAAAGTGTTCCAACAACATCAGAATAGGTTTGTTTATCTTGCATTGATCCGAATCAACGCAGTCCCATCAAATGATCACACCACAAAGAACGAAAATATACTGATGTACGTATATGCCATCCGCATTCGCCACTGGGTCCCGTCATTACCCGTTAGGTTAGCTAACTAACGACAGAGCGGGGACTGGACTAGCGCGGATGTAAAACATATACAACATCTACTAATATATATATACCAATATATTATATTCGCTCAAGGCGTGATAAAATGCAACATCACAGAAATATGCAGCATCACAGAACAATACAGATATCTGGAAGCCCCGGGTTTCACAGAGCCGCTGCTGAAACCCGACGTTCCCCTGGTCGTGTGGATAGCCTGTGCAATGAAATCCTAGACCCCTACGGGCGCGGCAAGTCACCCGCCAAGACCTGAAACGAGGCAGCCCCCTTCAGCACCGTGAATGGACCACCCAGCACTTCATGGAATCCGGTAACTTCGGCACCCCTCCTGGGTCAACCTGTACACCATACGAGTGCGGCGAATAGCCCGCCAATCCTAGAGTGAAGCCCCCTCCGTCTCAATGCCATGAGATGCGGGCCCGTTGCCCTCTAGAACCCGGCTATCCGTGCACCCCTCCGCGGGGTAATCCTAGTACAGAAAGTAAAATATACATACAACGGGTACATCGACCGCAACCAGGTCGTGCCCCAAAAGAATAATACAAACAGGTAGTGACGGCAGTCCACATGTCGGACGCTCGCCCCGCAATATCAAATGTACATATAAAACAAAACTGTACTAACATTGCATCCAGGCTATCCCCCACGACCGATCCGCAACAACACAGCAAAATCACAAAACATCAACGTGAAAATCACGTTCGCAAATCCGTCTAACCGGGCTATAGCAGTTAGACCGGATTTACCGATCGAGTGACATTCACGGTCGCAGATATAATGTAAATACTGTGAAATAATGTGTTTAAAATATCCGATCGATCAAAAAATAACAAGTGGGCCCCCAAGCAATACTGTAGCACTCACAGAAAATCTGAGCCCAATATTAATATTCCAAAACCCCTAAAATTAGCACAGAAGCCCACTGGAGAAATTGGACACAGTGAGGACACCAATGTGCGGCGGAACCGCGGCCGAAGGGGGGGTTTGGCCGCGGTTCCGCGCTTCTCTGATCGACTCACTGCGTCGAATTTTTACAGCAGTCTTAGAACTCCCTGCACATCATTCTGAGACAACCTGAAAAATTTTTCGAGCCCGGAAAAAATCGACAGAAAACTGATGTGAGTGAAAATGTAGATTTTGGAATTTTGGTCGATCGGAAATGCAAAACACATCAAACGAAGCTAGACGAAGTTAATGGCGAGGCTCTGATACCATGTTGCGCCACGGCAGCGCCCCGGCCGTCTATCCGAGGCCAAAAGGCGGAATCAAAATTTTCTTGACTTTTAAACTGGCGCTACCGCGGACAATATACCCGGATCGTAACCATTAACCGATACTAGCTAACAAGAGAAAGGGTGAGAGATATACCGAGTGATTCGAGTCCTCTGGTCTTCTCGTCATCGTCCCGATCTCCCGCGGAAACTCCGGTCGTCGCCTCCTTGCCGGAAGGGCACCACATCGTCTGTATCTTTTACGGGCTCCCACCTCAATACTGAGGCAACTCGGGCGCGAAGTTGGCTAGCCGACGCGCCCAAGATTTGCTGTAGAAGTAGTGTAGAGTCTATGTCTCTTTGGAGTAGTGAAGTTGCCATTGGTGATGGAGGAATAAGGTTAAGGGAAAATGGTGCTTTCATTTTTCCCAAAACTAGAAGAATGAGATGATGAAATTTGTGTCACACCAAAAATGGAAATTTTTCTCATCCCCAAACTATAGTGGCCGGCCATCCAAGCTAGGAAATGGTGGAGGGAAAAGCATAACATATGAGGGAGGTGAGTGTAGGATAAAGCAAGAGGTGACCACATCCAAACAAAGAAAACATAAACCATGCTTATCACTCCATACCCTTTCAAATCTCATTAAAGCACCATCATGGATGAATAAAAAAGAAAGGATGCAAATCCTATCATAATGAATACATTTTCAAGAAACCCCCTCCACAAATGTTATTTGCACAACTGCAAATAACCCCCTCCATCGGAAAAGTCCGGCCGGGAAAGAACAAAGGAAAACCGGCCGGAACGGAATGCAAACTGGCAACTCCAGAAAACTGGTCCCGTAATAAATTACAGGAAAACCCCGATACTGTGCATACACACCCGCATCTGTATTCCGTCCGGATACAAATGCAAAGAGACAAAATCTACACTGTACTAAACTAGGATCCGGCTTAAACTAAAGCCGGCTAGTAAAATCCGTCCGATCCTGATCCGTGCAATACCGCACGTATCAGATCGAACCCTGCCATATAACCATACGGCCATTAGTACAAACCGTCCGATCCTGATCCGTGCAATACCGCACGTATCTGATCGGACCCTGCCATATCTCCATACGGCCTCTACAGCGTTTCGCCCGAAAGCTTGAGTAACTGAAAGCGTGGTGGACTCTAAAGACTCGTCAATACTATGGCTGTGGATTTAACCACTAGCACGTCAGAGGTAGAAGCCAATACGTAACGGGCCATCAGCTATTGACCAAAAGGGACGTCGATGAGCGAACTCATCCTGACACCCTACTGAGCCTGTCAGTGACATTATCCGTACAGTCCGGTCCGTTCGTCTATGAGCATCGCATGGCGGGCCTAGGGGGTTGGTAAAAGTCAGACCCCCAAAGGCGGTACAAGTCGTGTCGGAGTGAAACCCAGAACACCCTGAGATACTACTGGAATACCTACCAGTAAATCTCCTGCCTCGGCCGAGGACTTTGTGTAATGGCTCTCCTAGACACAGCGCGACCTCACCCCCAATACCGGGAGAGACGAACCCCTGCAGATCCGCTCACTGCCTCCATGTGGCTCGGGACTGTACCCAACTAAAACCTGTTTGCATGACTCCTTTGAGCCATGGTAGGGTAGTAATCAAAGCACAGTGGGAACTCACACGAGACAAATGACGATCTCAGGTCGATGAACTAACCTGTACACATGTCACCTGGGAACTGCTATCTGACGTATGGTATAATCCCAACTAGCAGGTTCCCGGCGAGTCCTGTCCGGTGTACTCATAACCCAATGAGCACCTGTATACATCTTAGGTGAACCAACTGACACCAGTGGCTTGTGAGACCGGCCACCGCCCCTCGTCGGGGTCTCGACTGTATACACTAGTCTACTCTGGAGAATCGATGCCCTGTCTCGAAACTCCAACGACTAGGGACCATTTAAGGATGTGCTTATAGACCACCAGCTCTCACGTATATGATCGCCATCATACTGCTGGCATTCAAGCAAGAATCCTAGGGGCTCTATCAGCGTGTAATAGCGACCTGTAAGGTCACCTGAAGCAGTACACGATGATAAAGGTAAACCAGATAGCATACTATCATCTCGAGTAAAACTGTCCTACCGGGATAGGTCCTCCCTCAATCATTGCAATCACGTGCCTGTGATCCAATAATTGACTCTGAGGGCACTATCTCCAACAAGAGCCTACTGCCGATGCATAGGGTATCCCTTGCATGCGTGCTCTCTCCAAATCAGTCTTGGGAGACATCTCTTTGGAGAGAGTGACTCCAGAGATCGTGGACAAGTTCCCACGCTTGGACTCTTCCATACTAAACCTCTTTAGTATGGTGTCAATATACCTGGATTGGGACAATCCCAAAATCCGTTTGGATCTATCTCTATAGATCCTAATTCCCAATATGCAGGAGGCATCACCAAGATCTTTCATTGAGAATCTTTGTGATAAGAAGAGCTTGACCGATTGCAGCATAGGAATATCATTTCCTATCAAGAGTATGTCGTCCACGTACTATACGAGGAAGACAACCTTACTCTCTGCCACCTTCTTGTAGATACTAGGTTCATCTGGGTTTTTGACGAAATCAAACTCTTTGATAACGACGTCAAAGCAGATGTTCCAACTCCGCGATGCTTGCTTTAATCCATAAATGGATTTAGGCAGCTTGCACACCTTCCCGCTGCTCCCACTGTCTACGAAGCCCTCTGGCTGAGTCATGTACACGCACTCTTCTAAATCACCATTTAGAAAGGCGGTCTTAATATCCATTTGCCAGATTTCGTAATCATGATAAGCAGCGATGGCAAGCATGATCCGGATGGATTTAAGCATAGCCACTGGAGAAAAGGTTTCGTCATAGTCCACACCTGGTCTTTGACGAAAACCCTTTGCTACAAGTCTAGCTTTGAAAGTCTCCACTTTCCCATCTACACCAAGTTTCTTCTTGAAGATCCACTTGCTCCCAATGGGTTTTACCCCTTCAGGAGCAACGTTCAAAGTCCATACTTTGTTGGTGTACATGGATTCCATCTCGGACCGCATAGCATCCAGCCATTTCACTGAGTCCCCACTCGTGATGGCCTGCTCGAAGCTAGTTGGGTCATCATCCTCCATGATGCAATCCTCGCTCCCACCGTCCATGAGAAAACCATAGTATCTCTCAGGTTGGCGAGGAACCCTACTAGATCGGCGGAGTGGCTGGGGTTCATCGGGAACTACGGAATCCTCTGGTTCCACCAGATCTTCTGTTGTAGCTTCTGCAGCTGGGACTTCTTCCAGTTCTACCTTATGACCACTAATCTCTTTTTCAAGAAATTCCTTTTCTAAAAAGGTGGCATGCCGAGAAACAAACACTCTTTGTTCCTCAGGGTGGTAGAAGATATACCCTTGAGAATTCTTGGGATATCCTACAAATTTGCATAGAACAGACCGTGCCTCGAGTTTGTCCGGATTTTGTCGTTTGACATAGGCTGGACAACCCCATATCTTAACATAGTTAAGACATGGTCTCTTCCCTTTCCATATCTCATATGGAGTGGTAGGCACAGATTTGGTGGGGACCATATTCAATAGATGTATGGCTGTCTCAAGCGCATACCCCCAGAAGGAAATAGGTAACTCAGCTGTGCTCATCATAGAGCGCACCATATCTAATAGGGTGCGGTTCCTCCGTTCTGATACACCGTTGTGCTGTGGTGTATATGGAGGAGTCAGCTGAGAGAGAATCCCATTCTCTTTTAGGAAGTCCAGGAATTCATTGCTCAAGTATTCACCTCCTCGATCAGATCGAAGGATTTTAATACTTTTTCCGGTTTGGTTTTCGACTTCTTGTTTATATTCTCTAAATTTCTCAAAAGCTTCTGATTTGTGTTTCATCTGGAACACATACCCGAACCTAGAGAGATCGTCAGTGAATGTAATGAAGTATGAAGAACCATCCCTGGCATGTGTAGACATGGGACCGCATACATCACTATGTATAAGTCCCAAGAGTTCGGTAACTCTCTCTCCGTGTCCCGTAAACGGAGTTTTGGTCATCTTGCCCTTGAGACATGACTGGCAAGTGTCATAAGATGAAAATTCAAAAGGATTTAAATATCCATCCTTATGCAACTTAGCCAGTCGTGTCGCATTGATGTGACCCAGTCTACAATGCCACAAGAAGGATTCGTTCAGTTCTGAACTCTTCCTCTTGTGTGTGTTTGTTATGCTCAGAATTGTTGATTGATTTAGAACATAAATGCCATTGCATAACGTGCCTGATCCAACCAACTTTTGGTTACGGAAAATGTTCATAACATTGTCCTGTAATACAAAATTATATCCCTCTTTACTCAACAAAGAAACCGATATAATGTTGCATATCAGGTTCGGCATGTAATAGCATTCGTTCAGAACCAATGTATTACCGGTTGGTAATACAAGGTGATATTCTCCGACAGTCTTAGCTGCAACAATTGCACCATTTCCAACTCTAATGTCTTTATCACCTTCTCCAAGTTCTCTTCCTTTTCTAAGCCCATGTAACTGATTACATATATGGGATCCTGACCCGGTATCTAATACCCAGGACGTAGAGCAAATGGTGAAACAGTTCTCAGTAACGAACACACCCGAAGAAAATGCATCAACATGTACTTTCTTCAATCGGGTGGCATGGGAATCCTGGAATTCCCCTATTTCCTGTTCATTCCTATAACTCTTATAAGAAAGAACGGAACCAACGTTCCCCAGCATAGTATAACATGCGGGTTCGGTCAATACATCCATATTATTATCTTCATTAGGGCATGAAATAGTCGCTACCTGGAGAGAGAGAGAAGAAAACACTTTAGCGTATGCTCGTGCAAGATCAGATTGGTTATTATCTTATCTAATCAGGATGGCTCCCACTGCTTTTTATCAAATCTTCCTTCAAACCCTAAAAGGAAAGACTAGCCGGGATTAATTACACACTACAAGTTCGCCAATCTTTCAGCCAGGCCAGTGTCGGTACTTTGAGGGAGGTCCCCTGTGCTTTCGCACGAACCTAATTAATGTAAACCTCATTTTCCCAGAGGCGTAACCCCGTTGACACCTTTCTAGACACCTACTTGATCAGCTAATTGCAATGCGTAAAACTCTCCCAGGAGTAACTCTTACTCGCAGTGGGTATCGGGATCCAACTATCTCATAGAAGGTATGCAATCTCATTGCAAATTTCAACACTTGAAATTCCCGAAAATATTTTTCCCCAAGCATCCTATGACCTTGACGGAGGTCAACAAACTACAGGGTGCAAGTCAAGTTCAACCCATCATTTCTTGATTGAATCAAACCCACCCGCACGACCCTTGACGGAGGTCAACAAGGTCGTACGACTACCCTAATCCAATCTGCATCATATGCATAAGCAGATAAACGCTAGTTAGCTACCGCACACTACGCCTTGACGGAGGTCAAGAAACGTAGCACGAATACTAAGTAGGATTTATCTGAAATGACGGAGGGCTACGTCAGGTTTTTTCTGAAAACCTATTGCGTAATGAACTTGATATCGTTGTAGAATCAAATGAAGTTTTGAAATGGAGTGATCTTGAGGCTTTTCTAGTTTTGCTAAAGGAGTCACTCCCGGTGAAGGGATCTCGGTCCTTTCCTCGTCGAATGAGGTGCGGGATATATCATATATATCGCTGTGCAAAGCAAAAACTCTTAAAAGCAATCAAAACCAAACCGAGTGTGTAGCATCTGCCAGTTATTGCTAATGGAGTCACTCCCGGTGAAGGGATCTCGGTCCTTTCCTCATCGAATAAGGTGCGGGATATATCATATATATCGCTGTGCAAAGCAAGAACTGTAGCTACCCTTTTTATTTAAAATTTTGATTCTACAACATCTTAGGTTTCTTTTCTTTCATTAATCACATTAATGAAGTCCCATCATTTAAGTACCTAAACATCACAGATAGATATGACGTACACTTATGCCATCCGCATTCGCCTCGATGTCCCCTCGTGCACCGTTAGGTTAGGTAACTAACGACAGAGCAGGGCAGGGCTAGCACGGGTGTAAAACATAAGTAACGTCTATATAATATATCATATATACTATATACTATATCCATCACAGAATCACATCACAGATATCGCAGCAGAATAAACATATGAAATATTGGATATACTAGGACGTCCGTGTTTTCAATACGAGCCAGTATAAAACACGGATTCCACGGTCGTGATGAATAGCCAATCCCACACCCCTAGACCCCTACGAGAGCGGCAAGCAACTCTGCCAATTCTAGGTTAGGAGACCCGGACTCGACTCCTCGAGTTGGTCTCCCACTGGACCCCAGAACCCGGTTACTTGTGCTCCCCTCCTTGGGTCTATCCTAATGCGGAAAAGTAAATAATATACAAAGGGTGACAACTTCCGCTACCTGGAAGTGCCCCAAATAAAAGAATATTACATACAAGTTTTTACATGAATGAAAATGAAAAACACTCATCTCACATAAAAAACCCCGGCTATTCGAACACGACGATCCAATATAACATATCCAGCAACACATAACATCACATGTCATCAACGTAAGTAAGTATGCATACCCCAATTGTCGTTGACGTATAGCAACGAAACCGGCGATATGAACATACTACACTTACGGTCACAGAAAAGAAAGTGTAAAACTACAACAGTTGGAATCCGCTACTTCTTTAGACATCACATGCCTAATCAAATGAAATACTTAGACATCACATGCCTAACAATTATAAACCCCGCATTTTAGTCTCATTATCGAAAACTCTTTTCAACATCAATTGAGACTAAACGGCTAGATTTATAACATTCATTCAGTTATCTCATAACTACATGTGAATTCCAATTATTGTATCACATTCCAGATAATTAGAAAATGTTAAACTTTCCGATCGAACAGTCGAACACCCAAGTTTTCCCGATACAACTCAACACATGAAATAAGTCTAACAACATTCAGTTCGTGCCTCAGTACCAACGGTCCAGCCGTAGAAGGGTCAAGCCAATGCCTCACATGTGGCACGCCGTACTGCCCCAAACCCGAAGTTTCAAAGGGCAGCTCAAGACGGTCACATAATCGAGTTAAGGTTTGTTGTCTTCTAGAGGGTCCATCGCGTTACTTGCACTACTTAGAATGTCGTTAAACTACGGAAAAATCCAACTCTTGGAAATTTCCCGACAGGGGAAAAATTGGGTATTTGTATCCGGTCGAACTTTTTAACATATTCTAAAAATTATCCGAAAATACACAAAGACGAAATTTGATAATCCGATCGAAACAACGAAGCTCTAAAACACCCCAGAAAATTCAACTCTTGAATAATTATTAAAAATACCCATAAAACTCAGCTGCAGAAAATAAGAATTACTGTGCAAACAATATTGCGCAATGTGAACAGTAGGCGGCGGAACCGCGGCAGAAGCCATGCTTCTGCCGCGTTTCCGCGGCTGTTTAGATGAATCATGAGCTCGTGTTTCACCATAATTCTTAGATCTTCCTGCTGAATTTTTTAGGCATTTTTAATCTGGAAAAATCCCAGATTTTGGAAAAAGTCCAGAGAGCACTTGGGTTTTAGGGTTTCGGGTTCGTTCGGACTTCAAACGTCGTCTGAACTTCGCCTAAGGCTCTAGCTAGGCTCTGATACCAGTGAAAGGTTCCTAGGCACCCTATAGAGGTCTCACAAGGCATCAACCATGCCAATTTATAAAAATTATGGTGCCGAGAAACCCTAATACGGATCGTCGGCTAGAATCCTAGGCGAAAAACGAATCTAGTTAACAAATTAACTAAAGGAGAGAGGCTACAACCTTTGTAGATCCGGTTATCCACTTCCTTAGCTCCACGTGGTCATCCCCTCGCTGTCCATCTCGAATCTCGGACTCTCACGACGGCTTCATCGGAGAAGTGAGCGGAATAGGTCGTCGGCTTCGTGCCGAAGATGATCTACGTCGAGGTTGCACAAGTTCAAGCTCCAACTTCACCAAGTTGTGAAACTTGTGAAGAAAACACCCAAAACAACTTGGCAAGAGGTAGAGGGTGAAGAAATAGGAGGTGGGTTCACTTTAGAATTGGATTTCACTCACTTTTGCTCAAGTTGCCATTGATGGCATCAAGCTTTTCTCTTGAAGATGAAGATGAAGAAGCAAATAGAATATGATAAGTATTATGTAAAAAGAATAATAAAATCAAATACTTATCATGTTCTAACCTAGGTTAAGTGTAGAGAATAAACCATGGTCACTTGGATGGGTTAGGGTTAAGCATGATGACAAGAATGGTTACAAAAGTCAAAGCTTCATGAAGCTTCAACTTAAAACAAAAAAGGCCACCATTCTTATCTTAATCCTTTTCAAATAAATAAATAAATGAAAATGCAAAACCCTAATCAACACTTAACCATGGTTTAATTCTTTATACTTAACAACAAGATCATGTATCATCAAACATGATACAAATATTTGCACAAAAGTATATCACATATACTTCTTGCACATCAATTGAGAAAATCCATATAAAGTTAACCAATACTAGTTAATGCAATGTAGTATATCAAATATATAATTATACATTAAATCATTAAATCAACACTTGATTTAACGATCCGGTCATATCGCATATAACCGACTAGTATCCAATGTATCGGCTTATCGAATCAATGATTCGATAACTAGGTCATATCGAATATAACCAATCGAAACATTTATCGCGAGAATGAAATGCGGTATCACATACACGCATTATTCTCGGTCCCGCACATATCTCATATGCGCTCCTATTTCGTTTCGCTTGAGCCAGGAAACCTCTGTGTAGGACTCTAAAGACTCGTCAATACGCCGGTAGCAGATGATGATCATATCAAGCACCCACAAGCCGCAAGCGGTCTGCTAAACGTAACGGCCATCTGGGTATTGAGCGATCAGATAATCGACGAGCTAGCCCGCTCACACTCCTGTGAATCCAACTAGTAACACTTACCGTACAGTCCGGTCTGTTCGTCTGATACGTCGCATATCAAGTCTAGGGGTGGTAAACGTCAGACCCCAATAACCGATAAGTCGTGCCGACGTGAGGCTTATAACGGGTCGAGAAACTACTGGTAACACTTACCAGCAAATCTCTGATCAGTCCTGGCCAGGGACTTCCCTGTTACGGCCAATCGAGCACAGCGCAACATCAACCCCCAATACCGGGAGAGACGAAACCCCTCCTATCGCTCATTGCCTCCATGTGACTCGGGACTGTACCCAAAGACCACCGTTTTGCACGCCCTCATGGACGTGGTAAGGTGGAGATCAAAGCAAAGTGGGAATCACACAAGACTCTATGACGATCTCGGGTCTACAGACTAACCTGTACAAGTGTCACCAGAAAACTGCCATCTGACGTGAGGTATAATACCATCTGGGAGTTCTCGGCGATTCCGTCTAGTGTACCCAGTCTCCACTGAGCACCCGTACACCATCTCTGATGTCAAACACCAATGGATATGGGATCATCCATCGCCCATCTCATGGGTCGAGAAGCGTATACGCTAGTCTACTCTGGTATATCGATGCCCTGTCTCGATACACCCACGACTAGGGACCTTGAAGAATGTACCTATGGACTACCATGTCCCCACTAGTATGATCTGCATTATAGTCCAGGTAGTCAAGTACACATCCTAAGGGCTTTACCAACATGTAACCATAAGACAATTTGAAGAGACTAGTGTACATGTTAAGATAAAGAGTAACCAGATAGCATACTATCATATTGAGCAAGAAAGTCATCTCTATATATGTCCAAGCATCCAATATAATATACATCATTTGTACAATACTGGCCTCTAGGGCATACATACAACTAACAGCCTCTGCACCCGATCATGTGTTGTTGCGGTAAGTACGTTCCTTCCATGCCACAGCACCAAACATCTATCTTATCAGGATGCTTGCCTTGACAATCGTTCTTATATCTAACTTCTATATGCTTTGTCACCGCATCTGAGAATTTATACTAGGCTTTGCCTTGTACTTTGAGCTGAAATTGTCAATGCCCTCCAAATCCTTCCTCTGTGATTGGCAATCCTGATCCGGATTTGAGCCAGTAGCCTCCTGAATCCCTCTTGGGAAAAGTTGATGGCTGTTTACAGGCTACCCAACCAATTAATATCATTTTCAAACCCAACAAAAGTATGCTCCGCTAAGAAAGCCTCACCAATTGCCATCCGTAAGTCACTGGGACTAATATTTGGTAACTCTGTTTACCCCTGAAACCTGTCTAGATAGTCTAAAAAAGAAAGGTCTTCCCTTGCTTCACCCATCGTCACTCCCTCTTGTTTCCAGCTCCCAAGTAAAAAGAAAAACTTCGCCAAAAATGCCCCCGGAACACGCAAATCCCTGTCCAATTCGGACGCATGCTGCATGGAACCAACAACAATCACTGGCTACACAGAATACCTCTTCCCCAATTGAGCCCAACTACATCCCTAACTACAAACTCTCTCTCTCATAACCTTCACCAGGACTACAAACTCTCTCTCTCATAACCTTCACCAGGACTACAATCTCCCAACATTAAAACCCCCCTCCTTCGTTAAGGCACTTCGAGCTGTCGAAATATTAATCTTACGATCTACATTGAAATTCATGCACGCTTCTTCTTTCATACGATGCAATCGAGTTAGGTCTCAAAGACACAAAGTTTCCACCTTTCCCAATTAAAACAAGGTTATAGGGCAATCGAATCAGAGCATCGTTTAGAAATCACCTGATCGCTGGGGCATGACGCATCGGTCGACGATCGCTGAGTCTTGTCCTCGCCATCGTACCATGCGAGGACGAAGGAGATGACTGTGGCGACGAGGAAGACGCGCACGAGGGTGTCCTCGAACTGCTCGATGATGAGGTCGAAGATCGAGGGGCCGGGTGCCTCTTGAGCTCGTTCCAACTACGAATCTGGCGGCGGAGAGTGACGTCGCCGGAGCTCAGGCCGCGATCGGCGGCGACGTCGAACTCGGCCTCGCATTTGGTGATAGATCAAACCCACGCGGGGGAACGACGACGACACTTGATCCCTGGGTTACTGTTTCGACTTGGATTTGGGAGAATTTGGGGAGGGAATTGCAGCTGGGGGATTTTTTTTGGCTCGGCCAAATACGAGGAGGGGAAAAAAATAAAAGGATGAGGTGTGTGGATGCATGTGGAAGCTTCCCCACTACTACATATATTAACCCCTTTTTAGTTTTATTAATATCTCTTTATTTTTGTAGCAAGACAAGATGTTAAAGAGAGATAAAGGGGGGCTGTGCTCGGCCATCTTTAAGAGGGGGTTGTGTGTGTGTGTGTGTGTATAAATTTCCATGTCAAGAAAAACAACCCCATCAAACATACACTAACTCATATCCATAATTAATTCATTTTATTTTATTTTCATATCTATTTCATCCTAGAATTTACTAGAACTTGGAGACAATTGGAGAAAGAATTACCATGCTACAAACTAAATTTTGTGTTGTCATGGTTTAACATTGTATACTTAACCCAATCTAATTTGTAGTTTACACTTATTTAATGTAAAATTGAAAGCTTAAAATAATATGGAAAATAAATTTTCAGGAAAATATTGAAGTAAACTAATAATTTATAAGTGACTAAATAAAATCAATTACTAGCAATTTCATGGTTAAAATAGGCGTATTTAAATCTATATCGAAAAAAATAATTGTAGTTAAATTTTACGGAAAATACGATTTATTTTACAGATTATCAGAAAATTCACCTATAAGATTTTATTTATATATTTATTTTTTTTAAAATTGTTACTGTTTCAACTCATTCCAATTTGTAATTTTCCCTAATTAAATATATTATGACGGCTTAAAATAATATTAAATTAATTAATTTCGGAAAAATTTTCAGAAAATTTGAAATTTCACCAGTGGGTCAATAAACACCAAATACTAGCAATTACATAGCTAGAATATGTATATTTAATTTTATAATAAAAATATTTGTATTTTGACTTTTTACAGAAAACCCACTTATTTTACCATTTTTTCGAAATTTCACCGAAACGATTTTCAAAACGTTACACCCCACTAGTATGATCCCCATCATAGTCCTGGTAGTCAAGTACACATCCTAAGGGCTTTACCAACATGTGAGAGCAAGACAGTATCACAATACATATCTACATGTTAAGATAATGAGTGACCGGATAACATACTATCATGTCGAGCAAGAAAGTCCTCCCTATATATGTCCAAGCTTCCATTGTAATATACAATCATGTACAACAATGGCCTCTAGGGCATACATACAACTAACATTGATTCGGCCCTGAAACAGGGCCGAATAAAGGGCAGGATCAGCCCCGCATTAGGGCTGATCCAGTGGCTGATTCAACCCCCGATGCGTTGCTAAATCAGCCTCGATTAAGTCCCGAATCGAGCTCAAATTGGATGGGTTCGGGTTATCGTAAACCTAATCTAAACTCTTAGTTCGAACCAAGAATCCGGTAGCTCCGGCATAAGCAAAAATGAGAGCTTTTCATGAAAATATTTAAAACTAATTTTGAAAAAATTGGGTTTCATGAATTCCAATGTCACCGAAAGAAGTTATAGTCTTTTGGTATGGCTCTGATACAACTAATGGGTTGCTAGGCACCTTTATTAGGGTTTTAAAGCGCGGTGGAAGCGGTAATTTTAAAAATCTAGAGAGCAATAGCGCCCCAACCCAAGAATCAAACTAAAATGCTAAACTTATAAACTAGTAAGCTAATAATAAGAGTTTAGCGGGCTACAACCATTTTAGCGTGTTGGCCACCCCTCCTTAGATTCCGGCTAGTCTCCACGAAGCCCGGAACAAGCTTGCTCGATGATCTTCTCTCCGAAAATGATCCATCTTGAGATAACTCCAACACAAGCTCTAGCTTCAAATTGATCTCATCAAAATGAAGCAACCAACTAATTAAACTTGCTAAGGATGATTAGTAGGAGATGTAAAATAATTAGCTAACTTAAATTTTCTCCTTTCTTTTCCCATTCCTCACTTGAAGAAAATCAAGAGAGGAACCCATGGTGGAGATGAGATGAAGATGAGAATCATGCATATATGAAAATGAGTCATCACATAACGACTCACTAAAATGAGTCATAAAAAAACACCTCATGAATTCTACAACCATCTTAAATCTGACTTATTCTCATATAAAAGTGTTCATATCTTCCATATAAGTCTCATACACCCATCTCCTATGTATCATCATACATGACACAATATTTATATCAAATATAAATATTATTAAAGAGAAGAAAATAATAAAGTGAGCATGATATTAGTTAATATATAAATATATCAATATATAAATATACATTTAAATATTAAATCAACACTTGATTTAGTAATCCGGCTATATCATATATATACCGGCTGATATTAATAAACACCAGATTAAAATACGTGTATCAAATACATGTGTCTTTGCACATATCCATATGCGTGCCCTACATCGTTTCGCAACTGCTGGAAAACCTCTATATGGGACTCTAAAGACTCGACAATATGCTGGCAGTAGGTTAGGCTCATATCTATAGCCCACAAACACGTCAGCGGTACTAGTTGCACATAACGGCTACCCAGGTATTGAATAGAAGAAGGTCAACGAGCAAGCTCATCTGAACCCTGCAAAGTCTATTAGTAACATCACCGTACAGTCAGGTCTCTTCGCCTAAGAGTATCGCATATCGAGTCTACGGTTTGGAATCTGTCAAACCCCAATAACTCGATAAATTGTGCGACAGAGGACTCATAACCAACCGGTGATACAACTGATAACACTTATAAGTTTATCTCCACTGTAATGGATATCGACTTGTGGTTGTAGTCATGTCCTGCACAGCGCGACATCAACTCCCTATACCGGGAGAGACGAATCCCCTCGACTGCTCACTGCCTTCACGTGCTTCGGGACTATACCCAAGAAAACCTGTTTGCACGACTTCTTTGAGCCGTGGTAGGGTAGAATTCTAAGTATAGTAGGAACACACATGAGACACCATAGCAATCTCAGGTCCTAGGGACTACCCTATACATATATCATAAGAGAACTGCTACCTGGCATTAGTATATTACCAACTAGAAGTTCACAGTGAGTCTGTCCAGTATAACTCATCCAATGAGCACATGTATACAATCCTCGATGTTAAACACCAATAGCTGCAGGATCAACTATCACCTTCCAACCGGGTCAGGAAACGTACACACTAGTCTAAACTGGTGTACCGATGCCCAGTCTCAATACTCCTATGACTAGGGACATTTAAGGATGTGCTTATCGACAACCCAGGCCCCACTAGTATGATCTCCATCATCGTCCTGTAGTCAAGAAAAATCCTAGGACTTTATCTCATGTCTAAACGATACATGATAGAGAATAAAACGCATCACATGTAAGATAAAGACAAACCATATAGCATACTATCATCTCGAGTAAGATTGCTCTCTCATATAGGTCTCCTCCTTCAATTACAATAATTAACTTGAGGGCACCTATATCCAACAGGGTCATGGCATTCACGGACCGCAACGGAAATAGAAAACAATAATTTTTCAAACATAGAACCAAAACCAAACCAAGATCATCAAATAGATGCAATAGCAAAAAGAAAAGAGAGCAAGTCTAGAGTGCTACAACCTTTGTAACGCATTAGCCACCTCTCCTTAGACCCCAACTAGTCTCTACGAAGCCTAGAACAAGCTTTCTCGATGATCTCCTTGCTAAAGATGATCTACCTTGAGATAACTCCTACACAAGCTTTAGCATCAAATTGATCTCATCAGAATGAAGCAACCCACTAATTAAACTTGCTAAGGATGATTAGCAGGAGATATAGAATAATAAGCTCACTAATTTTCTTCTCTTTTCTTTCATATTCCTTACTTGAGAATTACTCAAGAGACGTTGCCATGGAGATGGGAATAATTAGATGAGAATAAATCCAAAATCAAAAATGAGTCATAAAAAATGAGTCATGAAAGAAAACACCAAAGAACTCTACCACCATCTAAAATCCTATGACTCATTCTCTTTTTGAATGTTCTCATCTAAACCATATAAGTCGCATACATCCATCTCTAATGTATCACCTTACATGTCACAATATTTCCCCACGGTGCTTTAAAATGAGCAATATGTTGATTCGCATTTCCCGTCACGTCGAATCTTCCGAACTTAGGGATGACATAACCACTGAGGAACTCGATATAGTCGTACTGTGCAGGATACGGCCGCCCACTACTGCCAATATCCTTTTGCGCCTCGGCTTCGGCCACCAATGGTTTAACTTTGCTAGTGACCGAGTCTATTATCCGATCTTGTGTTAATGGAATGGTGCCATCTGGGGCCAAGGAATCCCCAGAAGTAGAATGTGGCCGGCTTTTGCGTGGCTCGCCTATACTCGGACTTATAGGGACAGGTATTGGTTGCTTTGGGTCATTATCACCCGGCTCATGAGTGGAAACTTGCGCTTGATTAGAGGGCGTCCGGGCAATTTGAGCCGTGAGCTGCATCACAACATTCATCAAGTTGTCAATTTTGGAGTAAATCTTAGCCATCTCTTTATCTTTGCTCCTGAGCTGTTTTCGGAGCTCTTGAAACAGCTCTTGCTCTGTGGTCCTAGGGCGGAAAGTCGGCTCTTCATCGCTTTCCGAGCATCACTCCGCATGGACTGAGGGATCTTTCCACCTATCGGCTTCATCAAGAGGGCTTTCATCGCCATGCAGAGGTGGCTGATCTTGGGAAGTGGCAACCACATCAAACCGGGTTGGGATTGGGATGTGGCGGCCCTATCCTTACTTTCGCTGCGCAGGTTGTCGCTGGGACGCGTGTTCCACATGTAGACCGTGTGTATAAAATATCCGGTCGTATTTTCATCATTGGCAGCTGATTTTGTGGATCGTTGTTGTGGCCCTTCTATTTCGGTATTGGACAATCAATTGAAGACGGCTGGCCTGACCGGGTTCTTGAGTGGTGATGGCGCTTCTTTTCTGGCTTTGCCCTGCTGCATTCGCGCTGTACAAAGCGCCTGACAGGTTCTTAAAGAGACGGTGTCATGCTTTCTATATTGGAGCAGGGACACGTCTCTTTGTAGCATCATTCGGGTTGCTGTCATCTGATTCCGGTGGTCATGGTGTTTTTCTGTACCCACTTCAGGTGTTCGAAGGAGTTGCTGACTTTTACCGTCAACTCAACTGTCGTCGCGGGGTAACTCTGCTATCGGAACCTCACAAAATTCAACTTGGCTGAAGCCTTGGCCTTCTTGTTGGCTCTATATCTAAGCCACTTCTGTCTCAACTTTTCGGTTTTGAGCACTTGGCAGGCTTCGGCTCTTCGGGAAGCCGCCGTAAACCGAGCGATGGAGAGCTTTGGAGATACGCCTGATTGTGCACTTGTCGGAGTCATCGCCTAAGCTCGTCCGCGACATATGATGATGCCCTTTGTTCTGGCGGTCTTGCCCACAGCTGGAGCACCAAGGAGTCATTAGAACACCGTCATATGTTTGAGTTGTGGTGCCTTAGCGATTACAACGTTCGGCCTCTTGCCCCTTGAGACCGGTTTAGCCACCTGGTTTGCCGGGATTTCCGCCAGATGAGCGCTTCCAGCAGGGTAGATGATGATAGAACCAAATTGGTGGGACTGATCCTCCTACTGCCGACTGAGGCTTGCGAGGAGAACACACGAGTATTTATCTTAACCATGTACGGGATCGGGATTGCATCAGAAGCTGAATTCAGCTTGAAAGACATCATCGTTGAAAGTTGATTGCTGCATGAAAAAGCATTATTTCAGTACAAACATCAGTATATATGTTAAATAAGCTTGCATGAACGGTTGACCCAAGATATGGGAGGAGAGAAAGGTCCCACCGAGAGTGCCAGAATCTGGAGAGTGTTTTTCGTCACCCTATTGAGATAGGAATGTGTGTCGCTTGTCAGGCATATTACAGATTCCCTCTGCCTGGGGTAGGATGGGGTTTAATGATTGTGGGGATTCGAATCTCTGGTAGCCACGGACTAAGCTGTCGTTAATTACCCCTCGCTTTTGGAGCGAGGGAACCTCCGATTAACAAGTCAAACAAATCATGCGAACACAATATGCAATACGTGCATGCTGTGTTTGGAAACAAGTTTAAGGGTGATTCGAGCATATCGGGGGCCTCGTAGAGTTTTTATGGGGGAGGTAATGAGTTTATACATGTCCAGTGTGCACTTAGCAAAGTGAGCATATGGCAATGTGGGCACGTGACAAGTGCGCACCTGCCAAAACGTAGACCAAGCAAAGTGCACACTTGGCAAGGGACGTACATGACAAGTGCACACCTGCTGAGACGCTCACCTAGCAAGGTGCGCACTTGGCAAGGGCGCACAAGACAAGTGTGAGGGAGTGAAAGGGGCCAAAAGGTCTCGAATAGGATAAAATGTCCATTAAAGGGCACACTTAGTAAAGTGCGCACCTAGCAAGGTGCGCACCTGGGCCGGTGCGCAATTGTCTCGATGTTCACCCAACGGGGTGCACACCTAGCCAAATGGGCACCTAGCACGGTGCAAGCGGGTTCAAAACCCAATGAAGCAACAGTCCAAAAACACAAAGATTTTGATTTTTGAAGATCAAAAGGGGCTCTTTTTCCCCTTTTTAAAGCTTCCTGACGTGCGCACTTAAAAAAAGGAAGAGAAAAAGAGATACTTGCGCACTAAGAGTAGCTCAAAACTCAAGATTTTGTTCTTAGGATTTCAAGATTAAGATCCAGATTAGTTCTCAAATCATCATGGGTATATTTGATTTTAAGATTCTACAGCTATTGGTGTTTGACATTGAGGATTGTATACAAGTGCTCATTGAATGGGTTACACAGGACGGACACACTGAGAACTCCTAGTTGGTAATATGCCAATTTCAGGTAGCAGTTCTCTTGTGACATAGGTATAGGGTAGTCCCTAGGACTTGAGATCTCCATAATGACTCATGTGTGTTCTCACTATACTTAGACTTCTATCCTACCACGGCTCAAAGAAGTCATGCAAAAAGGTTTTCGTTAGGTATAGTCCTGAAGCCCGTAAAGGCAGTGAGCTATCGAAGGGATTCGTCTTTCCTGGTATAGGGAGTTGATATCACGCTGTCCAGGACATGACTACAACCACAAGTCGATGGCCATCGCAGTGGAGATAAACCGATAAGTGTTATCAGTTGTATCTCCGGTTGGTTATGAGTCCTCTGTCGCATGACTTATCGAGTTATTGGGGTCTGACATATTCCAAACCCTAGACCCGATATATGATACTCATAGACGAAGAGACCAGACTGTACGGTAATGTCACTGATAGATATTGCAGGGTTCAGATGAGCTTGCTCGTTGATCTTCTTTCATTCAATACCTGGGTAGCCGTTACGTGCAGTTAGTACCGCTGACGTGCTTGTAGGGTATGGATATGATCATAACCTACTGCCAGCATATTTTTGAGTCCTTAGAATGTAAGTCTACGGTAGCGCCCCGGTCGTCTTTCCGAGGCCAAAATGCGGAAACGAAACTTTTTCTTTAACTTGTAAACCGGTGCTACCGCATACTAAAGAACCCGGATCGGACCATTAACCTACTACTAGCTAACAGAGAAAGGGTAGAGAGCTATACCGAGCGATCCGTGTCCTTCGGTCTTCGGCCACCATCCCGATCTCCTCGCGGCATCTCCGGTCTTGATCTCCTCGTCGGAAGGGCACCACATCACCGAGTCTTTTTACGGGCTCCCACCTCTGAACCGAGGCAACTCAGACATGAAGTTGGCAAGCCGACGTGTCCAATATTGCTGTAGACTGAGTGTAGAACGCTATGTCTCGAGGGGTTATTGAAGTTGCCATTTGTAGTGGAGAAGGAGATATGAACTTTGGAGATGGGCTAAGGAATTTTGTGGCAAGCAAAATGAGAATGATATTTTCCCCACACCTAAAATGAATCCCCTCCCAATCTATTTGTGGCCGGCCAAGAAAAATGAGAAGGATATCATGAAGGGAGGTAAGTGTAGGAGCAAAGAAAATGGTGACCATAAGCCATAAAGTAAACCTCACTTCATAATCCTAATCAATCTAATCTCCATCAATGCCAACCTTGAAACAAAGCAAGTCTAGAAGCCTCATGAAGCTTCATGAGCAAGTGAGGAAAAGGCCACCACAAAAAACACCCTCCAATTTTCTAATTTGCATATTTGCAAATAAACCCCTCCAGGGAAAATTCAGCCAAGAAAAGAAAGAAAGGAAAATGGCTGAAACGGAATGCAAACTGGCAACTTCAAAAAAGCGATCCTGTAATAAATTACAGGAAAACCCCACGACCGTATATACATACCCGCATTTGTATTCCGACCGAATACAAATGCAGTGAGACAAAATCTACACTGTACAATACTAGGATCCGTCTTAAACCAAAGCCCGCTAGTATAGTCCGTCCGATCATGAATCGTGCAATACCGCACATATAAGATCGAACCTTGCCATATATCCATACGGCCTCTACAGCGTTTCGCCCGAAACTTGAGAAACTGTCTGTGGGGGACTCTAAAGACTCGCTAATACACTGGCTGTGGATTTAACAACTAGAACATCAGAGGTATTAGCCGTACGTAACGGGCTACCAGGTATTGACCAAAAAGAAGGTCGATGAGCGAACTCATCGATTGATACGAATTCTCGGTGTGTATGTAGAAAATGTATAGAAATCATAACCAAAAATATTTTGACCGCAATCAATAACGGTGTCGATTATAGCGCATTAGCGAGTGCGGATCGTCCACAGGGAAAGTGTAATCCGTTCGTAATTCGAATTAGATGAATTGAAAATTAAAGAAGAGAGAAAAGACAATTCAATTCAAGATTTATAAAATGAATTCAAGAATCATCTAGATCTAAATCTAATTAACAAGAAAACATTAAAATCAAGAGTTAAGAATTGATGATTTCCAATCCAATAATCAAGAATCGAAGTGAGGCTCGTAGGAATCGATTGAATCTATAGACGTGATGAAATCTATTGATTACGTATTCTTATCCATTAATGATTTGATACTAGATCGATGTCGATTAATCGAGGTTTAAGGATCTTTCGAAGAAACTAGGGTTTCTTCATCTCATCCATTGTCCTTTCGATGAATCTTATTCAAATTCTAGCCTCGAGTAAATTCAAGAATCGATCGTGGATCACTAATTAAGAGCGACAATCAAGAAAGTATCGCTAGAAACTAAGTTGCCGATTCTTCAATTTACATGAGTTTACAAAACTTATAGGAATTAAGAATTGTTTCAAGATTTGTAACATCATCGTCTATTGATCGTCTCGACTCCTTCACGAGCGGAGTTTTACTCAAACATCATAACAAGAACCACAATCAAGAATTGAAATCGAATCATGATGCAAGATTGTAAACAAAGCAAGATAAAAGAATTTCACCTTTATTTATCAACAGTTTCGTTACAATTCTTTCAAGATCTATAAGAGGAAAGAAATCGATCGTCGATTTCGGCTTCGCTCGTTACCTTGAGTCGCGGATCTCCTTGGATCACTTGCTCCGATGAAGTCCGGCGTCGCTTTCTAAAGGATCGAAGGCTTCATGCTTGATTTGGTACTCGAAGTTCTTGATTTTGGCTTTGGAATTTGAATTGGGGATTAGGGTTTGAATGCACAAGTTGTGTCACTCAACTTGTGGGTGAATTATTGAACAACTCTCAACAACCTTTAGAAGTGAAGCCTAGGGTCCCTTTTATAGCCTTAAGAATGATTAGCTTGCTTTGTAAACTTGGATTAGATTAGCTTCCCTTGTAAGCTTGGTAGTTAGGAGGAAGGTTTTAGAATTAGTTAGTTAGGGTTAGCTTCCTTCATAAGCTTGGAGGTTAGGGAGAAGCTTCTAGGCTTAGTTTGTTAAGTAGCTTGCTTTGGAAGCTTGAACATGATTAGCTTGATCAAGGAGCCTTGCTGATCTGGCAGAAGCTTCCGGAGAATTCTGGAGTTTGGAGTATATTGATGAGGTTTACACCTTGAGATAAGAATATTGCAATGAAGCTTTGATGATGTCATAGTCCCGTGACCGCGGATCCGCTGCACATGCCTGCTCCGGCCGCGGATCCGCGGCCTAATAGGAGCTTCAGTGCTTCAATTTTCCTCACTTTCTTTCTGTAGGCTTCAGTGATATTTTCTGATATGTGAAATCTTTTAAATGTTCTTTGATCACTGCCAGATTACAAGTCATGGAGTTGGCGTATTTTTAACAGAACTTTTAACTGATTTGGCTTTTCTCCTGGAATTTCCTGCACAGATACTCGAAACAAGTGTTGCGCTATACAAGGATGATGCGATGCCATGATAAACACTCAATTTCCTTCAAAATGTCGGTTTTATAGTATAACACAGGTAATTTGGTATTTTACAGCTGTTTTGCTAATATGTGCAATATTAATACCGAACACCTCTAGATGAGTGCAAATGGTAGGGAAATTGTCGTGTTAAAAATACATTATTTTCGACTGATCAAATTCCCCCAAACTTATTTTCGGTCGTCTCGAGCGAACTGTGTTATTAAAAAGAGAAGGTGAAAATAAAGAAAGAGAAAAACTAACTAGCACACTTTCGTAGGCAACACGATTACACTGAGCACGTGCAACAAGCCTTTAAACCTCCAGGTGTCCCTAGTAGGAGGAGTGTTGTCTCCTGAGGGTTTTCAGCGGATTGCACCCTCAAAATCCAATAATAAAAGGAAGACCGTGAATATTACATTTAAAGATAAGAATTGTAAAAGAAAGCCTTTGAAAATTAGGGTTTTCAACTATGCTAGCTTTTCGGTTGTCATGAGCCCTATCTTAATAGTCATGAAAAGATATTAGAAATCACATCATCCCTCAATAAAACATCGTGTTTTTTTTCATTCTTATCTTTCTTCCAAACATCGATCATATAACCCTACGTGTGTGTAATAGACATCCCTACACCCGGAGAATTCAATTCAAGCTATCATACTCTTGTCCATCTGCCTTAGTACTTTTTAATTAATGAATATTTAGATGAATTTTCTCACACACTTTCATGCGACCATTAATACTTCTTGAGGTACTAACCGACCGATTACTCATGTGCTTGCTTATACGGTGTTTTTCCTCGTCTTGGACTACCTAAGGCTTGCAGTGACTCCCAAACCAGTTGGTCTAAGGCACTAGGTGAAGAGGAACCCTGGCAATATATTTTTTTTATTGCTGCCTTGGCGATAACAAAACCGGTGTTCATTTTTCTCACCATTTTATATTTTATTCATGTTTTTTTTATTTCCTTCATACTTTGGCTTTTAGACAAGAGCATTTCAAGGTATCCTCTATTATCCCAAGCTTCAAGACATGTGTAAGTGCGAATAGTAGGGTATCAACGTTCAAAATGTTTGGCTTCCAGAATAGAAACTATTTTTTAGACTTATTTTTATTCTCAGATTAGTGAGTTCCTTCATCTTACTAACCCTTGGGACAACGGCTCATAACTATTTATTACTAGTTTGTATAAGAAAAAACTTCTAATTTTCTTGGTTTTCTTAAATTTTTCCAATCTTTTGGATGTAATTTTTCACTATCTAATCTTTTATTATCTTATTTATGTACAAAAATATTTTTTTATTTTTTGAAAATTTTTAAATTTTACTAGGATTTTGAAAATGTTTTGTGCTTATGCAAAGTATGGTGCAAATGATGCGAAAATAAGCACAAACCTCCCCTAAACTTGTTTTCAACAGTGTCCTCACTGTTGCCATCTGCTAAATCTTGAAAACCTGTTAGCCTGGAAGGAAATTTATTAATGGGGGCAAAATATTTAAGTGAAAATCCTCCCCCAAACTTATTCTTGGCTCATCATTTTGTGTAAAAATTTTCTTTTCAAGAGCCAGATTATACCCCCTACCCAAACTTGAGTTAAGCAATGTTAATCTTTGAAAATCATAAAAAGTGGTCAAGAATCATTGGTCGATGCCAAGCTTTGCAAAGATCGAAAGTTAACACCAACCATTCGAAGATTTTATCAATGTAGTGCTCAGGTTGGTGGCAGAAGAAGTGGGGAAAGGGTAAGTGGTGGAATAGAATGTGTGTGCGTCTCATTTTGGAGAGACAATGCAGTGAATGTGATGAATTAATCGCATTCTTTTTACAGTCCAGAAGAAGGGGTGGAGGTTCAATTTCATTGATTGGGAGATGATTCATCTCAACACCCGTGCTTTTCAAAAATGCGAGTTCATCAGCGAAGATATCCTCAAAAGTCTCATCAATACCCCGAAGAATAATGTCATCACAAAGCGCGGGGTGATCTTCAGACTCCAAAAACGGTTCATAATCAGTATTAGTTGTTGACCCGGACAACTCGGTGGTAGAGTCCGTATGTGTATGATACATAGTTGGGTCAAACAACAACATATGAAAAAAGTCAAGATCAGTATCATGAGGATCGTCAAATTCGCTGTTGTCGACATCCATTAAGTCGACAGAATAGACCTGAGCAGTAGGTTCGGAGGGTACACTTCCCAACTTGTAAATGTTTAGCTCTATTGACCTATTCCCGAAGGATAGGGTCATAGAGCTATTACGACAATTGATTATTGCATTGGAAGTGGCCAAAATTGGGCGACCAAAAATCACCGGAATTTGATTCCGTGGGTTCGCTACAAGTTGTGTATCAATTACAATAAAGTCCACAGGGAATACAAATTCCCCGATTTTTATTAGCACATCCTCCAGTTCACCCCTAGGTTTGGTGATTGATCGGTCAGCCATCTGAAGAGTGCAATGGGCTGGTTTCAACTCTCCGATCCCTAACTTCTTATAGATTGAGAAAGGAAGCAGGTTAACACTTGCACCAAGGTCTAGTAGAGCATGGTTGATGTGTTTTTCCTCGATAGAAATGGAAATAGTAGGATAGCCAGGATCCTTACGTTTCCTTGGTAATTGTTGGGGAAATGCTGTGTCTACTGTTTTTTCGATGAATATCTTTTTGGGCACTTGAGTCTTCCTCTTTCTAGTGCACAAGTCCTTAAGAGTTTTCGCATAAGCGGAGACTTGTTGGATAGCATCTAGAAGAGAGATGTTGATGTTAACCTGTTTAAACATTTCTGTGATCTTCTCTATTTGTGGACTCAGTGTGTTTCCCCTTAACCGATTCGGATAAGAAGCTTGAGCAATAAGATCAGGGTCCAACACTGAAGAAGATCGTGTGGGTGGGAACGATCTTATAATAGGAGTGGGGATCATTTTCTGTGTGGGCTAAGGTGTCGAGCCTTGGGGAAAACGGAGAATAGGCTCGGAAGAAGGTGGTGGGGTAGAAAAACCGGGTTCAGAATTAGAAGTAGAAGTGGAAGGAAAGGTCTCAGCCGGGGTATCATTGATAGATTTTTCAGTATCATCAATCTCTTCCCTAATGTGATTGTCAAGCACTCTTCCAGATCTCAACGTGATTGCATTCACATGATGTGAATAGCCAGGATTGGGTAAAGGTTGAGCTGGAAGTTTCCCTTTCTCTCTTACACTCATTTCAGCTTTTAATCGTGAAATTTCTGCTTCCATCGATTTAATCCTCTCCACCTGGGAGGTGGAGTTTTTCTTTATATCATCGACGGAAGTCTTTATTTCAGCCGATACTTGCATGAGATTTGTCAGAAGCAAGTTTATGAATGAAGTGGATTCATCAGTCCCGATAACCTGTAAAGGACTAAACGGTACAGGTGTGTTGACCGGATTTTGGAAGTTTTGTACTTGGAAGTGGTGCTGACTCAATTGAAGTGGTTGCTGTTGTGGTGGAGGAGCCCTTTGGAAATTGTTTTGATTTGGAATCGTGTTTTGAGTTTGTGATTGGTTCCAAGCAAAGTTAGGGTGATTCCTCCAACCCTGATTATAAGTGGAAGAAAATGGATCGTTTCTAGGTTTTTGAAAAGCAGTATTGGTATGCTCATGACCTTGAAACGGAGAATTCAATGGACATTCTTCCGTCAAATGAGAAGGATCAGAACAGCATCCACATACAGTTTTGGAGAGTGACATTTGGTTTAGGGCGGCAGCTAAAAATTTATTTTCCAGAGTCTCGAGTTTCTTATTTATAGCTGAAATTTCAGCTCTAACTCCTATGGAAACATCCGATTGGTTATTTCCACCCCTAGACGATTGACTCACGCCCTCCCACTGTAAAGATTTTTCAGCGAAATCTTCTAAAAATTTCCAGGCTTCCCCATCATCTTTGGTCTTGAAGTTGCCTTGACACATTAATTCAAGGGTCTGTTTTGTGTTAGGATTAATGCTCTCATAAATAATTCAGCATAGATCCCACCTGGGGATTCCGTGATGTGGACATTGAACTAACAGATCCTTAAAGCGTTCAAGACATTTGAAAATGTTTCATTTGGGAGCTGGGTGAATTGATTTATTTCGCTACGGACTCGAGCTGTCTTATGATTTGGATAGAATTTCTTAAGGAATGCTTTGACGATTTCTTCCCAATTTGAAATGGAATGTGCGGTAGTGTTATACAGCCACTTCTAGGCTATATCGCACAACGTAAATGGGAGAAGACGAAGACGCATAACATCCACAGAAAGCTATGAAGTACCCATCATAGCGCGTACATTTTCAAATTTTTTAATAAAGACATATGCGTCTTCAGACTCGAGACCGTGATATTTTGGTAGAAGGTTGATGTATTGGGGTTTTATTTCAAAATTGTCCCCGTTGGCTGGTGGAATGGAGAGACAGGTCGAAAGAGGACCTCCAATAGGATAGCACCTCTCTTGGAGAGAGATGTGGGGTGGATTCTGCGCACCTGCGGACGGCGGCAGAGTAGTGGAAAAGAAGTTCGATGGAGAAGGATCCATCGATGTGGGTATGGTGGTGGGTAAAGAAGAGATAAATGTAGAAATACCGACTTTGGGGTCGATGGGGGGAACGCGGACTAAACGGGCACTAGAATCCCGTGTCCAGCCGAGCTTGCACTAAAGGGTTTAGTACAAGTGGCAGCGTGAATATTATTAGGGGAAATGATGAATGCGGTGTTTGTTTTGAAAAATATACGGATTTTTGAAAAAAAAATGATGCAAATCATAACAAATGCAACAAGCAACCCTAAGTCTAGTGGTCACCTAGGTCAAGGCTCTAGACCGCTCCTAACTGCCAAAAGACAAGTTGTAGGATCAATCCTCCACTGCCTCTTTGTCTCTCATGTGGCCAGGTAAGTGCTAGGTAAGTGGGAGGTTCTCCACTACGTAAGTAGTGGGCCTAATTAAGTAACCACTTGCCTTAGACACACTTGCTTTAAACACCACAAAAGAAACGCGGATAAACAATGGATTACCCACGGCCTTCTCCTGTCCTAAGTGAGCGCGACGGTCCATAGAGTCATGTCTAGATCTTTTTTAGTTAATGAGGGTAATGCGGATGCAATTTTGTGATTTTCGGGGCTTAGGAAGGATAATGAACTCCCCACCTAATCTGAATTTGGCCGTGCCCCTTAATTTCCGTATTAATATGTAAGCAACCAAAAATAAAAAACACACAATTTTTATTGCTTTTTTTTGCGGCGCTGCGATTTTTGCAACGAAACCTGCAGCAAATTGTTAATGGAGCAGATTGAGGAAGGAGATAAGAAAGTGAGAATTCACCTGAGAAAAAATAGTACAGCAACGCTACGGGAGTGCCGCGGTTCCGCCGCAATGAAGGCCTTAAACCGCGGATCCGCTGCGCCTTGAACTGTTCACTGCACAGAAATTTTACAGAGAGCTTCTGTTCACTCCCTCAGCTCTCTGGAATGCTCAGAATAATTTTCCTCTAGCTCCAATGATTCCAGATTTTCTTGCAACAAATCACAACAAATTGATTAGTGTTTTGCACGAATTTTGATCTAAAAATTATGATGGAATAAACTTTTCAACTCAAATTTCAAAAAACGAATGAATTAGCGCACGATCCCCGGCAACGGCGCCATTTAATTGATACGAATTCTCGGTGTGTATGTAGAAAATGTATAGAAATCACAACCAAAAATATTTTGACCGCAATCAATAACGGTGTCAATTGTAGCGCGTTAGCGAGTGCGGATCATCCACAGGGAAAGTATAATCCGTTCGTAATTCGAATTAGATGAATTGAAAATTAAAGAAGAGAGAAAAGACAATTCAATTCAAGATTTATAAAATAAATTAAAGAATCATCTAGATCTAAATCTAATTAACAAGAAAACATTAAAATCAAGAGTTAAGAATTGATGATTTCCAATCCAATAATCAAGAATCGAAGTGATGCTCATAGGAATCGATCAAATCTATAGAGGTGATGAAATCTATTGATTACGTATTCTTATCCATTAATGATTTGATACTAGATCGATGTCGATTAATCGAGGTTTAAGGATCTTTCGAAGAAACTAGGGTTTCTTCATCTCATCCTTTGTCCTTTCGATGAATCTCATTCAAATTCTAGCCTCGAGTAAATTCAAGAATCGATCATGGATCACTAATTAAGAGTGAACACAATCCAAAAAGCATCGCTCGAAACTAGGTTGCCGATTCTTCAATTCTTCAATTTGCTAATATGTGCAATATTAATACCGAAAACCTTTAGATGAGTGAAAATGGTAGGGAAGTTGTCGTGTTAAAAATTCAATATTTTCGACTGATCAAATTCCCCCAAACTTATTTTCGGTCGTCTCGAGCGAACTGTTTTATTAAAAAGAGAAGGTGAAAATAAAGAAAGAGAAAAACTAACTAGCACACTTTCGTAGGCAACACGATTGCACTGAGCACGTGCAACAAGCCTTTAAACCTCTAGGTGTCCCTAGTAGGAGGAGTGTTGTCTCCTGAGGGTTTTCAGCGGATTGCACCCATAAAATCCAATAATAAAAGGAAGACCGTGAATATTACATATAAAGATATGAATTGTAAAAGAAAGACTTTGAAAATTAGGGTTTCCAACTATGCTAGCTTTTCGGTTGTCATGAGCCCTATCTTAATAGTCATGAAAAGATATTAGAAATCACATCATCCCTCAATAAAACATCGTCTTTTTTCTTCATTCTTATCTTTCTTCCAAACATCGATCATATAACCCTACGTGTGTGTAATAGACATCCCTACACCTAGAGAATTCAATTCAAGCTATCATACTCTTGTCCATCTGCCTCAGTACTTTTTAATTAATGAATATTTAGATGAATTTGCTCACACACTTTCATGCGTCCGTTAATACTTCTTGCGGTACAAACCGACCGATTACTCATGTGCTTGCTTATACGGTGTTTTTCCTCGTCTTGCACCACCTAAGGCTTAGCAGTGACTCCCAAACCAGTTGGTCTAAGGCACTAGGTGGAGAGGCACCCTCGCTATATATTTTTTTATTGCTGCCTTGGCGATAACAAAGCCAGTGTTCATTTTTCTCACCATTTTATATTTTATTCATGTTTTTTTTTTCCTTCATACTTTAGCTTTTAGACAAGAGCATTTCAAGGTATCCTCTACTATCCTAAGCTTCTAGACGTGTGTAAGTGCGAATAGTAGGGTATCAACGTTCAAAATGTTGGCTTCCAGAATAGAAACTATTTTTAGACTTATTTTTATACTCAGATTAGTGACTTCCTTCATCTTACTAACCCTTGGGACAACGGCTCATAACTATTTATTACTAGTTTGTATAAGAAAACTTCAAATTTTCTTGGTTTTCTTAAATTTTTCCAATCTTTTGGATGTAATTTTTCACTATCTAATCTTTTATTATCTTATTTATGTACAAAAATATTTTTTTATTTTTTGAAATTTTTTAAATTTTTATAGGATTTTGAAAATTTTTTGTGCTTATGCAAAGTATGGTGCAAATGAAGCGAAAATAAGCACAAACCTCCCCCAAACTTGTTTTCAACAGTGTCCTCACTGTTGCCATCTGCTAAATCTTGAAAACCTGTTAGCCTGGAAGGAAATTTATTAATGGGGGCAAAATATTTAAGTGAAATCCTCCCCCAAACTTATTCTTGGCTCATCATTTTGTGTAAAAATTTTCTTTTCAAGAGCCAGATTATACCCCCTCCCCAAACCTGAGTTAAGCAATGTTAATCTTTGAAAATCACAAGAGGGGGTCAAGAATCATTGGTCGATGCCAAACTTTGCAAAGATCGAAAGTTAACACCAACCATTCGAAGATTTTATCAATGTAGTGCTCAGGTTGGTGGAAGAAGAAGTGGGGAAAGGGTAAGTGGTGGAATAGAATGTGTGTGCATCTCATTTTGGAGAGACGATGCAGTGAATGTGATGAATTACTCGCATTCTTTTTACAGTCCAGAAGAAGGGGTGGAGGTTCAATTTCATTGATTAGGAGATGATTCATCTCAACACCCGTGCTTTTCAAAAATCCGAGTTCATCAGCGAAGATCTCCTCAAAAGTCTCATCAATACCCCAAAGAATAATGTCATCACAAAGCACGGGGTGATCTTCAGACTCCAAAAACGGCTCATAATCAGTATTAGTTGTTGACCCGGACAACTCGGTGGTAGAGTCCGTATGTGTATGATACATAGTTGGGTCAAACAACAACATATGAAAAAAGTCAAGATCAATATCATGAGGATCTTCAAATTCGCTGTTGTCGACATCCATTAAGTCGATAGAATAGACCTGAGCAGTAGGTTCGGAGGGTACACTTCCCAGCTTGTAAATGTTCATCTCTATTGACCTATTCCCGAAGGATAGGGTCATAGAGCCATTACGACAGTTGATTATTGCATTGGAAGTGGCCAAAAAGGGGCGACCAAGAATCACCGGAATTTGATTCCGTTGGTTCGCTACAGGCTGTGTATCAATTACAATAAAGTCCACACGGAATACAAATTCCCCGATTTTTATTAACACATCCTCCAGTTCACCACTAGGTTTGGTGATTGATCGGTCAGCCATCTGGAGAGTGCAATGGGCTGGTTTCAACTCTCCGATCCCTAACTGCTTATAGACTGAGAAAGGAAGCAGGTTAACACTTGCGCCAAGGTCTAGTAGAGCACGGTTGATGTGTTTTTACCCGATAGAAATGGAAATAGTAGGATAGCCTGTATCCTTACGTTTCCTTGGTATTGTTGGGGAAAGGCTGTGTCTACTGTTTTTGCCATGAATATCTTTTTGGGCACTTGAGTCTTCCTCTTTCTACTGCACAAGTCCTTAAGAGTTTTCGCATAAGCGGAGACTTGTTGGATAGCATCTAGAAGAGGGATATTGATGTTAACCTGTTTAAACATTTCTGTGATCTTCTCTATTTGTGGACTCAGTTTGTTTCCCCTTAACCGATTCGGATAAGGAGCTTGAGCAATAAGATCAGGGTCCAACACTGGAGAAGATCGTGTGGGTGGGAACGATCTTATAATAGGAGTGGGGATCATTTTCTGTGTGGGCTGAGGTGTCAAGCACTGGGGAAACGGAAAATAGGCTCGGAAGAAGGTGGTGGGGTAGAAGAACTGGGGTCAGAATTAGAAGTAGAAGTGGAAGGAAAGGTCTCAGCCGGGGTATCATTGATAGATTTTTCAGTGTCATCAATCTCTTCCCAAATGTGATTGTCAAGCACTCTTCCAGATCTCAACGTGATTGCATTCACATGATTTGAATAACCAGGATTGGGTAAAGGTTGAGCTACAAGTTTCCCTTCCTCTCTTGCACTCATTTCAGCTTTTAATCGTGAAATTTCTGCTTCCATCGATTTAATACTCTCCACCTGGGAGGTGGAGTTTTTCTTTATATCATCGACGGAATTCTTTATTTCAGCCGATACTTGCATGAGATTTGTCAGAAGCAAGTTTATGAATGAAGTGGATTCATCGGTCCCGGTCAACTGTAAAGGACTAAACGGTACAGGTGTGTTGACCGGATTTTGGAAGTTTTGTACTTGGAAGGGGTGCTGACTCAATTGAAGTGGTTGCTGTTGTGGTGGAGGAGCCTTTTGGAAATTGTTTTGATTTGGAATCGTGTTTTGAGTTTGTGATTGGTTCCAAGCAAAGTTAGGATGATTCCTCCAACCCTGATTATAAGTGGAAGAAAATGGATCGTTTCTAGGTCTTTGAAAAGCAGTATTGGTATGCTCATGACCTTGAAACGGAGAATTCAATGGACATTCTTCCGTCAAATGAGAAGGATCAGAACAGCATCCACATACAGTTTTGGAGAGCGACATTTGGTTTAGGGCGGCAGCTAAAAATTTGTTTTCCGTAGTCTCGAGTTTCTTATTTATAGCTGAAATTTCAGCTCTAACTCCTATGGAAACATCCGATTGGTTTTTGCCACCCCTAGACGATTGACTCACACCCTCCCACTGTAAAGATTTTTCAGCGAAATCTTCTAAAAATTTCCAGGCTTCCCCATCATCTTTGGTCATGAAGTTGCCTTGACACATTAATTCAAGGGTCTGTTTTGTGTTAGGATTAATGCCCTCATAAATGATTCGGCACAGATCCCACCTGGGGATTCCATGATGTGGACATTGAACTAACAGATCCTTAAAGCGTTCAAAAAAATTTGAAAATGTTTCATTTGGGAGCTGGGTGAATTTATTTATTTCGCTACGGACTCGAGCTGTCTTATGATTTGGGTAGAATTTCTTAAGGAATGCTTTGACGAATTCTTCCCAATTTGAAATGGAAAGTGCGGTAGTGTTATACAACCACTTCTCGGCTATATCGCACATTATAAATGGGAGAAGACGAAGACGCATAGCATCCACAGAAAGCTGTGAAGTACCCATCATACCGCATACATTTTCAAATTTTGTAATAAAGACATATGCGTCTTCAGACTCGAGACCGTGATATTTTGGTAGAAGGTTGATGTATTGGGGTTTTATTTGAAAATTGTCCCCGTTGGCTGGTGGAATGTAGAGACAGGTCGAAAGAGGACCTCGAATAGGATAGCACCTCTCTTGGAGAGAGATGCGGGGTGGATTGTGCGTACCTGCGGACGGCGGCAGAGTAGTGGGAAAGAAGTTCGATGGAGAAGGATCCATCGATGTGGGTGTGGTGGTGGGTAAAGAAGAGATAAATGTAGAAATACCGACTTTGGGGTCGATGGGGGGAACGCGGACTAAACGGGCACTAGAATCCCGTGTCCAGCCGAACTTGCACTAAAGGGTTTATTACAAGTGGCAGCGTGAATATTATTAGGGGAAATGATGAATGTGGTGTTTGTTTTGAAAAATATACGGATTTTTGATAAAAAATGAGGCAAATCATAAAAAATTCAACAAGCAACCCTAAGTCTAGTGGTCACCTAGGTCAAGGCTCTAGACCGCTCCAAACTGCCAAAAGACAAGTCGTAGGAACAATCCTCCACTGCCTCTTTGTCTCTCCTGTGGCCAGGTAAGTGGGAGGTTCTCCACTATGTAAGTAATGGGCCTAATTAAGTAACCACATGTCTTAGACACACTTGCTTTAGACACCACAAAAGAAACGCGGATAAACAATGGATTACCCACGGCCTTCTCCTTTCCTAAATGAGCGCGACGGTCCTTAGAGTCATGTCTAGATCTTTTTTAGTTAATGAGGGTAATGCGGATGCAATTTTATGATTTTCTGGGCTTAGGAAGGGTAATGAACTCCCCACCTAATCTGAATTTGGCCGTGCCCCTTAATTTCCGTATTAATATGCAAACAACCAAAAATCAAAAACACGCACAATTTATATTGCTTTTTTTTTTGCGGCGCTGCGATTTTTGCAAAGAAACCTGCAGCAAATTGTTAATGGAGCAGACTGAGGAAGGAGATAAGAATGTGAGAATTCACCTGAGAAAAAATAGTACAGCAACGCTACAGGAGTGCCTCAGTTCCGCCGCAATGAAGGCCTTAAACCACGGATCCATCGCGCCTTGAACTGTTCACTGCACAGAAATTTTACAGAGAGCTTCTGTTCACTCCCTCAGCTCTCTGGAATGCTCAGAATAATTTTCCTCTAGCTCCAATGATTCCAGATTTTCTTGCAACAAATCACAACAAATTGATTAGTGCGCGAATTTTGATCTAAAAATTATGATGGAATAAACTTTTCAACTCAAATTTCAAAAAACGAACGAATTAGCGCACGATCCCCGGCAACGGCGCCATTTGATTGATACGAATTCTCGGTTTGTATGTAGAAAATGTATAGAAATCACAACCAAAAATATTTTGACCGCAATCAATAACGGTGTCGATTGTAGCGCGTTAGCGAGTGCGGATCGTCCACAGGGAAAGTGTAATCCGTTCGTAATTCGAATTAGATGAATTGAAAATTAAAGAAGAGAGAAAAGACAATTCAATTCAAGATTTATAAAATGAATTAAAGAATCATCTAGATCTAAATCTAATTAACAAGAAAACATTAAAATCAAGAGTTAAGAATTGATGATTTCCAATCCAATAATCAAGAATCGAAGTGAGGCTCGTAGGAATCGATCGAATCTATAGAGGTGATGAAATCTATTGATTACGTATTCTTATCCATTAATGATTTGATACTAGATCGATGTCGATTAATCGAGGTTTAAAGATCTTTCGAAGAAACTAGGGTTTCTTCATCTCATCCTTTGTCCTTTCGATGAATCTCATTCAAATTCTAGCCTCAAGTAAATTCAAGAATTGATCGTGGATCACTAATTAAGAGCGAACAAATCAAGAAAGCATCGCTCGAAACTAGGGTGCCGATTCTTCAATTTACACGAGTTTACAAAACTTATAGGAATTAAGAATTGTTTCAAGATTTGTAACACCATCGTCTATTGATCGTCTCGACTCCTTCACGAGCGGAGTTTTACTCAAACATCATAACAAGAACCAAAATCAAGAATTGAGATCGAATCATGATGCAAGATTGTAAAGAAAGAAAGATAAAAGAATTTCACCTTTATTTATCAACAATTTCATTACAATTCTCTCAAGATCTATAAGAGGAAAGAACTCGATCGTCGATTTCGGCTTCGCTTGTCTCCTTGAGTTGCAGATCTCCTTGGATCACATGCTCCGATGAAGTCCGGCGTCGCTTTCTAAAGGATCGAAGGCTTCATGCTTGATTTGGTACTCGAAGTTCTTGATTTTGGCTTTGGAATTTGAATTGGGGATTAGGGTTTGAATACACAAGTTGTGTCACACAACTTGTGAGTGAATTATTGAACAACTTTTAACAACCTTTAGAAGTGAAGCCTAGGGTCCCTTTTATAGCCTTAAGAATGATTAGCTTCCTTTGTAAGCTTGGATTAGATTAGCTTCCCTTGTAAGCTTGGTAGTTAGGAGGAAGGTTCTAGAGTTAGTTAGTTAGGGTTAGCTTCCTTCATAAGTTTGGAGGTTAGGGAGAAACTTCTAGGCTTAGTTTGTTAAGTAGCTTGCTTTGGAAGCTTGAACATGATTAGCTTGATCAAGGAGCCTTGCTGATCTAGCAGAAGCTTCTGGAGAATTCTGGAGTTTGGAGTATATTGATGAGGTGTACACCTTGAGATAAGAATACTGCAGTGAAGCTTTTATGATGTCATAGTCACGTGATCGCGAATCCGCGGCCCATGCCTGCTCCGGCCGCGGATCCGCGGCGCAATAGGAGCTTCAGTGCTTCAATTTTCCTCAGTTGCTTTCTGTAGGCTTCAGTGATATTTTCTGATATGTGAAATCTTTTAAATGTTCTTTGATCACTGCCAGATTACAAGCCTTGGAGTTGGCGTATTTTTAACAGCACTTTTAACTGATTTGGCTTTTCTCCGGGAATTTCCTGCACAGATTCTCGAAACCAGTGTTGCGCTATACAAGGATGATGCGATGCCATGAAAAACACTCAATTTCCTTCAAAATGTCGGTTTTAAAGTATAACACATGTAATTTGGTATTTTACGGCTGTTTTGCTAATATGTGCAATATTAATACCGAACACCTCTAGATGAGTGCAAATGGTAGGTGTTAAAAATACATTATTTTCGACTGATCAAATTCCCCCAAACTTATTTTCGGTCGTCTCGAGCGAACTGTTTTCTTAAAAAGAGAAGGTGAAAATAAAGAAAGAGAAAAACTAACTAGCACACTTTCGTAGGCAACACGATTACACTGAGCACGTGCAACAAGCCGTTAAACCTCTAGGTGTCCCTAGCAGGAGGAATGTTGTCTCCTGAGGGTTTTCAGCGGATTGCACCCACAAAATCCAATAATAAAAGGAAGACCGTGAATATTACATTTAAAGATAAGAATTGTAAAAGAAAGCCTTTGAAAATTAGGGTTTCCAACTATGCTAGCTTTTCGGTTGTCATGAGCCCTATCTTAATAGTCATGAAAAGATATTAGAAATCACATCATCCCTCAATAAAACATCGTCTTTTTTCTTCATTCCTATCTTTCTTCCAAACATCGATCATATAACCCTACGTGTGTGTAATAGACATCCCTACTCCCGGAGAATTCAATTCAAGCTATCATACTCTTGTCCATCTGCCTCAGTACTTTTTAATTAATGAATATTTAGATGAATTTGCTCACACACTTTCATGCGACCGTTAATACTTCTTGAGGTACAAATCGACCGATTACTCATGTGCTTGCTTATACGGTGTTTTCCTCGTCTTACACCACCTAAGACTTAGCAGTGACTCCCAAACCAGTTGGTCTAAGGAACTAGGTGAAGAGGCACCCTCGCTATATATTTTTTTTATTGCCGCCTTGGCGATAACAAAACTAGTGTTCATTTTTCTCACCATTTTATATTTTATTCATGTTTTTTTATTTCCTTCATACTTTGGCTTTTAGACAAGAGTATTTCAAGGTATCCTCTACTATCCCAAGCTTCAAGACGTATGTAAGTGCGAATAGTAGGGTATCAACGTTCAAAATATTTGGCTTCCAGAATAGGAACTATTTTTTAGACTTATTTTTATCCTCAGATTAGTGACTTCCTTCATCTTACTAACCCTTGGGACAACGGCTCATAACTATTTATTACTAGTTTGTATAAGAAAACTTCTAATTTTCTTAGTTTTCTTAAATTTTTCCAATCTTTTGGATGTAATTTTTCACTATCTAATCTTTTATTATCTTATTTATGTACAAAATTTTTTATTTTTTTTTGAAAATTTTTAAATTTTTATAGGATTTTGAAATTTTTTTGTGCTTATGCAAAGTATGGTGCAAATGATGCGAAAATAAGCACAAACCTCCCCCAAACTTGTTTTCAACAGTGTCCTCGCTGTTGCCATTTGCTAAATCTTGAAAACCTGTTAGCCTGGAAGAAAATTTATTAATGGGGGCAAATATTTAAGTGAAAATCCTCCCCCAAACTTATTCTTGGCTCATCATTTTGTGTAAAAATTTTCTTTTCAAGAGCCAGATTATACCCCCTCCCCAAACTTGAGTTAAGCAATGTTAATCTTTGAAAATCACAAGAGGGGGTCAAGAATCATTGGTCAATGCCATGCTTTGTAAAGATCGAAAGTTAACACCAACTATTCGAAGATTTTATCAATGTAGTGCTCAGGTTGGTGGCAGAAGAAGTGGGGAAAAGGTAAGTGGTGGAATAGAATGTGTGTGCGTCTCATTTTGGAGAGACGATGCAGTGAATGTGATGAATTACTCGCATTATTTTTATAGTCTAGAAGAAGGGGTGGAGGTTCAATTTCATTGATTGGGAGATGATTCATCTCAACACCCGTGCTTTTCAAAAATGCGAGTCATCAGCGAAGATCTCCTCAAAAGTCTCACCAATACCCCGAAGAATAATGTCATCACAAAGCACGGGGTGATCTTCAGACTCCAAAAACGGTTCATAATCAGTGTTAGTTATTGACCCGGACAACTCGGTGGTAGAGTCCGTATGTGTATGATGTAAGTGCACGGCGGCGCCCCGGCCTCCATCCCGAGGCCAAATGCGGAAGCGATGGTTAACTTTAATTTTTCTTGAACCGGCACCACCGCGCACTAAAACCCGGATCGAACCATTAACTAGTCTTAGCTTACTACAAGATGGGGAAGAGAGATATACCGACTGATCCGTGTCCTCAGGTCTTCTCGTCGTCGTCCCGATCTCCCGTGGAATGTCCGGTCTCCACCTCCTCGCCGGAAAGGGCACCACGTCGCCGGCTTCTTTTATGGGCTCCCACCTCTATACCGAGGCAACTCGGGCACGAAGTTCGCGAGCCGACGTGCCCAAGGTTTGCTGTAGAATGTGGTGTAGAATCATGTCTCATAGGGTTCATGGAGGTTGCCATTGGTGGAGGGATGACACAAGCTAATAGAGATGGAACTTGTGGGATTTATGCAAGAGCAATAGAGCAAAAACCCCACCTCTAGAATTTTGGACAGCCATCCAAGGCTTTGGCCGGCCATGGCTTAAGATGGGAGTGAGAATGAGAGAGTGAGGTGAATGGATAATGGAACCACCCTCATAATGCAAGGGAATAAAGATAATCATGAAGGGAAATGATCACAAACAAATCCACACTCCAAAACAACCATCATCATCACCAAAAAGTCATGCCATCATGACACTACAAGACTAGCCATGATGACTAAAGAAAGTCAAGGTCAAAGAAGAGCTATCATGATACAATAATATGCAATCACCACCCTCCACAAATGCTTATTTGCACAATTGCAAATAAGCCCTCCTCCACCAAACTTCGGCCATTGAAAGGTACAAATGAAATATGGCCGAAACGGAAAGCAAACTGGCAACTCCAGAAAACTGGTTCCGTAATAAATTACAGGAAAACCCCGCTACTGTGTATACACACCCGCATTTGTATTCCGACCGAATATAAATGCAATGAGAAAAAATCTACACTGTACTATACTAGGATCCGGCTTAAACCAAAGCCGGCTAGTAATATCTGTTCGATCCTGATCCGTGCAATACCACACGTATCTGATCGAACCCTGCCATATCTCCATACGGCCTCTACAGCGTTTCGCCCGAAAACTTAAGCAACTGAATGTGGGGGACTCTAAAGACTCGTCAACACCTTGGTTGTGTATTTAACCACTAGCACGTCAGCGGTATAAGCCAATACATAACGAGCTACCAGGTATCGACCAAAAGGGACGTTGATGAGCGAACTTATCCTGACACCCTACTGAGCCTGTCAGTGACAATATCCGTACAGTCCGGTCCATTCGTCTCTCAGCATCGCATGGCGGGCCTAGGGGGTTGGTAAAGTCAGACCCCCAAAAGCGGTACAAGTCGTGTCAGAGTGTAGCCCAGAACACCCTGAGATACTACTGGAATACTTACCAGTAAATCTCCTGCCTCGGCCGAGGGCTTCGTGTAATAGCTCTCCTAGACACAGTGCGACCTCACCCCCAATACCGGGAGAGACGAACCCATGAAGATCCGCTCACTGCCTCCATGTGGCTCGGGACTGTACCCAACTAAAACCTGTTTGCACGTCTCCTTTTAGCGTGGTAGGGTAGTAATCAAAGTACAGTTGGAACTCACACGAGACAAATGACGATCCTCAGGTCGATGAACTAACCTGTACACATGTCACCAGGGAACTGCTATCTGACGTCAGGTATAAGACCAACTAGCAGGTTCCCGGCGAGTCCTGTCCGGTGTACTCATAACCCAATGAGCACCTGTATACATCTTAGGTGATCCAACTGACACCAATGGCTTGTGAGACCGGCCACCGCCCCTCGTCGGGGTCTCGACTGTATACACTAGTCTACTCTGAAGTATCGATGCCCTGTCTCGAAACTCCTACGACTAGGGACCTTTTAAGGATGTGCTTATAGACCCCAGCTCCCACTTATATGATCGCCCTCATACTGCTGGTGGTCAAGCAGGAATCCTAGGGGCTCTATCAACGTGTAATAGTGACACGTCAGGTCACCTAAAGCAGTACACGATGATAAAGATAAACCAGATAGCATACTATCATCTCGAGTAAGACTGTCCTACTGGGACAGGTCCTCCCTCAATCATTGCAATCACGTGCCTGTGATCCAATAATTGACTCTGAGGGCACTATCTCCAACAATCTCCCACTTGCACTCAAGGCTAATTATTGCGATATCGCATACTCACAGCCCGTGTGATACCGAACACCCAACTCCTCTACTAGTCAGTCTCACAAAGCTCGTTTGCGAAACTATTGCGTTCGAGGAATAGCCTCAGTGAGTGGATCCGCTTAGATGTATCTTTCTATGTCTCTCTATATCTCATGTTCGCGGAGAAAACCATCTCCCGAAATGAGCAATACCTGTCTTAGAATGTGTCTGGATGTCTGATGGGACCTAGCTCATAAATGAACTCCAAATCCAAACTTCTTAGACTGTATCGTCAACTGAACTTAATCAGTATCCTACGCCATGCCTCCCTCAGTATTGCCTTGGATTACCTGTCCAAAATACTGCCCCTCGTCAGAAGGAAAAACTATAACTCTAACAACCTCCCTGTCGTCCAAGTCACCTTGGAAGCCTGGAATGATAACTGTTTCCCGAATGAAGCTGTCGTTATCATATCCCTAGAACATCCACTTATGTTCTAAAACTGCTTCCGACTGTTTCTCCAGGATTGGATCAATATCAACTTATTGCATCTAGTGTAAGAACAACATCTGGTGTGGTACTTGACATCTCATGATTGATTCAATTGCCTGAGCAAGTGATCTGCCAATCATGCACATCCCTCTCCCCTTTAGTCTGTAAGACACCTTTAAAGAGGGTGACTCCATCACCTGCAGGTATACTACCGTGCCATGAGTCGTCCATTCTAAATACTCTTAGAATGCTGTCTAAGTACCCTTAATTGGGAAACCACCCAAATCTAGATCTAAAACCATAGATCTAGTAACCAGTATGTCTGATATAATATCCAAGTCCCATGTGGAGAAACCACTGTGTGACGACCAAAGCATAACCGATCGTAGTATAGGAATATCACTTCCTACTCTGTGTATGTCATCCAAATACCATGACATCACAGCCTACTACCTTCTCAACAGATCCATCCCCTATTCTGATGAAGTCAAACATATGACTGTCACATCAGAAATTGATGATCTATCTCCGCTATATCTGTTTTAGTCTATAAATAGACATAAGCTACCTGTCCACCAATGCTTCCGCTGCTCCCACTGACTTCGACAACCCTCTGGCAGAGTCATATACACGTACACTTCTAAAGCTAGTTTAGAACGACGCTATACTCATCCTCCCGCCGGGTCTCGCAACCTGGAACAACAGCAATGGCAAGTGTGGGTAAACAAGAACTTCCCTGTCACCGTCCTTGAGGCTACCGGAGTACCTCTCGGGTGCCTGAAGTTACCCACCATATCTGCGGAGTGGCCAATGGAATATCAAGCCAGATTGAATATTTCGGTTCCTATGAAATCTTCAGTAATCGTTTGTGGTTCTGGAATCACTTCCAGTTCTACTATACTCCCACTACTGTTTTCTGAAAAAATCCATTTTTAATAAAACTGTGGCGAGTCAAGAACAATATCACTATTGATCTTCCAGATGGTAGAAAATCAACCCTCGTCATAGCCTGGGTCAACCCACAAACAGCCATTACAGAAACGTGCCTTGAGTTATCCAGAGTCTGGTTTTAAGCATAACCCGGACAACTCCTCGTACCTTAACATCGTTAAGATATGAACTGTTCTATATCCAATATAGAACCAGAGGCACTGATTTAATTGAACCAGATTCAAATCATGCAGCTGTCTCTAGTGCATGTCAACTAAAATGGAAAGAGGCCGATTAGCGTTACTCAACTTAGGAATGCTTCCAATTATGAGTAACCTGAAAGAGAAGTAAGTTCTCTTAACCATTACTATCAACTGAATACCATACACAAGTATCTACATCTTCGATCACTTTGAAGAATCCCGATACTTGCAATACCTGGTTCTCTACTTTATTCAAATACCTATAACTTCTCAAAATTTGGACCTTGTGTTTCCACGAAACACCTGTCTAAAAACTAGAGAAGCCATAAGTAAACCGAATATAGTACGAGGACCAACCCCTCTGTCCAGATGGACCTTGGACAACATACAATACTCTGTATAAGTCCCTTGAGTCTGATTACTCATTCACTGTGTGTCGTAGGTTGAAAATTGTACTTATGGTTAAGAAGAATTACACCACTGTTTAATGCTCCTCACCTAACCATCCACTGATATAAGTAAATGTCACAGACATAATTTCAAAAAGATATGTCTCACTCTATAAAAATAGACGTACAGATATATCAATTTGAAATTGGTGCATAACAGCGGATATTCAAAACCAAATATTTGCCGGCAAACAACCCAGGTGACTTCCTCAAATATCACCGATTACAACGAATCCCGACATAATGAGGATGATCACCCAATTCCCAATAACCTACTCCCATTCATCATCTGTAAAACCATACAGATGTGAGAATCACACCTGGTAAATACATACCCTGGAGCAAGTGTCAAATTGGGAAATCAGTTTTCCATTAACAGTACACAGTGAAACTGAAACATTGAAATGTTTCGACGGGGTATCCCGGTATTCCTAGTAATGCCTCTTCCAGATTCACGGCTGTAACCGTATAATTCTTTGCCACCTCTCCAAATCCTTTTAAATGTCTTTAGTCATTACCTTCTGCACACACCTTAGGCCAAATGGTTTTCTTCCTTCCCTACCGTTCGGCACCAGCCTATGGTTTGGAAGAAGACTATCTAATAAGCATAATGGGTGTACTGTCCTGATCCTAGGAGCACTCGCAATGCGAGAGAGGGTGAAGATAAAAAACAACCGAATAAACCTTATTCCTATTTCTCCTGAACCAGAATCCATCCCCGAACTGGAACAAGTTCCTTTCGAGTTCGTATATAACCATACGATGGAGTATCCAATAAACTGCGGATCTTCGTAGTGATACGGAGTGTTCTGGAGAAATACAAAGGTGATTTAGGATTGGTGAAGAAATACTTGGTTCGGTCGTGAATAGCAGTCGCAGTTTACTTTGCCCTCTTACTAATCCCTTGTTTTGTCTTTACATAATACCTTCTGTACACCATCGTTAGGCTAATTGGTTTTCTTCATTCCCTACCGGTCGGCACCTGCCTATGGTTTGGAAGAAGACCATCCAATTTGCGTAATAGGTGTACTATCTCCTAAACCAAGGAGTACTCGCAACCCGAGAGAAGGAAAAAGGAAAAGACAACTGAATAATCCTATCCGTTTCCTCCAGAACCTGAAACCATCCTCGAATAAATTCTTTCGAGTTCGTATATAACCATACGATGGTTCTGTCCAATGGAAGTGGACGTTCGTAGTAATACGGGGTGTCCTGGAAAAAAGGGTAAAAGTAGGAGTAGCAATGAGGTTTGCAACTCTGACAATCCAAAAGCCAGTGTTTAAGAAGGTTCGGTCAACTTGGTCACTGAGTCATAGTCTTAGGGTCGGGTCAATGGTCGCTACCGAAGAGAGAGAGAAAAGAAACACTCAGCGTGCACTCTAACCTAGATCAGAATGGTTACCAATTTATCTAATCTGGAAACCTCCCACTGTACCATCAAATTCTCCACCAAACCTGAAAGAAGAATTAGTCAGGGTCACCTGAGGAGTAAACTAACTCATCAGTGGGAATCGGGATCCAACTATCATCGCATGATAACGTGACGGAATCCGCTCACGTCATCACACTCCAGAAGGTATGCGCATATCTGGCAAGTTTCAGTTTCTTTAGAAACTCCCGATGTGATTTTTACCCCATGCTCTTATGACCTTGACTTTGGCCAACAAATCATAAGTCACATGTCAAGTTCTACCCGTCATTCTCCAGGTTAATTTGAATCCACCCGTACCTACCCTTGACATTGGCCAACAAGGCAGTACGACTGTTCCAAACCAACGCATCTATCTATGCTGCATATGAATAACCAACAGCTACCAAACACTGTGCCTTGACTTTGGCCAACAAACACAGCTTGAATACTATTGACTACCCATATGAAACGACGGAGGGCTACGAATGGTTTCTGGCGAAAACCTTTAACGTAATGAACTTGATATCGTTGAAGGAACGGATAGCTTTTTAGAAAAATATAGTGATGAAAACCTTTGCTAAAGAGGTCACTCCCGGTGAAGGGATCTCGGCTCTTTCCCCGTAGAATGAGGTGCAGGATATTCCAACTGAATACCACAATGCAAAGCAAAAGTAATCGGCTATAGTGAAGTTAATGCCCTGACGCAAACTTTTTGTTCAAGGGGTCACTCCCGGTGAAGGGATCTCGGCCCTTGCCTCGTCGACTGAGGAGCTGGATATTCATAACCGAATATCACTCTGCAAAACAAAAGGGAGCGTCCTTGCAATAACAGCTTTTTGAAAAAAAGTTCCAACAACATCATATTAGGTTTGTTTTTAACTTGCATTGATCCGAATCAACACAGTCCCATCAATTGATCACACCACAAAGAACGAAAGTATACTGATGTACGTATATGCCATCCGCATTCGCCACTGGGTCCCGTCATTACCCGTTAGGTTAGCTAACTAACGACAGAGCGGGGACTGGACTAGCGCGGATGCAAAACATATACAACATCTATTAATATATATACCAATATATAATATTTCGCTCAAGGCGTGATAAAATGCAACATCACAGAAATGTACAGTATTACAGAACAATACAGATATCTGGGATCCCCGGGTTTCACAGAGCCACTACTGAAACCCGACGTTCCCCTGGTCGTGTGGATAGCCTATGCAATGAAATCCCAGACCCCTACGGGCGCGGCAAATTACCCGCCAAAACCTGAAGCGAGGCAGCCCCCTTCAGCGACGTGAATGGACCACCCGACACTTCACGGAATCCGGCAACTTGGGCACCTCTCCTGGGTCAACCTGTACCCCCTACGAGTGCGGCGAATAGCCCGCCAATTCTAGAGTAAAACCCCCTCCGTCTCAATACCATGAGATGCGGGCTTGTTGCCCTCTAGAACCCGGCTATCCGTGCACCCCTTTGCGGGGTAATCCTAGTACAGAAAGTAAAATATACATACAACGGGTACATCGACCGCAACCTGGTCGTGCCCCAAAATAATAAAACAAACAGGCAGTGACGGCAGTCCACATGTCGGACGCTCGCCCCGCAATATCAAATGTACATAATACAACAAAACTGTACTAGCATTGCATCCAGGCTATCGCCACGACCAATCCGCAACATCACAGCAATACACAGAACATCAACGTGAAAATCACGTTCGCAAATCCGTCTAACCGGGCTATAGCAGTTAGACAGGATTTACCGATCACGTGACATTCACGGTCGCAGATAAAATGTAAATACTTTGAACTAATGTGTTTAAAATATCCGATCGATCAAATTTACCAAGTGGGCCCGCAAGTACTACTGTAGCACATCAAGAAATTCTGGGCCCAAAATTAATATTCCAAAACCCCTATTTTCATCACAGGAGGCATCTGTAAAAAATTGGTGCACTGATCACTCAAAACAGCGGCGGAACCGCGGCCCAAGCATGGGTTTGGCCGCGGTTCCGCGGTCGAATAAAGAGATCTCGCCACCAAATTTTTACAGTAGGCTTATAATTCCATGCACAGTATTCTGATACTACCTGAAAAATTTTTCGAGACAAAAAAAATTTCGACAGAAAACTGTTGTTTTGAAAAACACGGTTTTGGAACATTTGTTCGATCGGAAATGTAAAACACATTAGACAAAGCTAGATTATGTTAATGGAGAGGCTCTGATACCACTGTAAGTGCACGGCAGCGCCCCAGCCTCCATCCCGAGGCCAAATGCGGAAGCGATGGTTAACTTTAATTTTTCTTGAACCGGCACCACCGCGCACTAAAACCCGGATCGAACCATTAACTAGTCCTAGCTAACTACAAGATGGGGAAGAGAGATATACCGACTGATCCGTGTCCTCCGGTCTTCTCGTCGTCGTCCCGATCTCCCGCGGAATGTCCGGTCTCCACCTCCACCCCGGAAAGGGCACCTCGTCGCCGGCTTCTTTTACGGGCTCCCACCTCTATACCGAGGCAACTCGGGCTCGAAGTTGGCGAGCCGACGTGCCCAAGGTTTGCTGTAGAATGTGGTGTAGAATCATGTCTCATAGGGTTCATGGAGGTTGCCATTGGTGGAGGGATGACACAAGCTAATAGAGATGGAACTTGTGGGATTTATGCAAGAGCAAAAGAGCAAAAACCCCACCTCTAGAATTTTGGACAGCCATCAAAGGCTTTGGCCGGCCATGGCTTAAGATGGGAGTGAGAATGAGAGAGTGAGGAGAATGGATAATGGAACCACCCTCATAATGCAAGGGAATAAAGATAATCATGAAGGGAAATGATCACAAACAAATCCACACTCCAAAACAACCATCATCATCACCAAAAAGTCATGCCATCATGACACTACAAGACTAGCCATGATGAATAAAGAAAGTCAAGGTCAAAGAAAGGCTATCATGATACAATAATATGCAATCACCACCCTCCACAAATGCTTATTTGCACAATTGCAAATAAGCCCTCCTCCACCAAACTTCGGCCATTGAAAGATACAAATGAAATATGGCCGAAACGGAATGCAAACTGGCAACTCCAGAAAACTGGTCCCGTAATAAATTACAGGAAAACCCCGCTACTGTGTATACACACCCGCATTTGTATTCCGACCGAATATAAATGCAATGAGACAAAATCTACACTGTACTATACTAGGATCCGGCTTAAACCAAAGCCGGCTAGTAATATCCGTTCGATCCTGATCCGTGCAATACCGCACGTATCCGATTGAACCCTGCCATATCTCCATACGGCCTCTACAGCGTTTCGCCCGAAAACTTGAGCAACTGAATGTGGGGGACTCTAAAGACTCGTCAACACCTTGGTTGTGGATTTAACCACTAGCACGTCAGAGGTATAAGCCTATACGTAACGGGCTACCAGATATTGACCAAAAGGGACGTCGATGAGCGAACTCATCCTGACACCCTACTGAGCCTGTCAGTGACAATATCCGTACAGTCCGGTCCGTTCATCTATGAGCATCGCATGGAGGGCCTAGGGGTTGGTAAAATCAGACCCCTAAAAGCGGTACAAGTCGTGTCAGAGTGTAGCCCAGAACACCCTGAGATACTACTGGAATACCTACCAGTAAATCTCCTGCCTCGGCCGAGGGCTTCGTGTAATGGCTCTCCTAGACACAGCGCGACCTCACCCCTAATAGCGGGAGAGACGAACCCCTGAAGATCCGCTCACTGCCTCCATGTGGCTCGGGACTGTACCCAACTAAAACCTGTTTGCACGTCTCCTATGAGCGTGGTAGGGTAGTAATCAAAGTACAGTGGGAACTCACACGAGACAAATGACGATCCTCAGGTCGATGAACTAACCTGTACACATGTCACCAGGGAACTGCTATCTGACGTCAGGTATAAGACCAACTAGCAGGTTCCCGGCGAGTCCTGTCTGGTGTACTTATAACCCAATGAGCACCTGTATACATCTTAGGTGATCCAACTGACACCAATGGCTTGTGAGACCGGCCACCGCCCCTCGTCGGGGTCTCGACTGTATACACTAGTCTACTCTGGAGTATCGATGCCCTGTCTCGAAACTCCTACGACTAGGGACCTTTTAAGGATGTGCTTATAGACCCCAGCTCCCACTTATATGATCGCCCTCATACTGCTGGTTGTCAAGCAAGAATCCTAGGGGCTCTATCAACGTGTAATAGTGACACGTCAGGTCACCTAAAGCAGTACACGATGATAAAGATAAACCAGATAGCATACTATCATCTCGAGTAAGACTGTCCTACTGGGACAGGTCCTCCCTCAATCATTGCAATCACGTGTCTGTGATCCAATAATTGACTCTGAGGGCACTATCTCTAACATATGATACATAGTTGGGTCAAACAACTACATATGAAAAAAGTCAAGATCAGTATCATGAGGATCGTCAAATTCGCTGTTGTCAACATCCATTAAGTCGACGAATAGACCTGAGCAGTAGGTTCGGAGGGTACACTTCCCAACTTGTAAATGTTCAGCTCTATTGACCTATTCCCGAAGGATAGGGTCAAAGAGCCATTACGACAGTTGACTAGGCCAAAAAGGGGCGACCAAAAATCACCGGAATTTTATTCCGTGGGTTTGTTACAGGCTGTGTATCAATTACAATAAAGTCCACAGGGAATACAAATTCCCCGATTTTTATTAACACATCCTCCAGTTCACCCCTAGGTTTGGTGATTGATCGGTCAGCCATCTGGAGAGTGCAGTGGGCTGGTTTCAACTCTCCGATCCCTAACTGCTTATAGACTGAGAAAGGAAGCAGGTTAACACTTCCGCCAAGGTCTAGTAGAGCACGGTTGATGTGGTTTTCCCCGATAGAAATGGAAATAATAGGATAGCCAGGATCCATACGTTTCCTTGGTAATTGTTGGGGAAAGGCTGTGTCTACTGTTTGTGCCATGAATATCTTTTTGGGCACTTGAGTCTTCCTCTTTCTAGTGCACAAGTCCTTAAGAGTTTTCGCATAAGCGGAGACTTGTTGGATAGCATCTAGAAGAGGGATGTTGATGTTAACCTGTTTAAACATTTCTGTGATCTTCTCTGTTTGTGGACTCAGTGTGTTTCTCCTTAACCGATTCGGATAAGGAGCTTGAGCAATAAGATCAGGATTCAACACTGGAGAAGATCGTGTGGGTGGGAACGATCTTATAATAGGAGTGGGGATCATTTTCTGTGTGGGCTGAGGTGTCGAGCCTTGGGGAAAACGGAGAATAGGCTCGGAAGAAGGTGGTGGGGTAGAAGAACTGGGATCAGAATTAGAAGTAGATGTGGAAGGAAAGGTCTCAGCCGGGGTATCATTGATAGATTTTTCAGTGTCATCAATCTCTTCCCTAATGTGATTATCAAGCAATCTTCCAGATCTCAACGTGATTGCATTCACATGATGTGAATAGCCAGGATTGGGTAAAGGTTGAGCTGGAAGTTTCCCTTTCTCTCTTGCACTCATTTCAGCTTTTAATCGTGAAATTTCTGCTTCCGTCGATTTAATACTCTCCACCTGGGAGGTGGAGTTTTTCATTATATCATCGACGGAAGTCTTTATTTCAGCCGATACTTGCATGAGATTTGTCAGAAGCAAGTTTATGAATGAAGTGAATTCATCAGTCCCGGTCAACTGTAAAGGACAAAAAGGTACAGGTGTGTTGACCGGATTTTGGAAGTTTTGTACATGGAAGGGGTGCTGACTCAATTGAAGTGGTTGCTGTTGTGGTGGAGGAGCCCTTTGGAAATTGTTTTGATTTGGAATCGTGTTTTGAGTTTGTGATTGGTTCCAAGCAAAGTTAGGGTGATTCCTCCAACCCTGATTATAAGTGGCAGAAAATCGATTGTTTCTAGGTCTTTGAAAAGCAGTATTGGTATGCTCATGACCTTGAAACGGAGAATTCAATGGACATTCTTCCGTCAAATAAGACGGATCAGAACAGCATCCACATACAGTTTTGGAGAGTGACATTTGGTTTAGGGCGGCAGCTAAAAATTTGTTTTCCATAGTCTCGAGTTTCTTATTTATAGCTGAAATTTCAGCTCTAACTCCTATGGAAACATCCGATTGATTATTTCCACCCCTAGACGATTGACTCACACCCTCCCACTGTAATGATTTTTCAGCGAAATCTTCTAAAAATTTTCAGGCTTCCCCATCATCTTTGGTCATGAAGTTGCCTTGACACATTAATTCAAGGGTCTGTTTTGTGTTAAGATTAATGCCCTCATAAATGATTCGGCACAGATCCCACCTGGGGATTCCGTGATGTGGACATTGAACTAACAGATCCTTAAAGCGTTCAAGACATTTTGAAAATGTTTCATTTGGGAGCTGGGTGAATTGATTTATTTCGCTACGGACTCGAGCTGTCTTATGATTTGGGTAGAATTTCTTAAGGAATGCTTTGACGAATTCTTCCCAATTTGAAATGGAATGTGCGGTAGTGTTATACAGCCACTTCTAGGCTATATCGCACATTGTAAATGGGAGAAGGCGAAGACGCATAGCATCCACAGAAAGCTGTGAAGTACCCATCATAGCGCATACATTTTCAAATTTTATAATAAAGACATATGCGTCTTCAGACTCGAGACCGTGATATTTTGGTAGAAGGTTGATCTATTAGGGTTTTATTTGAAAATTGTCCCCGTTGGCTAGTGGAATGGAGAATCAGGTCGAAAGAGGACCTCGATTAGGATAGCACCTCTCTTGGAGAGAGATGCGGGGTTGATTCTACATACCTGCGGACGGCGGAAGAGTAGTGGGAAAGAAGTTCGATGGAGAAGGATCCATCGATGTGGGTGTGGTGGTGGGTAAAGGAGAGATAAATGTAGAAATACCGACTTCGGGGTCGATGGGGGGAACGCGGACTAAACGGGCACTAGAATCCCCTGTCCAGCCGAGCTTGCACTAAAGGGTTTAGTACAAGCGGCAGCGTGAATATTATTAGGGGAAATGATGAATGTGGTGTTTGTTTTGAAAAATATACGGATTTTTGAAAAAAAATGATGCAAATCATAACAAATGCAACAAGCAACCCTAAGTCTAGTGGTCACCTAGGTCAAGGCTCTAGACCGCTCCTAACTGCCAAAAGACAAGTCGTAGGATCAATCCTCCACTGCCTCTTTGTCTCTCCTGTGGCCAGGTAAGTGCCAGGTAAGTGGGAGGTTCTCCACTACGTAAGTAGTGGGCCTAATTAATTAACCACTTGCTTTAGACACACTTACTTTAGACACCACAAAAGAAACGCGGATAAACAATGGATTACCTACGGCCTTCTCCTGTCCTAAGTGAGCGCGACGGTCCTTAGAGTCATGCCTAGATCTTTTTTAGTTAATGAGGGTAATGCGGATGCAATTTTGTGATTTTCGGGGCTTAGGAAGGGTAATGAACTCCCCACCTAATCTGAATTTGGCCGTGCCCCTTAATTTCCGTATTAATATGCAAACAACCAAAAATAAAAAACACGCACAATTTTTATTGCTTTTTTTTGCGGCGCTGCGATTTTTGCAAAGAAACCTGCAGCAAATTATTAATGGAGCTGATTGAGGAAGGAGATAAGAAAGTGAGAATTCACCTGAGAAAAAATAGTACAGAAACGCTACAGGAGTGCCGCGGTTCTGCCACAATGAAGGCCTTAAAGCGCGGATCCGCGGCGCCTTGAACTGTTCACTGCACAGAAATTTTACAGAGAGCTTCTGTTCACTCCCTCAGCTCTCTGGAATGCTCAGAATAATTTTCCTCTAGCTCCAAAGATTCCAGATTTTCTTGCAACAAATCACAACAAATTGATTAGTGTTTTGCGCAAATTTTGATCTAAAAATTATGATGGAATAAACTTTTCAACTCAAATTTCAAAAAACGAACGAATTAGCGCACGATCCCCGGCAACGGCGCCATTTGATTGATACGAATTCTCGGTGTGTATGTAGAAAATGTATAGAAATCACAACCAAAAATATTTTGATCGCAATCAATAACGGTGTCGATTATAGCGCGTTAGCGAGTGCGGATCGTCCACAGGGAAATTGTAATCCGTTCGTAATTCGAATTAGATGAATTGAAAATTAAAGAAGAGAGAAAAGACAATTCAATTCAAGATTTATAAAATGAATTAAAGAATCATCTAGATCTAAATCTAATTAACAAGAAAACATTAAAATCAAGAGTTAAGAATTGATGATTTCCAATCCAATAATCAAGAATCGAAATGAGGCTCGTAGGAATCGATCGAATCTATAGAGGTGATGAAATCTATTGATTACGTATTCTTATCCATTAATGATTTGATACTAGATCGATGTCGATTAATCGAGGTTTAAGGATCTTTCGAAGAAACTAGGGTTTCTTCATCCCATCCTTTGTCCTTTTGATGAATCTCATTCAAATTCTAGCCTCGAGTAAATTCAAGAATCGATCGTGGATCACTAATTAAGAGCGAACACAATCAAAAAAGCATCGCTCGAAACTAGGTTGCCGATTCTTCAATTTACACGAGTTTACAAAACTTATAGGAATTAAGAATTGTTTCAAGATTTGTAACATCATCGTCTATTGATCGTCTCGACTCCTTCACGAGCGGAGTTTTACTCAAACATCATAACAAGAACCAAAATCAAGAATTGAGATCGAATCATGATGCAAGATTGTAAAGAAAGCAAGATAAAAGAATTTCACCTTTATTTATCAACAATTTCGTTACAATTCTCTCAAGATCTACAAGAGGAAAGAACTCGATCGTCGATTTCGGCTTCGCTCGTCTCCTTGAGTCGCAGATCTCCTTGGATCACTTGCTCCGATGAAGTCCGGCGTCGCTTTCTAAAGGATCGAAGGCTTCATGCTTGATTTGGTACTCGAAGTTCTTGATTTTGGCTTTGGAATTTGAATTGGGGATTAGGGTTTGAATACACAAGTTGTGTCACTCAACTTGTGGGTGAATTATTGAACAACTCTAAACAATCTTTAGAAGTGAAGCCTAGGGTCCCTTTTATAGCCTTAGGAATGATTAGCTTCCTTTGTAAGCTTGGATTAGATTAGCTTCCCTTGTAAGCTTTGTAGTTAGGAGGAAGGTTCTAGAGTTAGCTAGTTAGGGTTAGCTTCCTTCATAAGCTTGGAGGTTAGGGAGAAACTTCTAGGCTTAGTTTGTTAAGTTGCTTACTTTGGAAGCTTGAACATGATTAGCTTGATCAAGGAGCCTTGCTGATCTGGCAGAAGCTTCTGGAGAATTCTGGAGTTTGGAGTATATTGATGAGGTGTACACCTTGAGATAAGAATACTGCAGTGAAGCTTTTATGATGTCATAGTCACGTGATCGCGAATCCGCGGCACATGCCTGCTCCGGCCGCGGATCCGCGGCGCAATAGGAGCTTCAGTGCTTCAATTTTTCTCACTTGATATCTGTTGGCTTCAATGATATTTTCTGATATGTGAAATATTTTAAATGTTCTTTGATCACTGCCAGATTACAAGTCTTGGAGTTGGCATATTTTTAACAGCACTTTTAACCGATTTGGCTTTTCTCCTGGAATTTCCTGCACAGATTCTCGAAACAAGTGTTGCGCTATACAAGGATGATGTGATGGCATGATAAACACTCAATTTTCTTCAAAATGTCGGCTTTAAAGTATAACACAGGTAATTTGGTATTTTACGGCTGTTTTGCTAATATGTGCAATATTAATACCGAACACCTCTAGATGAGTGCAAATGGTAGGGAAATTGTCGTGTTAAAAATACATTATTTTCGACTGATCACTCATCCTGACACCCTACTGAGCCTGTCAGTGACAATATCCGTACAGTTCGGTCATGTCGTCTATGAGCATCGCATGGCGGGCCTCGGGGGTTGGTAAAAGTCAGACCCCTAAAAGCGGTACAAGTCGTGTCGCAGTGTAGCCCAGAACACCCTGAGATACTACTGGAATACCTACCAGTAAATCTCCTGCCTTAGACAAGTAGTTCATGTAAAGGCTCTCCTAGACACAGTGCGACCTCACCCCCAATACCGGGAGAGACGAACCCCTACAGATCCGCTCACTGCCTCCATGTGGCTCGGGACTGTACCCAACTAAAAGCTGTTTGCACGACTCCTTTGAGTCGTGGTAGGGTAGAAATCAAAGCATAGTGGGAACTCACACGAGACAAATGACGATCTCAGGTCGATGAACTAACCTGTACACATGTCACCAAGGAACTGCTATCTGACGCTAGGTATAATACCAACTAGCATGTTCCCGGCGAGTCCTGTCTAGTGTACTCATAACCCAATGAGCACATGTATACATCTTAGGTGAACCAACTGACACCAATGGCTTGTGAGACCGGATACCGCCCCTCGTCGGGGTCTCGACTGTTTACACTAGTCTACTCCGAAGTATCGATGCCCTGTCTCGAAACTCCCACGACTAGGGACCATTTTTAATGATGTGCTTATAGACTACCAGCTCCAACGTATATGATCGCCATCATACTGCTGGTCGTCAAGAAAGAATTCTAAGGGCTCTATCAACATGTAATAGTGACCTGTAAGGTCACCTGAAGCAGTACACGATGATAAAGATAAACCAGATAGCATACTATCATCTCGAGTAAGACTGTCCTACCGGCATAGGTCCTCCCTCAATCATTGCAATCACGTGCCTATGATCCAATAATTGACTCTGAGGGCACGATGTCCAACAATCTCCTACTTGCACTCAAGGCTAATTATTGCGATGTCGCATACTCACAGCCCGTGTGATGCCGAACACCCAACTCCTCTACTAATCAGTCTCACAAAGCCCGTTTGCGAAACTATTGTGTTCGAGGAATAGCCTCAGTGAGTGGATCCGCCCTGATGTTTCTTTCTATGTCTCTCTTTATCTCAAGTTCGCGGAGAAAGCCATCTCCCGAAATGAGCAATACCTGTCTTAGAATATGTCTGGATATCTGATAGGACCTAGCTGATAAATGAACTCCAAATCCAAACTTCTTAGACTGTATCGTCAACTGAAACCAATCAGTATCCTGCGCCATGCCTCAGTATCCGCTTGGACCACCTGTCCAAAATACTGACCCTCATCAGAGGGAAAACTATAACTCTGACAGCCACTCTGTCATCCAGGTCACCTTGGAAGCCTGGAATGATAACTGTCTCCCGAAGGAGGATGCCGTTATCATATCCCTAGAATATCTACTTATGTTCTAAAACTGCTTCCGATCGTTTCTCCAGGACTGGATTAATATCAACATATTGCATCTAATGCAAAAACAACGTCTGGTGTGGTACTTGACATCTCATGATTGACTCAATTTCCTGAGCAAGTGATCTGCCAATCATGCTCATCCCTCTCCCCTTTAGTCTGTTAGACACCATTAGAGAGGGTGACTCCATCACCTGCAGGTACACTACCATGCCAGGAGTCGTCCATTCTAAAACACCTTTAGAATGCTGTCTAAGTACCCAGATTGGGAAATTACCCAAATCTAGATCTAAAACAATAGATCTAGTAACCAGAATATCTGATATAATATCCATGTCCTATGTGGAGAAACCACTGTGTGACAACCAAAGCATAACCGATCGTAGTATAGGAATTTCACTTCCTACTCTGTGTATGTCATCCAAATACCAGAACATCACACCCTACTACTTTCTTAATGGATCCATCTCTTATTCTAATGAAGTCAAACCTATGACTGTCACATCAGAAATAGATGATCTATCTCCGCTATATCTGCTTTTAGTCCATAAATAGACATAAGCTACTTGTTCACTATGCTTCCGCTACTCCCACTGACTACGACAACCCTCTGGCAGAGTCATATACACGTGCACTTCTAAACCCAGTTCAGAACGACGCTATACTCATCCTCCTGCCGGGTCTCACAGTCTGGAACAACAGCAATAGCAAGTCTGGGTAAACAAGAACCTCCCTGTCACCGTCCTTGAGGCTACCGGAGTACCTCTCGGGTGCCTGCGGTTACCCAGCATATCTGCGGAGTGGCCAATGGAATGTCAAACAAGATTGAATCTTTAGGTTCTTATCAAATTTTCAGTAATCGTTTGCGGTTCTGGAATCACTTCCAGTTCTACCATACTCCCACTACTGTTTTCTGAAAAAATCCATTTTACTAAAACTGTGGCGAGTCAAGAACAATATCACTATTGATCTTCTAGATGGTAGAAAGTCAACCCTCGTCATAGCCCGGGTCATCCCACAAACAGCCATTACAGAAACGTGCCTTGAGTTATCCAGAGTCTGGTTTTAAGCATAAGCCGAACAACTACCCTTACCTTAAAATCGTTAAGATATGAACTATTCTATATCTAATATAGAAACAGAGGCGCTGATTTAATTGGAACTAGATTCAAATCATGCAGCTGTCTCCAGTGCATGTCAACTAAATGGAGAGAGGCCGATCAGCATTACTCAACTTAAGAGTGCTTCCATTTATGAGTAACCTTAAAGTGAAGCAAGTTCTCTTAATCATTACTATCAACTGAATACCATACACAAGTATCTACATCTTCGATCACTTTGAAGAATCCCGATACTTGTAACATCTGGTTCTCTACTTTACTCTTATACCTATAACTTCTCAAAACTTAGACCTTGTGTTTCTACGAAACACCTGTCTAAGAACTAGAGAAGTCATAAGTAAACAGAATATAGTGTGAGGACCAACCCCTCTGTCCTAATGGACACTGGACAACATACAATACTCTGTATAAGTCCCCTGAGTCTAACAACTCAATCCCTGTGTGTCGTAGGTTGAAAACTGTACCATGGTTATGAAGAATTACACCTCTGTTGAATGCTCCTTACCTAATCATCATTTAATATAGGTAAATGCCATCGACATAATTTCAAAAAGTTATATCTCACTTTATGAAAATAAACGTACAGATATATCAATTTAAAATTGGTGCATAACAGCGGATATTCAAAACCAAATATTTGCCGTCCGGCAAACAACGCAGGCGATTTCCTCAAATATCACCAATTACAACAAATCCCGATATAATGAGGATAATCACCCAATTCCCAATATCTTACTCCCACTCATCATCTGTAAAACCATACAGATGTGAGAATCAAACTTTGTAAATATATACCCTGGAGCAAGTGTCTAATTGAGAAATCAGTTTTCTATTAACAGTATACAGTGAAACTGAAAGATGAAAATGTTTCGGAGGGGTATCCGGGTATTCCTAGTAATGCCTCTTCCATTATCAGATTCACAACTGCAACCGTATATTTCTTTGCCGTCTCTCCAAATCCCTTTATATGTCTTTAGTTATTATCTTCTGTACACCATCTTAGGCTAAATGGTTTTCTTCCTTCCCTACCATTCAGCACCAGCCTATGGTTTGGAAGAAGACTATCCAATAAGCATAATGGGTGTATTGTCCTAATCCTAGGAGCACTCGCAACCCAAGAGAAGGTAAAGATAAAAGACAACTGAATAAAACCTTATTCCTATTTCTCCTGAACTAGAATCCATCCCCGAACTGGAACAAGTCCCTTCGAGTTCGTATATAACCATACGATGGAGTATCCAATAAACTGTGGATCTTCGTAGTGATACGGAGTGTCCTGGTGAAATACAAAGGTGAAGTAGGAGTGGCGATGAAATACTTGGTTTGGTCGTGAATAGCAGTCGCAATTTACTTTTCCCTCTCACTAATCCGTTTATTTGTCTTAACTTATTACCTTCTGTACACCATCGTTAGGATAATTGGTTTTCTTCATTTCCCACCGTTCGGCACCTGCCTATGGTTTAGAAGAAGACTATCCAATTAGCGTAATAGGTGTACTATCTCCTAACCCTAGGAGTACTCGCAACCTGAGAGAAGGTAAAAGGAAAAGACAACTGAATAGTCCTATTCGTTTTCTCCAGAACCGGAAACCATCCTCGAATAAATTCCTTCGAGTTCGTATATAACCATACGATGGTTTTATCCAATGGAAGTGGATGTTCGTAGTAATACGGGGTGTTCTGGAGAAAAGGGTAAAAGTAGGAGTTGCAATGAGGTATGCAACTTTGACAATCCAAAAGCTAGTGTTTAAGAAGGTTCGGTTAACTTGGTCACTGAGTCATAGTCTAGGGTCGGGCCATGGTCGCTGCCAAAGAGAGAGAGAAAAGAAACACTCTGCGTGCACTCTAACCTAGATCAGAATGGTTATCACTTTATCTAATCAGGAAACCTTCCACTGTAGCGTCAAATTCTCCTCCAAACCTAAAAGAAGAATTAGTCGGGATCACCCGAGGAGTAAATCAACTCATCAGTGGGAATCGGGATCCAACTATCATCGCATGATAACGTGATGGAATCCACTCACGTTATCACACTCCAGAAGGTATGCGCATATCTGGCAAGTTTTAGTTTCTTTAGAAACTCCCGATGTGATTTTTACCCCATGCTCTTATGACCTTGACTAAGGCTAACAAATCATAAGCCACATGTCAAGTTCTACCCATCATTGTCCAGGTTAATTTGAACCCACCCGTACAAGCCCTTGACTAGGGCCAACAAGGCTGTACGACTGTCCCAAACCAACGCATCTATCTATGCAGCAGAAAAGTAACAAATAGCTACCATACACTATGCCTTGACTAAGGCCAATAAACATAACATGAATACTAAGTGCTACCTTTCCGAAATGACGGAGGGCTACGAATGGTTTTTGGCGAAAAACCTTTAACGTAATGAACTTGATATTGTTGAAGGAACCGGATAGCTTTTTATAAAAATATAGTGGCGAAAACCTTTTGCTAAAGAGGTCACTGCAGGTGAAGGGATCTCGGCTCTTTCCTCGTAGAATGAGGTGCAGGATTTTCCAACTGAATACCACGATGCAAAGTAAAAGACAATCGGCTATAGTGAAGTTATTACCCTGACGCAAACTTCTGTCCATGGGGTCACTCCCGGTGAAGGGATCTCGGCCCTTGCCTCGTCGACTGAGGTACTGGATATTCATAACAGCATACCACTGTGCAAAATAAAAAAGAACGTCCTTGCAATAACAGCTTTTTGAAAAATGTTCCAACAACATCAAATAGGTTTGTTTAGCTTGCATTGATCCGAATCAATGCAGTCCCATCAATTGATCACACCACAAAAGAATGAAAATACGATGTACGTATATGCCATCCGCATTCCTCACTGGGTCCCGTCATCACCCGTTAGGTTACTTAACTAACGACAGAGCAGGGACTGGACTAGCGCGGGTGTAAAACATATACAACATCTACTAGTATATATATAAATATATAATAATCGCTCAAGGCGTGATAAAATGCAACATCACAGAAATGTAATAAGCATCACAGAACAATACAAATAATTTAGGATCCCCGGGTTTCATAGAGCCGCTACTGAAACCCGACGTTCCCCTGGTCGTGTGGATAGCCTGTGCAATGAAATCCTAGATCCCTACGGGCGCGGCAAGTTACCCACCAAAACCTGAAGCGAGGAAGCCCCCTTCAACAACGTGAATGGACCGCCCAGCACTTCACGGAATCCGGTAACTTGGGCACCCCTCCTTAGATCAACCTGTACCGCCTACGAGTGCGGTGAATAGCCCGCCAATTCTAGAGTGAAGCCCCCTCCATCTCAAAGCCATGAGATGCGGGCCCGTTGCCCTCTAGAACCCGGCTACCCGTGCACCGCACCGCGGGGTAATCCTAGTACAGAAAGTAAAATATATATATACAACGGGTACATCGACCTCAGCCCGGTCGTGCCCCAAAAGAATAATATACAAACAGGCAGTGACGGCAGTCCATATGTCGGATGCTCGCCCCGCAATATCAAATGTACAAATACAACCAAACTGTACTAACATTGCATCCAGGCTATCCACCACGACAAATCCGCAACATCACAGAACATCAACGTGAATGTCATGTTCGCAAATCCGTCTAAAAGAACTATGCAATTAGACAGGATTTACCGATCAAATGAGATTTACGGTCGCAGATATAATGTAAATACTGTGAACTAACATGTTTATAATTTTCGATCGACAAAATTTCCGAAGTGGGCCCCAAGTACAACTGCAGCACTCAAAATAATCTGGGCCCAAACAAAATATTCCAAAAACCCCTTTTTCAAGTCAGAGAGCTACTGTAGAAATTTGGTGCTGTGAAGCCACTGTTCGGCGGAGAAACCGCGGCCAAAATGGGGTTATGGGCGCGGTTCCACGGCGCTACAGTAATATCATGGTACTAATTTTCTGCAGTGTTCTCAGAAAACCCTGCACGTATTTCTCCAACATACCAAATAATTGTTTGACAACAAATGAAAATCGACAGAAACTGCATATTTGAAATTGTGGTTTTTGGAATTTTTGTTCGATCGAAATTCTAAACACGTTAGAGCAAGCTAGTAAAGGTTAATGGCGTGGCTCTGATACCATGTAAGTCTACGGTAGCGCCCCGGCTATCTTTCCGAGGCCAAAATGCAGAAACGAAATTTTTTCTTTAACTTGTAAACCGGCGCTACCGCATACTAAAAAACCCGATCGGACCATTAACCTACTACTAGCTAACAGAGAAAGGGTAGAGAGCTATACCGAGCGATCCATGTCCTTCGGTCTTCGGCCACCATCCGGATCTCCTCGCGGCATCTCCGGTCTCGATCTCCTCGTCGGAAGGGCACCACATCACCGAGTCTTTTTACGGGCTCCCACCTCTGAACCGAGGCAACTCAGATACGAAGTTGGCAAGCCGACGTGTCCAAGATTGCTGTAGACTGAGTGTAGAACTGTTAGTTATATGTATGCCCTAGAGGCCATTACTGTACATTGGATGTATATTGTAGTGGATGCTGGGACATATATAGGGAGGACTTTCTTGCTCGACATGATAGTATGCTATCTGGTTGCTCTTTACCTTAACGTGTACTCAGATTGTCTCTCTATTACATGTTGGTAAAGCCCTTAGGATGTGTGCTTGACTACCTGGACTATGATGCGGATCATACTAGTGGGGACATGGTAGTCCATAAGTACATCCTTCAAAGTCCCTAGTCATGGGTGTATCGAGACGGGGCATCGATATACCAGAGTAGACTAGCGTATACCTTCTCGACCCATACATATGGGCGATGGATGATCCCATATCCATTGGTGTTTGACATCGGAGATGATATACGGGTGCTCAGTGGAGACTGGGTACACTGGACGGACTCGCCGAGAACTCCCAGATGGTATTATACCTTACGTCAGATGGCAGTTCTCAGGTGACACTGGTACAGAGTAGTCTGTTGACCCGAGATCGTCATAGAGTCTTGTGTGGTTCCCACTGTGCTTTGATTTCCATCTTACCACGTCCAAGAGGGCATGCAAAACGGTGGTTTTTGGGTACAGTCCCGAGTCACATGGAGGCAATGAGCGATAAGAGGGTATTCGTCTCTCCCGGTATAGGGAGTTGATGTTGCGCTGTGTTCGATTGGCTATAACAGGAAATCCCTGGCCAGGGTTGCTGAGATTTACTGGTAAGTGTTACCAGTAGTTTCTCGAATTGTTATAGACCTCATATCGACACGACTTATCGAGCTATTGGGGTCTGACGTTTAACACCCCTAGGCGAGTTATGCGACATATCAGACGATCAGACCGGACTGTACGGTAGTGTTACTGGTTGGATTCACTGGAGTGTGAGCGGGCTTGCTCGTCGATCTTCAGATCGCTCAATACCCGGGTGGCCGTTACGTTTAGCAGACCGCTTGCGGCTTGTGGATGTTTGATATGATCATCATCCGCTGTCGGCGTATTGACGAGTCTTTAGAGTCCTACACAGAGGTTTCCTGGCTCAAGCGAAACGAAATAGGAGCGCATATGAGATATGTGCGGGACCGAGAATAATACGTGTATGTGATACCATATTCCATTCTCGCGATAAATGTATCGATTGGTTGTATGCGATATAACCTAGTTATCGATTCAAGCATTGATTCGATAAACCGATACATAGGATACTAGTCGGTTATATGCGATATGACCGGATCGTTAAATCAAGTGTTGATTTAATGATTTAATGTACAATTATATATTTGATATATTACTTTGCGTTAACTAGTATCGGTTCACTTTAAATGGATTTTCTCACTTGGATGTGCACATTGTATATGTGATATACTTTTTGTGCACTTGATTGTATCATGTTTGATGATACATGTATTGCTAGGGTTTTTGTGTAAAGATCAAACTATGGTTACATGTTAATGGTTAGGGTTATGTTTTATTCACTTATTTATTTATTTAGTGTTTTTTGGAAAAATGATAAGCATAAAAGAAAATGGTGGCTTTGTTTGTTTTCTAGTTGAAGCTTCATGAAACTTTGACCAAAGTGACCATTTTGTCTCATGCTTAACCCTAACCACTCCATTAACCCTAGTTTAATCTCTACACTTGACCATGGTTCATGATATGATAAGTATTGTTTTTCTTTTCAATTTAAAATAACTTATCATAACATAATTCTTCTTCTTCTTCCTTTCTTCACTTGAAGAAAGCAAGCTCCATCAATGGTGATTGATGGAAACTAGTGAGAAATCCAATTCTAAAGTCTACCCACTTCCTATTTCTTCATCCTCTACCTCTTGCCAAGTAGTAGAGTGTGTTTTCTTCACAAGTTTCTTGACTTGGTGAAGTCGGAGCTTGATTTAGCGATGCCTCGACGTAGATCATCTTCGGCATGGACATCGATGACCTAGCCCGTCCATTCTCCGATGAAGCCGACGCTAGAGCCCGGGACTTGTTATGGACAGCGAGGAGACTTCATTGCGGAGCTATGGAGGTGGAGAACCGGATCTACAAAGGTTGTATTTCCGTATCTCATAGTTAAGTGTTAACTAGTTTTCTTTTCGCCTAAATATATAGCCAACGATCCGTAGTCGGGTCTCTCGGCACCTAGAATTTTTGAAATTGGCATGGTTGATGCCTTGTGAGACCTTATTAGGGTGCCTAGGAACCCTACAGTGGTATCAGAGCCTAGCTAGAGCCTTAGGCGAAGTCTAGACGGAATTTGAAACCCGAACGAACCCGAAACCCAACTCAAAATAGCTCTCTGGACAATTTTCAAAATCGTGATTTTTTCCAGATTAAAAATATTCAGAAAAATCAGCAGGAAGATATAAGGTTTACTGCAAAATTCGAGCTGGTGATTCCATAAAAGGGGCGTGGATCCGCGGCCCTACAGGAGGCTCATGCGGCGGATCCGCGGCACTTTTGTCGTTTTGTGCTTCGAAATTTGCAGGCTAATTCTTAGTTTTCAGTTCTGGTTTTTCTGGGAATTTTTAATATTTTTTTCCAGAGTTTTATTTTCTGAGTTGTTTTAGGGATTCGAATGTTCGGTCGAATTATCAAATTTTGTCTGTGTGGCTTTCCGGATAATTTTAGAATATGTTAAAATGTTCGATCGGATATAAATACCCAACTTTTCCCCTGTCGGGAAATTTCCAAGTGTTGGATTTTTCCGTAGTTTAACGACGTTCTAAGTAGTGCAAGTAACTCGATGGACCCTCTAGAAGACAACAAACCTTAACTCGATTATGTGACCGTCTTGAACTGCCCTTTGAACCTTCGGGTTTGGGGCAGTACGGCGTGCCACATGTGAGGCGTTGGCTTGACCCTTCTACGGCTGGACCGTTGGTACTGAGGCACGAACTGAATGTTGTTAGACTTATTTCATGTGTTGGATTGTATCGGGAAAACTTGGGTGTTCGATTGTTCGATCGGAAAGTTTAACATTTTCTGTTTATCTGGAATGTGATACAATAATTGGAATTCACAAATAGTTATGAGATAACTGAATGAATGTTATAAATCTAGCGGTTTCGTCTCACTTGATCGGTTGCCACGGAATTTTGATGTGATCAAAAGTCCGTCGCAATCACGTAGCGTACGCGGATACTCGCCGGGTAAACTTAATAGATAGCCTCACTCCACAGCCCCGACCAAGTGACTGTAGGAGAACCCCGTCGCCGAAAGCATCTGTTCGGGTGCTCGCGGTAGCGGTGTTCCGCCTTGGTGCACTTCGTCGACGGTATCGGGGGTGCGGCCGTCTACTGAAGTTTGCGACGAGCATTCGATCAGGATGTCGGGAATCTTGTTGAATTACCCGACTTTATATTGAAAAGTGTTTTCGATAATGAGACTAAAATGCAGGGTTTATAATTGTTAGGCATGCGATGTCTAAGTAATTCATTTGGTCAGGCATGCGATGTCTGAGGTGGTTGCGGATTCCAACTGTTGTAGTTTTACACTTTCTTTTCTGTGACCGTAAGTGTAATATGTGATATCGCCGGTTTCGTTGCTATATGTCAACGACAATTGGGATGCGCATATTTACTTACGTTGATGACATGTGATGTTATGTGTTGCTGGATATGTTATATTGGATCGTCGTGTTTGAATAGCCGGGGTTTTTTATGTGAGATGAGTGTTTTTCATTTTCATTCATGTAAAAACTTGTATGTAATATTCTTTTATTGGGACGCTTCCAGGTTGCGGAAGTTGTCACCGTTTGTATATTATTTACTTTTCTGCACTAGGATAGACCCAAGGAGGAGGGCACAAGTAACCGGGTTCTGGAGTCCAGTAGGAGACCAACTCGAGGAGTCGAGTCCGGGTTTCCTAACTCCAGAATTGGTAGGGTTGCTTTCCGCTCTCGTAGGGGTCTAGGGGTGTGGGTTTGGCTATTCATCGCGACCGTGGAATCCGTGTTTTATACTGGCTCGTATTGAAAACACGGACGTCCTAGTATATCCAATATTTCATATGATTCTTCTGCTGCGATATCTGTGATGTGATCATGTGATGTTCTGTTATAGATACAGTATATAGTATATATGATATATTATATAGGCGTTACTTATGTTTTACACCCGCGCTAGCCCTGCCCCGCTCTGTCGTTAGTTACCTAACCTAACGGTGCACGAGGGGACATCGAGGCGAATGCGGATGGCATAAGTGTACGTCGTATTTATCTGTGATGATTAGGTACTTAAATGATGGGACTTCATTAATGTGATTAATGAAATAAAAGAAACCTAAGATGTTGTAGAATCGAATTTCAAAATAAAACAGGTAGCTACAGTTCTTGCTTTGCACAGAGGTATATGTGATATATCCTGCACCTTATTCGATGAGGAAAGGACCGAGATCCCTTCATCGGGAGTGACTCCTTTAGCAATAACTGGCAGATGCTACACACTCGGTTTGTATTTTGATTGCTTTTAAGTGTTTTTGCTTTGCATAGTGATATATATGATATATCCCGCACCTCATTCGACGAGGAAAGGACCGACGATCCCTTCACCGGGAGTGACTCCTTTAGCAAAACTAGAAAAGCCTCAAAAACACTCCATTTCAAAATTCATTCGATCCTACAACGATATCAAGTTCATTACGCAATAGGTTTTCAGAAAAACCTGTCGTAGCCCTCCGTCATTTCAGATAAGTTGTATATAGTATTCGTGCTGCATTTGTTGGCTTTCGTCAAGGTGCAGTGTGCGGTAGCTATATGCTGCTTATCTGCTAGCATACGATGCGATTGGATTAGGGTAGTCGTGCGGCTTTGTTGGCATTCGTCATGGGTCGTGCGGGTGGGTTTAATTCGATCAAGAAATGTACGGGTTGAACTTGACTAGCAGGCTATGGTTTGTTGGCTTTCGTCAAGGTCATAGCACGTTAGGGGCAAAATATTATCGGGAATTTCAAGTGTTGAAATTTGCAATGAGATTGCATACCTTCTATGAGATAGTTGGATCCCGATACCCGCTGCGAGTAAGTGTTACTCCTGGGAGAGTTTTATACATTACAATTAGCCGATCAAGTAGGTGTCTAGAAAGGTGTCAACGGGGTTACGCCTCTGGGAAAACGAGGTTTACATTAATTAGGTTCGTGCGAAAGCACGGGGGACCTCCCTCAAAGTACCGACACTGGCCTGGCTGAAAGATTGGCGAACTTGTAGTGTGTAATTAATCCCGGCTAGTCTTTCCTTTTAGGGTTTGAAGGAAGATTTGATAAAAAGCAGTGGGAGCCATCCTGATTAGATAAAATAATAACCAATCTATTCTTGCAAGAGCGCACGCTGAGTGTTTTCTTCTCTCTCTCTCCTGGTAGCGACCATATCACGCCTTAATCAAGATAATAATACAGAATATTGACCGAACCCGCTTGTTATACTGAGCTGGGGAATGTTGGTCCCGCTCCAACTTATAATTGTTATAAGACAGAGCAGGAAATAGGGGAATACCAGATTTCCCGTGCCGCCCAAACGAAGAGAGTGCATGCTGATGCATCATCTTCGGGTGTGTTCGTTACAAAGAACTGTTTCTCTGTATCCTCTACGTCCTGGGAATATGATACCAGATCAGGATCCCTGATATGTAATCTGTTACATAGGGCTACAGAAAGGTAGAGAACTGAGAACGGGTGATAAGTTTCATGAGGCAGAAAACGGGGCAAGTGTTGCAGCCAAGTCTGTTGGTCACTGTCACCCTGTATTACCAATAAATTGATTCTGAACAAATGTTATTAGATACCGAACCTGATATACAAAATCATATCAGTCTCTTTATTAGTAAAGAAATGATAAAATTTTGTATTGTTGGATAATGTTTTGAACATTTCCTATATCAAAAGTTGATCGGTTCAGGCACGTTATCTAAAAGCATTGATGTTCTAAATCAAACTACAGTTCTTAGTTTACGGAACACACACAAGAGGAAGAGTTCAGAAATGAACGAATCCTTCTTGAGGTATTGTAGACTAGGTCAGATCAATGCGACCCGACTGGCTAGAGTTACTTATAGATGTATATTTAAATCAGTTTGAATTTACATCTTGTGAAACTCGCCAGTCATGTCACAAAGATAAGATGACCATAGCTCCGTTTATTGGAAACAGAGAAAGAGTTAGTGAACTCTTGGGATGATACATGTTGATGTATGTAAGTCCCCTGTCTACACTTGCCAAGACCAGTTCTTTATACTTCATTACATTCTCTGATAATCTCTCAAGATTCAGATATATGTTCCTGTTGAAACATGAGTCCGAACCTTTTGAGATATTCACAGAATATAAGCTAGAAGTAGAGAACCGATACGGGTATAAGTATTATGTCCTTTGATGAGATCAAGGAGGAGAATACTTGAGCATGGATTTCCTGGACTATTCTAAAGGAGAATGAGATTCTCTCTCAGCATTACTCCTCCGTATACACCATAGTACGATGGTATATCGGGGCGGAGCAGATACACCCTATATGATATGGTGTGCTCTATGATGAGTACTGCTGAGTTACCTATTTCCTTTTTGGGAGTTATGCACTTGAGAAGCTGCATACCTATTGAATAGGGTTTGAATCAAATTAGTTGCCTACCATTTCATATGTGATATGGAAAGGGAAGAGCCCATGTCTTAAGCTAGTTAAGATTTGGGGTTGTCCGGCCTATGTCTGAAAAGCAAAATCCGGACAAGCTCGAGGCAAGGTCAGTCATGTAGAACTGGAAATGTTCCAGCTATACAAACTGCAGCTGATGATTTGAAAGAACCGAAGGATTCAGTAGATTCCAACGAACCTCAGCCTCTCCGCCGATCTAGTAGGGTTCCTCACTCACCTGAGAGATACTTCGGTTTCTCTATGACAGTGGGAGCGAGGATTGCATCATGGGATGATGACCCAACTAGTTTCGAGCTGGCCATCAGGAGTGGGACTCTGTAAGAATGGCTGGATGCTTAGCGATTTGAGATGGAATCCTTATACACCAACGAAGTATGGACTTTGGTTGCTATATCTGAAGGGTTAAATCCCCATCAGGAGCAAGTATATCTTGAGAAGATTACTTAGTGTACATCGAAAAGTTGAGACTTTCAAAGCTAGACTTGTTAAAAGTTTGCATCATTGACCAGCTGTGGATAATGATGAAACCTTTTCAAGTACCTATGCTTAAGTCCATCCAGATCCTACTTGCCACGGCTACATACCATGACTACGATATCTGGTGGTTGGGTGTCTTGACTGCTTTTCTAAATGATGATTTAGAAGAGAGCGTCTATAAGTACACAGCCAGAGGGCTTCGTAGACAGTGGGAGCAGCGGAAACGTGTGCAAGATGCTTTATTTGATAAAGCAGGCATCGCGGAGTTGGAACATCTGTTTTGATGAATTAGTCAAAGAAGTTGACATCATCAAAATGGTAGATGAACCTTGTATAAACAAAAAGGTAGTAGGGAGTATGGTGACGATCCTCGTAGAGTACATGGATGACATACTCTTGATAGGGAAGGAGTTTCCTATGCTACGCTCGGTCAATCTCCGTTTATCACAATGATTCTCCATATAGGATCATAATGATACCTACTAACTCCTGGATTTTGGATCTATGAGATAGATCTAAATGGATGTTAGGATTCTCACTTATCGAAGTGAGATGGTATCACATGATCCTGGGGAGAATCACTGGAAGGGTTCCAGGGTGATAAGGACGACTGAATGTCAGTCACAGGCATTGTCTTTACCCTCAGTGGAGGGACGGTATGTTGGAAGAGTTCCAAACTAGATACCGTGACATACTAGACGATAAAGGCTGGATACATCGCTATTTGAGATTCTACCAAAGAGGCAGTCTGGATGTATATTTGTTCATGAGATGAACTTTGTTCCTCCCATTGTGTGACAATGGAGTTGTGGCTTATGCCAAGGAACGCCGGTCCCATCAGTGATCCAGACATAATCTAAGGCAGTGTCACCTGATCATGGAGATAGATGATCTCCAGGGGATCGAGGTAAGATGAGTAGACTCAGAGGACAACACAGCGGATCCACTCATAAAGGCCTGTTCCCAAAGAGAGACTTTTATGGGATGGTTGAGTATGAGATACTACAACCACTGCTACAGATGGCCCTAGTGCAAGTGGGAGATTGTTAGTTATATGTATGCCCTAGAGGCCATTACTGTACATTGGATGTATATTGTAGTGGATGCTGGGACATATATAGGGAGGACTTTCTTGCTCGACATGATAGTATGCTATCTGGTTGCTCTTTACCTTAACGTGTACTCAGATTGTCTCTCTATTACATGTTGGTAAAGCCCTTAGGATGTGTGCTTGACTACCTGGACTATGATGCGGATCATACTAGTGGGGACATGGTAGTCCATAAGTACATCCTTCAAAGTCCCTAGTCGTGGGTGTATCGAGACGGGGCATCGATATACCAGAGTAGACTAGCGTATACCTTCTCGACCCATACAGATGGGCGATGGATGATCCCATATCCATTGGTGTTTGACATCGGAGATGATATACGGGTGCTCAGTGGAGACTGGGTACACTGGACGGACTCGCCGAGAACTCCCAGATGGTATTATACCTTACGTCAGATGGCAGTTCTCAGGTGACACTGGTACAGAGTAGTCTGTTGACCCGAGATCGTCATAGAGTCTTGTGTGGTTCCCACTGTGCTTTGATTTCCATCTTACCACGTCCAAGAGGGCGTGCAAAACGGTGGTTTTTGGGTACAGTCCCGAGTCACATGGAGGCAATGAGCGATAGGAGGGTATTCGTCTCTCCCGGTATAGGGAGTTGATGTTGCGCTGTGTTCGATTGGCTATAACAGGAAATCCCTGGTCAGGGTTGCTGAGATTTACTGGTTAGTGTTACCAGTAGTTTCTCAAATTGTTATAGACCTCATAACGACACGACTTATCGAGCTATTGGGGTCTGACGTTTACCACCCCTAAGCGAGATATGCGACATATCAGACGATCAGACCGGACTGTACGGTAGTTTACTGGTTGGATTCACTGGAGTGTGAGCGGGCTTGCTCGTCGATCTTCAGATCGCTCAATACCCGGGTGGCCGTTACGTTTAGCAGACCGCTTGCGGCTTATGGATGTTTGATATGATCATCATCCGCTGCCGGCGTATTGACGAGTCTTTAGAGTCCTACACAGAGGTTTCCTGGCTCAAGCGAAACGAAATAGGAGCGCATATGAGATATGTGCGGGACCGAGAATAATACATGTATGTGATACCGTATTCCATTCTCGCGATAAATGTATCGATTGGTTGTATGCGATATAACCTAGTTATCGATTCAAGCATTGATTCGATAAACCGATACATAGGATACTAGTCGGTTATATGCGATATGACCGGATCGTTAAATCAAGTGTTGATTTAATGATTTAATGTATAATTATATGTTTTATATATTACTTTGCGTTAACTAGTATCGGTTCACTTTAAATGGATTTTCTCACTTGGATGTGCACATTGTATATGTGATATACTTTTTGTGCACTTGATTGTATCATGTTTGATGATACATGTATTGCTAGGGTTTTTGTGTAAAGATCAAACTATGGTTACATGTTAATGGTTAGGGTTATGTTTTATTCACTTATTTATTTATTTAGTGTTTTTTGGAAAAATGATAAGCATAAAAGAAAATGGTGGCTTTGTTTGTTTTCTAGTTGAAGCTTCATGAAACTTTGACCAAAGTGACCATTTTGTCTCATGCTTAACCCTAACCACTCCATTAACCCTAGTTTAATCTCTACACTTGACCATGGTTCATGATATGATAAGTATTGTTTTTCTTTTCAATTTAAAATAACTTATCATAACATAATTCTTCTTCTTCTTCCTTTCTTCACTTGAAGAAAGCAAGCTCCATCAATGGTGATTGATGGAAACTAGTGAGAAATCCAATTCTAAAGTCTACCCACTTCCTATTGCTTCATCCTCTACCTCTTGCCAAGTAGTAGAGTGTGTTTTCTTCATAAGTTTCTTGACTTGGTGAAGTCGGAGCTTGATTTAGCGATGCCTCGACGTAGATCATCTTCGGCATGGACATCGATGACCTAGCCCGTCCATTCTCCGATGAAGCCGACGCTAGAGCCCGGGACTTGTTATGGACAGCGATGAGACTTCATTGCGGAGCTATGGAGGTGGAGAACCGGATCTACAAAGGTTGTATTTCCGTATCTCTTAGTTAAGTGTTAACAAATTTTCTTTTCGCCTAAATATCTAGCCAACGATCCGTAGTCGGGTCTCTCGGCACCTAGAATTTTTGAAATTGGCATGGTTGATGCCTTGTGAGACCTTATTAGGGTGCCTAGGAACCCTACAAGAACGCTATATCTCGAGGGGTTATTGAAGTTGCTATTTGTAGTGGAGAAGGAGATATGAACTTTGGAGATGGGCTAAGGAATTTTGTGGCCAGCAAAATGAGAATGATATTTTCCCCACACCCAAAATGAATCTCCTCCCAATCTATTTGTGGCCGGCCAAAAAAATTGAGAAGGATATCATGAAGCGAGGTAAGTGTAGGAGCAAAGAAAATGGTGACCATAAGCCATAAAGTAAACCTCACCTCATAATCCTAATCAATCTAATCTCCATCAATGCCAATCTTGAAACAATGCAAGTCTAGAAGCCTCATGAAGCTTCATGAGCAAGTGGAGAAAAAGCCACCACAAAAAACACCCTCCAATTTGCTAATTTGCACATTTGCAAATAAGCCCATCCAGGGAAAATTCAGCCAAGGAAAGAAAGAAAGGAAAATGGCTGAAACAGAATGCAAACTGGCAACTTCAAAAAAGCGATCCCATAATAAATTACAGGAAAACCCCGCGACCGTATATACATACCCGCATTTGTATTCCGACCAAATACAAATGCAATGAGACAAAATCTACACTGTACAATACTAGGATCCGGCTTAAACCAAAGCCCGCTAGTATAATCCGTCCGATCATGATCCCTGCAATACCGCACGTATAAGATCGAACCCTGCCATATATCCATACGGCCTCTACAGCGTTTCGCCCGAAACTTGAGAAACTGTCTGTGGGGGACTCTAAAGACTCGCCAATACACTGGCTATGGATTTAAACACTAGCACGTCAGAGGTATTAGCCGTACGTAACGGGCTACCAGGTATTGACCAAAAGGGAGGTCGATGAGCGAACTCATCCTGACACACTACTGAGCCTGTCAGTGACAATATCCGTACAGTCCGGTCATGTCGTCTATGAGCAACGCTTGGCGGGCCTAGGGGGTTGGTAAAAGTCAGACCCCTAAAAGCGGTACAAGTCGTGTCGGAGTGTAGCCCAGAACACCCTGAGATACTTCTGGAATACCTACCAGTAAATCTCCTACCTTGGCCAAGGACTTCGTGTAATGGCTCTCCTAGACACAGTGCGACCTCACCCCCAATACCGGGAGAGACGAACCCATGCAGATCCGCTCACTGCCTCAATGTGGCTCGGGACTGTACCCAACTAAAACCTGTTTGCACGACTCCTTTGAGCCGCGGTAGGGTAGTAATCAAAGCACAGTGGGAACTCACATGAGACAAATGACGATCTCAGGTCGATGAACTAACCTGTACAGATGTCAACAGGGAACTGTTATCTGACGCTTGGTATAATACCAACTAGCATGTTCCCGGCGAGTCCTGTCCGGTGTACTCATAACCCAATGAGTACCTGTATAGATCTTAGGTGAACCAACTGACACCAATGGCTTGTGAGACCGGCCACCGCCCCTCGTCAGGGTCTCGACTGTATACACTAGTCTACTCTGGAGTATCGATGCCCTGTCTCGAAACTCCCATGACTAGGGACCACTTTTAAGGATGTGCTTATAGACTACCAGCTCCCACGTATATAATCGCCATCATACTGCTGGTCGTCAAGCAAGAATCCTAAGTGCTCTATCAACGTGTAATAGTGACCTGTAAGGTCACCTGAAGCAGTACACGATGATAAAGATAAACCAGATATCATACTATCATCTTGAGTAAGATTGTCCTACCAGCATAGGTCCTCCCTCAATCATTGCAATCACGTGTCTGTGATCCAATAATTGACTCTGAGGGCACTATATCCAACATAGAATCCCATACAGAGGTTTCACAGCACATGCAAAATGGTGTAGGACACGTATAGGGATACGTGCAGGAGTTCGATTAAACATGTGTATTTGATACACGTATTTTAATCGGTTGTTTATTGATATTAGCCTCAATATATATTATATAGCCGAATTATTAAGTCAAGTGTTGATTTAATAATTAAATGTATATTTATATATTGATATATTTATATATTAACTAATATCATGCTCGCTTAATTATTTTTTTCTTCTCTTTAATAATATTAATATTTGATATAAATATTGTAGCATGTATGTTGATACATAAATGATGGGAGTATGAGAATTATATGGAAGAATGAGAATAAGTCATGGATTTGAGATGGTTGTAGATTTCATGAGGTATTTTTTATGACTCATGAGTTATGACTCATGATTGTTTTGATCTCATTTTTTTTATCCATGCTTATCTTCTTCTTCATTCTCATCTCCTCCATGGCTATCCTCTTCTTGAGATTTTCATCAAGTGAAGACATAAAAGAATTGAGAAAAATTATGTGAGCTAATTATTCTACATCTCCTACTAATCATTCTTAGAAAGTTTAATATATAGGTTGCTTCATTTTGATGAGATCAATTTGAAACTATAGCTTGTGTTGGAGTTATCTCATGGTAGATCATCATCGGCAAGGAGATCATCGAGCAAGCTTGTTCCGGACTTCATGGAGACTAGCCGGAGTACAAGGAAAGGTGGCTAACGCGCTACAAAGGTTGTAGCCCACTAAACCCTTGTTTTTTCCTTACTAGTTTAGTGACAAGTTTAGTAGTTTGGTTTTGATTCTTGTTTTGGGTATGCTACTGCTCTCTAGATTTTTAAAATTACCGATTCCGCGCTTTAAACCATACTAGAGGTGCCTAGCAATCCAACAGCAGCTACCATGTCACGTTTTTATCAAGATAATAAAATGTATGACTTGACCAACCCGAATTCTTATTCGGGGCTGGGGAAAGTCGGTTCGGCTCTGAATTGTGACAAATGTCACGAGCATGAGCAAGGGAAAAAGATTGCATGAATTCCTTGATAACCCCGGTGAAGAAGAAGCATGCTATTGCATCTCTTTCAGATGTTCTTATTATTGAGAACTGTTTTTTGGTCAGTCCTACCTCCTGGGTTTTAAATACTAGATCAGGATCCCATATCTGTAATTTATTATAAGGACTGAGAAAAAATAGGATGATTGGACCTGGTGATATGACCCTCAAAGTAGAGAACGAAGCACAAGTTAATATTGTTGTCGTCGGTGAATATCACTTAGTATTGCCATGCGGCAATACTATAATTTTGAACAACTGCTACAATGTACCTTCTATACTTTGCAACATCATATCGGTTTCATTACTTAATAATGAAGGATATAATTTTGTTCTAGATAGAAATATTATGAACATTTACCTCAAATAATTATTGGTTGCTGAAGATATACTGTGTAATGGTATCTATGTTCTAAATCAAAACACAATTTTTAATGTACAAAATACACGCAAGAGGAAAAGTTCAGATACAAACGAGACCTACTTGTGGTATTGTAGACTTGGCCATATTAATAAGAAAAGATTAGCTAACTTGCATAAGAATGAATATTTAGATCCATTCGAATTTACATCTTATATAACTTGTCAATCTTGTCTCAAAGGTAAGATGACCAAATCTCTGTTCACCGGACATGGAGAAAGAGCAACGGAGCTCTTGGGATTCATACCCAGTGATGTATGTGATCCAATGTCTATACATGCAAGGGGTGGGTTCTCATACTTCATCACATTCACTGACGATCTCTTAAAGTTTGGATATGTGTATCTTTTGAAACAGAAATATGGAGATTTTGAGAAATTCAAAGAACACAGAAATGATGTAGAGAACCAGACTGGAAAGAGTTTCAAGAACCTCCGATTTGGTAGAGAAGGGGTTTACTTAAGTACGGAATTCCTCGACTACTTAAAAAAGAATGGTATTCTCTCTCGGCTTACTCCTCCGTATACACCACAGCACAACGGTGTATCGGAGCGGAAGAACCATACCCTATTGGACATGGTTTGCTCCATGATGAGTAGTGCAGATCTTCCTCTTTCATTTTAGGGACATGCGCTTCAGACAGCAGCATACCTATTAAATGATGTTCCATCCAAATCCGTGCCTAAGACTCCATATGAAATATGGAATGGTAAGAGACCATATCTTAAACGTGTCAAGATATGGGGTTGTCCGTCCTATGTTAAAACACAAAATCCGGGCAAATTTCTGGCACGATCAGTTCTATGTAAGTTTGTGGGATATCCAAAGCATTCGCCTGGATATCAGTTCTACCGCACTGAGGAACAGAAGGTGTTTGTAGCTCGCCATGGAACCTTTTTGGAAAGAGAATTTCTTGCAAAATAAATTAGTGGGAGTACGGTAGAACTGGATGAAATATCTGATCCACAAACTGTAACTGAGGATTTGGTGGAGCAACAAGATTCAATAATCCCGGATAAAGCTCAGCCATTCCGCAGATCTGGTAGGATTTCTCATCCGCCCGAGAGATACTACGATTTTCTCATATATGGTGATCGAGAGGATTGCATCTTGGAAGAAGATGATCCTAATAGTTTTGAGCAGGCCATTTCCAGTAAGGACTCTGTAAAATGGCTAGATGCTATGCAATCCGAAATGGAGTCCATGTACACCAACAAAATTTGAACTTTGGACATTGCACCGCCAGAGATACAACCCGTCTGCTGCAAATGGATCTTTAAGAAGAAGATTGGTGCAGATGGACATGTTGAAACATATAAGACTAGACTTGTTGCAAAAGGTTTTCGTTAAAGACCAGGTGTGGACTATGACGAAACCTTTTCTCCTGTGGCAATGCTGAAATCCATTCGGATCCTACTTGCTATCGTTGCCTTCCATGACTATGAGATCTTGCAGATGGACGTAAAGACCGCTTTTATAAACGGTGCTTTAGAAGAGTGTGTCAATAGGGATCAGCCAGAAGACTTCATAGACAGTGGAAGCAACGGGAAGGTGTGAAAGTTGCTTAAATATATTTATGGATTAAAGCAGGCATCGCAAAGCTAGAACATCTGTTTTGATGAAACATTCAAGGAATTTGACTTCATCAAAAACATTGATGAACCTTATATATATAAGAAGATTGTAGAGTGAACAGTCGTGTTCCTCGTTTTATATGTCGATGACATTCTCCTTATAGGAAATGACATTCCTATATTGCAGTTGGTCAAACTGTTCATGTTTCAGAAGTTCTCCATGAAAGACCTGGGTGATGTCTCAAACATTTTGGGGATCAAGATCTATTATGATAGATCCAAGAGGATGTTGGGAATTTCACAGTTCAGGTACATTGACACCATACTAAAAAGATATAGTATGGAAGATTCCAAGTGCGGTAATCTACCGGCTGTTGGAGATAGTGCCCTCAGAGTCAATTATTGGATCACAGGCACGTGATTGCAATGATTGAGGGAGGACCTATCCCGGTAGGACAGTCTTACTCGAGATGATAGTATGCTATCTGGTTCATCTTTATCATCGTGTACTGCTTTAGGTGACCTGACATGTCGCTATTACACGTTGATAGAGCCCCTAGGATTCTTGCTTGACGACCAGCAGTATGATGGCGATCATATACGTGGGAGCTGGGGTCTATAAGCACATCCTTAAATGGTCCCTAGTCGTAGGAGTTTCGAGACAGGGCATCGATACTCCATTAGTAGACTAGTGTATACAGTCGAGACCCCGACGAGGGGCGGTGGCCGGTCTCACAAGCCACTGGTGTCAGTTGGTTCACCTAAGATGTATACAGGTGCTCATTGGGTTATGAGTACACCGGACAGGACTCGCCGGGAACCTGCTAGTTGGGATTATACCATACGTCAGATAGCAGTTCCCAGGTGACATGTGTACAGGTTAGTTCATCGACCTGAGATCGTCATTTGTCTCATGTGAGTTCCTACTGTGCTTTGATTACTACCCTACCACGGCTCAAAGGAGTCGTGCAAACAGGTTTTAGTTGGGTACAATCCCGAGCCACATGGAGGCAGTGAGCGGATCTTCAGGGGTTCGTCTCTCCCGGTATTGGGGGTGAGATCGCGCTGTGTCTAGGAGAGCCATTACGCAAAGCCCTCGGCCGAGGCAGGAGATTTACTGGTAGGTATTCCAGTAGTATCTCAGGGCGTTCTGGGCTACGCTCCGACACGACTTGTACCGCTTTTGGGGGTCTGACTTTTACCAACCCCCTAGGCCCGCCATGCGATACTCATAGACGAACGGACCAGACTGTACGGATATTGTCACTGACAGGCTCAGTAGGGTGTCAGGATGAGTTCGCTCATCGACGTCCCTTTTGGTCAATAGCTGGTGGCCCATCACGTATTGGCTTATACCTCTGACGTGCTAGTGGTTAAATCCACAGCCATAGTATTGACGAGTCTTTAGAGTCCACCACACTTTCAGTTACTCAGCTTTCGGGCGAAACGCTGTAGAGGCCGTATGGAGATATGGCAGGGTCCGATCAGATACGTGCGGTATTGCACGGATCAGGATCGGACGGTTTGTACTAGTGTCCGTATGGATATATGGCAGGGTTCGATCCGATACGTGCGGTATTGCACGGATTAGGATCGAACGGATTTAACTAGCCGGCTTTGGTTTAAGCCGGTCCTAGTTTAGTACAGTGTAGATTTTGTCTCATTGCATTTGTATCCGGACGGAATACAGATGCGGGTGTGTATGCACAGTATCGGGGTTTTCCTGTAATTTATTACGGGACCAGTTTTCTGGAGTTGCCAGTTTGCATTCCGTTCCGGCCGTTTTTCCTTTGTTCTTTCCCGGCCGGACTTTTCCGATGGAGGGTGTTATTTGCAAGTTTGCAAATAACATTTTGTGGAGGGTTTATTTGTAAGATGATTTATTATGATACCATTCTCATCACTTGCTTTTTGTTGATTAGAAGTGATTTGGAGTTGATTTTATTTGGTTATGATGATGTTTGGTTGTGGTTACCCTCCACCTTTTCCTACACTCACCTTCCTTCTAAGGTTTTGGATTCATATTCTTTTCCTCCACCATTCTCATTAGAAGAGAGAGGCTTCACTTGAGAGAGAAAGAATGAGAGAGTTCATTTCATCTTCTTCTTGCTAGAAAATTGAAAGCACCAATTTTCTTTATCTCTTCCTCCATCAATCAATGGCAACTACATAAACTCCAAGAGACAAAGTTTCTACACTACATTCTACAGCAATTCTTGGGCATGTCGAGTTGCCGGCTTCATGCCCGAGTTGCCTCGGTATTGAGGCGGGAGCCCGTAAAAGACGCAGGCGATGTGGTGCCCTTCCGGCGAGGAGACGACGATATGGAGACAAGACTTTCCGCGGGAGATCGGAGTGGAGACGAAGACCGAAGGACACGGATCGTTTGGTATAGCTCTCTTCCCTTCTCTTGTTAGCTAGCATTAGGTTAATGGTTAACGATCCGGGTTTTCATTGTCCGCAGTAGCGCCGGTTTCCAAGTAAGGAAAATTTTTTATTCCGCATTTTGGCCTCGGATAGACGGCCGGGGCGCTGCCGTGGCGCAACATGGTATCAGAGCCACGCCATTAACCTTTTCTAGCTTTGTTTGATGTGTTTTTGCATTTCCGATCGACCAAAATTCCAAAATCTACATTTTTCCTCACATGAGTTTTCTGTTGAATTTTTTCTTGCTCAAAAAAATTTTCAGGTTGTAGAAAACTGATGTACATGAAATTCTAAGAATACTGGAAAAGTTCGACACAGTGACTCGACCACTGAAGCGCGGAACCGCGGCCAAACCCCCCCTTGGGCCGCGGTTCCACCGCACATTGGTGTCCTCACTGCATCCAGTTTTTCCAGTGGGCTTGTGGGCTGATTTTGGGGGTTTTGGAATATTAAATTTGGGCCCAGAATCTCTGTGAGTGCTACAGTATTGCTTGGGGGCCCACTTGTTAATTATTTGATCGATCGGATATTTTAAACACATTATTTCACAGTATTTACATTATATCTGCGACCGTGAATGTCACTTGATCGGTAAATCCTGTCTAACTGCTATAGCCCGGTTAGACGGATTTGCGAACGTGACTTTCACATTGATATTCTATGTTTATGCTGTGTTGTTGCGGATCGGTCGTGGGGGATAGCCTGGATGCAATGCTAGTACAGTTTTGTTGTATTATGTACATTTGATATTGCGGGGCGAGCGTCCGACATGTGGACTGCCGTCACTGCCTGTTTGTATTATTCTTTTGGGGCACGACCTGGTTGCGGTCGATGTACCCGGTGTATGTATATTTTACTTTCTGTACTAGGATTGCCCCGCGGTGGGGTGCACGGATAGCCGGGTTCTGGAGGGCAACAAGCCCGCATCTCATGGCATTGGGACGGAGGGGGCTTCACTCCAGGATTGGCAGGCTATTCGCCGCACTCGTAGGGGGTACAGGTTGACCCAGGAGGGGTGCCCAAGTTACCGGATTCCGTGAAGTGCTGGGTGGTCCATTCACGGTGATGAAGGGGGCTGCCTCGCTTCAGGTTTTGGCGGGTAACTTGCCGCGTCCGTAGGGGTCTAGGATTTCATTGCACAGGCTATCCACACGACCAGGGGAACGTCGGGTTTCAGCAGCGGCTCTGTGAAACCCGGGGCTTCCAGATATCTGTATTGTTCTGTGATGCTGTATATTTCTGTGATGTTGCATTTTATCACGCCTTGAGCGAAATATAATATATTGGTATATATATTAGTAGATGTCGTATATGTTTTTCATCCGCGCTAGTCCAGTCCCCGCTCTGCCGTTAGTTAGCTAAGCTAACGGGTGATGACGGGACCCAATGGCGAATACGGATGGCATATACGTACGTCAGTATATTTTCGTTCTTTGTGGTGTGATCAATTGATGGGACTGCGTTGATTCGGATTAATGCAAGCTAAACAAACCTATTCTGATGTTGTTGGAACATTTTTCAAAAAGCTGTTATTGCAAGGACGTTCACTTTTGTCTTGCATCGTGGTATTCATTTGGAATATCCGGCTCCTCAGTCGACGAGGCAAAGGCCGAGATCCCTTCACCGGGAGTGACCCCTTGGACAGAAGTTTGCGTCAGGGCATTAACTTCACTATAGCCGATTACTTTTGCTTTGCATCGTGGTATTCAGTTGGAATATCCTGCACCTCATTCTACGGGGAAAGAGCCGAGATCCCTTCACCGGGAGTGACCTCTTTAGTAAAGGTTTTCGTCACTATATTTTCTAAAAAGGCTATGCAGTTCCTTCAACGATATCAAGTTCATTACGTTAAAGGTTTTTCGCCAAAAACCATTCGTAGCCCTCCGTCATTTCCTACAGGTATTATTTAGTATTCGTGCTGCGTTTGTTGACCTAGTCAAGACGTACTGTTCGGTAGCTAAGTGGTACTTGTTTGCTGCATAAGTAGGATTGGTTAAGACTGTCGTGCGGCCTTGTTGACCTAGTCAAGGGCACGTACGGGTGGGTTTAATGCAATCCAGAATAATGACGGGTAAAACTTGACTGGCGGTTTATGGTTTGTTGACCTAGTCAAGGTCATAAACCGCTTGGGGTAAAAATCACATCGGGAGTTTCAAAAGAACTGAAACTTGCCAGGCATGCGCATACCTTGTGGAGTGTGGTGACTTGAGTGGATTCCGTCAAGTTATCATGCGATGATAGTTGGATCCCGATTCCCACTGATGAGTTGGTTTACTCCTCGGGTGACCCCGACTAATTCTTCTTTCAGGTTTGGAGGAGAATTTGAGGTACAGTGGGAGGTTTCCTGATTAGATAAATTGGTAACCATTCTGATCTAGGTTAGAGTGCACGCTGAGTGTTTCTTTTCTCTCTCTCTGGCAGCGACCATTGACCCGACCCTGGACTATGACTCAGTGACCAAGTTGACCGAACCTTCTTAACACCGGCTTTTGGATTGTCAGAGTTGCAAACCTCATTGCCACTCCTACTTTTACCCTTTTCTCCAGGACACCCCGTATTACTACGAACGTCCACTTCCATTGGACAAAACCATCGTATGGTTATATACGAACTCGAAGGACTTCGAGGATGGTTTCTGGTTCTGGAGAAAACGGATAGGATTATTCAGTTGTCTTTTCCTTTTACCTTCTCTCAGGTTGCGAGTACTCCTTGGTTTAGGAGATAGTACACCTATTATGCAAATTGGATAGTCTTCTTCCAAACCTTAGGCTGGTGCCGACCGGTAGGGAATGAAGAAAACCAATTAGCATAACGATGGTGTGCAGAAGGTATTAAGTTAAGACAAAGCAAGGGATTAGTAAGAGGGCAAAGTAAATTGCGACTGCTATTCACGACCAAACCGAGTATATCTTCGCCAAACCTAAATCACCTTTGTATTTCTCCAGGACACTCCGTATCACTACGAAGATCCCAAGATTTTGGATACTCCATCGTATGGTTATATACGAACTCGAAATGAACTTGTTTCAGTTCGGGGATGGATTCTGGTTCAGGAGAAATAGGAATAAAATACATTCAGGTGTCTTTTATCTTCACCTTCTCTCGCGTTGCGAGTGCTCCTAGGATTAGGACAGTACACCCTTTATGCTTTTTGGATAGTCTTCTTCCAAACCATAGGCTGGTGCCGAACGGTAGGGAAAGAAGAAAACCAATTGGCCTAAAGGGGTGTGCAGAAGATAATGACTAAAGACATATAAAGGGATTTGGAGAGGTGGCAAAGAATTATACAGTTATAGTTGTGAATCTGGATAATGGAAGAGGCATTACTAAGAATACCGGAATACCCCACCGAAACATTTCAATGTTTCAGTTTCACTGTGTAATGTTAAAAGAAAACTGATTTCCCGATTAGATACTTACTCCAGGGTATGTATTTACCATGTATGATTCTCACATCTGTATGGTTTTACAGATGATGAGTGGGAGTAAGTTATTGGGAATTGGGTGATCATCCTCATTATATCGCGATTCGTTGTAATCGGTGATATTTGAGGAGATCACCTGGGCTGTTTGCCGGTCGGCAAATATTTGGTTTTGAATATCCGCTGATGTGCACCAATTTCAAATTGATATATCTGTACGTCTATTTTCATAGAGTGAGATATACCTTTTGATATTATGTCGATGACATTTACCTATATCAGTGGATGGTTAGGTAAGGAGCATAAAACAGCGGTGTAATTCTTCTTAACCATAAGTACAGTTTTCAACCTACGACGCACAGTGAAAGAGTTGTTAGACTCAGCGGACTTATACAGAGTATTGTATGTTGTCCAGTGTCCATTGGGACAGAGGGGTTGGTCCTCATACTATATTCTGTTTACCTTTAACTTCTCTAGTTCTTAGACATGTGTTTCGTAGAAACACAGGGTCTAAGTTTTGAGGAGTTATAGGTATTTGAATAGAGTAGAGAACCAGGTGTAGCAAGTATCGGGATTCTTCAAGGTGATCGAAGATGTAGATACTTATGTATGGTATTCAGTTGATAGTAATGATAAAGAGAAATTGCTTCTCTTTCAGGTTACTCATAATTGGAAGTATTCCTAAGTTGAGTAACGCTGATCGGCCTCCTTCCATTTAGTTGACATGCACTGGAGACAGCTGCATGATTTGAATCTGGTTCAATTAAATCAGTGCCTCTGGTTCTATATTGGATATAGAACAGTTCATATCTTAACGATGTTAAGGTACGGGGAGTTGTCCGGCTTATGCTTAAAACCAGACACTGGACAACTCAAGGCACGTTTCTGTAATGACTGTTTGTGGGTTGACCCAGGCTATGACGAGGGTTGACTTTCTACCATCTGGAAGATCAATAGTGATATTGTTCTTAACTCGCCACATTTTAAAAGGAAATGGTTATTTTTCAGAAAACAGTAGTGGGAGTATGGTAGAACTGGAAGTGATTCCAGAACCGCAAACGATTACTGAAGATTTGATAAGGAACCTAAAGATTCAATCTGATTTGACATTCCATTGGCCACTCCGCAGATACGGTGGGTAAATTCAGGCACCCGAGAGGTACTCCGGTAGCCTCAAGGACGGTGACAGGGAAGTTCTTGTTTACCCACACTTGCCATTGCTGTTGTTCCAGACTGTGAGACCCGGCAGGAGGATGAGTATAGCGTCGTTCTAAACTAGCTTTAGAAGTGTACGTCTATATGACTCTGCCAGAGGGTTGTCGTAGTCAGTGGGAGCAGCGGAAGCATTGGTGGACAGGTGGCTTATGTCTATTTATAGATTAAAGCAGATACAGCGGAGATAGATCATCTATTTCTGACGTGACAGTCATAGGTTTGACTTCATCAGAATAGGGGATGGATCTGTTGAGAAGGTAGTAGGAAGTGATATTCCTATACTACGATCGGTTATACTTTGGTCGTCACACAGTGTTTTCTCCACATGGGACTTGGATATTATATCAGACATTCTGGTTACTAGATCTATGGTTTTAGATCTAGATTTGGGTAGTTTCCCAATCTGGGTACCTTGACAGCATTCTATGAGTATTTAGAATGGACGACTCCTGGCACGGTAGTGTACCTGCAGTTGATGGAGTCACCCTCTCTAAAGGTGTCTTACAGACTAAAGGGGAGAGGGATACACATGATTGACAGATCACTTGCTTAGGCAATTGAGTCAATCATGAGATGTCAAGTACCACACCAGATGTTGTTCTTGCAGTATATGCAATAAGTTGATATTAATCCAATCCTGGAGAAACAATCGGAAGCAGTTTTAGGACATAAGTGCGTGTTCTAGGGATGTGATAACGACTGCCTCCTTTAGGAGACGGTTATCACTCTAGGCTTCCAAGATGACATGGACGACAAGGAGGTTGTCAGAGTTATAGTTCTCCCTCTGACAAGGGACAGTATTCTGGACAGGTGATCCAGGCAGATACTGAGGGAGGCATGGCGCAGGATACTGATTAAGTTCAGTTGACGATACAGTCTAAGAAGTTTGGATTTGGAGTTCATTTATGAGCTAGGTCCCATCAGATATCCAGACTTATTCTAAGACAGGTATTGCTCATTTCGGGAGATGGCTTTCCCCGTGAACTTGAGATATAGAGAGACATAGAAAGAAACATCACAGCGGATCCACTCACTGAGGCTATTCCTCGAACGCAATAGTTTCGCAAACGAGCTTTGTGAGACTGACTAGTAGAGGAATTGGGTGTTCGGTATCACACGGGCTGTGAGTATGCGACATCGCAATAATTAGCCTTGAGTGCAAGTGGGAGATTGTTGGAGATAGTGACCTCAGAGTCAATTATTGGATCACAGGCACGTGATTGCAATGATTGAGGGAGGACCTATCCCGGTAGGACAGTCTTACTCGAGATGATAGTATGCTATCTGGTTCATCTTTATCATCGTGTACTGCTTTAGGTGACCTGACATGTCGCTATTACACGTTGATAGAGCCCCTAGGATTCTTGCTTGACGACCAGCAGTATGATGGCGATCATATATGTGGGAGCTGGGGTCTATAAGCACATCCTTAAATGGTCCCTAGTCGTAGGAGTTTCGAGACAGGGCATCGATACTCCATTAGTAGACTAGTGTATACAGTCGAGACCCCGACGAGGGGCGGTGGCCGGTCTCACAAGCCACTGGTGTCAGTTGGTTCACCTAAGATGTATACAGGTGCTCATTGGGTTATGAGTACACCGGACAGGACTCGCCGGGAACCTGCTAGTTAGGATTATACCATACGTCAGATAGCAGTTCCCAGGTGACATGTGTACAGGTTAGTTCATCGACCTGAGATCGTCATTTGTCTCGTGTGAGTTCCCACTGTGCTTTGATTACTACCCTACCACGGCTCAAAGGAGTCGTGCAAACAGGTTTTAGTTGGGTACAGTCCCGAGCGACATGGAGGCAGTGAGCGGATCTTCAGGGGTTCGTCTCTCCCGGTATTGGGGGTGAGGTCGCGCTGTGTCTAGGAGAGCCATTACGCAAAGCTCTCGGCCGAGGCAGGAGATTTACTGGTAGGTATTCCAGTAGTATCTCAGGGCGTTCTGGGCTACGCTCCTACACGACTTGTACCGCTTTTGGGGGTCTGACTTTTACCAACCCCCTAGGCCCGCTATGCGATACTCATAGACGAACGGACCGGACTGTACGGATATTGTCACTGACAGGCTCAGTAGGGTGTCAGGATGAGTTCGCTCATCGACGTCCCTTTTGGTCAATAGCTGGTGGCCCGTCACGTATTGGCTTATACCTCTGACATGCTAGTGGTTAAATCCACAGCCATAGTATTGACGAGTCTTTAGAGTCCACCACACTTTCAGTTACTCAGCTTTCGGGCGAAACGCTGTAGAGGCCGTATGGAGATATGGCAGGGTCCGATCAGATACGTGCGGTATTGCACGGATCAGGATCGGACGGTTTGTACTAGTGGCCGTATGGATATATGGCAGGGTTCGATCCGATACGTGCGGTATTGCACGGATTAGGATCGAACGGATTTAACTAGCCGGCTTTGGTTTAAGCCGGTCCTAGTTTAGTACAGTGTAGATTTTGTCTCATTGCATTTGTATCCGGACGGAATACAGATGCGGGTGTGTATGCACAGTATCAGGGTTTTCCTGTAATTTATTACGGGACCAGTTTTCTGGAGTTTCCAGTTTGCATTCCGTTCCGGCCGGTTTTCCTTTATTCTTTCCCGGCCGGACTTTTCCGATGGAGGGTGTTATTTGCAAGTTTGCAAATAACATTTTGTGGAGGGTTTATTTGTAAGATGATTTATTATGATAGCATCTTTTGATACCATTCTCATCACTTTCTTTTTGTTGATTAGAAGTGATTTGGAGTTGATTTGATTTGGTTATGATGATGTTTGGTTGTGGTTACCCTCCACCTTTTCCTACACTCACCTTCCTTCTAAGGTTTTGGATTCATATTCTTTTCCTCCACCATTCTCATTAGAAGAGAGAGGCTTCACTTGAGAGAGAAAGAATGAGAGAGTTCATTTCATCTTCTTCTTGCTAGAAAATTGAAAGCACCAATTTTCTTTATCTCTTCCTCCATCCATCAATGGCAACTACATAAACTCCAAGAGACAAAGTTTCTACACTACATTCTACAGCAATTCTTGGGCATGTCGAGTTGCCGGCTTCATGCCCGAGTTGCCTCGGTATTGAGGTGGGAGCCCGTAAAAGACGCAGGCGATGTGGTGCCCTTCCGGCGAGGAGACGACGATATAGAGACAAGACTTTCCGCGGGAGATCGGAGTGGAGACGAAGACCGAAGGACACGGATCGTTTGGTATAGCTCTCTTCCCTTCTCTTGTTAGCTAGCATTAGGTTAATGGGTAACGATCCGGGTTTTCATTGTCCGCGGTAGCGCCGGTTTCCAAGTAAGGAAAATTTTTTATTCCGCATTTTGGCCTCGGATAGACGGCCGGGGCGCTGCCGTGGCGCAACACCGGCTTGCCACGGAATCACCCTTTCCAAAGAGATGTCTCCCAAGACTGATGAGGAGGGGGGTCACATGAGCATTATACCTTACACTTCAGAGGTAGGATCTATAATGTATGCGATGTTATGTACCAGACCAGATGTAGCTTACGCATATAGTGTGGTAAGCAAGTATTAGTTAAACCCAGGGGAGAAGTATTGGACAGCTGTAAAAAGTATTCTGAAGTATCTGAGAAGGACTAAGGATATGTTCTTAGTGTACGGTAATTGAGACCTCCAGATGGAGTTCTTTACTGATTCAAGCTTCCAAAATGACAAGGATACTCGGGTTATGTGTTTACCTTCAATGGAGGGGCGGTCTGTTGGAAGAGTTCCAAACAGGACACCATAGCAGACTTGACGATAGAGGCTGAAAACATTGCTGCCAGCAATGCCGCAAAAGAGGCTATCTGGATAAGAAAGTTCGTTCATGAATTTGAGGTTGTTCCGTCTATTGTTGATCCAATACCTTTGTTGGATATGTATGCCCTAAAGGCCTTTGTTGTATAAAATGCTAGGGGTATGTACGTACAGGACAATCTTGCTCAATATGATAGTATACTATTTTGTTTGCCTTTATCTAAACATGTGATATATTTTACTTGTTATTTTACATCACTTATACATGTTGATGAAAAAAGCCCTTAAGATTCTTGCTTGACTACCAGCGTTATGATGGCAATCATACTTGTGAAAGCCAGGTAGTCAATAAGCACATCCTTAAATGTCTCTAATCATGGGAGTATCAAGACTGGGCATCGATACACCAGAGTAGATTAGTGTATACTTTTTTAGACCCTGACGAGAGGGAATGGTTGGTCCCGCAGCCATTGATGTGATGCACCTAAGATTGTATAAAGGTGCTCACTAGGGGTGAGTACACTGGACGGACTCGCCGAGAACTGGCTTGATGGTATTATACCTATCGTCAGATAGCAGTTCTCTAGTGACATGAGTACAGAGAGTCTGTCGAATTGAGGTCGTCATTTGTCTCATATGAGTTCCCACTGTGCTTTGATTACTACCTTACCACGGCTCTATTAAGTCGTGCAAATAAGTTTTAGTTGGGTACAGTCCCGAGCCACATGGAGGCAGTGAGCGATTGTTAGGGATTCGTCTCTTCCGGTATAGGGAGTCGATGTCGCGCTGTGTTCGGTTAGCCAACACCATAAGTCCCTGGCCAAGGAGGATTGAGAATTACTGATAGTTAGATTAGTAGATTTTCGGATGGTCTTGAGCCACATCGGCATGACTTGTCAGGTTATTAAGGGTCTGACATTTTCCACCCCCTAGACTTGGCATGTGATACTCTCAGATGAACAAACCGGACTGTACGGAGATTGTCACGGACAGACTCAGTTGGAGTTCGGACAAGTTTGCTCGTCGGCCTTCTTTTCGACAGATACCTGGGTAGCTGTTATGTGCAGCTAGTGCCACTGACGTGCTTATGGTTAATCCCATTGCCAATGTACTGTTGGGTCTTTAGAGTCCCATACAGAGGGTTTCCCTGGTTCAGGAGAAACGATCTAGAGGCCATATGGTTTTACATGCAGGGTTTCGATCATATACGTGTACTAGATACACGTATTTTTGATCGGACGGATAATACTAGCTGGCTTAGGATTAAGCCGCATTCTAGTATTATAATATTGGATTATTTTCATCTCTTGGTACTCATAGTATGAATACGGGTATGTATATATGGTGAGAGGTATTCTTGTATTTTCACAAGAGTGCTTCTAAAAGAAGACACCTCATTTATGATAAATCCATTTGTCTAAATGGATAATGAGGTGGAGGAATGAGGTGTTATTTAAGCATGGTTGAAGCATGGCTACTTTAGATAACTCATTCATTTGGATAACTATTGAAGCATGTCACATTATTTTTAATGTAAATGATATGCTTGCTATTATCAACACTTAGCCATTCTTCATCTCATTCTTCACTTGACATTCTCTCTCCTCCTTTGCTTTCTCTTCTTCTGCCTCAAACCCTAAATACTCTCATGAGTTAAGAAACCTAGGGTTATTGAGATAAACTAATCCAATAAACTTTCTTTATATCATCTAAGCTACCTAGATTAGCAAACTAGATAATTTAGTTACCTCAATTTAGAGGTTAGAGCTTGAACCATAGACACTCGAGTGGATCTTCTTTGACATGAGGAGGCCGACAACCAAGCTCGATCCATACAAATGACGAACTTAAGAAGTGGATAAGAAGACCCGAAGGACTCGAACACAAAGGTATAAATCACTTCATAGTAGATTAGAACCTTTGTTAGATATGTTAGTTAAGGCTTATGGTAGATCTTGGAAGTTTAGTCGATGTTGCTTGCTATAAAATTATTTTTCTATAATTCTAACTCTCTACAAACCCTGTGGAGTATGCGACATCGACTTACACCCTTTGTATTGTGACAACAATGGGGATATAGCCAGCGAAGGAACTACGGTCCTATCAGAATTCAGACACATCTTGAGGCGGTATCACCTGATCAAGGAAATCATTAATCGCCGGGAGATCATTAATCGCTGGGAGATCATTGATCGCCAGGAGATCGAGGTCAGGAGAGCAGACACAAAACACAACACGGCGACCCACTCATAAAGGCACTTCCTCAAACTCAGCTCGAGCGGCAATTAGAGATGATTGGTCTTCGATACGCCAATACAGGACCTTAGTACAAGCGGGATATTGTTAGATGTATATGCCCTAGAGGCCATTATTTTATAGTACAGGATTGTATATTACATATGGATGCTTAGGATATATATGTACATGACAGTCTTTCTCGATATGATGGTATGCTGTCTGGTTTGTCTTTACCTCAACATGTGTATATGTTCTATTTATATTATATATCTCGAATAAATGTTGGTAAAGCCCATAGGATCTTTGCTTGACAACTAGATTTGTGATGGCGATCATACTCGTGAGGTCTAGCTAGTCTATAAGCACATCCTTAAATTATCCCTAGTCGTTGGAGTTTCGAGATAGGGCATCGATACTTTGGTGTAGACTGGTGTATACGTTTCTTATTCCCGTGAGGGAAGGTGGCATGTCCCAAAACCATTGGTGTACGGCACCAAAGATAATATACAGGTGCTCATTAAGTTATGAGTTACACTGGACGGACTCACCGAGAACTTCTAAATGGTAATATACCTATCGTCAGATACCAGTTCTCTGGTGACATAGGTATAGATTAGTCTTTGGACCTGACATCATCACTCGTCCCGAGTGTGTTCCCACTGTACTTAGATTACTACCCTACCATGGTTTTAAAGAGTCGTGCAAACAGGTTTTAGTTGGGTACAGTCTCGAAACACTTGGGGCAGTGAGCGATAGAAGGGATTCGCCTCTCCCGGTATAGGGAGTCAATGTCGCGTAGTGTTCGATTAGTCATCACCATAAGACATTGGCCAAGGCAGTTAAGATTTATTGATTGTGAGATCAGTAGTTTCTCGAGATGGTTTTGAGCCATATAGACACGACTTATTAGGTTTTTAAGGGTCTGTCGTTTTCCACCCCCTAGACCCAGTATGCGATACTCTAAGTAGAATAGACCGGACAGTACGGAGATTGTCACTTTCAGGCTTAGTAGGGATACGGACGAGTTTGCTTGTCGACCTTCCTTTCGTTCTGTTAGCTATATGTATGCCCTAAAGGCCATTACTGTACATACGATGTACATTGTAGCGGATGCTTGGAAATATATAGGGAGGACTTTCTTGCTCGACATGATAGTACGCTATCTGGTTGCTCTTTATCTTAACATGTACTATGATTGTCTCTATGTCACATGTTGATAAAGCCCTTAGGATGAGTACTTGACTACCAAGACTATGATACGGATCATAATAGTGGGGACAGTGTAGTCGCCAAGTACATCCTTCAAATGTTCCTAGTCGTGGGAGTACCGAGACAGGGCATCGATACTCCAGAGTAGACTAGCGTATGCGCTTCTTAAGCCATATGATGGGCGATGGATGATCCCATATCCATTGGTGTTTGACATCAGAAAATGTATACGGGTGCTCAGTGGAGACTGGGTACACTGGACGGATTCGCCGAGAACTCCCAGATGGTATTATACCTCACGTCAGATGGCAGTTCTCAGGTGACACTGGTACAGGTTAGTCTGTTGACCCGAGATCGTCATAGAGTCTTGTGTGATACCCACTGTGCTTTGATTTCCATCATACCACGTCCAAGAGGGCGTGCAAAATGGTGGCTTTTGGGTACAGTCCCGAATCACATGGAGGCAATGAGCGATAAGAGGGGATTCGTCTCTCCCGGTATAGGGAGTTGATGTTGTGCAGTGTTCGATTGGCTATAACTGGAAATCCCTGGCCAGGGTTGCTGAGATTTACTGGTAAGTGTTATCAGTAGTTTCTCGAACTGTTATAGACCTCATATCGACATGACTTATCAAGCTACTGGGGTCTGACGTTTACCACCCCTAGGCGAGATATGCGACATATCAGACGAAGAGACCAGACTGTACGGGAGTGTTACTGATTGGATTCGCGGGAGAAAGTACAGGCTTGCTTGTTGATCTTCTGATCGCTCAATACCTGGGTGGTTGTTACGTTTAGCTGACCGCTTGCAACTTGTGGGTGTTTGATATGATCATCATTTACTGCCGGCGTATTGACGATTCTTTAGAGTCCTACACAGAGGTTTTCTGGCTCAGGCAAAACGGAGTAGGAGCACATATATGATATGTGCGGGACCGAGAACAATACGTGTATATGATACCGTATTAGATTCTCACGATATGAGATATCGGCCGGGTATATGTGATATAGTCGGGTCATCGGATCAAGTGTTGATTCGATGAACTGATACAGATTATATTAGTCGGTTATTTGTGAAATAGCCGGATTATCGGATCAAGTGTTGATTCGATAATTTAATGTATAATTATATATTTGATATATTAAATTAAATTAACTAATATAAGCTCATTAAAAGATTATTTTTCTCACTCGGGTAATACATTGATATATATGCGATATATGTTAATTGTATTATTTTATTTTGTTACAAAATTTATTATATATGTGATATATAATATTGTAACAAGTTAAGGTTATAAATGCAACATGATTAGTGGAGATTAAACATGGTTAGGGTTTGATTTGGGTAAATTCTTTCTTGTAGCTTCTAGAAGCTTTGCTTTTGTTTTAAGCAAAGATATTTGTTATGATATTTTGTTGATATTTCTTTAACACAACCCAAACCCTTGAACATGGTAAACTCTCTACAATGGTTAAGTTTTCTCACTTGAACCATGGTTGCATTTCTAACCTCACACTACTTTCATTATTCATCACAAAAGAAATAGATCATCTTCTTCCTTCTTCTTCTTTGCATGAAAAGCTTTCTAGCATTTTATGAAGTGATGATAATGAGTGAGATTAAGAAAATAAATGAGAAATAAATTCCTACTTTATCATCCTAATCTATTCTTGCCAATTAGATTAGGGTGTTCACTTCATTAGTAAGTGAGAGCTTGTGTTAAAGAAACTTCAAGTAGATCATCTTAGTTATCGAAAATCGGAAGCAAGCTTGCATCTTTCTCTTCGTGGAGCCTCTCTAGAGTCCGGATACTCAATGATCGCAGCGAAGGGACCTCAACACGGAGCTTTAGAAGTGAAGGAACAGACTACAAAGGTTGTAATCCCTAACTCTTAGATGTAAAGATATTTACATGCTTTGTTTCGCCTAATCTCTAGTCTAAGATCTTGGTTAGGGTTGTTCGGGACGTCTAAATTTTGAATCAGGCATGGTTGATGCCTTATAGACCCTTGTGAGAGTGCCTAGTAACCCTACAGAGGTATCAGAGCCAAGCTAGAGCTTTAGGCGAAGTCTAGGCGAAGTTTAAAGTCCGATTGAACTTCGAATACCCGATAAAACCTAGTTTCTGGAAAAAAATTCAAAAGTTGACATTTTTCATATTAAAAATACCCAGAAAATTAAGCAGGTAATTCTAAGAATTAATGTGAAGTATGGAGCTCTAAATCAATCATTGCACCGCGGAACCGCGGCCAAACCTAGTGTTCGGCGGCGGTTCCACGGCCAAATAAAAGTGTTTGGTGCTGCGGCTTCTGGGTATAATTCTTGGTTATTTTTGCATTCTTCTGGGAATTTTTAATTATACTCAAGTGTTGAGTTTTTTGGGTTGTATTAGGAACTCGTTGATTCGATCGGAAAGTTTAACTTCGTTTAAATATTTCCGGGTAATTTTAGAACGTGTTAAAAAGTTCGAACGGATATCAATAACTCACTTTTTCCCCTACCGGAAAAATTTCCAAGTGTTGGATTTTTCCGTAGTTTAAGAACGTTCTAAGTCGTGCAAATAACGTGGTGGACCCTCTAGAAGAACACAAACCTTAACTCGATTATGTGACCGTCTGAACCGCCTCTAAACCTTTGGGTTTGGGGCAGTACGGCGCTGCCACATGTGAGGCGTTGGTTTGACCCTTCTACGGCTGGACCATTGGTACTGTGGCATGTGATGGATATTTTTTGAACTCCGCTCAAGTGTTGAGCTATTTGGAAAATCTTGGGTGTTTGTTTATTCGATCGGAAAGTTTAACATTGTCTATTTATGTGGAATATGATACAATATTTGGAATCCACAAGTAGTTATGAGATAACTAATTTGAATGTTATAAATCTAGCAGTTTAGTCTCAGATGATCGGTTGCCACGGGATTTTGATGCGATCAAAAGTCCGTCGCAATCACGTAGCGTACATGGATACTCACCGGATAAACTTAATAGATAGCCACGCCCCATAGCCCCGACCAAGTGACTGTAGGAGAACCCCGTCGCCAAAAGCATCCGTTCGGGTGCTCGCGGCAGCGGTGTTCCGTCTTAGTGCACTTCGTCGATGGCATCCGGTGGTGCGGCCGTCTACTAAAGTTTGCGACGAGCATTCGATTAGGATGTCAGGAATCTTGTTGAATTGCCCGACTTGATATTGAAAAGTGTTTTCGATATAGAGACTAAAATGCGGGGTTTATAATTGTTATGCATGCGATGTCTAAGGAATTCATTTGGTTAGGCATGCGATGTCTAAGGAGGTTGCGGATTCCAACTGTTGTAGTTTTACACTTTCTTTTCTGGGACCGTAAGTGTAATATGTGGTGTATCGCCGGTTTCGTTGCTATACATCAACGACAATTGGGATACGCATATTTACTTACGTTGATGATATGTGATATTATGTGTTGCTGTGATATGTTATATTGGATCGTCGTGTTTTGAATAGCCGGGGGTTTTATGTGAGATGAGGGTTTTTATTTTGATTCATGTAAAATTCATTGTATGTAATATTCTTTTATTGGGGCACTTCGGGGATGAGGATGATGTCACCATTGTATATTATTTACTTTTCCGCATTAGGTAGACCCAAGGCGGGGAGCACAAGTAACCGGGTTCTAGGGTCCAGTGGGAGACCATCTCGAGGAGTCGAGACCGGGTCTCCTAACCTAGAATTGGCAGTGTTGCTTGCCGCTCTCGTAGGGGTCTAGGGATGTGGGTTTGGCTATTCATCGCGACCGTGGAATCCGTGTTTTATATAGGCTCGTACTAAAACACAGACCTCCTAGTATATCCAATATCTCATATATGTTTCTTCTGCTGCAATGTTCTGTGATGAGATCATATTACTGCCTGAGACGAATGTTTATATTATATATATGAGATATATGTTATATTGCAGATTTCGTTTCAAATGTGATGCTTGTGAAGCATATTAAAATGGGAATTCATTAATGAGATTAATGAAACTAAAAGAAACCTAAAGATGTTGTAGAAACATGTCTCAAAAACTGGTAGCTCTAGTTCTTGCTTTGCATAGCGGTGCTCCTTGTTGAACATCCAGCACCTTATTCGATAAGGAAAGAGCCGAGATCCCTTCACCGGGAGTGACCTCTTTAGAGAAACTAGCAGATGCTACAAACTCGGTTTGCCTTTTGATTTTTTTTATAGTTTTTGCTTTGCATGGTGGTATTTGTGAAATATCCTGCACCTTATTCGATGAGGAAAGAGCCGACGATCCCTTCACCGGGATTGACCTCTTTAGCAAAACTAGAAAAAACCTCAAGAACATTCCATTTAAAATCACTCGATTCTACAACGATATCAAGTTCATTATGCAAAGGGTTTTCTTAAAAACCTGTCGTAGCCCTACGTCATTTCAGATAAGTAGTTCATAGTATTCGTACTACGTTTGTTGGCTTTCGTCAAGGTATAGTGTGCGGTAGCTATTTATGCTTATCTGTATAAGCATATGATGAGATTGAGTTAGGGTAGTCGTGCGACTTTGTTGACTTTCGTCAAGGGTCGTGCGGGTGGGTTTAATTCAATCGGGAAATGACGGGTTGAACTTGACTAATAGCCTATGGTTTGTTGGCTTTCATCAAGGTCATAGGATGCTAGAGGTAAAATATTATTGGGAATTTCAAGAGTTGAAATTTGCAATGAGATTTCATACCTTCTATGAGATAGTTGGATCCCGATATCCGCTGCGAGTAAGAGTTACTCCTGGGAGAGTTTTACACATTACAATTAGCCGATCAAGTAGGTGTCTAGAAAGGTGTCAACGGGGTTACGCCTCTGGGAAAACGAGGTTTACTTTAATTAGGTCCGTGCGAAAGCACGGGGAACCTCCCTCAAAGTACCGGCACTGGCCTGGCAGAAAGATTGGCAAACTTGTAGGGTGTAATTAATCCCGGCTAGTCTTTTCTTTTAGGGTTTGAAAGAAGATTTGACTAAAATAGTGGGAGACATCCTGATTAGATATATTGATAACCAATCTAATCTTACAAGAGCATACGCTGAGTGTTTTCTTCTCTCTCTCTCCTGGTTATGACTATGTCACGCCTTAATCAAAATAATAATACGGATGTATTGACCGAACCCGCTTGTTATACTGCGCTAGGGAACGTTGGTCCTGCTCTAACTTATAATTGTTATAAGACAGAGCAGGAAATAGGGGATTACCAGAATTCCCGTGCCGCCCAAACGAAGAAAGTATATGTTGATGCATCTTCTTCGAGTGTGTTCATTACACAGAACTGTTTCTCAATATCCTTTACGTCCTGGGTATTTGATACCGGATCATGATCCCATATATGTAATTTGTTAAATGGGCTACAGATAGGTAGAGAACTGAGAACGGGTGATAAATTTCATGAGATAGAAACGGTACAAGTGTTACAGCCAAGTCTGTTTGTAGTTATCACCCTGTATTACCAGAATACATTGATTCTGAACGAATGTTATTAGATACCGAACCTGATATACAACATCATATCAGTCTCTTTATTAGTAAAGAAGGATATAATTTTGTATTGTTGGATAATGTTTTGAACATTTCCTATATCAAGAGTTGATCGGTCCAGGAACGTTATCTAAAAGCATAGACGTTCTAAATAAAACCACAGTTCTTAACGTACAGAACACACACAAGAGGAAGAGTTCAGAAATGAACGAATCCTTCTTGAGGCATTGTAGACTAGGTCATATCAATGCGACCCGACTAGCTAAAGTTACATTTAGATACATATTTAAATTAGTTTGAATTTACATCTTGTGAAACTTGACGGTCATGTCACAGAGATAAGATGACCACAGCTCTGTTTATTGGAAACAGAGAAAGAGTTAGTGAACTCTTGGGATTGATACATGCTGATGTATGAAAGTCCCCTGTCTACATATGCCAGGATCGGTTCTTTGTACATCATTACATTCACTGATTATCTCTCAAGATCCGGACATATGTTCCTGTCGAAACACAAGTCTGGAACTTTTGAGAAATTCAATAAATATAAGTTAGAAGTAGAGAACCAAAAACGGGTATAAGTATTATGTCCTTTGATGAGATCAAGAAGGAGAATACTTGAGCACGGAATTTCTAGACTATTCTAAAGGAGAATGAGATTCTCTCTCAGCATTACTCCTCCGTATACACCATAGCACGTCGGTGTATCGGGGCGGTGCAATTACACCCTATGTGATATGGTGTGCTCTATGATGAGTACTACTGAGTTGCCTATTTTCTTTTGGGATTATGCACTTGAGAAGTAGCATACCTATTGAATAGGGTTCCAACCAAATCAGATGCCTACCACACCATATGTGATATGGTATGGGAAGAGCCCATATCTTAAAGATGTTAAGATTTGGGGCTGTCCGGCCTATGTCAAAAGCAAAATCCGGACAAGCTCGAGGCAAGGTCAGTTCTGTGGAAGTTTGTTGGATATCCCAAGCATTCGCAAGGGAATATCTTCTACCACACCGAGGAACAAAAGATGTTTTATTTCTCGGAATACCATTTTTTGAGGGAAAAAAGGGAATTTCTTGTGAAGAAATTAGTGGTTATGAGGTAGAACTGGAAGGAGTTCCAGCTATACAAACTGCAGCTGATGATTTGGTAAACCCGGAGGATTCAATAGTTTCCAACAAACCTCAGCCTCTCCGCCGATCTAGTAGGGTTCCTCACCTACCTGAGAGATACTTCGGTTTTCTCTATGACAGTGGGAGCGAGGATTGCATCATGAGATGATGACCCAACTAGTTTTCGAGCTGGCCATTAGGAGTAGGACTCTATAAGAATGGCTGGATGCTAAGCGATCTGAGATGGAATCCTTATAAACCAACAAAGTATGGACTTTGGTTGCTTTATCTGAAGGGTTAAATCCCCATCAGGAGCAAGTATATCTTGAGAAAATTACTTGGTGTACATGGAAAAGTTAAGACTTTCAAAGCTATGCTTAAGTCCATCCAGATCCTACTTGCTACGGCTACATACCATGACTACGATATCTGGCGGTTGGGTGTCATGACTGCTTTTCTAAATGATGATTTGGAAGAGAGTGTCTATAAGTACACGGCCAGAGGGCTTCGTAGACAATGGGAGCAGCAGAAACATGAACAAGATGTTTTATGTGATAAATCAGACATCGTGGAGTTGGAACGTCTGTTTTGATGTGGTAGTCAAAGAGTTTGACTTCATCAAAATGGTAGATGAACCTTATATATACAAAAAGGTAGTAGAGAGTATGGTGGTGATCCTCGTAGAGTACATAGATGACATACTCTTGATAGGGAAGGAGTTTCCTATGCTACGCTCGGTCAATCTCCTCTTATCACAAATATTCTCCATATAGGATCAAGGTGATACCTCCTAAATCCTGAGTTATGGATCTATGAGATAGATATAATTGGATGTTAGGATTCTCAGTAGTTGTAGTGAGATGGTATCAATCGATCCTGGGGAGAATCACTGGAAAGGTTCCAGGGTGATAAGGACGACTGAATGTCAATCGCAGACATTGTCTTTACCCTCAGTGGAGAGACGGTATGTTGGAAGAGTTCCAAGCAAGATACCGTGACGTACTAGACAATTAAAGGCAAGATACATCGTTACCAATGATGCTACCAAAGAGGCAGTCTGGATATATTTTAGTTCATAAGATGAACTTCGTTCCAACCATTGTGTGACAATGGAGTTATGGCTTATGCCAAGGAACCCCCGTCCCATCAGAAATCCAGATATAATTCTTAGGCAGTATCACCTGATCATGGAGATGGTTGATCTCTAGGGAGATCAAGGTTAGGAGAGTAGACACAGAGGACAACAGCGCAGATCCACTCACAAAGGCCTTTTTCCCAGTAGAGACTTTTATGGAATGGTTGAGTATGAGATACTTCAACCACAGCAAATTGTTGGGTATGCGATACCACAACAGATGGCCCTAGTGCAAGTGCGAGATTGTTAGTTATATGTATGCCCTAGAGGCCATTACTGTACATACGATGTATATTGTAGTGGATGCTTGGACATATATAGGGAGGACTTTCTTGCTCGACATGATAGTACGCTATCTGGTTGCTCTTTATCTTAACATGTACTATGATTGTCTCTATGTCACATGTTGATAAAGCCCTTAGGATGAGTACTTGACTACCAGGACTATGATGCGGATCATACTAGTGGGGACAGTGTAGTCGCCAAGTACATCCTTCAGATGTTCCTAGTCGTGGGAGTACCGAGACAGGGTATCGATACTCCAGAGTAGACTAGCATATGCGCTTCTTGAGCCATATGATGGGCGATGGATGATCCCATATCCATTGGTGTTTGACATCAAAGAAGGTATACGGGTGCTCAGTGGAGACTGGGTACACTGGACGGACTCGCCGAGAACTCCCAGATGGTATTATACCTCACGTCAGATGGCAGTTCTCAGGTGACACTGGTACATGTTAGTCTGTAGACCCGAGATCGTCATAGAGACTTGTGTGATTCCCACTGTGCTTTGATTTCCATCATACCACGTCTAAGAGGGCGTGCAAAAAGGTGGATTTTGGGTACAGTCCCGAATCACATGGAGGCAATGAACGATAGGAGGGGATTCGTCTCTCCAGGTATAGGGAGTTGATGTTGTGCAGTGTTCGATTGGCTATAACTGGAAATCCCTGGCCAGGGTTGATGAGATTTACTGGTAAGTGTTATCAGTAGTTTCTCGAACTGTTATAGACCTCATATCAACATGACTTATCAAGCTACTGGGGTCTGACATTTACCACACCGAAGCGAGATATGCGACATATCAGACGAAGAGACCGGACTGTACGGGAGTGTTACTGATTGGATACGCGGGAGAAAGTACAGGCTTGCTTGTTGATCTTCTGATCGCTCAATACCTGGGTGGCTGTTACGTTTAGCTGACTGCTTGCAGCTTGTGGGTGTTTGTGTTAGTGTATATGCCCTAGAGGCCATTACTGTATCATGCTAGTATGTATATTACTTGATGGAAGCTTGGGATATTCACAGTTGTATGGACAATCTTGCTCGAAATAGTAGTATGCTACTTGGTTTGTCTCTGCTTTAATGTGTACATGTGTTTCTTTATTATGTCACCTATACGCATTAGTAGAGCCCTTAGGATCATTGCTTGATTACCGGCGTTGTGATGGCGATCACACTCGTGGGGGCTGGGTAATCCACAAGCATATCCTTATACACGTCCCTAGTCGTGGGATTATCGAGACAGGGCATCGATACTCCAGAGTAGACTAGCGTATGCACTTCTCATCCCGGCACGGGAGACGGTCTGTCCCACAGCCGTCAGTACGTCGTACTTGAGATAGTATGCGGGTGCTCGTTAGGTTACGAGTACACTGGACAGGACTCGTTGGGAACTAATGGTTGGTATTATACCTATCGTCAGTTATCAGTTCCCAGGTGACATGAGTACAGCTTAGTCCGCTGACTTGACACTGTAACTTCGCCTCGAGTGTCTTCCCATTGTTCTTTGATTACTACCCTACCATGGCTCTACTGAGTCGTGCAAACAGGTAGTAGTTGGGTGCAGTCCCGAAGCACTTGGAGGCAGTGACGGTTAGACAGGATTCGCCTCTCCTGGTATTGGGGGTTGACATCGCGTTGTGTCTAGGAGAGCCATTACACATGTAGTCCCTGGCCAGGGCAAGCGAGACATACTGGTAGGTTTCCAGTGATGTCTCAGGGTGTTCTGGGCTACACTCCGACACGACTTGTACCGCTATTAGGGGACTGACGTTCACCACCCCCCTAGGCCCGCCATGCGATGTATCAGACGAACAGACCGGACTGTACGGAGATTGTCACATACAGGCTCAGTAGGAGTTCGGATGGGTTTACCTCATCGGCCTTCTTATCGACATCTACCTGGGGACCGTTACGTACAGCTAGTGCCGCTTGCGGTCTGTGGTTAAACCCACTGCCAGCGTAGTGTCGAGTCTTTAGAGTCCCACACAGAGAGTTTCCCTGCATTGAGCGAAATGTGTAGGGGCCGTATGGTTTTACGGCGGGGCTACGATCACTTACGTGCACTTGTGTGCGTATGTTGTTCGAGCAGGCAATACTAGTGGGCTTTGGTTTAAGCCAGATCCTAGTATGGCACAGATGGATTTGATTTGTCTTCTGTACATTCGCATTCTACGGAATGCGGATGCGGGTGTGTATGCACAGTTTTGAGGAGCGTTGAAGGAGGAGGTGCCCCATTAGGGTTTTGGCAGTTGGTTCGGCCAAAACCGTAACATGGCACACTCATTAGGGTTTTGACAGTTCGTTTGGTCAAAACCGTTATGAGCCGGAGACATTGTTTACTAATCCTTTTAGTGATAGATTTGTGATGGCTAATTGCATTGACCATTTGACCACTTGGATCTCTCTTGACTTTGTTGACCCGTTGACCGTGTTGACCATTGACCTTCAAGAGAGATCCACACTCTTCTTTCATTTTCTTTTTATTTCTTGTGTTATGATAATGGTCAATTCAATGTGCCATCAACTTCTATCATGATAGGATTAGTAATGATGATTTTGTGTATTATTGGAACCATGGTTCATTTCTTTTGGATTAATATTTTCATTATTCTCTTCTCATTCTCTCTCTTGAAGTGAGAAGAAAAAGAAAAGCTCCATGGTTGCTAAGTTTCTCCTTCTTCTTCCTCCTCTTGATCTCATCTTTTGATCTCATGTGTTGAGAGAAAAAAGATCCCACAAAGACAAACACATCCATACATCTCCTCTACACATCCTAGGGCTTCTTGACTAGCAATCACTTTGCCCTAGTTGCCTCGGCTTGAGGTGGAGCTCGGTGTACATCTCTCGGGTGGATCGTCTTCGACTCAAGGAGGCCGCGGAGGTGACCAAAGTCCGGATCAACCCTCGGAGCAAGCAAGGAGAAGAACAACAAGAAGAGAAGGAGTTCAAGTTGTGGTATAACCCCTAACCGAGTAGGTAAATCTCTAGTTAGGATGCTAGTGTGTTGTTTAGCAAAGATCCGGCTTTTACGGTCCATGTTACCAAGTCTAGAAATGTTTTTTGTTTTACCGTTTCCGCAACCCCGAAAGTACCGGGAGAGGTAACGTGGACCTAACAGTGGTATCAGAGACTAACTAAACACACCCTAGCTGTTAGCAAAGTATTTAGAATTTCGACCGGACGAAAAAACCGCAAAACACCCTGGAAATTTGAAGTTTCTGCCGATTTTTAGAACTGTTCCAAAATTAATAAATCATACACTAAAAATCGGCTCAGGCTTTTTATAGAATACTGAAGAAAAATGATCACCTAACTCGGTTAAAGCGCCGCGGTTCTGCGGCATAAGCTTGCTTATGCCGCGGAACCGCGGCCTATTTAACTCGGTTGGCGATTTTCTTTTCTGCAGTTTTCTTAGATGGGTATTTTGGGATTTTTACAATATGATTTTTCTGCCCAGATTTTCCAGAAAGAAAAATTTGTTTTTGGGGCTTAAAAATCCATATTTTTGGTCGATGTTCTGTAGACTTTGGCTAATGGTTATATCTATAATGTTATATGTGTATTGAACGTCTACTAATCGCTATACGTCGATTAGTGGGGGTTATACATATCTGTGATCTGTGTTATTGATGGTATGTGTATATGAACTCGTTGGATTGTCGCGGATGAATAGCCGAGGTGGATGTGAGATGAGAGTTTCTTTTTCTTTCATTCATGTAATAAATTTGTAAATTGATGTAATATTATTTGTATGGCCGCACAACCGGGTCGGGATTGTAGCCGTCATTGTATAATTCTTTTTACTGTTTTTTCTCCTAGGATAGACCCATGGAGGGGGTGCACAAACTACCGGGTATCTCGAAGTGCCGAGTGGCCTACTCACGGCGTTGAGGGAGGTTGCTTCGGTTCGGGTACTTGGCGGGTAGTTTGCCGCACCCGTAGGGGTCTTGGGTGGGGTATTGGCTATTCATTACGACCGTGTAATCCGCTTTTCGTTGCAGGCTCGAACGAATCACGGGTTCCTAGTATATCCAAAGTGTTCATCTGTGATCTGGATTGGCTATCATTGCTATATATCTATATATACTAACTATTTAGGCGTTGCTTATTTTTTTCAGCCGTGCTACCCCAGCCCCCGCTCTGTCGTTAGTTAAGTAACCTAACGGGTGATGACGGGGCCCCATGGCGAATGCGAATGGCATAAGCGTACGTCATATTTTGGTTGTTTTCTGCAATGGTAGGATTTAAATGATGGGACGCATTAAAAGAACAAATGCAAGAAAATAAACCTAAAAAACGTTGTTGGAACAATTTTTTCAAAAAAAGCTGTTATTGTAAGGACGTTCACTTTTGTTTTGCATCGAGGTATTCGGTTATGAATGCCTAGCACCCCATTCGACGAGGCAAGGGCCGAGATCCCTTCATCGGGAGTGACCCCTTGGACAAAAGTTTGCGTCAGGGTAATAACTTCACTATAGTCGATTAATTCTTGCTTTGCATCGAGGTATTCAGTTTGGAATATCCTGCACCTCATTCGACGAGGAAAGAGCCGAGATCCCTTCACAGGGAGTGACCTCTTTAGCAAAAGTTTTTCGCCACTATATTTTCAAAAAGTGTATCACGTTCCTTCAATGATATCAAGTTCATTACGTTAACGGGTTTTCGCCAAAAATCCAGCCATAGCCCTCCGTCATTTCTTACAAGTAACACTTAGTATTCATACTGCGTTTGTTGACTCCGTCAAGGCGTAGTGTATGGTAGCTGAGTGCTGCTTGTTTGTATCGGTATATGGGATTGGTTAGGACAGTCGTATAACCTTGTTGACTCCGTCAAGGGTTATGCGGGTGGGTTTGATGCAATCTAGATAATGACGGGTTGAACTTGACTAGGACTCTTTGATTTGTTGACTCCGTCAAGGTCACTTGGGTCCTAGGGGCAAAAACCATATCGGGAGTTTCAAAAATAATGAAACTTGCTAGTGTTGCATGCCATTTGGAGTGTGATGATTCTGGTAGGATTCCTTCAGTTTTGTCACGCGATGATATTTGGATCCCGATCCTACTGTGAGTATATGCTACTCCTCGGGAACTTTCTCGCTTAACGATCAATGCTATAAACCAAGTAGGTGTCTAGAAAGGTGTTAGCGGGGCTACGCCCATAGGGAAAAGAAGTTACTTAATTAAGGAACTTCGCAAAAGCGTTGGAAAACCTCCCTCGAAGTACCGACACTGGCCTGGCTGAACGGTTAAGCAAGTATTGTACGGTGAGATTGATCCCGACTAATTCTTCCTTTATGGTTTGAGGAGGGATTCGAGAGACAGTGGGAGCCATCCTGTTTAGATAAATTAAAAACCAATCTAAACTTGCAAGAGCGCACGCTAAGTGTTTCTTTTCTCTCTCTCCAGGTAGCAACCATTTCACGCCCTAATCAAGATAATAAAATGTATCGCTTGACCGATCCGAATTCTTATTCGGGGCTGGGGAACGTTGGTTCGGCTCTAACTTGTGACAACAGTCATAAGTATGAGCAAGGGAAAGGGGATTGTATGAATTCCCAGGATACCCAGTTGAAGAAGAAGCATGGTTTTGCATCTACTTCAGGTGTTCTTGTAATTGAGAACTGTTTTATGGTCAGCCCTACCTCCTGGGTACTTGATACCGGATCAGGATCTCATATCTGTAATTTATTACAGGGACTAAGAAAAAGTAGGAAAGTTGCACTGGGTGATATGTCGCTCAGAGTAGCGAACGGAGCACAAGTTAATGCGGCAGCCATCGGTGAATATCACCTAGTATTGCCAAATGGCAAGACTATGATTTTGAACGATTGCTACTATATACCTTCCGTGGTTTGCAACATCATATCAGTTTCTTTACTCGATAAAGATGGATATAACTTTGTTCTTGATAGAAATATCATGAACATTTACCTTCATAAGGTACTGGTTGCAGAAGGTACACTGTGTAATGGTATCTACGTTCTAAATCAGAATACAGTTCTCAATGTACAAAACACACGCAAGAGGAAGAATTCAGATACGGATGAATCCTACTTGTGGCATTGTAGACTTGGTCATATCGGAGAGAAAAGACTGAGTAAGTTGCATAAAGATGGACTCTTGAATACGTTCGAGTTTTCATCCTATGAAACTTGTCAGTCTTGTCTCAAAGGGAAGATGACCAAATCTCCGTTCACCGGACATGGAGAGAGGGCAGCAGAGCTCTTGGGACTCATACACAGTGACGTATGTGGTCCGATGTCTATACATGCAAGGGGTGGGTTCTCGTACTTCATTATATTCACTGACGATCTCTCTAGATTCGGATATGTGTATCTTATGAAACACAAATCTGAAGCTTTTGAGAAATTCAAGGAATTCAGAAAGGAAGTAGAGAACCAGACTGGCAAAAGTATCAAGATCCTCCGGTCTGATAGAGGAGGGGAGTACTTAAGCACGGAATTCCTGGATTACTTAAAAGAGAATGGTATTCTCTCTCAACTTACTCCTCCTTATACACCACAGCACAACGGTGTATCGAAGCGGAGGAATCGTACCCTATTGGATATGGTTCGCTCCATGATGAGTAGTGCTGAGTTGCCTCTTTCATTTTGGGGACATGCGCTTCAGAAAGCGGCATACCTATTGAATTACGTTCCATCCAAATCAGTGCCTAAGACTCCATATGAAATATGGAGTGGAAGAAATCCGTGTCTTAAGCGATTTAAGATATGGGGTTGTCCGGCCTATGTGAAAACACAGAAACCGGACAAGCTAGAGGCACGGTCAGTTCTGTGTAAATTTGTGGGATATCCTAAAGACTCACTAGGATATCTGTTCTACCACACTGAGGAACAGAAGGTGTTTATATCTCGCCACGCTACCTTTTTAGAAAGGGAGTTTCTTGCAAAAGAAACTAGTGGGAGTTCGGTAGAACTGGAAGAAATTCAGCGACCACAAAATGTAACTGAAAATTTGGAGGAACCACTGAATTCAATAACCCCAAATGAACCTCAGCCACTTCGCAGATCTGGTAGGATTTCTCATCCGCCCGAGAGATACTACGGTTTTCTCATAGACGGGGATCGAGAGGATTGCATCTTTGAAGAAGATGACCCTACCAGTTTCAGGCAGGCCATTAGTTTCAGGCAGGCCATTTTCAGTAGGGACTCTCATAAGTGGTAGGAAGCAATGCAATACGAAATGGAGTCCATGTACGCCAATAAAGTGTGGACCTTGGATATTGCTCCACCTGGGGTAAAACCCGTTGGATGCAAATGGATCTACAAAAGGAAACTTGGTGTAGATGGGCAGGTGGAAACCTATAAGGCTAGACTCGTTGCAAAAGGTTTTCGTCAAAGACCTGGTTTGGACTATGACGAAACTTTTTCTCCGGTGGCTATGCTCAAATCCATTCGGATCCTACTTGTCATTGCTGCCTTCCATGATTATGAAATCTGGCAGATGGATGTTAAAACGGCTTTCCTAAATGGTTGTTTGGAAGAGTGCGTTTACATGGATCAGCAAGAAGGTTTCGTAGACAGTGGGAGCAGCGGGAAGGTGTGCAAGTTGCTTAAATCCATTTATGGATTAAAGCAGGCATCGCGGAGCTGGAACATCTATTTTGATGAGGCAATCAAGGAATTTGATTTCATCAAGAACGAAGATGAACCCTGTGTCTATAAGAAGATTGTAGGACGAACTGTCGTATTCCTAGTCTTGTACGTGGACGACATTCTTTTGATAGGAAATGACATTCCTATGCTACAATCGGTCAAGCTATTTTTGTCACAACGGTTCTCCATGAAGGACATGGGTGATGCCTCGTACATTCTGGGGATCAAGATCTATAGAGATAGATCCAAGAGACTACTGGGACTTTCGCAGTCCAGGAACATAGAGACCGTACTAAAGAGATTTAGTATGGAGGATTCCAAGCGCGGTAACATACCCGTATTGCACGGAATTACCCTTTCCAAGAAGATGTCTCCTAAGACTGACGAGGAGAGGGTTCGCATGAGCACTATACCCTACGCTTCGGCGGTAGGATCTATTATGTATGCGATGCTATGTACAAGACCAGATGTAGCTTACGCGCTGAGCACGGTAAGCCGGTATCACTCAGACCCAGGTGAGGACCACTGGACAGCAGTGAAGAACATTCTCAAGTACCTGAGAAGGACTAAGGAGATGTTCCTGGTTTACGGTAATGGAGACCTTAGGGTCGAGTCCTTTACCGATTCAAGCTTCCAGAGTGACAAACATGACAGCAAGTCTGTCTCGGATTTTATGTTTACCCTCAACGGAGGGGCGGTATGTTGGAGGAGTTCCAAACAGGATACCATCGCAGACTCGACGATGGAGGCTGAACACATTGCTGCAAGCGATGCCGCAAAAGAGGCGGTCTGGATGAAGAAGTTCATTAGTGAACTTCAGGTGGTTCCGTCCATTGTTAACCCAATACCTTTGTATTGCGATAACAATGGGGCTATAATTTTAGCGAAGGAACCAAGGTCCCATCAGAAATCCAGGCACATCTTAAGGCGGTATCACCTGATCAGGGAGATCATTGATCGCCAGGAGATCATTGATCGCCAGGAGATCGAGGTGCAGAGAGTGGACACAAAGGACAACATAGCGGACCCATTCACGAAGGCCTTGCCCCAGACTCAGTTCGAGCAGCTGATCGAGATGATAGGTCTTCGATATGCCAGTACATGGCCTTAGTGCAAGTGGGAGATTGTTAGTGTATATGCCCTAAAGGCCATTACTGTATCATACTAGTATGTATATTACTTGATGGAAGCTTAGGATATTCACAGTTGTATTGACAATCTTGCTCGAAATAGTAGTATGCTACTTGGTTTGTCTCTGCTTTAATGTGTACATGTGTTTCTTTATTATATCACCTATACGCATTAGTAGAGCCCTTAAGATCTTTGCTTGATTACCGGCGTTGTGATAGCGATCACACTCGTGGGGGCTGGGTAATCCACAAGCACATCCTTATACACGTCCCTAGTCGTGGGATTATCGAGACAGGGCATCGATACTCCGGAGTAGACTAGCGTATGCACTTCTCATCCCGGCACGGGAGACGGTCTGTCCCACAGCCGTCAGTACGTCGTACTTGAGATAGTATGCGGGTGCTCATTAGGTTACGAGTACACTGGACAGGACTCGTCTGGAACTGATGGTTGGTATTATACCTATCGTCAGTTATCAGTTCCCAGGTGACATGAGTACAGCTTAGTCCGCTAACTTGACACTATCACTTCGGCTCGAGTGTGTTCCCATTATTCTTTGATTACTACCCTACCACGGCTCTACTGAGTCGTACAAACAGGTAGTGGTTGGGTGCAGTACCGAAGCACTTGGAGGCAGTGACGGTTAGACAGGATTCGTCTCTCCCGGTATTGGGGGTTGACATCGCGCTGTGTCTAGGAGAGCCATTACACATGTAGTCCCTGGCCAGGGCAAGCGAGACATACTGGTAGGTTTCCAGTGATGTCTCAGGGTGTTCTGGGCTACACTCCGACACGACTTGTACCGCTATTAGGGGACTGACGTTCACCACCCCCCTAGGCCCGCCATGCGATGTATCAGACGAAAAGACCGGACTGTACAGAGATTGTCACATACAAGCTCAGTAGGAGTTCGGATAGGTTTACCTCATCGGCCTTCTTATCGACATCTACCTGGGGACCGTTACGTACAGCTAGTGCCGCTTGCGGTCTGTGGTTAAACCCATTGCCAGTGTAGTGTCGAGTCTTTAGAGTCCCACACAAAGAGTTTCCCTGCATTGAGCGAAACGTGTAGAGGCCGTATGGTTTTACGGCGGGGCTACGATCACTTACGTGCACTTGTGTGCGTATGCTGTTCGAGCAGGCAATACTAGTGGGCTTTGGTTTAAGCCAGATCCTAGTATTGCACAGATGGATTTGATTTGTCTTCTGTGCATTCGCATTCTACGGAATGCGGATGCGGGTGTGTATGCACAGTTTTGAGGAGCGATGAAGGAGGAGGTGCCCCATTAGGGTTTTGGCAGTTAGTTCGGCCAAAACCGTAATATGGCACACTCATTAGGGTTTTGACAGTTCGTTTGGTCAAAACCGTTATGAGCCGGAGACATTGTTTACTAATCCTTTTAGTGATAGATTTGTGATGGCTAATTGCATTGACCATTTGACCACTTGGATCTCTCTTGACTTTGTTGACCCGTTGACCGTGTTGACCATTGACCTTCAAGAGAGATCCACACTCTTCTTTCATTTTCTTTTTATTTCTTGTGTTATGATAATGGTCAATTCAATGTGCCATCAACTTCTATCATGATAGGATTAGTAATGATGATTTTGTGTATTATTGGAACCATGGTTCATTTCTTTTGGCTTAATCTTTTCATTATTCTCTTCTCATTCTCTCTCTTGAAGTGAGAAGAAAAAGAAAAGCTCCATGGTTGCTAAGTTTCTCCTTCTTCTTCCTCCTCTTGATCTCATCTTTTGATCTCATGTGTTGAGAGAAAAAAGATCCTACAAAGGCAAACACATCCATACATCTCCTCTACACATCCTAGGGCTTCTTGACTAGCAATCACTTTGCCCTAGTTTCCTCGGCTTGAGGTGGAGCCCGGTGTACATCTCTCGGGTGGATCGTCTTCGACTCAAGGAGGCCGCGGAGGTGACCAAAGTCCGGATCAACCCTCGGAGCAAGCAAGGAGAAGAAGAACAAGAAGAGAAGGAGTTCAAGTTGTGGTATAACCCCTAACCGAGTAGATAAATCTTTAGTTAGGATGCTAGTGTGTTGTTTAGCAAAGATCCGGCTTTTACGGTCCATGTTACCAAGTCTAGAAATTTTTTTTGTTTTACCGTTTCCGCAACCCCGAAAGTACCGGGAGAGGTAACGTGGACCTAACAGTTTGATATGATCATCACCTACTGCCGGCGTATTGACGATTCTTTAGAGTCCTACACAGAGGTTTCCAGGCTCAGGCAAAGCGGAGTAGGAGCACACATATGATATGTGCGGGACCGAGAACAATACGTGTATGTGATACCGTATTAGATTCTCGCGATATGAGATATCGGCCGGGTATATGTGATATAGCCGGGTCATCGGATAAAGTGTTGATTCGACGATCTGATACAGATTATATTAGTCGGTTATTTGTGAAATAGCCGGATTATCGGATCAAGTGTTAATTCGATAATTTAATGTATAATTATATATTTGATATGTTAAATTATATTAACTAATATAAGCTCCCTAAAAGATCCTTTTTCTCACTGGGGTAATACATTGATATATAGGCGATATATGTTAATTGTATTATTTTATTTTGTTACAAAATTTATTATATATGTGATATATAATATTATAACAAGTTAAGCTTATAAATGCAACATGATTAGTGGAGATTAAACATGGTTAGGGTTTGATTTGGGTAAATTCTTTCTAGTAGCTTCTAGAAGCTTTGCTTTTGTTTTAAGCAAAGATATTTGTTATGATATTTTGTTGATATTTTCTTAACCCAACCCAAACCCTTGACCATGGTAAACTCTCTACAATGGTTAAGTCTTCCCACTTGAACCATGGTTGCATTTCTAACCTCACACTACTTTCATTATTCATCACAAAAGTAATAGATCATCTTCTTCCTTCTTCTTCTTTGCATGAAAAGCTTTCTAGATTTTTATGAAGTGATGATAATGAGTGAGATTAAGAAAATAAATGAGAGCTAAATTCCTACTTCATCATCCTAATCTATTCTTGCCAATTAGATTCGGGTGTTCACTTCATTAGTGAGTGAGAGCTTGTGTTAAAGAAACTTCAAGGTAGATCATTTTAGTTATCGAAGATCGGAAGCAAGCTTGCATCTTTCTCTTCGTGGATCTTCTACAGAGGCCGGATACTCAATGATCGCAGTGAAGGGACCTCAACACGGAGATTTAGAAGTGAAGGAACGGACTACAAAGGTTGTAATCCCTAACTCTTAGATGTAAAGATGTTTACATGCTTTGTTTCGCCTAATCTCTAGTCTAAGATCTTGGTTAGGGTTGTTCGGCACGTCTAAATTTTGAATCGGGCATGGTTGATACCTTATAGACCCTTGTGAGAGTGCCTAGTAACCCTACATGTTTAATACCTGGGTAGCCATTACATACAGCTAGTGCCGCTGACGTGCTTGTGGTTAAACCCACTGATGCGTATTGTCGAATCTTTAGAGTCCTACAAAAAGAGTTTCCCAGATTAAGCGAAAAGATGTAGTCTATATATTTTAAAACGTACTTAGATTCGATTAAATACGTGTTTTTGTACACGTACTTTTAATCGGACATTTTGTTAATACTAGCCGGTTTGAAAGATAACCAGATTATCACATTTGGATGAAATGTGAGCTAGTATTATAAATCTCTTTTTAGTATCTCTCTTTTGGTATTCGTATTTTGATAGAATACGGTATTTATACGAATACGGATATTTGTATATGAATATGAATATGGGTATTTGTATATGAATACAAATACAGGAATTCGTATTTTATACGAATATGGGTATATGTATTTTGATACGAATATGGGTGTATGTACCATATACTTGCATTAGTGTATTTGTATATATATTTATATATATACAAAAACAAGAGTGATAATTTTTTCTTATGCCATGCTTAATATTTCATCACCATCACCATTATCTTCTTCTTCCTCTTCACTTGAGTTTTAGTGAGTTGAGAAAGGAAAAGAAAAGGAGAGAAAAACACAGAGAAAACCACCACTACATCTCTAGTGACCAATTCCTAGCAAGTCTTGATCACTAGTTGCTGTACTTGTTAATTTTTAGTGTGAAGCTAGAGCTTGAATTAGGGTTCTCTCAGGTGGACCATCTTCGATGAGGAAAACCGACTCCTAAGCTCATTCCCGGTGTTCTTAGGAGCATAATAAATGGAAAGAAGACGAAGGACACGACTACAAAGGTAGGTATCACTAACCGAGTAGCTAAACTCCTTCTTGCTTACTAGTTTAGTGTTTGGATTCAATTCTAGGTCGTAGAGTCCGTGCTCGTGTTTAGAAAAATTTTGTTTTGTATTCCGCCTTAGCCGCAAGTTAGTGGCACTAGCACAAGCGTCTACTTACAAACTTAACTTGCGTGGCCAAAGTCAAGGTCATAAGCGCATGTTGTAAAACCTATATCTGGAGTTTCAAACATAAAGGAAACTTTCCTAGTGTGCGCATATCTTCTAGAGTGTGGTAATTTTGGTCGGCTTCCTTCAAAGTTATCACACAATAATAGACCCGATTCTCTCTGTGAGTAGTCATTACTCTTCGGGAGATTTTCACTTCATCATTAACTAACCTATTAGGTGTCTAGAAAGTGTTAATAAGGTTATGCCTCCGCGGAAATGAGATTATTTAATTAGGTCCGCGCGAAAGTATGGGGAACCTCCCTCGGAGTACCAACACTGGCCTGGCTGAACGGTTAGGGAACTTGTAAGATGTAAATGATCCCGACTACTTCTCCTTTTTGGGTTTGAAGGAGAATTCGAGGAAACTGTTGGAGCCATCCTGATTAAATAAAATGATTAACCAATCTAATCTCAATAGAGTGCATCTTTTTTCTCTCTTTCTTTTTGGCAGCGACCATGACCCACCTTAAACTATAACTCGTAAATCAAGTTGACCGAACCTTTTTACAAACCTGGTTTTATTTTGTCACAATTCACGACAAAGTCACATATATCTATACCACTCATGATTTACCCATTGCTTTCTCCACAACATTCTGTATCAATACAAAGATCTATATAGAATGGATAAAACCATCTCGTATAGTTACATACGAACTCGCAGAAATTTATTTCAGTTCAAGGATGGATTCTAGTTCTAGGGAAATTGAATATGATTATTCGATTGTCTTTTCTCTTTACCTTCTCTCAGGTTGCGAGGGCTCCTAGGATTAGGAGAGTACACCTAGTACACTTATTAGATAATCTTCTTCCAAACATTGGGCTGGGGTCGAAAAGTAAGGATAGAAAAAAACCAATTAGCCTAAGTATGAGGTACGAAAGGTAAGAAGTAAAGACATATAAATGTATTGGAGTAAGGATAATGGAAATTGTAACTAATATCATGAGTCTGATCAGGAAGAAGCATTACTAGGAATACCTGGCCACCCCCTCGAAACATTTTCATGTTTCAGTTTTATTGTGCGGTGTTAATTGAAAACTGTTTTCCCGGTTAGATTCTGACTCCAGAGTATGTATTTACTGGACTTGATTCTCACATCTGTATGGTGTTACAGATGCTGAGTGAGAGTAGAATATTAGAAATTGGGTGATTAGATCCTCAAATATCAGAATTTTTTGTAATTGGTAATTTTTAAGGAAATCACCTGGGTTTTGCATAACGACAAATATTTGGTTTTGAATATCCGTTGTTATGCATCAATTTCAAACTGATATATCTGTACATTTATTTTATAAAGTGAGATATAAATTTTTGAAATTATGGTTATGACATTTACCATTATCAGTTGATGATCAGGTAATGCGCATTCAATAACGGTGTAATTCTTCTTAACCATAATACAGTAATCAACCCACGACACACAGGGTTTGAATTATAAAACTCAGAGGACTTATACAAAGTATTGTATGTTGTTCGAGGTCCATTTGGAAAAGGGGTTGGTACTCGTACTATATTCCGTTTACTTATGACTTCTCTGGTTTTAGACACGCATTTCGTTGAAATACAAGGTCTAAATTTTGAGAAGATATAGGTATAAGAATAAAGTAGAGAATCACATGTTGGAAGTATCAGGATTCTTCGAGATTATCGAGGATGTAGATACTTATGCTAGGTATTCCGTCATAACTAATATTTTTGAGGACTTGCTTCTCTCTCAGATTACTCATCCGTGGATGTGCTTCTTGATGAGTAATACTGCATGGCCTTTTTCCATTTAGTCAATATGTGTTAATTATATATATCCCCTAGAGGCCATTGTTGTACATATGATATATATTATAATGGATGCTTGGATATATATAGAGAGGACTTTCTTGGTCGACATGATAGTATGCTATTTGGTTTCACTTTGTCTTAACATGTTGACTTGTATTAGTTTACTGTCTTACTCTCACATGTTGATAAAGCCCTTAGGATATGTACTCGACTACTGGGACTATGATGGGATCATACTAGTGGGGCCAGGGTAGTCAATGAGTACATCCTATAACTGTTCCTAGTCGAGGGTGTATCGAGACAGGGCATCGATACACCAGAGTAGACTAGCGTATATGCATCCTGACCAATATGATGGGCGATGGATGATCCTATATCTATCGGTGTTTGACATCAAAGATGGTGTACGGGTGCTCAGTGGAGACTGGGTACACTGAACGGACTCGCCGAGAACTCCTAGATGGATTTATACCAACCGTCAGATAGCAGTTCTCTGGTGACACTGGTACAGGTTAGTCTGCAGACTCGAGATCGTCATAGAGTCTTGTGTGATTCCCACTGTGCTTTGATTTCCACCTTACCACATCCAAAAGGGCGTGCAAAACGGTGGCTTTTGGGTACAGTCCCGAATCACATGGAGGCAATGAGCGATAGGAGGGGATTCGTCTCTCCCGGTATAGGGAGTTGATGTTGTGTTGTGTTCGATTGGCTATAACTGGAAGTCCCTGGCCAGGGCTGATATAGAGTGCTACTGGTAAGTGTTATCAGTAGTTTCTCAACCCGTTATGAGCCTCACATCGACACGACTTATCGGTTACTGGGGTCTGACGTTTACCACCCCTACACTTGATATGCGACATATCAGACGAAGAGACCGGACTGTACGGGAGTGTTACCGATTGGATTCACAGGAGAATGTACAGGCTTGCTTGTTGATCTTCTGATCGCGCAATACCTGGGTGGCTGTTACGTTTAGCTGACCGCTTGCAGCTTGTGGGTTTTTGATATGATCATCACCTACTGCCGGCTTATTGACGATTCTTTAGAGTCCTACACAGAGGTTTCCTAGCTCAGGCAAAACGGAGTAGGAGCACATATAGGATATGTGCGGGACCGAGAATAATACGTTATGAGATACCGTATCCTATTCTCGCGATATATGATATCGGCCGGGTATATGTGATATAGCTGGGTCATCGGATCAAGTGTTGATTCGATGAATCGGTACATGTTATATTAGTCGGTTATATGCGATATAGCCGGATTGTCGGATCAGGTGTTGATTCGGTAATTTAATGTATAATTATATATGTGATATATTGTATTACATTAACTAATATAAGCTCGCTTTATTAATTCATTTTCTCACCGGATAATACATTGATATATATGCGATATAAGTTAATTGTATTATTTTTTTTTGTTACAAAAATATATTATATATGTGATATATAATATTGTAACAAGTTATGATTACAAATGCAACAAGATTTGTGGAGATTAAACATAGTTAGGGTTTGATTTGGGTTAGCATTTGGGTTAGCTTTTTCATGAAACTTCATGAAGCTTTGTTTTGTTTTATGCTAAGATATTTTGTGTTGATATTTATTAACCCAACCAAAACCCTTTACCTTTGGTTTATTCTCTACATGAGTTAAGCCATTCATTCTTAACTCAAGGTTGGTTTTATAACCATAGCAATAATTCATTATTCATCACAAAAAGATTATCTTCTTCTTCTTCTTCTTCATTTCTCTTGAAAGAAAACCTTGACTAGCTTTTCATGTGTAATGATAAATGGTGAGAAATTAAAAATAAAAGAGAGCTGAATTCCTACTTCATCATCTTCATCTATTCTAGCCACTTCGATTAGGGTGTTCACTTATCTAATAAGTTGTTTAGTGAAGTGTAAGCTTGGGTTAAAAATTCTTCAAGGTAGATCATCTTCGAAAAGGAAGACTTGAACCAAGCATGGATCATTCGGCTTGTGGAGTCTCACTAGAGTCCGGAAGTTCATGGATCGCGGCGAAGAGACTACTACTTGGAGCTTATGAAGCGAAGGAACGGACTACAAAGGTTGTAATTGTTGGAGATAGTGCCCTCAAAGTCAATTATTGGATCGCAGGTACGTGATTACAATGATTGAGGCAGGACCTATACCGATATGACAGTCTTACTCGAGATGATAGTATGCTATCTGGTTTGTCTTTATCATCGCATACATGCTTTAGTTCACTACTGCATGATGATAGAGCCCATAGGATTCTTGCTTGACTACCAGCAGTATGATGGCGATCATATACGTGGGAGCTGGGGTCTGTAAGCACATCCTTAAATGTGTCCCTAGTCATGGGAGTTTCGAGACAGGGCATCGATACTCCAGAGTAGACTAGCGTATACAGTCGAGACCCCGACGAGGGGCGGTTGCCGGTCTCACAAGCCATTGGTGTTAGTTGGTTCACCTAAGATGTATACAGGTGCTCATTGGGTTATGAGTACACCGGACAGGACTCGCCGGGAACATGCTAGTTGGTATTATACATATCGTCAGATAGCAGTTCCCTGGTGATATGTGTACAGGTTAGTTTGTCGACCTGAGATCATCATTTGTCTCGTGTGAGTTCCCACTGTGCTTAGATTACTACCCTACCACGCTCAAAGGAGTTGTGCAAACAGGTTTTAGCTGGGTACAGTCCCGAGCCACATAGAGGCAGTGAGCGGATCGTCGGGGATTCGTCTCTCCCGGTATTGGGGGTTGATATCGCGCAGTGCAAGGGTGGCCATCACTAGGAATTCTCGACCGAGGTAGTGGAGAATTACTGATTTGGATCAGTAGTTTCTCAGGTGGTGATGGGCTTCATACCGACACGATTTATCGCGTTATTAGGGGTCTGACTTTATCCACCCCCTAGACTCGATATGCGATACTCTTTAGACGAACGGACCAGACTGTATATACATTGTCACTGTCAGGCTCAGTAGGGTTTATAGATGAGTTTGCTTGTCAGCTTCCCTTCCAATCAATACATAGGCAAACCGTTACGTACAGCTTGTACCTCTGACGTGCTAGAGGTTATACCCAGTGCCAGTATGTTGATGAGTCATTAGAATCCCCCACAGACACTTTCCCAAGTTCGGGAGAAACGTTGTAGAGGCCGTATGGGTTTTGTTAGTGTTTATGCCCTAGAAGGCCATTACTGTATCATACTAGTTTGTATATTACTTAATGGAAGCTTGAGATATTCACATGTATATAACAGTCTTGCTAAATATAGTAGTATGCTACTTGGTTTTTCTATCTTAATATGTGAGTATACGTATTGATAGAGCTCTTAGGATCTTGCTTGACTACCAGCGTTGTGATGGCAGTCACACTAGTGGGGGCTGGGTAGTCTACAAGCACATCCTTTTTCAGGTCCCTGGTCGTTGGATTATCGAGACAGAGCATCGATACTCCGGAGTAGACTAGTGTGTACGCTTCTCATCCCAGTTGGGAAGATGGTCTGTCCCATAGCCGTTAGTACGTTGTACTGGAGATAGTATGCAGGTGCTCATTAGGTTACGGGTACACCGGACAGGAATCATAGGGAACTGTTGGTTGGTTTTATACCAGTCATCAGTGAACAGTTCCCAGGTGACATGAGTACAGTATAGTCCGCAGACTTGACACTGCTACTTCGCCTCGAGTGTGTCCTACTGTTCTTAGATTGCTACCCTACCACGGCTCAAAGGAGTCGTGCAAACAGGTAGCAGTTAGGTGCAGTCCCGAGCACTTGGAGGCAGTGGCGGTTAGACAGGATTCGTCTCTCCCGGTATTGGGGGTTGATATCGCGCTGTGTCAGAGAGCCATTACGCAAAGTCCCTGGCCAGGGCAAGCGAGATTTGCTGGTAGGTTCCAGTAGTTTCTCAGGGTGTAATGGGCTTCCGTCCGACACGACTTATACCGCTATTAGGGGACTGACGCTTGCCGCCCCCCTAGGCCTGATATGCGATAGTCTAAGACGAACGGACCGGACTGTATGGAGATTGTCACAGCAGGCTCAGTAGGAGTTCGGATGGGTTTCCTCATCGGCCTTCTTATCGACAACTACCTGGGGACCGTTACGTACAGCTAGTGCCGCTTGCGGTCTGTGGTTAAACCCACTGCCAGCGTAGTAGTCGAGTCTCTAGAGTCCCACACAGAGAGTTTCCTACTCCAGGCGAAAAGATATAGAGGTCGTATGGTTTTACGACAAGGGTTCGGACGCATACGTGTGTTTACGCACGTACGACTTTCGGACAGTTTTTACCAGTCGGCTTTGGTTTAAGCCAGTTACTGGTATCCGGTTATTGGATTTATACAGTCTAAAGTTTTTCCGTATTTTTGCGGATCGGAGGGGCGTTCTCGTAAATACGCGAGAAGCTTCTAGAAGATGGTGACTAAGGAGGTTTAGGTGGCATATACATTGAATGAGATTAGTGAGTCATGAGAGTGATTCATCATTGTCATTAATGCATCATAAATGCTTAATGACTCATGATAATGAATCACCACTTGATATTTATGAAGCATGATTATTCATCACTTATTTTCTTTTCTTGATAAAAGTAAATGCTTCATATATATTATGATAACTCATAATCTTTATTCAATTATCATACACACATTCTCTCTCCTCAAGCTCTCTCTCTTCAAACCCTAATCCTCACCTCTCATGTGTTGAGAACAAGGATTAGTTAGACTAAAACAATCCATAACCCTCACTCTATCTCATCTATCTTCTTTGATTAGCAATCCAAGAAGGTTAGTTGCCTCAAGTTTAGAGGCTAAGCTTGGAGTTTTGCTCTCGGGTGGATCATCTACTACATCGAGAAGGCCGAGGAGGACGAGGAGATCGTAAAGCCGAAGGACTTGGTTCGTTAGGTATAATCCCTAAGCATAGTAGTTTAAAACATCTATGTGTTTGGTTAGTTATCGTTTAGCTTCGATTCAAGCGGTTAGTCGATGTTTGTTCACTAAACAAGTTCGTTTTTGAAAATTCCGCCTCCCCACAAGTATTGGGGTGTAGTACATCGACTTACAGTGGTATCAGAGCCTCGCTAAACAATAAATAACTTTTTTGCAAATTTGTATGAATTTCGAACAGAAAAAACGAAACCGGAAAAGCCCGAAAACTTCAGTTTCTGTCGATTTTTAAATGAAGTCCAAAAATTTTTCAGGGATGTTCAGAAAGCTTAAAATGACAGTAGTAGAACACACAAAAAATTTGGTCCCCTGAATCGCCTACGGCGCCGCGGATCCGCGGCGGATAGCACAGATCCCGCCGCGCTTCCGCCGCCGAGTTGACGATTCAGGGACCCATTTTTCTTGTGATGGTTCTCTGTGATATTTGGGATTTTCTGGTATTTTTTAATTTTTCTCAGGTTTCAAGTTTACAGAGAAGTATTGGAGCAATATTAAATGTGTTTAATCGATCGAAATTATACATTATTTGCTTATTGGATTATATCTGTGTTTGTATAATGTGTTCGTAAACCTCCCCTAACTGCTAGTATGTCGGTTGGCAGGGGGTTGCATATTTCTGTAATGGTTTTTACTGTTTGTGGATATGAACTGTGTTGGACTGTTGTGATGATTAGCCGGGGTTATGTGATTGGTTATTATTTAATTCATTTGATGTAAATGTAATTTATTGTAATATTATTTTGCGGGGCACATCCAGGTTGCGGTTGTAGCCACCGTTGTATTATTTCATTTTACTGTTTTTGCTCCTAGGACAGACCCAAGGTGGGGTGCACAAACTGCCGGGCGGGTAGTTTTCCGCACCCGTAGGGGTCGAGGGTGGGGTAATGGCTATTCATCACAACTGTGTAATCCGTATTTTGTTGCAGGCTCAAAACAAACACGGATTGCTTGCAAATCCAATAAAGTTCATCTGCGATCTGGAATGCCTATTATTGCGTCTGACGAATGTACAATATCTATATATGATAGCTATTTAGACGTCACTTATGTTTTACACCCGCGCTAGCCCAGCCCCCGCTCTGTCGTTAGTTAAGTAACCTAACGGGTGATGACGGGACCCCGTGGCGAATGCGGATGGCATAAGAGGACGTTGTATTTTCGTTGTTTTCTGCAATGATAGGTTAATGATGGGACGCATTATCTATAATGCAAAGAAAAACTAACCAAAGTTTAAATCGTTGGAACAATTTAAAAGAAACAACTCGGTTAATTTTAAAAACAGATATTTTTAAATGCGGAGACTTAACCACTCCTTTTAAAAGCTATCAGGTTCCTTCGGTTATATCAAGTTCACTACGTTCACGGTTTCGCCAAAAGCATTCGTAGCCCTCCGTCATTTCATCTGGGTATTCAGTAGTATTCAAGCTATGTATTTTGACCAACGCCAAGGCATAGTGTTTGGTAGTTGCTGGGTATTCATTTGTTGCATAGATAGATGAGTTAGTTTGGGACAGTCGTATGATCATTTTGGCCAACGTCAAGGATATGTACGGATGGGTTCAAATTAACAAGATAATGATGGGTAGAACTTGACATGTGACTTATGATATTTTGACCAACGCCAAGGTCATAAGAGCATGGGGCAAAAATATATATCGGGAATTTCTAAAGAAACTGAAATTTGCAAAGAGATGCATACCATTTGGAGTTTGATGAATGTTGGTAGGATTCCTTCAACATTATCATACGATGATATTTGGATCCCGATCCTACTGTGAGTATATGCTACTTATCAGGATATTCGTCACTTAACGATCAATGCTATAAACCAAGTAGGTGTCCAGAAAAGTGTCAGCGGGGTTACGCCCCCAGAGAAAAGAGGTTATTTAATTAAGGAACTTCGCGAAAGCGTTGGAAAACCTCCCTCGAAGTATCGACACTGGCCTGGCTGAACGGTTAAGCAAGTATTGTACGGTGAGAATAGTCCTGGCTAATTCTTCTTTTATGGTTTGAGGAAGGATTCGAGAAACAGTAGGAGCCATCCAGTTTAGATAAACTAAAAACCACTCTAAACTTGCAAGAGCATCATGCTAAAGAGTTTTCTTCTCTCTCTCCTAATTGCAGCGACCCTGAAAATGACTGGACTTAAGTTACTTTTAGAGAAAAATATACTGACAGGGCCAAACTATAAAGATTGGCTGCGGAATGTCAAAATGGCTTTGACCTATGACAAATTGAGGTACATCCTCACCGCTACGGCACCTGCTGTCCCTGGTCCCAAATCCAGCAATGCGGATAAGGAAATCCGCAAAACCTGGGATTTAGATTGCGCGAAAGCCAAGTGCATCGTGCTTGCCTCAATGAACAATGAACATCAGAGGAGGCACGAGGATATGACCCTAGATGGCATATTTCTCCATACAAAGGAACTTTATGGAGAGCAATCTCGTATAGCAAGATACGAGACCTCTAAGAACTTGTTTCGAGCGAGGTTGGCTGTCGGGCCATCAGTGGGAGAACATGTCCTAAAGATGATCGGCTATATTGAAGAGCTCGCAGACCTTGGGACGACTTTGGATAATGAGCTATATACAGACCTTATTCTCCAGTCCCTTCCTCCCACCTACGCCCAGTTTATCCTGAACTTCAACCTTCAAGGAAAAGAAGTTGAACTTTCGGAACTCCTGAACATGTTAAGGAGTGCAGAGGGCACCTTGCAGAAGGCAAGGGAAACACCCGCTATGTTTGTTGGCGGTGCATCTTCTTACGGGTCCAAGGCTAGGGCCAAAGGAAGGAAGAAGAAGGCCATCCCCAAACCTAGAGGAGGTGTTAGTAAGGTGGGAGGGAAGGGAAAGAAAAAGTTTGCGGTACCGGTAGTGGGCCAGGATAAGTGCTTCCATTGTCACAGGAAAGGGCACTGGAAGAAGGATTGCAAGGCATGGAACGCCAAGAACCAGAAACCGAAGCAAGCTATGGCTTCGACTTCAGGTGTGTTTGTAATTGAGAATTGTCTGTCGATCAACACTACTTCCTGGGTATTGGATACCGGATCAGGATCTCATATTTGCAATTCATTGCAGGCACTGAGAAACCGTAGAGTGCTGAAGGAAGGTGATATGACCCTAAAGGTTGCTAACGGAGCTAGCGTGGGAGCTGCGTCCGTCGGGGATTATCACCTAGGATTGACGAGTGGACACATTTTGGTTTTATATAACTGTTATTTTGTACCAAGCTTAACGTGTAATATCATATCAGTTTCCTTGTTATCAAATAAAGGTTATGATTTCACGTTAGTAAGAGATGTTATTAACATCCACCTTAATCATGGTTTGATTGGGTCCGGTACTCTAAATAACGGTATATATGTTTTAAACCAACTCCAAATTTTCAATGTCCAGAACACACTAAAAAGAAAGTCTCCAGATTTGAATAAAGCTTTCTTATGGCATTGTAGACTGGGTCACATCAATGAGAGAAGGTTGACTAAGTTGCATAGAGAAGGATATTTGGACTCGTTCGAATATCAAACTTATGACACTTGTCAATCTTGTCTTAAAGGAAAGATGACTAAGACTCCATTCACTGGACAAGGAGTAAGAGCGAGCGAGCTCTTAGGACTCATACACAGCGATGTATGTGGTCCATTGTCTACACATGCAAGAGGTGGTTTTTCCTATTTCATTACTTTCACGGATGATTACTCAAGATACGGATTCATTTATCTGATGAAACATAAATCCGAGGCTTTTGAGAAATTCCAAGAGTATAAGAATGAAGTAGAAAACCAAACAGGCAAAAGTATTAAGATACTGAGATCTGATCGAGGTGGAGAATACTTAACTGCCGAGTTCCTAGGTTACCTAAAAGAGAAAGGAATTCTCTCTCAGCTTACTCCTCCATACACTCCACAGCATAACGGTGTATCGGAGAGACAGAATCGAACCCTATTGGATATGGTACGATCCATGATGAGTAATGCTGAGTTACCGCGATCTTTCTGGGGTTATGCGCTAGAATCAGCGGCATATCTTTTGAACATGGTTCCTACCAAGACTGTGCCTACCATGGCATATCAGATGTTGAGTTGGAAGAAACCCTATCTTCAGTATCTGAAAATATGGGGATGTCCAGCTTTTGTTAAAAAGCAGCATGTGGACAAGCTCGAGGCACGATCAGTAAAGTGTCAGTTTGTGGGATATCCAAAGAACTCCAAGGGGTATCTATTCTATTACGCAGAGGAACAAAAGGTGTTTGTTTCTCGTAATGCCCATTTTCTAGAATATCAGTTTTTAGAAAAGGAAATAAGTGGGAGCGAAATAGAACTGGAAGAAATTCCAGAACCACAAACTGCTACTGAAAGTTTGGTAGAACCGATAGTTCAAGAAGAACAGGACATTCCCGCACCCCTCCGCAGGAGTAGTAGGCCGTCTCATCCGCCTGAGAGATACTACGGTTTTCTCATAGATGGGGATAGAGAGGATTGCATCATAGATGATGATGAACCTACTGACTTCCAGCAGGCCATCCAGAGCGGCGACTCGGTACGATGGCTAGATGCAATGCGGACCGAAATGGAGTCCATGTACACCAACAAAGTATGGACTTTGGACTTTGCTCCAGATGGGGTAAAACCCATAGGATGCAAATGGATCTTCAAGAAAAAGATTGGTGTAGATGGACAGGTGGAAACCTATAAGGCTAGACTTGTTGCAAAGGGTTTTCGTCAAAGACCTGGTTTGGACTATGACGAAACTTTTTCTCCAGTGTCTATGCTCAAATCCATTCGGGTCCTTCTTGCTATTGCTGCCTTCCATGATTATGAAATCTGGCAGATGGACGTAAAGACGGCTTTTCTGAATGGAAATTTAGAAGAGTGCGTCTATATGGATCAGCCAGAGGGTTTCAATCAGAGTGGGAGCAGCGGGAAAGTATGCAAGCTGCTTAAGTCCATTTATGGACTAAAGCAGGCATCGCGGAGTTGGAACATCTGTTTTGATGAGACGGTCAAAGAATATGACTTTATCAAAAATCCAAATGAACCGTGCATATATAGTAAAGTTGTAGCCAGAAGTGTTGTATTCCTCGTCTTGTACGTGGATGACATTCTATTGATAGGAAATGACATTCCTATGCTACAATCTGTCAAAGGATTCTTGTCACACAGGTTCTCTATGAAAGACCTGGGTGATGCCTCTTACATTCTGGGGATCCGGATCTATCGTGATAGATCCAAGAGGATGTTGGGACTTTCGCAGTCCAGGTATATCGACACTGTACTGAAAAGATTCAGTATGGAAGATTCTAAGCGCGGTAATCTACCGGCTTGTCACGGAATCACCCTCTCCAAAGAGATGTCTCCCATGACTGATTTGGAAAGGGAACGCATGTCTATTATACCCTACGCTTCTGCGGTAGGCTCTATAATGTATGCGATGTTGTGCACCAGACCAGATGTAGCTTATGCACTAAGCGTGGTAAGCCGGTATCAGTCAGACCCAGGGGAGAAGCACTGGATAGCAGTAAAGAACATTCTCAAGTACCTGAGAAGGACTAAGGAGATGTTCTTGGTTTACGGCGGAAAAGACCTCAGGTTGGAGGCCTTTGCTGATTCCGGCTTTCAGAGTGATAAGGACGATTCCAAGTCCATGTCGGGTTATGTCTTTACCCTCAATGGAGGGGCGGTGTGCTGGAAGAGCTCCAAGTTGGACACCGTTGCTGACTCGACGATGGAAGCGGAGTATATAGCTGCTTGCGATGCCGTAAAAGAAGCAGTCTGGATGAAGAAGTTCCTAACAGAACTTCAGGTGGTTCCTACCATTGTTGATCCAATACCTCTGTATTGCGACAACAACGGAGCTATAGCTTTAGCGAAGGAACCAAGGTCCCATCAGAAGTCCAGACACATCTTAAGGCGGTATCACCTGATCAGGGAGATCATTGATCGTCAGGAGATCGAGGTTCGGAGAGTTGCTTCTGAAGAGAACATTGCCGATCCATTCACGAAGGCCCTACCTCAGATTTAGTTCGAGAGGCTACTCGAGATCATCGGTCTGCGATACGCCAGTGCATGGCCCTAGTGCAAGTGGGAGATTGTTAGTGTTTATGCCCTAGAAGGCCATTACTGTATCATACTAGTTTGTATATTACTTAATGGAAGCTTGGGATATTCACATGTATATAACAGTCTTGCTAAACATGGTAGTATGCTAATTGGTTTTTCTATCTTAATATGTGAGTATACGTATTGATAGAGCTCTTAGGATCTTGCTTGACTACCAGCGTTGTGATGGTAGTCACACTAGTGGGGGCTGGGTAGTCTACAAGCACATCCTTTTTCAGGTCCCTGGTCATTGGATTATCGAGACAGAGCATCGATACTCTGGAGTAGACTAGTGTGTACGCTTCTCATCCCAGTTGGGGAGATGGTCTGTCCCACAGCCGTCAGTACGTTGTACTGGAGATAGTATGCAGGTGCTCGTTAGGTTACGGGTACACCGGACAGGACTCACAGGGAACTGTTGGTTGGTTTTATACCAGTCGTCAGTGAACAGTTCCCAGGTGACATGAGTACAGCATAGTCCGCAGACTTGACACTGCTACTTCGCCTCGAGTGTGTCCCAATGTTCTTAGATTGCTACCCTACCACGGCTCAAAGAAGTCGTGCAAACAGGTAGCAGTTGGGTGCAGTCCCGAGCACTTAGAGGCAGTGGCGGTTAGACAGGATTCGTCTCTCCAGGTATTGGGGGTTGATATCGCGCTGTGTCAGAGAGCCATTACGCAAAGTCTCTGGCCAGGGCAAGCGAGATTTGCTGGTAGGTTCCAGTAGTTTCTCAGGGTGTAATGGGCTTCCCTCCGACACGACGTATACCGCTATTAGGGGACTGACGCTTGCCGCCCCCCTAGGCCCGATATGCGATAGTCTAAGACGAACGGACCGGACTGTATGGAGATTGTCACAGCAGGCTCAGTAGGAGTTCGGATGGGTTTCCTCATCGGCCTTCTTATCGACAACTACCTAGGGACCGTTACGTACAGCTAGTGCTGCTTGCGGTCTGTGGTTAAACCCACTGCCAGCGTAGTAGTCGAGTCTCTAGAGTCCCACACAGAGAGTTTCCTACTCCAGGTGAAAAGATATAGAGGTCGTATGGTTTTACGACAAGGGTTCGGACGCATACGTGTGTTTACGCACGTACGACTTTCGGACAGTTTTTACCAGTCGGCTTTGGTTTAAGCCAGTTACTGGTATCCGGTTATTGGATTTATACAGTCTAAAGTTTTTCCATATTTTTGCGGATCGGAGGGGCGTTCTCGTAATTACGCGAGAAGCTTCTAGAAGATGGTGACTAAGGAGGTTTAGGTGGCATATACATTGAATGAGATTAGTGAGTCATGAGAGTGATTCATCATTGTCATTAAAGCATCATAAATGCTTAATGACTCATGATAATGAATCACCACTTGATATTTATGAAGCATGATTATTCATCACTTATTTTCTTTTCTTGATAAAAGTAAATGCTTCATATATATTATGATAACTCATAATCTTTATTCAATTATCATACACACATTCTCTCTCCTCAAGCTCTCTCTCTTCAAACCCTAATCCTCACCTCTCATGTGTTGAGAACAAGGATTAGTTAGACTAAAACAATCCATAACCCTCACTCTATCTCATCTATCTTCTTTGATTAGCAATCCAAGAAGGTTAGTTGCCTCAAGTTTAGAGGCTAAGCTTGGAGTTTTGCTCTCGGGTGGATCATCTACTACATCGAGAAGGCCGAGGAGGACGAGGAGATCGTAAAGCCGAAGGACTTGGTTCGTTAGGTATAATCCCTAAGCATAGTAGTTTAAAACATCTATGTGTTTGGTTAGTTATCGTTTAGCTTCGATTCAAGCGGTTAGTCGATGTTTGTTCACTAAACAAGTTCGTTTTTGAAAATTCCGCCTCCCCACAAGTATTGGGGTGTAGTACATCGACTTACAGGTTTATGGCAAGGTTCAGAAAATGCACGTACGTTTTCGCACGTGTCATTTTTCGGGCAGATAATACTGGTCGATTTTGGTTTAAGCCGGATCCGAGTATTATACTGTGTAGATATAATATCTTTGTCTCAGTTGCATTTGTATTCGGTCGTAATACAAATGCGGGTATGTTTATACCGATATAGGGTTATCCCGAAATCCGTTTCGGGATAGCTTTTGGAAGTTGCCAGTTTTCAGTTTTCTATCAGCCTATTTAACAGTCGGTTAAATGCGGATTTATCTTTTCTTGATGAGGTGAGTCAGTGTTCTAGAAGGTTCTAGAGAGGGTGACAAGGCTTGATGAGTCATTAGTTCATTTATTAGTGCATTTAATGACAAGGTGACTAGGTTAATTGTGATTGGTTTGCATTTAATAATTTCTAGTGATTCATGCTTTGAAGTTATGTGATGATAAGTTCAGAGCTTATTGTCACCCCTCTCTTGCTCCTACACTCACCTCCCTCCTCTCCTTTATATGGCCGGCCCCTCTTGTGGGAATTGATTCATTCATTTTTGCAAAAGATTATGATAGTTTAGTGTATGGAAATTTCATATAGTTTGATTTCCATTTACCCGATTCCAAATGGCAACTTCTTTTAACCGTTCGTCCATAGCCTTGGACGTAATGAGACAAAGTGTTCTACTCATTCTCTACATCATCTTGGTCATCTCTTTTAGCAAACTTGACGACCGAGTTGCCTCGGTTCAGAGGAGGGAGCCCGTTTAAAGATCCGTCGACGTGGTGCCACCTGGACGAGAAGAATGGAGATTCTGGAGATCGGAGCAGCCGCAACAAGCGTGGGATGATGGTCGAAGACCGAAGGATTCGGATCGTTCGGTATAACATTTCTACCCACTTTGTAATTTGTTAGTTTAGCTTTAATGGCAGATCCGGGTTACGGTACGCGATAACGCCAGTTGTAAAAAGTTTTTGTTCCGCATATGGCGTCTGTTAGACGGCCGGGACGCTACCGTGGACTTACAGTGGTATTAGAGCCTCACCATTAAGCTATACTAAGTTGCGCTAACACGTTTAAAATATCGATCGAACCGAATTTCGAAAATCACATTTTTCAGCACCTGAGTTTCTGTCGATTTTTAAAGGGGCCTAAAAATAATTTTACATATCACAGAAAGCAAAGCACGGTTTTCTAAGAAAACGGGAAAATTTTGAGCACGTGACCGCCGCGGATCCGCTGTCAAACATAGGGTTTGACCGCGGAACCGCGGCAGTACTGTGGGAACAGTGCATCAAAATTCTCCAGTGGGCTTTTCTTGGGAAAATGTGGTTTTTAGTACTGTTCATTTGGGCCCAGATTTTGTTACTATACAGCAGAAGTACGTGGGGGCCCACTTCGGGAAATTTAGTCGATCGAAATTTTAAATTTGTTAGTATGCAGTACTTACTTTATATCTCCGACCGGGAATGTCATTTGATCGGTAAACCGCGTCTAATTGCTATAGTTCTTTTAGACGGGTTTGCGAACGTGACATTCGCGTTGATGTTCTGTGTTGTGTTGTAATGTTGCGGATATGTCATGGTGGATAGCAGGGTGCAATGATAGTGATGTTTGGATTTATTTGTACATTTGATATTGCGGGGGGAGCGTCCAACATGTGGACTGCCGTCATTGCCTGTTTGTATAATATTCTTTTAGGGCACGACCAGGTTGAGGTCGATGTACCCGTTGTACATATTTTTATTTCTGTACTAGGTTTATCCCACGAAGGAGTGCACGGATAGCCGGGTTCTGGATGGCAACGGGTCCATATCTCATGGCTTTGAGAGGCAGAGGGACCTCACTCTAGAATTGACAGACTATTCGCCGCACTCGTAAGGGGTACAGGTTGACCCAAGGAGGGGTGCTCAATTTACCGGATTCCGTGAAGTGTTGGGTGTTCCATTCACTATGCTGTGGGGACTACCTCGCTTTAGGTTTTGGCGGGTAACTTGCCGCAACCGTAGCGGTCTAGGTTTCATTGCACAGGCTATCCACACGACCAGGGGAACGTCGGGTTTCAGCAGCGGCTCTGTGAAACCCGGGGATTCCAGATTATCTGTATTGTTCTGTGATGCTTATTACTTTTCTGTATTGTTTCATATTATCACGCCTGGAGCGATTATTGTATATTGGTATATATACTATTAGATATTGTATATGTTTTACACCCGCGCTAGTCCAGCCCCCGCTCTGTCGTTAGTTAAGTAACCTAACGAGTGATGACGGGACCCAGTGACGAATGCGGATGGCATATACGTACATTTTATTTTCGTTCTTTTCTGGTGTGATTGATTGATGGGACTGCATTGATTCTTATCAATGCAAGGATAAAACAAACCTATATTTGATGTTGTTGGAACCAATTTTAAAAGTGTTATTACAAAGACGTTTCCTTTTGTTTTGCATAGTGATATTCAGTTAGAATATCCCGCACCTCATTCGACGAGGCAAGGGCCGAGATCCCTTCACCGGGAGTGACCCCTTGGGCATAAGTTTACGTCAGGGTAATAACTTCAATATAGTCGATTACAAGTTGCTTTGCATCGCGGTATTCAGTTGGAATATCCTGCACCTCATTCCACGAGGAAAGAGCCGAGATCCCTTCACCGGGAGTGACCTCTTTAGCAAAACGTTTTCGCCACTATATTTTTATAAAAAGCAATCAGTTTCCTTCAACGAGATCAAGTTCATTACGTTAAAGGTTTTTCGCCAAAAACCAGCCGTAGCCCTCCGTCATTTCTTATGGATGGTCAGTAGTATTCAAGCTATGTATTTTGACCTAACGCCAAGGCATAGTAATTGGTAGCTGCTGGGTATTCATTTGTTGTAAAGATAGATGCGTTAGTTTGGGACAGTCGTTCTGTCATACTTGGCCCTTCGTCAAGGGCATGTGCGGGTGGGTTCAAATTAACCTGGATAATGACGGATAGAACTTGACATGTGACTTATGATATTTTGACCTAACGCCAAGGTCATAAGAGCATGGGGAAAAATTACATCAGGAGTTTCAAACATAAAGCAAACTTGCCAGATATGCGCATACCTTCTGGAGTGTGATAACTTGAGTGGCTTCCATCAAGTTATCATGCGATGATAGTTGGATCCCGATTCTCACTGCTGAGTTGGTTTACTCTTCGGGTGATCCCGACTAATTCTTCTTTCAGGTTTGGTGGAGAATTTGAGATTACAGTGGAAGGTTTCCTGATTAGATAAGTGATAACCATTCTGATCTAGGTTAGAGTGCACGCAAGGTGTTTCTTTTCTCTCTCTCTCTCTCTTTGGCAGCGACCTTTGACCGACCCTAGACTATGACTCGGTGACCAAGTTGACCGAACCTTCTTAAAATACTGACTTTTGGATTGTCTGAGTTGCATAAGTCATTGCCGCTCCTTCTTTTACCCTTTGTATTTCTAAGAACACCCCGTATTATTACGGCCATCCACTTCCATTAGATGAATCCATCGTATGGTTATATACGAACTCGAAGGGACTTCTTCGAGGATGGATCCAGGTTCAGGAGAAATAGAATTGGATTATTCAGTTGTCTTTTATTATCACCTTCTCTCAGGTTGCGAGAGCTCCTTAGTTTAGGAGAGTACACCTAATACGCTTATTGGATAGTCTTATTCCAAATCATAGGCAGGTGCCGAAATGTAGGGAATGAGGAAAACCAATTAGCCTAAGTAGGGTGTGCAGAAGGTAATATGTAAAGACAAGATAAAGGGATTAGAAAGAGGCCAAAATAAATTGCGACAGTTATCATTCACGACCAAACCGCGTACTTCATCGCCACTCCTATTTCATCTTTAATAGAATAAGGTATTATTCAGTTGTCTTTTATCATCACCTTCTCTTAAGTTGCGAGTACTCCTAGGATTAGGAGGGTACACCTATTATGCTTACTGGATAGTCTTCTTCCAAACCATAGGCTGGTGCCGAACGGTAGGGAAGGAAGAAAACCATTTAGCCTAACGAAGGTGTACAGAAGGTAACGACTAAAGACAAACAAAGGGATTTGGAGAGATGGCAATGAAATAAACGGTTAAAGTCATGAATAGGATTATGGAAGAGGCATTACTAGGAATACCAGGATACCCCTACGAAACATTTTCATGTTTCAGTTACACTGTGCATTCTTAAAGGAAAACTGATTTCCCGATTAGATACTTACTCCAGGGTATGTATTTACCAGGTTCTATTCTCATATCTGTATGGTATTTACAGATGATGAGTGGGAGTAAGTTATTGGGAATAAGGTTATCATCCTCACTATATCGGAATTCGTTGTAATTGGTGATATTTGAGGAAATCGCCTGGGTACAGTTTTCAACCAACGACACACAGGTTTTGAGTTATTCAACTCAGCGGACTTATACAGAGTATTGTATGTTGTCCAGTGTCCGTAAGGACAAAGGGGTAGGTCCTCGTACTATGTTCTGTTTACTTGTGACTTCTCTAGTTTTAAGACAAGTGTTTCGTAGAAATACAATGTCTAAGTTTTGAGAAGTTATGGGTATAAGAATAAAGTAGAGAACCAGATGTCGCAAGTATCAGGATTCTTCAAAGAGATTGAAGATGTAGATTCTTGTGATTAGTATTCAGATGATAGTAATGGTTTTGAGAAACATGTTTCTCTTTCAGGTTACTTATAATTGGATGGATTCCTAAGTTGAGTAATGCTGATTAGCCTTTTTCCATTAAGTTGTTATGCACTGGAGACAGCTGCATGATTTGAATCTGGTTCTAATTAAATTAGTGCCTCCGTTTCTATATTGGATATAGAATGGTTCATATCTTAACGATGTTAAGATACGGGGAGTTGTCCAGCTTTTGCTTAAAACCAGACACTGGATAACTCAAGGCACGTTTCTGTAATGGCTGTTTGTAGGTTGACCCTGGCTTTGACGAGGGTTGACATTTCTACCATCTGGGAGATCAATAGTGATATTATTCTTGACTCGCCACAGTTTTAGTAAAAATGTATTTTTTTCAGAAAACAGTAGTGGGAGTATGGTAGAACTGGAAGTGATTCCAGAACCGCAAACGATTACGGAAAATTTAATAGGACCATTATATTCAATCAGGTTTGACATTCCATTAGCCACTCCGCAGATATGGTGGGTAACCTCAGACACCCGAGAGGTACTCCGGTAGCCTCAAGGACGGTGATAGGGAGGTTCTTGTTTACCCAGACTTGACACTACTGTTGTTCCAGACTATGAGACCCAGCAGAAGGATAAGTATAGCGTCGTTCTAAACTAGCTTTAGAAGTGTACGTATATATTATTCTGCCAGAGGGTTGTCGTAGTCAGTGGGAGCAGCGGAAGCATAGTGGACAAGGTGCTTATGTCTATTAATAGACTTGAGCAGATATAGCGGAGATTAGATCATCTAATTTTGATGAGACAGTCTTGGTTTTGACTTCATCAGAATAGGGGATAGATCTGTTGAGAAGGTAGTATGGTGTGATGTCCTGGTATTTGGATAACATACACATAGTAGGAAGTAAAATTCCTATAAAACGATCGGTTGTAGTTTGGTCGTCACACAGTTGTTTCTCAACAAAGGATATGGATATAATATCAGACATTTTGGATTTGGGTAGTTTCCCAATGTGGGTACAGTGACAGTATTCTAATAGTTTTTAGAATAGATGACTCCTAGCATGGTGGTGTACCTGCAGATGATGGAGTCACCCTCTCTAAAGGTGTCTTAAAGACTAAAGGGGAGAGGGATGTGCATGATTGGCAGATCACTTGCTTAGGCAATTGAGTCAATCGTGAGATGTCAAGTACCACACCAGATGTAGTTTTTGCACTTGATGCGATAAGTTTATATTAATCCAATCCTGAAGAAACATAAGGGAGCAGTTTTAGAACATAAAGTGGATGTTCTACGGACTTGATGACGGCAGCCTCCTTCGGGAGACGGTTATCATTCCAGGCATCCAAGGTGACCTGGTTGACAGAGTGATTGTCACAGTTATAGTTTTCCCTCTGACGAGGGACAGTATTATGGACAGGTGGTCCAAGAGGATACTGTGGGAGGCATGGTGCTGGATACTGATTAGGTTCAGTTATCAAAACGGTTTAAGAAGTTTGGATTTGGAGTTCATTTAAGAACTAGGTCCCATCAGATATCCAGACATATTCTAAGATAGGTATTGCTCAATTCGGGAGATGGCTTTCTCCGCGAACTTGAGATTGAGAGAGACGTAGAAAGAAACATCAGGGTGGATCCACTCACTGAGGCTATTTCTCGAACACAAGAGTTTTAGAAACTAGCTTTGTGAAACTGATTAGTAGAGGAGTTGGAAGTTCGGTATCACATGGGCTATGAGTATGCGACATCGCAATAATTAGCCTTGAGTGCAAGTGGGAGATTTTTGGAGATAGTGCCCTCAAAGTCAATTATTGGATCATAGGTACGTGATTACAATGATTGAGGCAGGACCTATACCGATATGACAGTCTTACTCGAGATGATAGTATGCTATCTGGTTTGTCTTTATCATCGTATACATGCTTTAGTTCACTATTGTATGATGATAGAGCCCATAGGATTCTTGCTTGACTACCAGCAGTATGATGGCGATCATATACGTGGGAGCTGGGGTCTGTAAGCACATCCTTAAATGTGTCCCTAGTCATGGGAGTTTCGAGACAGGGCATCGATACTCCAGAGTAGAATAGCGTATACAGTCGAGACCCCGACGTGGGGCGGTGGCTGGTCTCACAAGCCATTGGTGTTAGTTGGTTCACCTAAGATGTATACAGGTGCTCATTGGGTTATTAGTACACCGGACAGGACTCGGCGGGAACATGCTAGTTGGTATTATACATATCGTCAGATAGCAGTTCCCTGGTGACATGTGTACAGGTTAGTTTGTCGACCCGAGATCGTCATTTGTCTCGTGTGAGTTCCCACTGTGCTTAGATTACTTCCCTACCACGCTCAAAGGAGTTGTGCAAATAGGTTTTAGTTGGGTACAGTCCCGAGCCACATGGAGGCATTGAGCGGATCGTCGGGGATTCGTCTCTCCCGGTATTGGGGGTTGATGTCACGCAGTGCACGGGTGGCCATCACTAGGAATTCTCGGCCGAGGTAGTGGAGAATTACTGATTTGGATCAGTAGTTTCTCAGGTGGTGATGGGCTTCATACCGACACGATTTATCGCGTTATTAGGGGTCTGACTTTATCCACCCCCCTAGACTCGATATGCGATACTCTTTAGATGAACGGACCGGACTGTATATACATTGTCACTGTCAAGCTCAGTAGGGTTTATAGATGAGTTCGCTCATCAGCTTCCCTTCCAATCAATACATAGGCAAACCGTTACGTACAGCTTGTACCTCTGACGTGCTAGAGGTTATACCCAGTGCCAGTGTGTTGATGAGTCATTAGAGTCCCCCACAGACACTTTCCCAAGTTCGGGAGAAACGTTGTAGAGGCCGTATGGGTTTATGGCAAGGTTCGGAAAATGCACGTGCGTTTTCGCACATGTCATTTTTCAGGCAGATAATACTGGTCGGTTTTTGTTTAAGCCGGATCCGAGTATTATACTGTGTAGATATAATATCTTTGTCTCAGTTGCATTTGTATTCGGTCGTAATACAAATGCAGGTATGTTTATACTGATATGGGATTATCCTGAAATCCGTTTCGGGATAGCTTTTGGAAGTTGCCAGTTTCCAGTTTTCTATCAGCCGTATTTAACAGTCGGTTAAATGCGGATTTATCTTTTCTTGATGAGGTGAGTCAGTGTTCTAGAAGGTTCTAGAGAGGGTGACAAGGCTTGATGAGTCATTAGTTCATTTATTAGTGCATTTAATGACAAGGTGACTAGGTTAATTGTGATTGGTTTGCATTTAATGATTTCTAGTGATTCATGCTTTGAAGTTATGTGATGATAAGTTCAAAGCTTATTGTCACCACTCTCTTGCTCCTACACTCACCTCCCTCCTCTCATTTATATGGCCGGCCCCTCTTATGGGAATTAATTCATTCATTTTTGCAAAAAATTATGATAGATTAGTGTATGGAAATTTCATATAGTTCGATTTCCATTTACCCGATTCCAAATGGCAACTTCTTTTAACCGTTCGTCCATAGCCTTGGACGTAACGAGACAAAGTGTTCTACTCATTCTCTACATCATCTTGGTCGTCTCTTTTAGCAAACTTGACGACCGAGTTGCCTCGGCTCAGAGGCGGGAGCCCGTTTAAAGATCCGTCGACGTGGTGCCACCTGGACGAGAAGAATGGAGATTCTGGAGATCGGAGCAGCCGCAACAAGCGTGGGATGATGGTCGAAGACCGAAGGACTCGGATCGTTCGGTATAACATTTCTACCCACTTTGTAATTTGTTAGTTTAGGTTTAATGGCAGATCCGGGTTACGGTACGCGATAGCGCCAGTTGTAAAAAGTTGTTGTTCCGCATATGGCATCTGTTAGACGGCCGGGGCGCTACCGTGGACTTACAATAATCCCTTTTCTTTTAGATGTAAAGTTGTTTACATGCTTGTTTACCCTAATTATCTAGCAAAGATCCTCGCTTTAGGTTGTTCGGCACTTGAAAATTTTAGATTTGGCATGGTTGATGCCTTATAGAGCCTTGTGACAGTGCTTAGTAACCTTACAACATGCACTGGAAACAGCTGCATAATTTTTGAATCTGGTTCAAATTAAATTAGTGCCTTTATTTCTATATTGGATATAGAATAGTTTCATATCTTAACGATGTTAAGATATATGGAGTTATCCGGCTTATGGTTTAAACCAGAATTCGGATAAACTCAATGCACGTTTTAGTAATGGCAGTTTGTGGGTTATCCCAGGCTTTGACGAGGGTCAACATTCTACCAGTTGCAAGATCAATAGTTATATTGTTCTTGACTCGCCACCTTTTTAGTACAATGAATTCTTTTCAGAAAACATTAGTGGAAGTATGGTAAAACTGGAAGTGATTCCAGGACTACAAATGGTTACTAAATATTTTGTAGAACCTAAGGATTCAATTAGATTCAACAATCCAGTAGCCACTCCGCAGATTTAGTGAATAACCCCAGCCACTCGAGAGGTACTTTGGTCTCCTCAAAAACAGTGACAGGGAGGTTTTGATGACCCAAGCTTATCACTACTGTTGTCCTAGACTATGAAATCTAGCAGATGGATGACTATAACGTCATTCTAAATTGAATTTAGAATTGCACATGTATATGACTCTACCAGAGGGTTGTTGTAGTCAGTGGGAGTAGTGGAAGCTTGGTAGGTAAGATGCTTATTTCTATTTATAGACTAAAGTAAGAAGAGCGGAGATAGGTCATCTATTCCTGACGTAACAGTCATAGTATTTGACTTCATTAATAATAACGGATAGACTTGATAAGAAGATATTCTGATGACTATATCTATATATCAGAAGTATGTCATCCAAAAACCAGGACAGTACTCCTAACTCGGGTACTTTGACACTATTCTAAAGTGTTTTAGAATGGATGGCTCCTGACATGGTGGTGTTCCCGCAGATAATAAAGTCACCCACTCTAAAGAGATGTCTTCTATACTGATCTGAAGAGGGACTTGCATGATTGACATATCACTTACTTAGGCAATTGTGTCAATCATGAGATGTCAAGTACCACACCGGATATTGCTTTTGCACTAGCTGCAATAAGCAGATATTAATCCAATCCCAGAGAAATATTGGGAAGCAGTTATAAACATTAGAGAATATTCTTGGTATATAGTAACAGCAGCCTCCTTCAGGAGGAGATTATCATTACAGGCTTCCAAGGTGACTTGGAGACAAAGTGGCTATCAGAGTTAAAGTTTACCCTCTTTTGATGGGAAGTATGTTGGACAGTGATCTAAGCGGATAGTGAGGTAGACATGGCACAAGATAATGATTAAATTTAGTGGAAGATATAGTCTAAGAAGTTTGTTGGATTTGGAGTTCATTTATGAACTTGGTCCCATCAGATATCCAGACAAGTTCTAAGACAAGTATCTCTCATTTTGAGAGATAGTCATTCTCCACGAAGTTAAGATATAGAGAGATAAAGATAGAAACATTGGAGCGGATCCACTCACTGAGGCTATTTCTCGAACACGAATGTTTCACAAACATACTTTGCGAAACTGATTAGTAGAGAAGTTGGGTGTTCGGCATCACGCGGGCTGTGAGTATGCGACACTGCAATAATTAGCCTTAAGTGAAAGTAGGAGATTGTTGGCTATAGTGCCCTTAAGGCAATTGTTGTAATCGCAGGCAGGCAATTGTTGTAATCGCAGGAAGACCTGTAAGAGTATAACAGTCTTACTCGAGATGATGGTATGCTATCTAATTTTTCTATATCATCATGTACATGTATTATGTGGTATTACAGATCACTATTACATGTTGATAAAGTGAAAATATGTCCTGACACCTCTACTAGGATTTTAACAAGAGCAAGTATGCAATTTTAAAAATCTAGAGGGCTAAGACTGGTAGCTAGGATCAAACTAAAGGTTTAGGGTTAGAAGAGAAAGCAAACTAGAGCTAAACTAAGTGATGAAAAAGCTACAACCTTCGTAGCCAAGTCCTTCACTTTTAAAGCTCCAAGTAGTAGTCCCTTGAACTCTTTCTTAAGCTCCACTTGAAGAAATGAACTAGATTTCTCGATGCCTTCTTTGTCGAAGATGATGCACCTTGAGGCAACTCTAGTTCAAGCTCTCACTTCACTAATAAAACTATCAGTGAAGAGAACAATCTAAACTAATTTGCTAATTTAGTTTATCTTGAAAATGTAGGATTTTAGCTCACTTAAATTTCTTTCATTTTTCTTTTCTCTTGAATGAATAGTGATTCAAGAGAAGAGTTGAAGAAGATGAAAATGGAGATGAGAATGGCTTGGAATGAGGATAATCATTCAAATAATGAACTTATTTCATTTAAAAATAAAAGCAAAATGAGTCATGGCTACTACATGCTTCTAAAGCAATGACTCATTTCTTTTCCTAAAAGATCAAATATGTAAATCATTATCTTCTTATCCTTTATCCCATGTAATTCTCATACACACAACTCTTGTGTATAATCAACCATTTCAAATTTATGAAAAATTAAAGTGAGCGTAATATTAGTGTGTGTGTGTGTGTGTGTGTGAGAATAATGGAAGAAAGAGGCCATAGGAAGGGATTTCCACCTATGGAGTGAAAAAATATAACCTCCACCATTTTTTCTGACGATCGGCATCCATCATCATCATCGTTATCATCTAAGATGTGCATACACCAAATTTCATGTGATTCCACCACCTTTTCACCGTTGAATTAGCAATGTAAAAAGTTCTATTGTCGGTAAACTATTAATTTTAAACCAACTAAATCAACGGTGAAAAAATGGTATAATCACATGAAATTTGGTGTATCCGCATCTTAGATGATAATGATGAAGGTGATGCATGCCGATCGTCGAAAAAAATAATGGAGGGTGCATTTTTCCGACACCATAGGAGGAAATTCTCTCCTATGGTACATTTCCTCCATTAATCTCTCTCTCTCTCTCTCTCTCTCTCTATATATATATATATATATATATATATCAAATTATTAAATCAATACTTGATTTAATAACCCGGTTATATCAAATATAATCCGGCTACTATTAAATAATGCTAGATTAGAATACGGTATCATATATCCATATTTAATCAAGCTCCCGCACATATCTCCATACATGCCTTACTTTATTTCGGTTGAGCAAGGAAAACACTATGTGGGACTTTAAAGGCTCGTCAATATGCTGGTATTAGGCAATGATCACATCAAACACCTACAAGCACTTCAACGGTACTAATGAAAGTCTACCCTAGCACCACTACAAGATTAAAACCAGCATCAAGCATGCAACTTTAAAAATTTCTTGGTGCTAAGCTACACTAACTAAGGATCAAACTAGATTATTAGGGTTTAGCATGATATCTAAAGAACTTTACACTAAGTGAAGAATGCTACAACCTGTGTAGACCAAGTCCTTCTCTTCTCAAGCTTCGGGTAGTAGTCCCTACGACTCCACTAGGCTCCACTTGAAGAAGGATCGAGCTTCCTACGTGACCTTCGTGTCGAAGATGACCCACCTGAGGCTCTTCTAATCCGAGCTACCTCTTCACTAAACTAGCTTTCTGAAGGAAACACCCTAAACTCAAGTGCTAATCATGTGTAAGATGGTGAAGTAGGGGTTGTAAACTCAATAGGTTGATGCAAAGCCCTATGATTCACATCACATGTGAGAATTAGGGCTTTGAGGTGGAGGAAGAAGAAGATGGTGAGAGCTAGAGAGAGTGAAGCAAAATCAGCTAAGGAAAAAGAACAAGTGTAGAATGGCTTCACACAATGAACTCTATTATTGAAGCATGGAATTCCTTTCATTATAAAAATGAATCATACTTCAATAGTAAAGCCAAACCATTAAATTAATGAGCAAAGACATGCTTCACCCCTCCACAAATATCTTCTCATTTTCCACCTCATTTTCTATATTCTCAAAATAGAAAATCTATGCCATGCTTCATAATATACATATATATATATACATACATACATACATACATACATATATCATATATATATATATATATATATATATTAAGAAGAAAATAATTTGTGAGCTATAATATTAGTTAATAATATAATTATATCAAATTATTAAATCAACACTTGATTTAATAATCCGGTTATATCACATATAACCGACTAATATCATTTATATGTATATCACATTATCAAATCAACACTTGATTCAATAATCCGGTTATATCACATATAACCTAACCGATATCAAATAACCGCCAGATTAGAATACGGTATCACATACTCGTATTTAATCAGGCCCCCGCACATATCAACATACGTTCCCTACTTCGTTTCGCTTGAACTAGGAAACCACTATATGGGACTCTAAAGACTCGTCAATACGCCAGCAGTAGGTAATGATCACATCAATTACCCACAAGCCATCAGCAGTACTAGCTGAACGTAACGGCTACCCAGGTATTGAGCGAATACAAGATCAACAAGCAAGGTTGTCCAAACTCCCATGAAGCCTATAAGTAACACTTACCGTACAGTCCGGTCTCTTGTCTGATATGTCGCATATCGAGTCTAGGGGTGGAATCGTCAGAACCCAGTAACTTGATAAGTCATGCCGATGTATGGCTCATAACGGTTCAAGAAACTACTGATAACACTTACCAGTAAATCTCATCAGCCCTGGCCAGGGACTTACTGTTATAGCCAATCGAGTATAGCGCAACATCAACTCCCAATACTGGGAGAGACGAAACCCCTCCTATCGCTCACTGCCTCCATTTGACTCGGGACTGTACCTAAAATCCACCTGTTTGCACGACTCCTTTAAGCCGTGGTAAGGAGGAAATCAAAGCACAGTGGGAGACACTATGACGATCTCGGGTCTACAGACTAACCTGTACCAGTGTCACCAGAGAACTGCTATCTGACGATAGGTATGGTACCATCTAGGAGTTCTCGGCGAGTTCTGTTCGGTGTACCCATTCTCTAATGAGCTCCTGTGCACAATCTTTGATTTCAAACACCAATGGTTATGGGATCAACCAACGCCCCAAACAGGGTCAAGAAACGTACACACTAGTCTACTCTGGAATATCGATGCCTTGTCTCGATACTCCCTCGACTAAGAATATTTAAAAGATGTGCTTGTGGACTACACAAGTCCCAGTAGTATGATCCGCATCATAGTCTAGGTAGTCAAGCAAATATCCTAAGGTCTTTATCAACATGTATCAGAGAGACAGTATAACAATACTAAGTGTAGATGTTAAGATAAAGAACAACCAAATAGCATACTATCATGTCGAACAAGAAAGTCCTCTATATATATGTCCAAGCATCCACTATATCATACATTAATGGCCTCTAGGGCATATATATTCCTAACAACTAGCTGCGCATAATGGCTACCCAGGTATTGAACGAATAGAAGATCAACAAGGAAACTTGTCCAAACTGAAGGGTTTTCTACAGCACCACTACTAGGGTTTGGTAGCAACACACATGCCATATTAAAAATTATAGGGTGCTAAAGAAAACATCCTATGGGTCATACTAGAAAAGCTAGGGTAACAAAACTTTTAACACCATCACAAATAGTAAAAGGCTAGGGTTTGAGAATACATCCTTTGTAGCTTCCTATGCTAGACGCCTTGACCACTTGAGAGTTGAAAGAAGCTCGCTTGAGATTCTCTAGGTCCACGACGATCCATCCGAAGTCCTCTTTGTCTAAGCTTGAAGCTCCACTAGATCAAGAGAAGAAGTAGAAGTCAACACCCTAAACTAATGGGCAAGAGTAGTGTAGAATGGTGATGTGGTTTGTTTTCTCACTTAAAAACCCTAACTTGATCACTATCTTGCTCACTAATGGAAGCTAGAGAGCAAAAGAGAGGAGGACGAAAATGATGGCAAATGAGAGCTCAAGAGATAATGATAAAGATGAAGATAAAAATGAGAATAGAATATATATATATATATATATATATATTTTCTCTTCTCACCTTTAACTCAAGTTAATAAATATCTAGATATTTTCTTTTGGATGCATAATGGCTATGGAAATTAACTCAAAGTTAATGTAAAGGTCAATGGGTGAATAAAATAATCAAGCATGATAGAATTTACATTTCCATTATCTTTTATCCAAAAAGAAATATCAATATATTAATAAGTGTGTGAGTCTTTGATTGATACGAAAAAGTGTTTTTGTAGTTTAACCGCAATTAATAACGGTGTCGCATGTAGCTAGACCGAGATGAGTACGGGTCGTCTTCTGGGAAACGTAGAACCTTTTACTCTTACTTTAGATGTGTTGAGAAAGAGAGGAGGAATAAAGAGTTTTGTGAAAAGTTTCTAGATCTACGTTAAGCAAGAATGCAAAAATATAGATCTAGATTATTTTAGGGATGTAGATAATATAATAAGAGGGCTTGTAGGGTTCGTTAGGATTTAGTAGTTATGGATGATTAATTAAAAGTTACCCTTTTTATCCTTTAATAGATTTAAAATTATAACGACGGTGATGCGTGTAGATTAGGGTTTCTGGAGGGAAAAAGGAATCCCACTCTTAACCTTTATCTCGACACGGAACTCCGTTCATACCTAGCCTTTACCAAAACAATCATTAATCTAATCTCTAATCGCGGTCGGAACTAACAAAGAATTGTTAGCGCACCCGATTAGGATGTTAATGATTCTTTTGATAAAGTTCATAAACTTTATAGGACTTAAAAAGGGTTTAGGGATGTTCATCATCCATTAGCCTACCCTAATCCTACGAACCCTAACAAGCTGAGAATTACTTGCGCATATTGGGAAAAGAAGATGAAAAGACAGAGAGGGAAAACATAATGTAAAATGCAAAAGAATTAAATAAAACAACTACCTTTATTAATCAACTTGAACAATATACACTATATTCCTTAGAAAATGATTACAAAAACTTGGTTTGCTTCTCGAACTCTTCCGAAGGAGGTAGATGAACAGTTGATGATCAGCCTGGATGCGTGAGCCGTCTTGGACTTAGTGATCTCTTCGGCTTGATATCTTTTCCAAGAGACTCTCGGTGCCCTTTTATAGTGCAAAGCCAGAATCTTTTGGTTGAAAACTTGGTAAAATTCAGCAGAGATTCATACCCCAAAGTTTTAGTAAATGATCCTTCTAGACTGCCGCGGATCCGCGGCCAACAGGGGGGTTTGGCCGTGGTTCCGCTGCCAATGGTAGAGATCTCTTGATGAAATTTCTTGGGCTTGCTTCTTGTGACATGTGGCAATCCTAGGCACCTTCAGAATTCAGAAATCTTCTCTCGGTTGCTTCCAGACTTGGCCTCCAAGTTTTGATTCTTAATTAGGCAAGTCTTCTTCAACAACTTGATTTCTTTGATAAATTCTGCACAACAACTTGGAAAATTCTGCACAATAATCTCAAATAATATTTAGTAGACCTAGTTCTACTAGGATTAGGTCAATGAATTTATTTGCATACATTTTCCTACCAAATGCTAATTAAAATATATTAACACATGGAAAATGGTGTTTTTACACATAAACCCCCATATGTATAATATATTATAATAAAGTCCTTTTTTAATATGTAAATGGTAGGAAAAATGTAATACAAATGTGCAGTTTTATCAACTGAACAAATACCCCCAAACTTATCTTTGATCGTCCCGAGCAAACTAGTTTATTCAAGAGGAGAAAAAGAAAGGAGAAAACTAAGCACACTTTAATAGGCAAACACGATTGCACTGAGCACGTGCAACAAGCCGTTAAACCTCTAGGTGTCCCTAGTAGGAGGAGTGTTGTCTCCTGAGGGTTTTCAGCTGGATTACACCCACAAAATCCTATAATAAAAAGAGAGATGGTGAAATTTACATATAAAGATAAGAACCATAAAAGAAAGACTTTGAAAATAAGAGTTTCGAACTATACTAGCTTTTCAGTTGTCATGAGCCCTATCTTAATAGTTATGAAAAAATGTTAGAAATCATATCATCCCTCAATAAAACATCGTCTTTATTCTTCATTCCTACCTTTCATCCAAACATTGATCATAAAACCCCACGTGTGTGTAAGAACATCCATACACTCGGAGAATGCAATTCAAGCTATCATACTCTTGTCCATCTACCTTAGTACTTTTTAATTTAATGAATATTAAGATTTGCCCACACATTTTCATGCGACCGTTAATACTTCTTGAGGTACTAACAGACCGATTACTCATGTGCTTACTGATTAGGTGATAGTATTTTCCTCGTCTTGCACCACCTAAGGCTTAGCAGTGACTCCCAGACCAGTTGGCCTTAGGGCACTAGGTGAAGAGGCACCCTCGCTATATTTTTTTATTGCTGCCTTGGCGATAACAAAACCAGTGTTCATTTTTTTCTTTTCACCAATTTATATTTTCTTCAATTTTTCTTCTTCTTCATACTTTGGCTTTTAGACAAGAGCATTTCAAGGTATCCTCTACTATCCCGAGTTTCAAGACGTGTGTAAGTGCATATAGTAGGGTATCAACATTCAAATGTTTGGCTTCCAGAATAGGGACTATTTTTCAGACTTATTTTTATTCTCAGATTAGTGACTTCCTTCATCTTACTAACCCATGGGACAACAGCTCATAACTACTTATTACTACTTCGTTTAAGAAAACTTCTAATTTTCTTGGTTTTCTTAAACTATTCCTATCTTTTGGATGTAATTTTTCACTTTCTACTCTTTTGTTATAAAAAAAATTTATTTTTTTTAAAAAAAATTGTTGAAAATGTTTTGTTGTGCTTATGCAAAGTATGATGCAAATTGATGTGTAAATAAGCACAAAACTCCCCCAAACCTGTTTACAGCAGTGTCCTCACCGATGTCATCCGTTAAGCTCAAAAACCTGTCGACTTGGGAGGAAATTATTAATGGGGGCAAGAATATATGAAAGTGAAAATCCTCCCCCAAACTTATTTTTGGCTCACAAATTTGTAAAAATCATTTTCTTTCAAGAGCCAAAATATACCAACTCCCACCCCCAAACTTGAGTTAAATAATGTTAAGCAATTAAAATCATTGGGGGGTAAAGTTATTGGTCAAAGTAAAGCCTTACAAAGACCAAAAGTCAACACCAACCATGCAAAAATTTTATCGATGAAGCACCAAGGTTGGTGGAAGAACATGTCACCTTTCGACGTGAAGAAGTGGGGAGGTGATAAGAGGTGTGATGGAAAAGGATTGCGTCTCAATTTCGAGAGATGACACAGTGATAGTGATAATGGATTACTCACATTATCATGATTGTCCAAAAGAATGGGTGGAGGTCCAATTTCTTTGTCTTGGAGTTGATTCATCTCAACACCCGTGTCTTGTAAAAATGCAAGTTCATCAGCGAAAATTTCATCAAAGCTTTCGTCGATACCCCAAATAATAATGTCATCAGAAAAAATGGGGTGATCGTCCGACTCTATAAAATGTTCCTCATCAGCGTTAGATGTTGACCCGGACAACTCGGTGGAAGAGTACATGGTTGGGTCAAACAACAACATATGAAAAGAGTCAGTATCATGAGGTTGATCAAATTCGCTGCTGTCGATATCCATTAATTCGACAGAACACACATGAGCATAGGGTTCGGAGGGTTCACTTCCCAACTTGTAAATGTTAAGCTCAATTGACTTCTTTCCAAAGGATAGGGTCATAGAGCCGTTTCTACAATTAATTACAGCATTGGAAGTGGCCAAAAAGGGTCGACTGAGTATCATCGGGATTTGATTGCGTGGGTTTGCCACAGGTTGTGTATCTATAACGATAAAGTCCACAGGGAATATAAATTCCCCGACTTTGATTAACACATCCTCTAGCTCTCCCCTAGGTTGGGTGATAGATCGATCGGCCATCTGAACAGTGCAATGCGCAGGTTTTAACTCTCCGATCCCTAATTGCTCATAAACAGAATACGGAAGCAAGTTAACACTAGCACCTAAATCGAGTAGAGCACGATTGATATTTTTACCCCCAATGGAAATAGAAATTGTAGGACTTCCGGGGTCCTTTTGTTTCTTGGGTAGTTGTTGTGTAAAGCCTGTGCTTACATTACTCGCAAGGAAAACTTTTTTAGGTACTTGAACTTTTCTCTTCCTAGTGCACAAGTCCTTTAGGATTTTTGCATATGACGGAACTTGTTGAATAGCATCTAGGAGAGGAATGTTTATGTTAACTTGCTTAAAAATTTCCATAATCTTCTCCATTTGTGGACTTGGTCTGTTGCCTCATAACCTGTTTGGATAAGGTGCTTTATCAATAAGGGTTTGGTCCAACATTGGAGAGGATTGTGGGGACGGATTCGATCCCAAAACTGGAGTGGGATCGATTTAGATAGTTTTGGCGAAATGGGCGAAGGGTTCGAGCCTTGGGGAAAACGGAGAATAGGCTCGGGTGAAGGTGGAAGACTAGACGAATTAGGGGAAGAAGAAGAAGAAGGGGTATCATTGGTGTCACTATCATCACACTGCTCACCCACTCGGTTATTCAGCACTTTTCCCGATCTCAACGTGGTAACAGCACTCACATTATAACTTTGTGAGTGGCCAGGATTAGGTATGGGTTGAGATAGGAGTTTCCCTTTCTCTCTGGCACTCATTGCAGCGTTTAACTGTGCGATTTGGTTTTCTATTGATTTAATACTCTCACCATGGGAGGCGGAGTTTTTCGTTAAGGTATCAATAGAAGACCTCAACTCAGCCGAAAATTGCATGGATTGTTTCATGAACATATCCAAAGTTTGTGCAAGTGAGTTGTCAGTACCGGCCACTTGTGGTGCAGAAATGTTGGCCGGATTTTGGAAATTCTGTGACTGAAAGGGAGGCTGATTCTGTGGTTATGATTGCTGTGGAGGAGGTCTTTGATAATTGCTTTGTTGGTTTTGGTTCCAAGCAAAATTCGGATGATTCCTCCATCCTTGATTGTACGTGGAAGAATAAGGGTCGTTTCTAGGTCGCTGCTGAAAAGCAGCATTAGCTTGAAACGATGCATTCATAGGACATTCTTGCGTTAAGTGTGAAGGATCCGAACAGCAACCACAAACGGTCTTAGGAAGCGTGACCTGATTTAGGGAGAATGATGAAAATTTGTTCTCAATAGCATTGAGTTTCTTCTGTATCGCTGCCATTTCGGATTTTACTGCGATAGAAATATCGAGCTGGTGAATACCTCCCTTAGTTGAAGGTGGTCTTACGCTTTCCCACTGCAACGTGTGTTCAGCAAGGTCTTCCAGATATTTCCATGCTTCACCGTCATCTTTAGACATGAAATCGCATTGACATATTGTTTCAGGCATCTGCTTTGTCGCTGGATTAATACCCTCATATATAATCCGACATAAATCCCATCTTTGTATTCCGTGATGGGGGCATTAGACAAGCAGATCCTTGAAACGTTCAAAGCACTTCCAAAATGGTTCATTGGGAAGCTGGGTGAACTGGTTGATCTCGCTCCTAATGTGGGCAGTCTTAGTCTTATGGTTTGGGTAAAACTTCTTAAGAAATGCTATGACGAATTCATCCCAATTAGTGATAGAGGGTGCGGCAGTATTGTAAAGCCATTTTTTTGCCAAGTCGCACAGTGTGAATGGGAGAAGACGTAAGCGCATAGCATCTAAATTCAATTGTGAAGTACCCATCATTGCGCATACGTTTTCGAATTTTGTGATGAAAACGTACGCGTCTTCCGACTCAAGCCCGTGAAATTTGGGCAGCAGGTTGATGTAGTGGGGTTTAATTTCGAAATTATCCCCGTTAGGTGGTGGAAGAGATAGACAAGTAGGAAGGGGACCACGAATAGGTTAGCATCTCTCTTGGAGAAAGATGCGCGGTGGATTCTGCTCACCTACGGGCGGTGGCAGCGTGGTGTTATAATTAGATGGAGTGCCGTCCATCACGGTCAATGTGGTGTGTGGCGGGGGAAAAGAAGATGAAGAAGTACCGACTTCGGCGTCGATAGCAGGAACGCGGACAAGACGGGCACTAGGATCCCGTGTCCAGCCGAGCATGCACTAAGCGGGTTTAGTGCAAGTGGCAGCGTGTGTGTGACTTTAAAATTGGGTTGTTTTTGAAAAAGTGGGACTCAAGACAAATCACCCTAAGATGCACAAGCAACCCTAGAACTAAGGTCACCGAGGTCCAGTCTCTAGACCGCTCCTAGACTTCCAAAGGACAAGCCGCAGGATCAATCCTCTACCGCCTCCGTACTACCCTTGTAGACAGGTAAGTGCCAGGTAAGTGGGAAGGGACCACGGTCGTGGGCCTAATTAAAAATCACTAGCCTTTGACACACTTGCCTAGGCACTACAAAAGTAATGCGGATAAACGATAGATTACCCACAACCTTCCTCTGTCCTTATTGAGCGCGACAGTCCTTAGAGTCCGGTCTAGATATTTTTTAAATTATTGAAGGGTTGATCTAGATGCTCGGTTTGTGATTTGTGGGGCATAGGAAGGGTGATGAAATCCCCACCTAATCTTGATTTGGTCTTTGCCCCTTAGAGTCCGTATTAAAAATATGCAAAACAAAACCAATCACAAAACTTTTGCAAAAAGATTTTTTTTAGCGGCGCGATTTTTGCAAAGAATCCTGCAGAAAATAGATTTTATTGGATTTGAGAGGAGAGAGAAGGAGTTGAGAAAGATACCAGAGAGTTTTTTAAGCCCCAACCCTTCTAAACTGCCGCGATTCCGCCGCAAAATGCACCTTTGTGCCGCGGTTCCGCCGCAATGTGGAGAGAACAGTTGATGAAAATTTTTCAGTGGCCTCTTTTGCTCCTCTGGATCTCTAAAAATGTCTCTGTTTCCTGTTTTCCTTAATTCTGTGACTCCAGATTTCCTTGCAAAATTCACGCACAAATTGTTAAATATGCAATTTGCAGTTTTGTGTTAATAATGATATGAATCGTCTAAGAATTCAACACAAATAGTAAAAATAAAAAATTACGCATGTATCCCCGGCAACGGCGCCATTTGATTGATACGAAAAAGTGTTTTTGTAGTTTAACCGCAATCAATAACGGTGTCGCATGTAGCTAGACTGAGATGAGTACGGGTCTTCCTCTGGGAAACGTGGAACCTTTTACTCTTACTTTAGATGTGTTGAGAAAGAGAGGAGGAATAAAGAGTTTTGTGAAAAGTTTCTAGATCTACGTTAAGCAAGAATGCAAAAATATAGATCTAGATTATTTTAGGGATGTAGATAATATAATAAGAGGGCTTGTAGGGTTCGTTAGGATTTAGTAGTTATGGATGATTAATTAAAAGTTACCCTTTTTATCCTTTAATAGATTTAAAACTAGAACGACGGTGATGCGTGTAGATTAAGGTTTCTGGAGGGAAAAGGAATCCCACTCTTAACCCTTATCTCGACACGGAATTCCGTTCATATCTAGCCTTTACCAAAACAATCATTAATCTAATCTCTAATCGCGGTCGGAACTAACAAAGAATTGTTAGCGCGCCCGATTAGGATGTTAATGATTCTTTTGATAAAGTTCATAAACTTTATAGGACATAAAAAGGGTTTAGGGATGTTCATCATGCATTAGCCTACCCTAATCCTACGAACCCTAACAAGCTGAGAATTACTCGTGCATGTTGGGAAAAGAAGATGAAAAGACAGAGAGGGAAAACAAAATGTAAAATGCAAAAGAATTAAATAAAACAACTACCTTTATTAATCAACTTGAACAATCTACACTTTATTTCTTAGAAAATGATTACAAAAACTTGGTTTGCTTCTCGAACTCTTCCGAAGGAGGTAGATGAATAGTTGATGATCAGCCTGGATGCGTGAGCCGTCTTGGACTTCGTGATCTCTTCGGCTTGATATCTTTTCCAAGAGGCTCTCGGTGCCCTTTTATAGTGCAAAGCCAGAATCTTTTGGTTGAAAACTTGGTAAAATTCAGCAGAAATTCATACCCCAAAGTTTTAGCAAATGATCCTTCTAGACTGCCGCGGATCCGCGGCCAATAGGGGGGTTTGGCCGCGGTTCCGCGGCCAAAGGTAGAGATCTCTTGATGAAATTTCTTGGACTTGCTTCTTGTGACATGTGGCAATCCTAGGCACCTTCAGAATTCAAAAATCTTCTCTCGGTTGCTTCCAGACTTGGTCTCCAAGTTTTGATTCTTAATTAGGCAAGTCTTCTTCAACAACTTGATTTCTTTGATAAATTCTGCACAACAACTTGGAAAATTCTGCACAATAATGACAAATAATATTTAGTAGACCTAGTTCTACTAGGATTAGGTCAATGAATTTATTTGCATACATTTTCCTACCAAATGCTAATTAAAATATATTAACACATGGAAAATGGTGTTTTTACATATAAACCCCCATATGTATAATATATTATAATAAAGTCCTTTTTTAATATGTAAATCGCAGGAAAAATGTAATACAAATGTGCAGTTTTATCAACTGAACAGTCTTATATTGCCACCATCCATTGTATCAACAACCATGATACAATGTGTATGCATGTATGTGTGCATGCACATCCATATGTGCATCAAAGAGAATAAATGCATACATGCATCCATACAACAAAAGACAAGAAGGGTTTAAAGTGAAAATGTAAATGGTTAATATTAAATCAAAACATGATTTTGCAAACCGGTCATATCTCATACAACCCGACCAATAGCAAACCGCCCGATTAATATACGGCATCATATACACGCATTTAATCGGGTCCCCGCGCATATCAAATATGCACACCATATCGTTTCGCCTGGACTAGGTAACTCCATTGTGGGACTCTGAGACTCGTCAATACGCCGGCAGTGGGTGATGATCATATCAAGCACCCGCAAGCCGTAAGAGGTCAGCTAAACGTAACGGCCACCCGGGTATCGAGTGATCAGAAGAAAACAAGCGAACCTGTCACAACTCCCGTCGAGCCAACCGGCAACACAACCGTACAGTCCGGTCTCTTCGTGAGATATGCTGCATATCGAGTCTAGGGATGGTAACGTCGACCCCAATAACTCAATAAGTCGTGCCGATGAGTGGTCTATAACAGATCGAGAAACTACTGATAACACTTATCAGTAAATCTTAACAGCCCTGGCCAGGGACTTACTGATATAGCCAATCGAGCATAGCACGGCATTAACCCCCAATACCGGGAGAGACGAAACCCCTCTTATCTCTCATCGTCTTCGTGTGTCTCGGGATTGTACCCAAAAGCCATCTGTTTGCACGACTTAGTAGAGCTGTGGTAGGATGGTAATCAAAGTACAGTGGGAGAACACACAAGACTCTATGACGGTCTTGGGTCTACAGACAAACCTGTACCAGTGTCACCTGAGAACTGCTATCCGACGATAGATATAATACCATATAGGAGTTCTCGGCGAGTCCGTCCAGTGTATCCAGTCACCACTGAGCACCCGTATACGATCTCGATGTCAATCATCGATGGATATGGGATCATCCATCGCCCATCATATGGGTCTAGTATCATATACGCTAGTCTACTTTGGTATATCGATGCCCCATCTCGATACACCTACGACTAGGGACATTTCAGGATATGCTTATAAACTACAGATGTCCCACCTGTATGATCTCCATCATAATCACAGTAGTCAAGCAAATATCCGCATGGTTTTATCAACATGTGTAAATGAATAATAGCATGATCAAGTCAGCATGTCAGATAAAGAAGAACCAGATAGCATACTATCATGTCGAGCAAGAATGTACACTAAATATATATACATGTATAAATACATCCACTATCATATAATGGCCTTTAGGGCATACATATATCCAACAATCTCCCACTTGCACTAAGGCCAGTTATTGGCGTATCGCATACCCAACATCTCAAAAAGTCGCTCATGCTGCGGCTGAGGGTGGGCCTTGGTGAGTGAATCCGCAGTGTTATTCTTTGTGTCTACTCTCCTAATCTCGATCTCGCGGTGTTCTACAATCTCCCGGATCAAATGAAAGCGCCTCAGGATGTGTCTGGACTGCTGATGGGACCTGGGCTCCTTGGCTAACGCCATAGCCCCATTATTATAACAATACAATAGTATTGGATCAATAATGGTCGGAACTACTTTTAGCTCTGAGACAAACTTCCTCATCCAGATTGCTTCCTTGGCGGCATCATTCGCAGCAATGTACTCAGCCTCCATCGTAGAGTCTGCAACAGTATCCTGTTTGGAACTCTTCCAACTTACCGCAGCTCCATTGAGGATAAATACAAACCCAGAGATAGGTTTGCTGTTGCCCTTATCACTCTGGAAGCTCGAATCGGTAAAAGCCTCCATTTGGAGTTCTCTATTACCATACACCAAGAACAATTCTTTAGTCCTTCGTAAGTACTTAAGAATGTTCTTCACAGCTATCCAGTGATTCTCCCCTGGGTTGGATTGATACCTGCTTACTACACTAAGTGCATAAGCTACATTTGGACGTGTACATAACATCGCATACATTATAGATCCTACTGCCGAAGCATAGGGTATAATGCTCATGCGAGCTCTCTCTTCATCAGCCTTTGGGCAAAAGTCCTTAGAGAGAGTGACCCCATGGCAAGCGGGTAAGGCACCCCGCTTGGAGTCTTCCATACTAAACCTTTTTAGGATGGTGTTAATGTACCTGGTTTGGGACAATCCCAATAACCTTTTGGATCTATCCCTATAGATCTGAATGCTCAGAATGTATGTGGCATCACCAAGGTCCTTCATGGAGAACCTTATTGATAAGAAAGATTTGACCGACTGTAGTATAGGAATATCATTTCCTATCAGAAGAATGTCATCCACGTACAATACGAGGAATGTGACAGCTCTCCCTACATCCTTCTTATAAACAAAAGGTTCATCTGGATTTTTGATGAAACCAAACTCTTTGATAACATCATCGAAATAGATGTTCCAACTCCGTGATGCCTGCTTTAATCCATAAATGGATTTAAGCAATCTACATGCTTTCCCGCTGCTCCCACTGTCAATGAAGCCCTCTGGCTGATCCATATAAACGCATTCTTCTAAATCTCCATTTAGAAATGTTGTTTTAATATCCATCTGCGAGATTTCATAGTCATAGTGAGCAGCAATAGCAAGTAGGATTCGAATGGATTTAAACATGGCTACGGGAGAAAAAGTTTTGTCATAGTCCAGACCTGGTCTTTGACGAAAACCTTTCGCCACAAGTCTTTCCATATAGGTCTCCACCTGCCCATCTACACCAATCTTTCTTTTAAAGATCCATTTGCACCCTACTGGTTTTACCCCAGGGGGTACAACGTCCAAAGTCCATACTTTGTCGGTGTATATGGACTCTATTTCGGATCTCATGGCATCCAGCCACTTCACAGAGTCTCCACTCGTGATAGCTTGCTGAAAACTGGTAGGATCATCATCTTCCATGATGTAGTCTTCTCTATCACCATCAATGAGGTAACCGTTGTACCTCTCCGGTAGGCGAGAAGTCCTACCAGACCTACGGAGTGGCCGAGCTTCTTCAGTTTCTATTGCAACAGCCGGTTCAACCAAGTCATCATGTGCAATTTGTGTTTCTAAAATCTCTTCTAGTTCTACCACATTGCCATCTCTATCATTTGTAAAAATCTGTTTTTCTAAAAATGTGGCATGCTGAGAAACAAAAACTTTTCGTTCCTCCTTGTGGTAGAAAAGATATTCATAAGAATTCTTTGGATATCCCACAAAATTACACATGACTGACCGTGTCTCGAGTTTTTCCGGATTCTGCTTTTTAACATAGGCCGGACAACCCCAAATCTTAAATCGTTTAAGAAATGGTCTCTTCCCATGCCATATCTCATATGGCGTGGTAGACAAGGTTTTGGTTGGGACCCTGTTCAGTAGAAACGCTGCAGTCTCCAATGCATACCCCCAAAATGAGACGGGTAACTCAGTATCACTCATCATGGAACGAACCATATCTAATAAGGTCCGATTCCGATGCTCTGACACACCGTTGTGCTGTGGTGTGTAAGGAGGAGTGAGCTGAGAGAGAATCCCATTCTCTTTTAGGAAGTCTGCAAACCCTGTACTGAGGTACTCCTCACCTCGATCTGATCAAAGCATTTTGATACTCAAGCCGGTTTGTTTTCTACTTCAAGTTTATATTCAGTGAATTTCTCGAAAGCTTCAAACCTATGCTTTAATAAAAATACATGACCGAATCTTGAGAAATAATCAGTGAAAGTAATGAAGTATGAAAAACCGCCTCTAGCCTGTGTAGACATTGGCTCGCATACATCACTATGTATGAGGACTAAGAGCTGTGTAGCTCTTTTTTCGTGTCCTGTAAACGAAGTTTTGGTCATTTTACCCTTGATACAAGACTGGCAAGTCGCATAAGATTTATATTCAAAAGGGTTTAAATATCCATCTTTGTGTAATTTGTTTAGTCTTGTTTCGTTAATATGACCAAGTCTACAGTGCCAAAGAAAAGCTTCATTTATTTCTGAAAGTTTTCTTTTATTAGTGTGTTGTATGCTGAAAACTGTGTGTTGATTTAGGACATATATCCCGTTATTAAGTGTACCATATCCAACCAATATTTGATTCAGGTGAATATTCATAACATTGTTCTGCAATACAAAATTATATCCTTCATTGTCTAACAAAGAAACGGATATTATATTACAAAGCATACTAGGTACATAATAACATGGGTTCAAAACCAATATACATCCAGACGGCAACCCCAAGTGATACTCTCCCATTGCAATTGTATGTACATTGGAACCATTTCCAACGCGGAGAGTATGGTCACTTGTCTTCAAAACCATGCTATTTCTCAGCCCCTGAATAGAATTGCAAATGTGAGAACCTGAACCGGTATCTAATACCCAGGAATCAGAGTTTATTGAAAAACAATTTTCTGTCACAAACACACCTGAAGCGGAAGCATCCCCATGCTTCTTCTTGGGATCCAAGTACTCCGTGCAGTTGCGCTTTCAGTGTCCTGTTTTGTGGCAGTGATAACATTCCCCTTTCCCCGATTCCCCAGCCTTGGACTTATCTTTCTCCTTAACCTTTTTGACTCCACCCTTAGGTTTGGTGGGTTTCTTCTTCATCTTTCCCTTGGCCTTAGCCTTCGGCCGAGAAGAGGAAGATTGTCCAACACTCGAAATGGGAGTTTTCACTGATTTCAGCATACTCTCTGCACTTCTTAACATATTAAGGAGTTCAGGTAGTTCCTTCTCCATATTGTATATGTTGAAGTTAACTATAAATTGAGCAAAGGTGGAGGGGAGAGACTGCAGAATAATGTTCGTATATTGCTCATTGTCCATTGTCCACCCAAGGTTCTCAAGCTCTTCTATAAAGCTATCATCTTCAGAACATGGTCTCCTACTGGTGTGCCAGGGGCCATTCGCATCTGAAACAGCTTTCTGGATGCTTCATATCGTAATACGCGAGATTGCTCTACATACAACTCCTTTGTATGGAGGAATATGGCTTGGACGTCCATATTCTCGTGTTGCTTCAGATGTGTGTTATCCATCGATGCAAGCGCAAGACATTTGTCCGTGGCACAGTCAGCGTCCCATGTCTTGTGGATTTCCTTATCCGCAACTGAAGATTTAGGACCTGGTATGGGTAAGGCTGGAGCCGTGAAGACACATGATACCTTATCATAAGTCAAGAAAATGTTGAGATTCCTCAGCCAGTCTTTATAATTGGTCCCATTCAGTTTATTTTTATCTAATAGAAGCTTGAGTCATGTCATTGGTATCTGCCATTAAGAGAGAGAAAAGAATACACTCAGCGAAAGCTCTTCCAAAGATCAGATTGGTTATTATCTTATCTAATCGATGTCTCCCACTGCATTAATCAAGTTTTTCCTTCACACCTTAAAAAGAAAACTAGCCAGGATTAATTACAGTCTACAACTTCGCTAACCGTTCAACCAGGCCAGTGTCGGTACTTGAGGGAGGTTCCCCATACTTTCGCACAGACTTAATTAATATAAACCTCGTCTTCCCAGAGGCGTAGCCCCGTCAACATCTTTTAGGCACCTAATAGGTTAGCTAATTGTAAACTGCAAAACTCTCCTGGGAGCAACTATTGCCCACAGTGGGATCGGGATCCAACCATCACATAGAAGGTATGCAATCTCATTGCAAATTTCAACTATTGAAAGTCCTGATATGGTTTTTACCCCTAGTACCCATGACCTTAACTATGGTCAACAAATCATAAGCACTAGTCAAGTTCTACCCGTCATTTCTTGATTAATTAGACCTACTCACTTGACTCTTAACTATGGTCAACAAAGTCGCATGAATGTCCTAATTAATCTGCATCTATGCAGTATAGGAAGACATCACTTAGCAGCCGTACGCTACGCCTTAACTATAGTCAACAAACGTAGCACGAATACTAAATACTCTACTTCCTAAAATGACGGAGGGTTGCGGATGGTTTTTAAGAAAACCTTTAACGCTTTGAACATGATATCGTTGTAGAATCAAATGGTTTTCAAAAGTAGTGGCTTAAGCTCCGCAGTTTTGAAATGTAGCTTTTTCGTAAAAAGCCGAGTGGTTTTCAAATCCGATTCTACAACATCTTTTTAGGTTTATTTTTCTTCACATTAATCATATTAATGTTGTCCCATCATTTAAGTCCTTAAGCCATCATAGAAAAGAAACGAAAATACAACGTACGCTTATGTCATCCGCATTCGCCGCAATGTTTCGTTATGCTCCGTTAGGTTACTTAACTAACGGCATACCGCGACGGGACTAGCACGGGTGTAAAACATAAGCAACGTTTATTATATATCTCATATATAATATAGCATTATATATTAAGCGATCACATCACAGAATATAGGCAGCAGAAACACAGATATGATAATATAGGATATACTAGGACGTCCGTATTTAGTATTTAGGCAACGATAGAAAATACGGATTCCACGGTTGTCATGAATAGACAATCCCACACCCTAGACCCCTACGAGAGCGGCAAGCGACCCTACCAATTCTAGAGTTAGGAGACCCGATCCCGACTCCTCGAGATGGTTTGCCACTAGACTCTAGAACCTGGTCACTTGTGCTCTCCACCTTGGGTTTATCTTAATGCGGAAAAGTAAATAATATACATCAATGGTGACATCATCCTCAATCCGGAAGTGCCCCAAATAAAAGAATATTACATTACAAATGAATTTTACATGAATGAAAAGTAAAACTCTCATCTCACATAAAACCCCCCGGCTATTCGATCACGACAATCCTATACATCACAACACAGCAACACATAACATCACATGTCATTAACGTAAGCAAGTATGCGTATCCCAATTGCCGTTGACATATAGTAACGAAACCAGCGATGCGCATACTACGCTTACAGTCGCAGAAACAAGTATCACTTACTACTAGGTGATGTTAAACCCTTCGATCGAATACACGAGCACCCATATTCTTCAGCAAGCTCAACACTTGAGCACAGTCAAACAATACACAAAATCTATGCCACAATATTTAATGGACCAACCGTAGAAGGGCAGATCCAAGCCTCATTTGTGGCGCTACTAACTACGGTAAACCCTAAGGTTTAGTTGCAGTTTGGTGGTTACATCTTGAGTTAGGGTTACATTCTTCTAGAGGGTCCATAGGAATACCTGCATTATATATCGAGTACGTTCAAATTGGAAAATACCAGTGTTTGATAATTCGTTCGACCTGTTCAACGTCGCCAAAGTTACCAATTACAATGCTAAAAAATATGAATACGAAATACTCCGCAAAGAGCCCATTTCCAAACTAACATCACATAGAAATTTGGACTTCAAAACAATACCATAAACCCCAAATTATGATGTACAGAGCACAGGTGAAAAACGAGGAGGAAAGGAGCATAAGGGGTCGGCGACGCCGGATTTATTGGCCTTGTCGTCGGCCTGGAACCGAGCACACCCCCTTGTCTTGAACCTGTGTTCTTACACCATCACTAAAATAATTTTTTGAACACTTTTTAAAAAATTTACAAAGAGCATTTTCATGGGTTTTCCAAAATCGTATTTTGCGGGGGTTTTCGTTATCATATTGTCATAATATCGTCTAGACTTCTAGTTAGGCTCTGATACCATGAAGGGTTTTCTACAGCATCACTACTAGGGTTTGGTAGCAACACACATGCCATATTAAAAATTATAGGGTGCTAAAGAAAACATCCTTTGGATCATACTAGAAAAGCTAGGGTAACAAAACTTTTAACAACATCACAAGTAGTAAAAGGCTAGGGTTTGAGAATACAACCTTTGTAGCTCCCTACGCTAGACTCCTTGACCACTTGAGAGTTGAAAGAAGCTCGCTTGAGATCCTCTAGGTCCACGGCGATCCACCCGGAGTCCTCTTTGTCCAAGCTTGAAGCTCCACTAGATCAAGAAAAGAAGTAGAAACCAACACTCTAAACTAATGGGCAAGAGTAGTGTATAATGGTGATGTGGTTTGTTTTCTCTCTTAAAAATCCTAATTTGATCACTATCTTGCTCACTAATGGAAGCTAGAGAGCAAGAGAGAGGAGGAAGAAGATGATGGCAAATGAGAGCTCAAGAGATAATGATAAAGATGAAGATAAAAATGAGAATAGAATATATATATATATATTTTCTCTTCTCACCTTTAACTCAAGTTAATAAATATCTAGATATTTTCTTTTGGATGCATAATGGCCATGGAAATTAACTCAAGGTTAATGTAAAGGTCAATGGGTGAATAAAATAATCAAGCATGATAAAATTTCCATTTCCATTATCTTTTATCCAAAAAGAAATATCAATATATTTATAAGTGTGTGAGTGTTATATTGCCACCATCCATTGTATCAACAACCATGATACAAGAGTGTATGCATGTATGTGTGCATGCACATCCATATGTACATCAAAGAGAATAAATGCATACATGCATGCATACAACAAAAGACAAGAAGGGTTTAAAATGAAAATGCAAATGGTCAATGTTAAATCAACACTTGATTTAGCAAACCGGTCATATCTCATACGACCCGACCAATAGCAAACCGTCCGATTAATACACGGTATCATATACACGCATTTAATCGGGTCCCTGCGCATATCACATATGCACACCACATCGTTTCTCCTGGACTAGGTAACTCCATTGTGGGACACTAAGACTCGTCAATACGCCGGCAGTGGGTGATGATCATATCAAGCACCCACAAGCCGTAAGAGGTCAGCTAAACGTAACGGCCACCCGGGTATTGAGCGATCAGAAGAAAACAAGCGAACCTGTCACAACTCCCGTTGAACCAACCGGCAACATTACCGTACAGTCCGGTCTCTTCGTCAGATATACTGCATATCGAGTCTAGGGATTGTAACGTCGACCCCAATAACTCAATAAGTCATGCAGATGAATGGTCTATAACAGATCGAGAAACTCCTGATAACACTTATCAGTAAATCTCAACAGCCCTGACCAGGGACTTACTGATATAGCCAATCGAGCACAGCACGGCATCAACCCCCAATACCGGGAGAGACGAAACCCCTCCTATCGCTCATTGTCTTCGTGTGTCTCGGGACTGTACCCAAAAGCCACCTGTTTGCACGACTCAGTAGAGCCGTGGTAGTGTGGTGATCAAAGTACAGTGGGAGAACACACAAGACTCTATGACGATGTTGGGTCTACAAAAAAACCTGTACCAGTGTCACCTGAGAACTGCTATCCGACGATAGATATAATACCATATAGGAATTCTCGGCGAGTCCGTCCAGTGTACCCAGTCACCACTGAGCACCCGTATATGATCTCGATATCAAACATCGATGGATATGGGATCATCCATCGCCCATCATATGGGTCTAGTATCATATACGCTAGTCTACTCTGGTATATCGATGCCCCGTCTCGATACACCTACGACCAGGGACATTTCAGGATATGATTATAAACTACAAACGTCCCACTAGTATGATCTACATCATAATCACAGTAGTCAAGCAAATATCCTCAGGGCTTTATCAACTTGTGTAAATGAATAATAGCATGATCAAGTCAGCATGTTAGATAAAGAAGAACCAGATAGCATACTATCATGTCGAGCAAAAATGTATACTGAATATATATATATATACATGTATAAATACATCCACTATCATATAATGGCCTCTAGGGCATACATATATCCAACACAAACTCCCTGTGGAGCCTATAAGCAACACTTACCGTGCAGTCTGGTCTCTTCTTCTGATATGTTGCATATCGGGTCTGGTGGTGCTATCATCAGACCCCAATAACCTGACAAGTCATGCCGATGTGTAGCCTATAACCAATCAAGAAACTACTGATAACACTTATCAGTAAATCTTATCAGCCCTGGCTAGGGACTGGTGGTTATAGCCAATCGCGCATAGCACAACATCAACTCCCAATACCAGGAGTGACAAAACCCCTCCTATCGCTTACTGCCTTCATATGACTCGGGACTGTACCCAACTACCACCTATTTGCACGACTCAGTAGAGCCATGGTAGGGAGGTAATCAAAGCATAGTGGGAACCACACAAAACATTATGATGATCTCGGGTCTACAAACTAACCTGTATAAGTGTCAACAGAGAACTGCTATCTGACGATATGTATGGTACCATATAGGAGTTCTCGGTGAGTCTGTTCGGTGTACTCATTCTCTAATGAGCACCTGTGTACAATATTTGGTGTCAGACACCAATGGTTGTATGTCACGCCCCGCTTCCCAATATACGGAAAACGAGAGATGACTAGGCCAGCCATGCTCCTACGGTCAAGGAATAATCCCGCCGTAGTCACACTTCGGTTTCTAGCATTAGATGGTAAACAGTAAACAAAGCACAGAAGTAAAGGAAATACATCACTAAATTATTACATCAACTTTCATTGTTCATAATTTACAATAAAACAAGGAAAAGAACTACTGACCAAGTGCGAATACAAGGTTTCTTTAGGGAAAGCAGTAAAAGTGAAGGAGATACTCCCGACTAAATCTCCTCAAGCTCGAAAGGCAAGTCTGACTCCTGTACTGGTTCTTCCTCGAGGTCTGAGCATGCATACTCAGGTCGTCAGAGCGACGTAATAGCAACATTATAATAATGACAAGAAATAAGCAAAGAAGGTAATAACAGTGGAAGTAAAATGCAGGTAATCAATATGTCACTAACTGATACAATGTATGATCTGTGTCCCTATCAGTCTCTAAGTCATCTTTGAAATTGAGTTGTGGAAAGGAGGATCATATTTAACGAGGGTCTCATACATACCCGAGACTAAGGCCCGCTATCGCTCGGGACATAACCCTGTCAGCCGGACCGCTAGGCCCAACCTAATATATATAAGAGTCGCTGTTCGAATGATTATCCTTTAAATCACTGTCCTCGCTAAATACAATTCTCTTTCCATTTCGATTTCCCCCTTTCCCCAGGTCTACACTATTTATGAGTATGGTCTAGTCGTATAAAAGTACGCACCAATAGCACAGTTTTAGTCACTGTTCACTGTATTGTTCACTGTCATGAATCATTCACTTTTTCACTGGCGTACTTGACACTCCTAAACCGATACCATTCACGCACGAAAATGCATTGTACACTGAACAATAACGCGCACTATCACTAGAAGTATGGAAATCGGGTAAAATACGTGCATTTATGCAGTTAACAAATCATGTGTAATACGAACTATTATGCATCTTATGAAATTATAAAAATTGTATTAAATCATACATCCAAAATTCAGTAAAATGATAAAAAGGTGGTAGCAAGTAAACTCAGTCGGAAGTTCAACAAAATTTATTTTAGTGCAATCGGATTTCGGGTTTGTAAGTTACAGCCGTTTCATTTTAAGTGTTCGCTGCTGGAAATTCAGTTCCTGAACTGAATGTCCATTTCGCAACACAATTTTCACCCTGTTGGGATCAGAATTAGGCGACGCTATAGTTGAAAGAAATTTAGGTTCAACAATATGGTTTCCAATGCACCATACGGATTCTAAATCGCACCTCTATGTCAGAAGTTATGTACTGTACAACAATGCGGTGTAAGTTCTGTCCCTGTTTGGGACTGCTATACGTCCTGTTAATCCAAGATACAGTTTAAATAGTAAACGTCAGTGAAAAGGGATGAAATCACTTTCATTAGTTATCTAACTGTTTCATATTCGCTATGGTGTAGGGTTCCGCAATATAACATGTTCAAGCAGTAGAGGGTAAGCGTTATAAGATGAGAATCAACAGCCAGTGCTGCTCTGGACTGCAGTCCAGAGCCGCACACCGAACCAGTTTCCGTCATTTTTCAGCATAGAAAAAATTAAAAACTCTTATGGGGTTCTAGGTCATCGAGTCGGCTTCGATTTGAGCCCTCGAACGCAACATTGCAATCTATAGTCAATTAGTTGTGATTTTTACAAGTTTCAGACGCGGAAAATTTTCAGTTTTAACGGGTGTAAATGGGGATGATCGATCACGTCAGTAACGACTATATTTTTCAGCCAAAATAATACACGATATTCATTACTATACGGGCCAACTTATGTGATCAGTTTCCATCATTTTAATAGGAGTTTTTCATTCGGGTTTTGCATCAAACACTTGCATCATAATAATTTGCCAGAATTGGATACACGGAATTCAATAGTATTTCAAATTGTAAAAGATCAATTTAGCATGAAGCAAGCAGGGTACTTGCCTGATGACGCGTTGACGACGCACGGCAACGGCAACGGCAACGGCACGAACGCGAAATGAATGGCGCGGCTAGGATTCGCGGCCTCGGCTTGAGTTTGGGTTCGTCGTCGGAGTTGCTCGGGGGATGGCTCTGTTGGCGTCGAGGATGGTTGAGGAGCTCGAGTGGCTGCAACGTCGAAGCTCAGGTGCTGCTTGTTGGAGATAGTGCCCTCAGAGTCAATTATTGGATCACAGGCACGTGATTGCAATGATTGAGGGAGGACCTATCCCGGTAGGACAGTCTTACTCAAGATGATAGTATGCTATCTGGTTTATCTTTATCATCGTGTAATGCTTTAGGTGACCTTACGAGTCGCTATTACACGTTGATAGAGCCCCTAGGATTCTTGCTTGACTACCAGCAGTATGAGGGCGAGCATATACGTGAGAGCTGGAGTCTATAAGCACATCCTTAAAAGGTCCCTAGTCGAGGAAGTTTCGAGACAGGGCATCGATTCTCTAGAGTAGACTAGTGTATACAGTCGAGACCCCGACGAGGGGCGGTGGCCGGTCTCACAAGCCACTGGTGTTAGTTGGTTCACCTAAAATGTATACAGGTGCTCATTGGGTTATGAGTACACCGGACAGGACTCGCCGGGAACCTGCTAGTTGGGATTATACCAGACGTCAGATAGCAGTTCCCTGGTGACATGTGTAAAAGTTAGTTCATCGACCTGAGATCGTCATTTGTCTCATGTGAGTTCCTACTGTGCTTTGATTACTACCCTACCACGGCTCAAAGGAGTCGTGCAAACAGGTTTTAGTTGGGTACAGTCCCGAGCCACATGGAGGCAGTGAGCGGATCTACAGGGGTTCGTTTCTCCTGGTATTTGGGGTAAGGTCGCGCTGTGTCTAGGAGAGCCAGAACATGAAAAGTCCTTGGCCAAGGCAGGAGATTTGCTGGTAGGTATTCCAGTAGTATCTCAGGGTGTTCTGGGCTACACTCCGACACGACTTGTACCGCTATTGGGGGTCTGACTTTTACCAACCCCCTAGGCCCGCCATGCGATGCTCATAGACGAACGGACCGGACTGTACGGATATTGTCACTGACAGCCTCAGTAGGGTATCAGGATGAGTTCGCTCATCGACGTCCCTTTTGGTCAATACCTGGTACCCCGTCATGTATTGGCTTATACCTCTGACGTGCTAGTGGTTAAATCCACAACCATAGTATTGACGAGTCTTTAGAGTCCACCACACTCAGTTACTCAGTTTTCGGGCGAAACGCTGTAGAGGCCGTATGGAGATATGGCAGGGTTCGATCAGATACGTGCGGTATTGCACGGATCGTGACCGGACGGATTTTACTAGCCGGTTTTGGCTTAAGCCGGATCCTAGTATTAGATAGTGTAGTTTTGTCTCTTTGCATTTGTGTTCAGAGGGAATACAAATGCGGGGCATGTATTTGCAGTAGCGGGGTTTTCCTGTAATTTATTATGGGATCAGTTTTCTGAAGTTGCCAGTTTGCATTCCGTTCCGGTCGGTTTTCCTTTGGTCCTTCACGGCCGGACTTTTTAGTTGGAGGGGGTTATTTGCAGTTTGCAAATAACTCTTTTATGGAGGGCTTTATTGAATTTGTGCCTTTATCAAGATGAGATTCCATTATGGTCATTTCCTTTGCTTTTTGGTGATGGGGTTTGATTTAACTTTGATTAGTGGTTGATGTGAGATAATTTGATAATTATCTTCACATATTGGTTTATGCCTTTGATTTATCTCTCTCCTCATTCTATCAAGAAGGATGGCCGGCCACTTTTGAGGGGTGAGAATGAGAGAGCTTCTTTTTGGGTGAAAACATTCTCTTCATCTCATTCCTTGCAAAAATTGTGAGCTCTAATTTTTCCAAAGCTCATTCTTTTCTTCACCTCCACATATCATGGCAACTAAACCCCAAAAGAGACAAAGTTTCTACACTAGCCTACAGCAAGTCTTGGACGCGTCGGTTAGCCAACTTCGCGCCCGAGTTGCCTTGGTCCACAGGTGGGAGCCCGTAAAAGAACCCGGCTACGTGGTGCCCTTTCCGATGAGGACGTGACGAACGGAGTTTCCGCAGGAGATCGGAGTGGAGATGAAGACCGAAGGACACGGATCGCTTGGTATAACTTCTCTACTCTTTTCTTGTTTGCTAGTAGCTAGGTTAATGGCCCGATCCGGGTGAAAAGTGCGCGGTGGTGCCAGTTCAATAGTTTTTGAAAGTTTTTGTTTCCGCGTTTCCGGCGTCGGATCGACGGCCGGGGCGCCGCCGCGGACTTACATTGGTTTCAGAGCCAGGCCATTAACCATGCCTAGCTTGCTCTAGTATGTTTAGAACTCGATCGAACAAAAATCCCCAAAAACCGTATTTTCAATGCATTGTGTTTTCTGTCAAAATTTTTTCTGCTCCAAAAATTTTTCAGGTCATTGCAGAAACACAAGCAGGAAATTCTAAGAATTCTGGTAAAATTTGATACAGTGATCGCTTAGTACGGCCGCGGAAACGCGGCCAAACCCCTGGTTTGGCCACGGTTCCGCGGCGGTAAGGTGTGCTCATTGCACCAAAATTTCCCAGTAGGCTTTGGACTTGGAAATAGGGGTTTTGGGATATTATTTTTGGGCCCAGATTTTCTGTAAGTGCTACAGTACTGCTTGGGGCCCACTTGATAAAATTTGTTCGATCGGATATTTTAAACATGCCAGTTCACAGTATTTACATTATATCTGCGACCGTGAATGTCACTTGATCGGTAAATCCCGTCTAACTGCTATAGCCCTTTTAGACGGATTTGCGAACGTGACATTCACGTTGATGTTCTGTGTTGTGCTGTGATGTTGCGGATCGGTCGTGGGGGATAGCCTGGATGCAATGTTAGTACAGTTCTGTTTTATATGTACATTTGATATTGCGGGGCGAGCGTCCGACATGTGGACTGCCGTCACTGCCTGTTTGTATTATTCTTTTGGGGCACGACCAGGTTGCGGTCGATGTACCCGTTGTATGTATATCTTACTTTCTGTACTAGGATTACCCCACGGAGGGGTGCACGGATAGCTGGGTTCTAGAGGGCAACAGGCCCGCATCTCATGGCATTGAGACGGAGGGGGCTTTACTCTAGAATTGGCGGGCTATTCGCCGCACTCGTAGGGGGTATAGGGTTGACCCAAGAGGGGTGCCCAAGTTACCGGATTCCGTGAAGTGCTGGGTGGTCCATTCAAGTTGCTGAAGGGGGCTGCCTCGCTTCAGGTTTTGGCGGGTAACTTGCCGCGCCCGTAGGGGTCTAGGATTTCATTGCACAGGCTATCCACACGACCAGGGGAACGTCAGGTTTTCAGTAGCGGCTCTGTGAAACCCGGGGAACCCAGATATCTGTATTATTCTGTGATGCTGCATTTTTATCACGCCTTGAGCGAAAATTATATATTATATATACTAGTAGATGTTGTATATGTTTTGCATCCGCGCTAGTCCAGTCCCCGCTCTGTCGTTAGTTAGCTAACCTAACGGGTGATGACGGGACCCAGTGGCGAATGCGGATGGCATATACGTACGTCAGTATATTTTCGTTCTTTTGTGGTGTGATCAATTGATGGGACTGCGTTGATTCGGATCAATACAAGATAAACAAACCTATTTTGATGTTGTTGGAACACTTTTTCAAAAAAAAGCTGTTATTGCAAGGACGTTCACTTTTGTTTTGCATCGTGGTATTCAGTTGGAATATCCTGCTCCTCAGTCGACGAGGCAAGGGCCAAGATCCCTTCACCGGGAGTGACCCCTTGGACAATAGTTTGCGTCAGGGCAATAACTTCACTATAGCCGATTACTTTTGCTTTGCATCGTGGTATTCAGTTGGAATATCCTGCACCTCATTCTACGGGGAAAGAGCCGAGATCCCTTCACCCGGAGTGACCTCTTTAGCGAAGGTTTTCGTCACTATATTTTTATAAAGCTATAAGTTCCTTCAACGATATCAAGTTCATTACGTTAAGCCAGAAACCATTCGTAGCCCTCCGTCGTTTCATATGGATAGTCAATAGTATTCAAGCTGTGTATGTTGGCCAAAGTCAAGGCACAGTGTTTGGTAGCTGTTGGGTATTCATATGCAGCATAGATAGATGCGTTGGTTTGGGACAGTCGTACTGCCATTTTGTCCAAAGTCAAGGGTAGGTACGGGTGGGTTCAAATTAACCTGGATAATGACGGGTAGAACTTGACATGTGACTTATGATATGTTGGCCAAAGTCAAGGTCATAAGAGCATGGGGCAAAAATCCACATCGGGAGTTTCAAAAGAACTGAAACTTGCCAGATATGCACATACCTTCTGGAGTATGATAGCGTGAGCGGATTCCGTCACGTTATCATGCGATGATAGTTGGATCCCGATTCCCACTGATGAGTTGGTTTACTCCTCGGGTGATCCCGGCTAATTCTTCTTTCAGGTTTGGGGAAGAATTTGACGTTACAGTGGGAGGTTTCCAGATTAGATAAAGTGATAACCATTCTGATCTAGGTTAGAGTGCACACTGAGTGTTTCTTTTCTCTCTCTCTTTGGCAGGGACCATTGACCCGACCCTAGACTATGACTCAGTGACCAAGTTGACCAAACCTTCTTAACACCGGCTTTTGGATTGTCAGAGTTGCAAACCTCATTGCCACTCCTACTTTTACCCTTTTCTCCAGGACACCCCGTATTACTACGAACGTCCACTTCCATTGGACAAAACCATCGTATGGTTATATACGAACTCGAAGGAATTCGAGGATGGTTTCCGGTTCGGTAGAAAACGAATAGGACTATTTAGTTGTCTTTTCCTTTTACCTTCTCTCAAGTTGCGAGTACTCCATGGTTTAGGAGATAGTACACCTATTACGCAAATTAGATAGTCTTCTTCCAAACCATAGGCAGGTGCCGACCGGTAGGGAATGAAGAAAACCAATTAGCCTAAATGGTGTACAGAAGGTATTAAGTTAAGACAAAGCGAGAGATTAGTAAGAGGGCAAAGTAAACTGCGACTGCTATTCACGCTCAAACCAAGTATTTCTTCGCCAATCCTAAATCACCTTTGTATTTCTCCAGGACACTCCGTATCACTACGAAGATCCCAAGTTTATTGGATAATCCATCGTATGGTTATATACGAACTCGAAAGGAACTTGTTCCAGTTCGGGGATGGATCCTGGTTCAGGAGAAATAGGAATAAGGTTTATTCGGTTGTCTTTTATCTTCACCTTCTCTCGCATTGCGAGTGTTCCTAGGACTAGGACAGTACACCCATTACGCTTATTGGATAGTCTTCTTCCAAACCATAGGCTGGTGCCGAACGGTAGGGAAGGAAGAAAACCATTTGGCCTAAAGGGGTGTACAGAAGGTAATGACAAAAGACATATAAAGGGATTTGGAGAAGTGGCAAAGAAATATACGGTTACAGTTGTGAATCTGGATAATGGAAGAGGCATTACTAGGAATACCCGGATACATGTTGCGCCACGGCAGCGCCCCGGCCGTCTTACTCGAGGCCAAATTGCGGAATAAAAAATTTTCCTTGCTCGGAAACCGGCGCTACCGCGGACAAAGAAAACCCGGATCGATAACCATTAACCTACGCTAGCAAACAAGAGATAGGGTGAGAAGTATACCGAGTGATCCGAGTCCTCCGGTCTTCTCTTCATCATCCCGATCTCCCGCGGAAAGTCTTGGCTCCACATCGTCGCCTCCTCGCCGGAAGGGGCACCACATCGCCTTCGTCTTTTACGGGCTCCCGCCTCAATACCGAGGCAACTCGAGCATGAAGCCGGCAACTCGACATGCTCAAGATATGCTGTAGAATGTAGTGTAGAAGATGGTTGTCCCACTTGGGGTTTGTAGTTGCCATGATGAAGGATTGGGGTTAGGAAAAATGGTGCTTTCATTTTTCCGAAACAAGAAGAAGAAGGAGATGAAGAATTCCTCACAAAACTAAGATGAACTCTCTCATTCTTTTTCTTTCTCTCTTTCTTTTTCTTCTTCTTCTTTTCTAAATGAGAAACTTATCATCTCCAAAATGAGAAGGGTGGAGGAGGTAATAAGAAGTAAGAAGGAAGGTGAGTGTAGGGTGAAAAGAGGAGGTAACCACATCAAGAGACAAATAAACATTCAACCATGCTTTCCACTTTAAACCCATACCCTTTCAAATCAACATAAAGCAAGCATGGATGAAAGATATCATAATCAAACAATATGCAAAGAAAACCTCCACAAAGTGTTATTTGCAAACTTGCAAATAACCCCCTCCATCGGAAAAGTCCGGTCGGGAAAGAACAAAGGAAAACCGGCCGGAACGGAATGCAAACTGGCAACTCCAGAAAACTGGTCCCGTAATAAATTACAGGAAAAACCCCGACACTGTGCATACACTCCCGCATCTGTATTCCGACCGGATACAGATGCAATGAGACAAAATCTACACTGTACTAAACTAGGACCGGCTTAAACCAAAGCCGGCTAGTAAAATCCGTTCGATCCTGATTCGTGCAATACCGCACGTATCTGATCGAACCCTGCCATATAACCATACGGCCACAAGTACAAAACTGTCCGATCCTGATCCGTGCAATACCGCACGTATCTGATCGGATCCTGCCATATCTCCATACGGCCTCTACAGCGTTTCGCCCGAAAGCTTGAGTAACTGAAAGTGTGGTGGACTCTAAAGTCTCGTCAATACTATGGCTGTGGATTTAACCACTGGCACGTCAGAGGTATAAGCCAATACGTGACGGGCCACCAGCCATTGACCAAAAGGGACGTCGATGAGGAAGCTTACCCCGACACCCAACTGAGCCTGTCAGTGATAATATCCGTACAGTCCGGTCCGTTCGTCTATGAGTATCGCATGGCGGGCCTAGGGGGTTGGTAAAAGTCAGACCCCCAAAAGCGGTACAAGTCGTGTCGGAGCGTAGCCCAGAACGCCCTGAGATACTACTGGAATACCTACCAGTAAATCTCCTGCCTCGGCCGAGGGCTTTGCGTAATGGCTCTCCTAGACACAGCGCGACCTCACCCCCAATACCGGGAGAGACGAACCCCTGCAGATCCGCTCACTGCCTCCATGTGGCTCGGGACTGTACCCAACTAAAACCTGTTTGCACGACTCCTTTGAGCCGTGGTAGGGTAGTAATCAAAGCACAGTGGGAACTCACACGAGACAAATGACGATCCTCAGGTCGATGAACTAACCTGTACACATGTCACCTGGGAACTGCTATCTGACGTCAGGTATAAGCCCAACTAGCAGGTTCCCGGCGAGTCCTGTCCGGTGTACTCATAACCCAATGAGCACCTGTATACATCTTAGGTGAACCAACTGACACCAGTGGCTTGTGAGACCGGCCACCGCCCCTCGTCGGGGTCTCGACTGTATACACTAGTCTACTAATGGAGTATCGATGCCCAGTCTCGAAACTCCCACGACTAGGGACCTTTTAAGGATGTGCTTATAGACCCCAGCTCCCACGTATATGATCGCCATCATACTGCTGGTCGTCAAGCAAGAATCCTAAGGGCTCTATCAACGTGTAATAGTGACATGTCAGGTCACCTAAAGCAGTACACGATGATAAAGGTAAACCAGATAGCATACTATCATCTCGAGTAAGACTGTCCTCCTGGGATAGGTCCTCCCTCAATCATTGCAATCACGTGCCTGTGATCCAATAATTGACTCTGAGGGCACTATCTCCAACAATACACCATTGAAACATTTCAATGTTTCAGTTTCACTGTGTACTGTTAAAGGAAAACTGATTTCCCAATTAGACACTTGCTCCAGGGTATGTATTTACCAGGTTGGATTCTTACATCTGTATGGTTTTACAGATGATGAGTGAGAGTAAGTTATTGGGAATTGGGTGATCATCCTCATTATATCGGGATTCGTTATAATTGGTGATATTTGAGGAAGTCACCTGGGTTGTTTGTCGGACGACAAATATTTGGTTTTGAATATCCGTTGTTATGCACCAATTTCAAATTGACATATCTGTACGTCTATTTTTATAGAGTGAGATACACCTTTTGAAATTATGTCTATGACATTTATCTATATCAGTGGATGGTTAGGTAAGGAGCATTGAACAGCGGTGTAATTCTTCATAACCAATAGTACAGTTTTCAACCTACGACACACAGTGAATGAGTTATTTGACTCAAGAGACTTATACAGAGTATTGTATGTTGTCCAGTGTCCATTAGGACAAAGGGGTAGGTACTCATACTATATTATGTTTACTTATAACTTCTCTAGTTCTTAGACAGGTGTTTCGTAGAAACACAAGGTCGAAGTTTTGAGAAGTTATAGGTATATGAGTAAAGTACGGAACCAGGTATTGCAAGTATCAGGATTCTTCAAGAAGATAGAAGATGTAGATACTTGTGTATGGTATTCAGTTGATAGTAATGTTTAAGAGAACTTGCTTCTCTTTCAGGTTACTCATAATTGGAAGCACTCTTAAGTTGAGTAACGCTGATCGTCCTCCTTCCATTTAGTAGACATGCACTGGTGACAGCTGCATGATTTGAATCTGGTTCAATTAAATCAGTGCCTCTGTTTCTATATTGGATATAGAACAGTTCATATCTTAACATTGTTAAGGTACGGCGAGTTGTCCAGCTTATGATTCAAACCAGACTCTGGATAACTCAAGGCACGTTTCTGTAATGGCTGTTTGTGGGTTGACCCAGGCTATGACGAGGGTTGATATTCTACCATCTGGAAGATCAATAGTGATATAGTTCTAGACTCGCCACAGTTTTATTAAAAATGGATTTTTTTCAGAAAAACATTAGTGGGAGTATGGTAGAACTGGAAGTGATTCCAGAACCGCAAACGATTACTGAAGATTTGATAAGAACGTAAATATTCAATCTGGTTTGACATTCCATTGGCCACTCCACAGATATGGTGGGTAACCTCAGGCACTCGAGAGGTACTTCGGTATGCTCAAGGACGGTGGCAGGGAGGTTCTTGTTTACCCAGACTTGCCATTGCTGTTGTTCCAGACTGTGAGACCCGGCAGGAGGATGAGTGTAGCGTCGTTCTAAACTAGCTTTAGAGGTGTACGTATATATGACTCTGCCAGAGGGTTGTCGTAGTCAGTGGGAGCAGCGGAAGCATTGGTGGACATCAGGCTTATGTCTATTTATAGACTAAAGCAGATATAGTGGAGATAGATCATCTATTTCTGACGTGACAGTCATAGGTTTGACTTCATCAGAATAGGGGATGGATCTGTTAAGAAGGTAGTAGGGTGTGATGTCCTGGTATTTGATGACATACACAGAGTAGGAAGTAATATTCTTATACTACGATCGGTTATACTTTGGTCGTCACACAGTAGTTTCTCCACAAATGAATTGGATCTTATATCGTACATTCTGGTTACTAGATCTATGGTTTTAGATCTAGATTTGGGTGGTTTCCCAATCTGGGTACTTAGACAGCATTCTAAGAGTATTTAGAATGGACGACCCCTGGCACGGTAGTGTACCTGCAGGTAATGGAGTCACCCTCTCTGAAGGTGTCTTACAGACTAAAGGGGAGAGGGATGCGCATGATTGGCAGATCACTTGCTTAGGCAATTGAGTCAATCATGAGATGTCAAGTACCACACCAGATGTTGTTCTTGCAGTAGGTGCAATAAGTTGATATTGATCCAATCCTGGAGAAACAGTCGGAAGCAGTTTTAGAACATAAGTGGATGTTCTAGGGATATAATAACGACATTCTCCTTTAGGAGACGGTTATCATTCCAGGCTTCCAAGGTGACCTTGATGGCAGAGTGGTTGTCAGAGTTATAGTTTTTCCTCTGACGAGGGGCAGTATTTTGGACAGGTGGTCCAAGTGGATACTGAGGGAAGGCATGGCGCAGGATACTGATTAAGTTCAGTTGACGATACAGTCTAAGAAGTTTGGATTTGGAGTTCATTTATGAGCTAGGTCCCATCAAACATCCAGACATTCTAAGACAGGTATTGCTCATTTCGGGAGATGGATTTCTCCGCGAACTTGAGATATAGAGAGACATAGAAAGAAACACAAGAGCGGATCCACTCACTGAGGCTATTTCTCGAACGCAATAGTTTCGGAAACGAGCTTTGTGAGACTGACTAGTAGAGGAGTTGGGTGTTCGGTATCACACGGGCTGTGAGTATGCGACATCGAAATAATTAGCCTTGAGTGCAAGTGGGAGATTGTTGGAGATAGTGCCCTCAGAGTCAATTATTGGATCACAGGCACGTGATTGCAATGATTGAGGGAGGACCTATCCCGGTAGGACAGTCTTACTCAAGATGATAGTATGCTATCTGGTTTATCTTTATCATCGTGTAATGCTTTAGGTGACCTTACGAGTCGCTATTACACGTTGATAGAGCCCCTAGGATTCTTGCTTGACTACCAGCAGTATGAGGGCGATCATATACGTGAGAGCTGGAGTCTATAAGCACATCCTTAAAAGGTCCCTAGTCGAGGGAGTTTCGAGACAGGGCATCGATTCTCCAGAGTAGACTAGTGTATACAGTCGAGACCCCGACGAGGGGCGGTGGCCGGTCTCACAAGCCACTGGTGTCAGTTGGTTCACCTAAGATGTATACAGGTGCTCATTAGGTTATGAGTACACCGGACAGGACTCGCCGGGAACCTGCTAGTTGGGATTGTACCAGACGTCAGATAGCAGTTCCCTGGTGACATGTGTACAGGTTAGTTCATCGACCTGAGATCGTTATTTGTCTCGTGTGAGTTCCCACTGTTCTTTGATTACTACCCTACCACGGCTCAAAGGAGTCGTGCAAACAGGTTTTAGTTGGGTACAGTCCCGAGCCACATGGAGGCAGTGAGCGGATCTGCAGGGGTTCGTCTCTCCCGGTATTGGGGGTGAGGTCGCGCTGTGTCTAGGAGAGCCAGAACATGAAATGTCCTTGGCCAAGGCAGGAGATTTGCTGGTAGGTATTCCAGTAGTATCTCAGGGTGTTCTGGGCTACACTCCGACACGACTTGTACCGCTATTGGGGGTCTGACTTTTACCAACCCCCTAGGCCCGCCATGCGATGCTCATAGACGAACGGATCGGACCGTACGGATATTGTCACTGACAGGCTCAGTAGGGTGTCAGGATGAGTTCGCTCATCGACGTCCCTTTTGGTCAATACCTGGTAGCCCGTCATGTATTGGCTTATACCTCTGACGTGCTAGTGGTTAAATCCACAGCCATAGTATTGACGAGTCTTTAGAGTCCACCACACTCAGTTACTCAGTTTTCGGGCGAAACGCTGTAGAGGCCATATGGAGATATGGCAGGGTTCGATCAGATACGTGCGGTATTGCACGGATCGTGATCGGACGGATTTTACTAGCCGGTTTTGGCTTAAGCCGGATCCTAGTATTAGATAGTGTAGTTTTGTCTCTTAGCATTTGTGTTCAGAGGGAATACAAATGCGGGGCATGTATTTGCAGTAGCGGGGTTTTCCTGTAATTTATTATGGGATCAGTTTTCTGAAGTAGCCAGTTTGCATTCCGTTCCGGCCAGTTTTCCTTTGTTCCTTCACGGCCTGACTTTTTAGTTGGAGGGGGTTATTTGCAGTTTGCAAATAACTCTTTTATGGAGGGTTTTATTGCATTTGTGCCTTTATCATGATGAGATTCCATTATGGTCATTTCCTTTGCTTTTTGGTGATGGGGTTTGATTTAACTTTGATTAGTGGTTGATGTCAGATAATTTGATAATTATCTTCACATATTGGTTTATGCCTTTGATTTATCTCTCTTCTCATTCTATCAAGAAGGATGGCCGGCCACTTTTGAGGGGTGAGAATGAGAGAGCTTCTTTTTGGGTGAAAACATTCTCTTCATCTCATTCCTTGCAAAAATTGTGAGCTCTAATTTTTCCAAAGCTCATTCTTTTCTTCACCTCCACATATCATGGCAACTAAACCCCAAAAGAAACAAAGTTTCTACACTAGCCTACAGCAAGTCTTGGACGCGTCGGCTAGCCGACTTCGCGCCCGAGTTGCCTCGGTCCAGAGGTGGGTACGTGGTGCACTTTCCGACGAGGACGTGACGAACGGAGTTTCCGCAGGAGATCGGAGTGGAGATGAAGACCGAAGGACACGGATCGCTTGGTATAACTTCTCTACTCTTTTCTTGTTTGCTAGTAGCTAGGTTAATGGCCCGATCAAGGTGAAAAGTGCGCGGTGGTGCCGGTTCAATAGTTTTTGAAAGTTTTTGTTTCCGCGTTTCCGCCGTCGGATCGACGGCCGGGGTGTCGCCGCGGACTTACATGCAGAGGGAGGTGCCAGCGGCGAGAGGAGGCGAGGGAGCTCCGCTCTAGATGGGTCGAGCTTCGAGTTGGGGTTGCAGCGATGGCTAAGGTGGTTGCGGTTGTGAATGGAGAAGGGAGTGGGGAGAAGTGGTGAGGTCGTCGACGGTAGTGGGTGCGTCGGGGGAGGTCGCATGGTGGTCGGAGTTTGGCAGGCGACCGTGGAGGGGAGCTCGGCGGTGGGTTGAAACAATGGTGAGGAGAGAGGCCGGCTCGGGCATTTTGGAGAGAGGAACGAGGGTTTAGTGGAAGGAGGTGACTGAGGTGGTCGTCGTCGTCGTTGTGGGGGCTCAGCGGGGTATACGGGGACGAAGCAAGGTGCAGTGAGAGAAAAAAAAACAGCGAGGGTGAGGGGCTGGCTTCGTATGAAGGAGTAAGGGAGACGAGGAGGGGCTTCAGGAGGGGGCGAACGTGCGCGCGATCGTGAGCTTGGTGAGCGGGGACGTGGGGCGACGAGGCCCGGGCGTCGGCAACGTGGAGCACATAGGGAAAAGAAAGGTGCGGGAAAGAAGAGGAGGGAGTGGGGAAGAGAAGGGTTAACTGGTTGGGTACGGTACGGGACCGGGTCAGGCATGGAAAGACATGGGCTTGGGGTTGATTTTGGGCCGGGATGTCGGTAAGTTTATTTATTTGGATTTTATTTTCTTTTGGGATTTAGTTTAAATGTTTAGGAAAATTAACTTTTGAAAATTAAAGTAAACACGAGGATTCTAAACTTCTCCAAAAAAATAAGGTGAAAAATAGAAAATATTCAGGGGACTTGGAAAAAATTTTAGAAAAATTTATTGAGAGAACCGGGAATTTACATTGTAGGATCAACCATCGCCCCATACAGGGTCAAGAAATGTACACACTAATTTATATTGGAATATCGATGCTATGTCTCGATACTCCCTCGACTAGGAACACTTAATGATATGCTTGTGGACTACTCAGGCCCCACTAGTATGAACTGCATCATATTCTTGGTAGTCAAGCAAATATCCTAAGGGCTTTATCAACATGTATCAATGAAATAGTTAACTAGAACAAATGTACATGTTAAGATAGAGAGTAATCAGATAGCATACTATCATGTTGAGCAAGAATGTCCTCTATATATATGTGTGTGTATGTGTGTGTGTGTGTGTGTGTGTGTGTGTGTGTGTCTAAGCATCAATTATAATATACAATAATGGTCTCTGGAGCATACATATCACTAACATAGAGCCCATAAGATTCATGCTTGACTACCAGGGTTTTTATGGCGATCACACTTGTGAGAAATGGGTAGTCTATAAGCAATTCCTTAAATGTCACTAGTCGTGGGAATATCGAGAATGGGCATCGACGAGGGACGATGGCCGGTCTCACAGCCATTGGTGTTAGTTAGTCACCAACGATTGTATATATGTGCTCATTGGGTTATGAGTTATATTGGATATTTATGCCCTAGAGGCCATTATTGTATATGTATACATGTGGATGCTAGGGATATGTATGTACAGAACGATCTTGCTCAGTTATATAATATATTATTTCAGTCGTCTTTATCAGGATATATGTATTTGTTTTTATTAATGCTTTATCCAGCTTGCACATATCGATAAAGACTTGATATAGTAGTATACTATTATGGTTTGACTCTACCTTAACATGGCATATGTTATACACGTTATTACATATTGCGGTTACATGTTGATAAAGCCCGTAGGATTTTTCTTGACTACCCGCGTTGTGATAGCGATCATATTTGTAGGAGCTGGGTAGTCTGTAAGAACATCCTTAAATGTCCCAAGTTGCTGGAGTATCGAGATCGAGCATCGACACTCCAGAGTAGACTTGCGTGTACGTTTCTTGACCCCGGCGAGGGGCGGTGGTTGGTCCCACAACCATTGGTGTGATCACCTAAGATTGTATACGGGTGCTCACTTGGGATGAGTACACTGGACGAACTCGCTGAGAAGCTCTAAATGGTATTATACCTATAGTCAGATAGCGGTTCTCTTATGACATGTGTACAGGTTAGTCTTTGGACCTGAGATCGTCATTTGTCTCGTGTGAGTTCTTACTGTGCTTTGATCACTACCCTACCACGGCTCTACTGAGTCATGCAAACAGGTTTTGGTTGGGTACAGTCCCGAGCCATATGGAAGCAGTGGGTGATTGTCAGGGATTAATCTCTCCAGGTATTGGGAGTTGATATCACACTGTGTTCGATTGGTCAGGACCATAAGTCCTTGGCCAAGGCAGTTGGGATTTACTAATAAGTTGATCAGTAGTTTCCCGAATTGGTTCTGAGCCGCATCAACATGAATTATCGGGTTATTAGGGTATGACGCTTACTATCCCTAGATCCGGTATGCGATACTATTAGATGAAGAGACCGGACTGTATAGATATTGTCACGGATAGGCTCAGTAAGGATTCAGATGAGTTTGCTTGTCGGCTTTCCTTTTCGACAGGTACCCGGGTAGCCGTTATATAGCTAGTGCCACTGACGTGCTTTGGTTATGGATTTATCTAGTAACGCACTGCCGGCGTACTGTCGAGTCTTTAGAGTCCCACACAGAGGGTTTCTCTGCTTTGGGCGAAATGATGTTGAGGCCGTATGGTTTTACGGCAGGGTTCGATCACATATGTGTACTTGTTACACGTATGATGTTCAGTCGGATAATACTAGCGGGCTTTGGTTTAAGCCGGATCCTAGTATTATATTGTTGGATTATTTTCGTCTCTTTTGTATTCGTATTTTTCGGAATACCGATACGGGTATGTATATACGGGTGAGGAGTATTCTTGTAATTTTTGACAAGAATACTTCTAGAAGATGACACCTCATTTGTTATTTAATCTTTATGATTAAATGTTAAATGAGGTGGAGGTATGAGGTGTTGACTTTTTTTATATGAAGCATGGCTACTTATTGACTCAATTAGTGAGTCATGGGTTACTATTGAGGCAAGGTGGCATCTAGATATTTTGTAGAAAATATCTAGATATTTTGTGGTGAAGATAACTTTTTATTATTATCTTTGGCATGCTTGCTTTATTAGTCACAAGACTTAGCCATTCTTTGCTTGACTTTTCTTGTGGTACTCTCTACAACACTCTCATCTCCTCCAAACTTTTCTCTTCTACCTCAAACCCTAATAGTCTCATGTGTTGAGAAACCTAGGGTTCTTGAGACCAATTAATCCACCATCACTCTCTACATCACCTACGTTACTTAGATTAGCAAACTAAGTAACCTAGTTACCATAGTTTAAAGGTAGAAGCCCAAAGTAGACACTCTCGGGTGGGTCATCTTTGACGTGAGGAAGCCGTCGATCAAGCTCGATCATGGAGGCTACTAGGAGCATGCTAAAGGAGAGGAGTGAAGACCCGAAGGACTCGAGCCTCATGGTATAAACTTCTTTCACAGTAGATAGCTTCTTTAGTTGCTAGTTAGGTTTATGGTAGATCCGGTCTAGGGTTATTCTAGCGCCACGTTTACAGCGTTAGAAAAAATTTTGTTCCACAATCGGCCTCGGTTGATGGCCAGGGCGTCAGCATAACCTTTCATGGTATCAGAGCCAACCCATAAAACCTAAACTAGCTAGTTCTAACAAGCTTAAAAGATCGATCGACAAAACTTTCCGAAATCACGTTTTCAAACTTCATGTTTCTACCATTTATTAAATGTGTTCAAAAAATAATTTTCTGTGTCTCAGAAATTAGAGCAGGGTTTTTTAGGATCCCAGATGAAATTTGGGCACGTGTCCCCATAAGAAGGCCATGGAATCACAGCAAAACACCCTTGTTTGCCACGGTTCCACGGTCTAATTAGGGAATCAATGCACGAAATTTCATCTGGTGTTCTAATATTTGAAAAAGTGATTCATGGGATGTTTATTTTCTGGGCCAGATTTGTATGAGTACTGGATTGCACTTGGGGCCAATACGGATAAGTTTTTTGTCGATCAAAATTTTAAATGCGTTAGTGTTTTCAGTGCATACACTTTTATCTGCGACCATGAATGTCATTAGAGCGGTATAACTCGTCTAACTGCTATATGTTCTTTTAAATGAGTTTGCGAACATGACATTCACGTTGACGTTCTGTGTTTGTGCTGTGGTTATGGTTGGATAGTCATGGTGGATAGCTTGTGGTGCAATGTTAGTGGTACAGTTGAGATTCATTTGTACATTTGTTATTGCGGGACGAGCGTCCGACATGTGGACTGCCGTCACTGCCATGTTGTATATTATTTGTTTGGGGTACGACCGGGTTGAGGTCGATGTCATCATTGTACATATCATTTTCATTTTCTGTACCAGGATTACCCCACGGTGGAGTGCACGAATAACCGGGTTCTAGAAGGAAACAAGCCCGCATCTCATGGTATTGAGACGGAGGGGGCTTCATTCTAGAATTGGCGGGCAATTCGCCGCGCTCGTAGGGGTATAGGATGACCCACGGAGGGGCGCTCAAGTTACCGGATCCCGTGGAGTGCTGGGTGGCCCATTCAGTTTGTTGATTGGGGTTGCTCACTTCTGGGGTTGGTTGGTAACTTGCCGCGCTCGTAGGGATCCAGGTTTCATTGCACAGGCTATCCACATGACCAGGAACGTCGGGTTTTATTTGCGGTTCAAATGAAACCCTAGTCTCCAAGATTATCCACCATTCTGTGTTGCTTGCTGAGATTTTGTGATGTTGATTATATCATGCCTGGGATGAATGTTATATATATTTATATATATACTAGTAGATGTTGTATATGTTTTACACCCACGCTAGTCCAGCCCCCGCTCTGTCATTAGTTAAGTAACCTAACGAGTGATGACGGGGCCCAGTGGCGAATGCGGATGGCATATACATACATTGTATTTTCGTTCTTTTCTGGTGTGATAGGTTAAAAATGGACCGCATTAATTTTGAATAATGCAAGAAAAGAAACCTAAAAAGATGTTGTTGGAACAAATTTCGAAAAATTATAGTTATATTCTTTCGCTTTGCATAGTGGTATTCGGTTGTGAATATCCAGCACCTCATTCCACGAGACAAGAGCCGAAATCCTTTCACGGGAAGTTACCTCTTGAGCAGGAGTTTATACTGTAGATTACTCGGTTTTTTCAAAACCAGAAGTTTTAAAAAGCGGAGCTTAAACCACTCCTTTTCAAAACAGCTCAGGTTCCTTCAACGATAACAAGTTTAGATTATTATTGCTTAGTATTCGTAATACGTATGTCATGCTCAGCCAAGGCATATTGTTCGGTAGCTATGTAATACTTTTCTGTAGCATTAGATGCGATTGGTTAGGACAGTCATACGGTCATTTTGGCTCAGTCAAGGACTCGTACGGGTAGGTCTAATGCAATAAGGATAATGATGGGTTGAACTTGGCTAGGATCCTTTGATATGTTGGCTTGGTCAAGGTCACTTGGGTCCTAGGGGCAAAAACCACATCGGGAGTTTCAACTATACAGGAAACTTGCAGATTCAGCATACCTTCTGGAGTGTTGTGACTAGAGTGGATGTTGGCTATAGTGCCCTCAAGTCAATTATTCGATCGAAGGCACGTGATTGCAATGATTGAGGGAGGACCTATACCGGTAGAACAGTCTTACTCGAGATGATAGTATGCTATCTGGTTTGTCTTTATCATCATGTACATGTTTCAGGTGACATTACAGATCACTATTAAGTGTTGATAGAGCCTATAGGATTCTTACTTGACTACCAGCAGTATGATGGCGATCATATACATAGGAGTTGGGTGGTCTATAAGCACATCTTTAAAATGTCCCTAGTCGTGGGAGTTTCGAGACTGGGCATCAATACTCCAAGAGTAGACTAGTGTATACTGATCGAGACCCCGACGAGAGGCTATGGCCGATCTCACAAGCTATTGGTGTCAGTAGGTTCACCTAAGATGTATACAGGTGCTCATTGGGTTATGAGTACACCGGACGGACTCGCCGGGAATATGCTAGTTGGTATTATACTTATTGTTAGATAGCAGTTCCCTGGTGACATGTGTACAGGTTAGTCTATCGACCTGAGATCGTCATTTGTCTCGTGTGAATTCCCACTGTGCTTTGATTACTATCCCACCACGACTCAAAGGAGTCGTGCAAACAGGTTTTAGTTGGGTACAGTCCCGAGCCACATGGAGGCAGTGAGCGGATCGTCAGGCGATTCATCTTTCCCGGTATTGGGGGTTGATGTCGCGGTGTGCACGGGTGGCCATCACCAGAGATCCTTGGCCAAGGTAGTCGGGAATTACTGATCTAGGATTGGTAGTTTCTCAGGCGGTGATGGGTTTCATACCGACACTGAATATCAAGTTATTAGGGGTCCGACTTTATCCACCCCCATAGACTCGATGTGCGATACTCATAGACGAACGGACCGGACTGTACGGATATTGTCACTGTCAGGCTCAGTAGGGTTTCAGGATGAGTTTGCTCATCGGCCACCCTTTCGCTCAATACCTGGGCAGCCGTTACGTACAGCTAGTGCCACTGACGTGCTTGTGGCTAAACCCTCTGCCAGCGTATTGATGAGTCTTTAGAGTCAAACACAGAGGGTTTCCCTGGTTCGGGCGAAACGTTGTAGAGGCCGTATGGTTTTATGGCAGGATTCGATCATATACGTGCACTTATGCACGTGTCATAATTCGGACGGATAATACTAGTAGGCATTGGTTTAAGCCGGATGCTAGTATTACATTGTTGGATTATTTTCGTCTCATTGTATTCGTATTCAGTCGGAATAAGGATGCAGGTATGTATATACGGATGAAGGGTATTCTTTTAATTCTTTGTGAGTTTACTTTTGAGGTTGCCATTTCTTTTTCTTGGATTTAAACATTTAGTTTAATGTTTATTGTGTGGAAAATGTGAGGTTAAGTTTTGGCTTGTGGCACTGAATGTGGCATGTGCACTAGGTTTTGTTTGGTGTGAGATATTATTGTGAGAGGCAGATCTTTTCTTGACTTGGGATTTTTCTTTAGTTGCTCAAAACTAATATCTCACAACACTCACAAAAAGGCCAGCACACATTCTTTCTTCACTTGCCATTTCTTTAGCTCACACTCTTCACTCCATGGCTTCTTCTTCTACCTCCACCCTAACCCTTTCATGTATTGAGAATCCTAGGGTGTATTGAGACAAAGTGATCACACACAATCTCAACTTCATCTTGGCTATCTAGGCTACCAAACTAGATACCCAAATTGCTTCAGTTTTGAGGCGGGAGCCTGTATTACTAACCCTCGACGTGGATCTTCATCGATGTGGGGAGACCGGAGATCAAACTTGATCGGGGAAGACACGAGGAGCTTGGGACAGAGGTTGAAGAACGAAGGACTCGGATCGTTTAGTATAACCTCTCTAAACTCCTTTAAATATATCTAGTATAGGGTTAATGGTTCGATCCGAGTATCGGATTCCGTTAGCACCGGTTTGATAAAAGTTTTTGTTCCGCATTTGGCCACGGATTGATGGCCAGGGCGCTGCCATAACCCAACATGGTATTAGTGCCAACCCATTAACCCCATTCTAACTCATTGCGACATTAGAAATCCGTCGTTTTTGTCGTGCAAAATTGCCGACAAAAACAGTTCCAAAAACTGAAAGTTTGAGATGTTTGCACACTCCGCGGGCTCACGGTTTGAACTGAGAAGCCGCGGTGTGGTGCATGGGCACCCCAGGGAAGCCCCGGGGGGACCGAACAGCTGGGCCCTCTCCCCAAGACCACAACAAGGTGGTCTTGGCGGTGAGGACCCAAAACTGCCCCATCTTGGGCAGTTTCGGGTCTGCCTCACCCCCTGGCCACCTCGTGGTGGGTTTAGGGGTAGGGTGCCCTCTCTAGTCCCTCCGACTCGAAGTTAATTTCATGCTATAACTCCCTGCAAAGGTTTGGACGCGTTTAGTTTTGATTCGGAATTCCGAATTGGCTTTAAACGGTCGGTTTTTGGAACTTTAGCTCACTGTTTTTTTCCATGGCTTTGGAAATTGGTTTGGTTTGATAATTGCGTGCGGAATTCTAATGTCGTAGTTTACAGTACATACAATACTATATGCGATCGTGAATGTCATTAGAGCGGTACAACTTGTCTAATTGCTATAGTTCTTTCAGACGGGTTTGCGAACGTGACATTCACGTTGATGTTCTGTGTTGTGCTGTGTGTTGGCTGGATCGTCGTGGTGGATAGCCTGGGTGCAATGTTAGTACAGTTTAGATTTATTTTTAAATTTGATATCGCGGGATGAGCGTCTGACATGTGGATTGCCGAAACTGCCTGTTTGCATATTATTTATTTGGGGCACGACCGGGTTGAGGTCGATGTCATGTTGTACTTATTTTCTTTTCTGTACTAGGATTACCCCGCGATGGAGTGCATGGATAGCCGGTTTCTAGAGGGCAACGGGCCCGCATCTCATGGCTTTTCGATGGGAGGCCTCACTCTAGAATTGGCGGGCTATTCGCCTCACTCGTAGGGGGTATACGTTGACCCGAGGAGGAGTGCTCAAGTTACCGGATTCCGTGAAGTGTCGGGTAGCCCATTCACTTTGATGAAGGGGCTACCTCGCTTCTGGTTTTGGTAGGTAACTTGCCGTACTCGTTGGGGTCTAGGTTTTCATTGCACAGGCTGTCCACACGACCCGGGGAACGTCGGGTTTCAGTTGCGGCTCAAAGGAAACCCGGGGCTCCCAAATTATCAGTATTCTTCTGTGATGCTTATCGCTTATCTGTGATGTTGCATTTATCATACCTGGAGTGATTATTATATATTGTTATATATATATATATATATATATACTAGTAGATGTTGTATATATTTTTGTCACGTCCCGAAAGTACGGAACATGACCGGCACTTAAACTACGAAACGTCTCGAGGCGTACGTAATCTAAGTAAGCCGAGAACCCAGAAATCCAAACCAAGAAAAATAATGAAGTGAAGGAAATCCAACTAAAAGCAAGTAGTTTTAAAAGCATAAGCCGATTTATGTGTTTTAAAAAAAACATCAAGTATTTTCTGAAAAATTCGGCAGAGTCTCCTTTGTAAATACTGGCCCCCAAACGGGATACAACATGAATAGTATACGAAAGCAATAAAAAGGCATCCCCAAGCGGGAGCTAGCTCTTCGTCAATCGACGGTCACAACCACACAAGCAATATAATATAAAACGCCAAGGGCGAAGATCAAAACTCAAAAGGACACTCAAAACAACAAGAAAATCCATAGAAATACAACGCGCGACTCTAAGGTCGAAAGAATAAACATTACTGGTCTCTATCTCTAAAATGAATACATGTTTGGTTGATGGAATTTACTAGATACAACTGAATAATATTATACAAGGTAATATGATGGGTACGATACCAAATAAACCCACCTACTAGCAAGTTACCCGACCGAAACTGTGCCCGCAAAGCCGTAATGAAACCTGTACGGCAAACCTGCAAGAAACTGGGGCACAACGGGGGTGAGTTGCCAACTCGTGAATAGAAAAACATCTACGAATAGAAATCGCATGTATGACGCAATCCTAGGTCATACGTGTAGGGTTCCTAGGCACTCTCAAGAGGTCTCACAAGGCATCAACCATGCCAATTTCAAATTTTACGGGTGCCGAGAAACCCTAATACGGATCGTTAACTAGAATTTTAGGCGAAATACGAAACTAGTTAACATCTTAACTAAAGGAGAGAGGCTAAAACCTTTGTAGATCCATTTCTCCACTTCCTTAGCTCCACGTAGGCGTCCTCTCGCTGTCCATCTCGAATCCCGGACTCAATCATCGGCTTCATCATAGAAATGGGTGGGCTAGGTCGTCGGCTTCGTGCCGAAGATGATCTACGTCGAGGCATCACAAGTTCAAGCTCCAACTCCATCAAGTTGTGAAACTTGTGAAGAAAACACCCTATACTACTTGGCAAGAGGTAGAGGGTGAAGAAATAGGAGGTGGGTTCACTTTAGAATTGGATTTCTCACACTTTAGCTCAACTTGCCATTAATGGACTTAAGCTTTTTCTTTGAAGATGAAGAAGAAGATGAAGCTAGAATATATTATAAGTCTTAACTAAAAATGAAAAGTAAAAAGAATACTTATCATATACTAACTAAGGTAGAGTGTAGAGAATTGACCATGGTTACTTGGAAGGGTTAGGGTTAAGCATGAAGACAAGAATGGTTACAAAGTCAAAGCTTCATGAAGCTTCAACTAGAAACAAAGAAAGCCACCATTCTCATCAAAATCTTTTCCAAATAAATAAATAAACAAACAAATAAATAAATGAATAAGCAAAACCCTAATCATCTTTTTAACCATGGTTTGATTCTTTACACTTAACCAATTAAACATGCATCATCAAACATGATACAAACATGTGCACAAAAGTATATCACAAATACAACTTGCACATCAAGTGAGAAAATCCATTTAAAATGAACCAATACTAGTTAATGTAAAGTAATATATCAAATATATAATTATACATTAAATCATTAAATCAACACTTGATTTAACGATCCGGTCATATCGCATATAACCGACTAGTATCCTATGTATCGGCTTATCGAATCAATCCTTGATTCGATATCTAGGTTATATCGAATATAACCAATCGATACTTTCATCGGGAGAATAGAATACGGTATCACATACACGCATTATTCTCGGTCCTGCACATATCTCATATGCGCTCCTATTTCGTTTCGCTTGAGCCAGGAAACCTCTGTGTAGGACTCTAAAGACTCGTCAATACGTCGGCAGCAGATGATGATCATATCAAGCACCCACAAGCCGCAAGCGGTCTGCTAAACGTAACGGCCATCCGGGTATTGAGCGATCAGAAGATCGACGGGCTAGCCCGCTCAAACTCCTGTGAATCCAACCAGTAACACTTACCGTACAGTCCGGTCTGTTCGTCTGATATGTCGCATATCAAGTCTAGGGGTGGTAAACGTCAGATCCCAATAACCGATAAGTCGTTCCGATGTGAGGCTCATAACGGGTCGAGAAACTACTGGTAACACTTACCAGCAAATCTCTGATCAGCCCTGGCCAGGGACTTCCCTGTTACGGCCAATCGAGCACAGCGCAACATCAACACCCAATACCGGGAGAGACGAAACCCCTCCTATCGCTCATTGCCTCCTTGTGACTCGGGACTGTACTCAAAGACCACCGTTTTGCATGCCCTCATGGACGTGGTAAGGTGGAGATCAAAGCACAGTGGGAATCACACAAGACTCTATGACGATCTCGGGTCTACAGACTAACCTGCACAAGTGTCACCTCAGAACTGCCATCTGACGTGAAGTATAATACCATCTGGGAGTTCTCGGCGAGTCCGTCCAGTGTACCCAGTCTCCAATGAGCACCCGTATACCATCTCTGATGTCAAACACCAATGGATATGGGATCATCCATCGCCCATCTCATGGGACGAGAAGCATATACGCTAGTCTACACAGGTATATCGATGCCCCGTCTCGATACACCCACGACTAGGGACCTTGAAGGATGTACTTATGGACTACCATGTTCCCACTAGTATGATCTGCATCATAGTCCAGGTAGTCAAGTACACATCCTAAGGGCTTTATCAACATGTAACTATAAGACAGTATAAAGAGACAAGTGTACATGTTAAGATAAAGAGCAACCAGATAGCATACTATCATATCGAGCAAGAAAGTCATCTCTATATATATGTCCAAGCATCCAATATAATATACATCATCTGTATAATACTGGCCTCTAGGGCATACATACAACTAACAATCTCCCACTTGCACTAGGGCCAGCTGCTGTAGTATCGCATACCGAGCATCCCGAAGAGTCTCTCAAACTGTATCTGGGGAATGGCCTTCGTGAGTGGATCCGCTGTGTTGTTCTTCGTGTCAACCCTCCTGACCTCGATCTCCCGGCGATCAACTATCTCCCGGATCAGGTGATACCGCCTCAGAATATGCCTGGATCGCTGATGGGACCTAGGTTCCTTGGCCAAAGCCACCGCTCCATTGTTATCGCAATACAAAGGTATTGGATGCTCAATGGATGGAACCACTCCAAGTTCAATAATGAACTTCTTGATCCAGACAGCCTCTTTAGCAGCATCGTTGGCAGCGATGTATTCAGCCTCCATCGTCGAGTCTGCCACGGTTTCCTGCTTGGAACTCTTCCAGCTAACCGCCCCTCCGTAAAGGGTAAAGACAAATCCCGACTGCGACTTAGAGTCGTCTTTATCACTCTGGATGGTCGAATCGGTAAAGGACTCCACTTGGAGTTCTCCGTTACCATACACCAAGAGCATCTCTTTAGTCCTTCGTAAGTACTTGAGAATGTTCTTCACAGCTGTCCAGTGACTCTCTCCAGGATCAGCTTGATACCTGCTCACTATACTTAGTGAGTATGCAACATCGGGTCTGGTACATGTAGGGTTCCTAGGCACACTATAGAGGTCTCACAAGGCATCAACCATGCCAATTTCAAATTTTATGGGTGCCGAGAAACCCTAATACGGATCGTTGGCTAGAAGTTTAGGCGATAAATGAATCTAGTTAACATCTTAACTAAAGGAGAGAGGCTACAACCTTTGTAGATCCGGTTCTCCACTTCCTTAGCTCCACGTAGGCGTCCTCTCGCTGTCCATCTCGAATCCTGAACTCAAACGTCGGCTTCATCGGAGAATTGGGCGGACTAGGTCGTCGGCTTCGTGCCGAAGATGATCTACGTCGAGGCATCACAAGTTCAAGCTCCGACTTCACAAAGTTGTGAAACTTGTGAAGAAAACACCCAAAACAACTTGGCAAGAGGTAGAGTGTGAAGAAATAGGAGGTGGGTTCACTTTAGAATTGGATTTCTCTCACTTTAGCTCAAGTTGCCATTGATGGACTTAAGCTTTTCTTGAAGAAGAAGATGATGAAGAAGAAGAAAGAATATGATAAGTGTTTTTAAAAAGAAAAAGAAAATGTATACTTATCATAATCTTAACCATAGTTAAGTGTAGAGAATGAACTAGGGTTAGTTCAAATGGTTAGGGTTAAGCATGAGACAAGAATGGTGATTAAGTCAAAGCTTCATGAAGCTTCAATAAGAAACAAAGAAAGCCACCATTCTCATCATTATCTTTTCCAAATAAATAAATGAACAAATAAATAAATAAATGAATATGCAAAACCCTAATTATCAAATTAACCATGGTTTAATTCTATACACTTAACTAAATGATCAAGTATCATCAAACATGATACAAATATGTGCACAAAAGTATATTACATATACTTCTTGCACATCAAGTGAGAAAATCCATTTAAAGTGAACCAATACTAGCTAATGCAAAGTAATATATCAAATATATAATTATACATTAAATCATTAAATCAACATTTGATTCAATGATCCGGTCATGTCGCACACAACCGACTAGTATCCAATGTATCGATTTATCGAATCAATGATTCGATAACTAGGTCATATCGAATATAACCAATCGATACATCCATCGCGAGAATGAAATACGGTATCACATACATGCATTATTCTCGGTCCTGCACATATCTCATATGCTCTCCTATTTCGTTTCGCTTGAGCCAGGAAACCTCTGTGTAGGACTCTAAAGACTCGTCAATACGCCGGTAGCAGATGATGATCATATCAAGCACCCACAAGCCGCAAGCGGTCTGCTAAACATAACGTCCATCCGGGTATTGAGCGATCAGAAGATCGACGAGCTAGCCCGCTCACACTCCTGTGAATCCAACCAGTAACACTTACCATAAAGTCCGGTCTGTTCGTCTGATATGTCGCATATCAAGTCTAGGGGTGGTAAACGTCAGACCCCAATAACCGATAAGTCGTGCCGATATGAGGCTCATAACGGGTCGAGAAACTACTGGTAACACTTACCAGCAAATCTCTGATCAGCCCTGGCCAGGGACTTCCCTGTTACGGCCAATCGAGCACAGCGCAACATCAACCCCCAATACCGGGAGAGACGAAACCCCTCCTATCGCTCATTGCCTCCATGTGACTCGGGACTGTACCCAAAGACCACTGTTTTGCACGCCCGCATGGATGTGGTAAGGTGGAGATCAAAGCACAGTGGGAATCACATAAGACTCTATGACGATCTCGGGTCTACAGACTAACCTGTACAAGTGTCACCTAAGAACTGCCATCTGACGTGAGGTATAATACCATCTGGGACTTCTCGGCGAGTCCGTCCAGTGTACCCAGTCTCCACTGAGCACCCGTATACCATCTCTGATGTCAAACACCAATGGATATGGGATCATCCATCGCCCATCTCATGGGTCGAGAAGCGTATACGCTAGTCTACACTGGTATATCGATGCCCCGTCTCGATACACCCACGACTAGGGACCTTGAAGGATGTACCTATGGACTACCATGTCCCCACTAGTATGATCTGTTAGTGTATATGCCCTAGAGGCCATTACTGTATCATACTGGTTTGTATATTACTTAATGGATGCTTGGGATATTCACCTTGTATATACAATCTTGCTCAAAATAGTAGTATGCTACTTGGTTTGTTTCTACTTCAATATGTACATGTGTTTATTTTTGTATATCGCCTATACACATTAGTAGAGCCCTTAGGATCTTTGCTTGATTACCAACGATGTGATGGCCGTCACACTAGTGGGGCTGGGTAATCTATAAGCACATCCTTATGCAGGTCCCTGGTCGCAGGACTATCGAGACAGGGCATCGATACTCCGGAGTAGACCAGCGCATGCGCTTCTCATCCCAGTGTGGGAGACGGTCTGTCCCACAGCCGTCAGTACGTCGTACTTGAGATAGTATGCGGGTGCTCGTTAGGTTACGGGTACACTGGACAGGACTCGTCGGGAACTGACTAGTTGGTATTATACCTATCGTCAGTTATCAGTTCCCAGGTGACATGAGTACAGCTTAGTCCGCTGACTTGACACTGTCACTCCGCCTCGAGTGTGTTCCCACTGTACTTTGATCACTACCCTACCACGGCTCAAAGGAGTCATGCAAACAGGTAGTGGTTGGGTACAGCCCCGAAGCACTTGGAGGCAGTGACGGTTAGACAGGATTCGTCTCTCCCGGTATTGGGGGTTGACATCGCGCTGTGTCTAGGAGAGCCATTATACGAGTAGTCCCTGGCCAGGGCAATCGAGATATACTGGTAGGTTTCCAGTGTTATCTCAGGGTGTTTTGGGCTTCGCTCCGGCACGACTTGTACCGCTATTGGGGGACTGACGTTTACCGCCCCCTAGGCCCGCCATGCGATGTATCAGACGAACAGACCGGACTGTACGGAGAATGTCACACTCAGGCTCAGTAGGAGTTCAGATGGGTTTCGCCTCGTCGGTCTTCTTGTCGGCACTGCCTGGGGACCGTTACGCACAGCTAGTGCCGCTTGCGGTCTGTGGTTAAACCCACTGCCAGCGTAGTGTCGAGTCTTTAGAGTCCCACACAGAAAGCTTTTCGCCTTTAGGCAAAAGAGTAGAGGTCGCATGGTATTGCGACAGGTCGGATGGTTTTGCGACAGGGTTCGGTCACATCCGTGCACTTGTGCGCGTACAGTGTCCGGACAGTTTACACTAGCGGGCTTTGGTTTAAGCCAGATCCTAGTGTACCTTATGGGATTGGATTTATCCAGTTTGCATTCGTGTTCCTCGGAACGCGGATGCGGGTGTGTATGCACAGTTGACAGGGAGACAGAGGCAGTGGATTCTCATTAGGGTTGTTGACAGTTGACCGTTGACTATTTGACTTTTTGCTCAACCCTGATGAGAATATGATATGTGATTAACTATTATATTAATTAAGTATTATGGTGATATGGTTGTTGACTTTGTTGACTTGTTGACTTTTGTTAACTTGTTGACTTTGTTGACTTGTTGACTTTTGTTGACTTGTTGACCGGTTGACTAGGCTTGACTAGTTGACCATCATGATAACCATAGCCATCATTTCATGGCAAAGACTTTTGTTTACTTGCTCATTTGTGTAAAATGAGTGCATGAAATGATATGGTTATGGTTGCTTCAAACCATCACATAAGACTTTTTTTGATATGATGAGTTATGATCACTTTGGATTATGAGAGGGTGAAAGACAAAAGAGAGCCTCATTTCTTTCTTGCTCATTCTCTCTCTTGTTCTTGAGCTCTCCTCTTGCTCTCACCCTCAACCTCTTGCTCCCTCTCTTGATCTATGGTTCTCTTGTCTCATGAGTTGAGAATCAAGAACCATAGATAAAATCCCATTCTATTTCTTCTCTACTCATTCTAGTTCACTAGGTTTAGCAAACCAAGTGAACTAGTTTCTTCAAAGAACGAAGAAGGAGCTAAAGATTGGAGCTTTCAAGTGGATCTATCTTCGGCGTACGGAGACGACGAGAAGGAGCCATCGGACCACCATCGGAGCTTGAAGAGAAGGAGTTCAAGACAAGCTAGGTATAACCCCCTAACCGAGTAGCTAGAATCTCTTAGTTAGGATGTTAGATAGATGTTTAACCAAGATCCGGGTTATAGGTCCATGTTACCATCTTTAAGAAAATCGTTTTTTACCAAATTCCGCATTCCCGAAAGTACCGGGAGAGGTAGCATGGACTTACATGATCTGCATCATAGTCCAGGTAGTCAAGTACACATCCTAAGGGCTTTACCAACATGTAACTATAGGACAGTTTAAAGAGACAAGTGTACATGTTAAGATAAAGAGTAACCAGATAGCATACTATTATATCGTGCAAGAAAGTCATCTCTATATATGTCCAAGCATCCAATATAATATACATCATCTGTACAATACTGGCCTCTAGGGCATACATACAACTAACAATCTCCCACTTGCACTAGGGCCAGCTGCTGTAGTATCACATACCGAGCATCCCGAAGAGTCTCTCAAACTGTATCTGGGGAATGGCCTTCGTGAGTGGATCCGCCGTGTTGTTCTTCGTGTCAACCCTCCTGACCTCGATCTCCCGGCGATCAACTATCTCCCGGATCAGGTGATACCGCCTCAGAATATGCCTGGATCACTGATGGGACCTGGGTTCCTTGGCCAAATCCACCGCTCCATTGTTATCGCAATACAAAGGTATTGGATGCTCAATGGATGGAACCACTCCAAGTTCAGTAATGAACTTCTTGATCCAGACAGCTTCTTTAGCAGCATCGTTGGCAGCGATGTATTCAGCCTCCATCGTCGAGTCTGCCACGGTTTCCTGCTTGGAACTCTTCCAGCTAACCGCCCCTCCGTAAAGGGTAAAGACAAATCCCGACTGCGACTTAGAGTCGTCCTTATCACTCTGGAAGCTCGAATCGGTAAAGGACTCCACTTGGAGTTCTCCGTTACCATACACAAAGAGCATCTCTTTAGTCCTTCGCAAGTACTTGAGAATGCTCTTCACAGCTGTCCAGTGACTCTCTCCAGGATCAGCTTGATACCTGCTCACTACACTTAGTGAGTATGCTACATCGGGTCTGGTACATAGCATCGCATACATGATAGAGCCTACAGCCGAAGCATAGGGTATCCCTTGCATGCGAGCTCTCTCCAAATCAGTCTTAGGAGACATCTCTTTGGAGAGAGTGACTCCAGAGATCGTAGGCAAGTTCCCACGCTTGGATTCTTCCATACTAAATCTCTTTAGTATGGTGTCAATATACCTTGATTGGGACAATCCCAATATCCGTTTGGATCTATCTCTATAGATCCTGATTCCCAATATGCAGGAGGTATCACCAAGATCTTTCATCGAGAATCTTTGTGATAAGAAGAGCTTGACCGATTGCAGCATAGGAATATCATTTCCTATCAAGAGTATGTCGTCCACGTACAATACGAGGAAGACAACCTTACTCTCTGCTACCTTCCTGTAGATACAAGGTTCATCTGGATTTTTGACGAAATCAAACTCTTTGATAACGACGTCAAAGCAGATGTTCCAACTCCGCGATGCTTGCTTTAATCCATAAATGGATTTAAGCAGCTTGCACACCATCCCGCTGCTCCCACTGTCTACGAAGCCCTCTGGCTGAGTCATGTACACGCACTCTTCTAAATCACCATTTAGAAAGGCGGTCTTAACATCCATTTGCCAGATTTCGTAGTCATGATATGCAGCGATGGCAAGCATGATCCGGATGGATTTAAGCATAGCCACTGGAGAAAAGGTTTCGTCATAGTCCACGCCTCGTCTTTGACGAAAACCCTTTGCTACAAGTCTAGCTTTGAAATTCTCCACTTTCCCATCTATACCAAGTTTCTTCTTGAAGATCCACTTGCTCCCAATGGGTTTTACCCCTTCCGGAGCAACATCCAAAGTCCATACTTTGTTGGTGTACATGGATTCTATCTCGGACCGCATAGCATCCAGCCATTTCACTGAGTCCCTACTCGTGATGGCCTGCTCGAATCTAGTTGGGTCATCATCCTCCATGATGCAATCCTCGCTCCCACCATCCATGAGAAAACCGTAGTATCTCTCAGGTTGGCGAGGAACCCTACTAGATCGGCGGATTGGCTGAGGTTCATTGGGAGCTACTGAATCCTCTGGTTCCACTAAATCTTCTGTTGTGTTTTGTTCAGCTGGAACCTCTTCCAGTTCTACCTCAGAGCCACTAATCTCTTTTGCAAGAAATTCCTTTTCTAAAAAGGTGACATGTTGAGCAACAAATACTCTTTGTTCCTCACTGTGGTAGAAGATATACCCTCGCGAATGTTTGGGATATCCAACAAATTTACACAAAACAGACCTTGCCTCGAGTTTTTCCGGTTTTTGTCTTTTGACATAGGCCGGGCAACCCCATATCTTAATAAAATTAAGATATGGTCTCTTCCCTTCCCATATCTCATATGGTGTGGTAGGCACAAATTTGGTGGGAACCCTATTCAGTAGGTATGCTGCTGTTTCCAGTGCATATCCCCAGAAGGAAACAGGTAACTCAGCTATACTCATCATAGAGCGCACCATATCCAATAGGGTGCGGTTCCTCCGTTCTGATACACCGTTGTGCTGTGGTGTATATGGAGGAGTCAGCTGAGAGAGAATCCCATTCTCTTTTAGGAAGTCCAGGAATTCATTGCTTAAGTATTCTCCTCCTCGATCAGATCGAAGGATTTTAATACTTTTTCCGGTTTGGTTCTCGACTTCTTGTTTATATTCTCTAAATTTCTCAAAAGCTTCTGATTTGTGTTTCATCAGGAACACATATCCGAATCTAGAGAGATCGTCAGTGAATGTAATTAAGTACGAAGAACCATCCCTGGCATGTGTAGACATGGGACCGCATACATCACTATGTATCAGTCCCAAGAGTTCAGTAACTCTTTCTCCGTGTCCCGTAAACGGAGTTTTGGTCATCTTGCCTTTGAGACATGACTGGCAAGTGTTATAAGATGAAAATTCAAACGGATTTAAATATCCATCCTTATGCAACTTAGCCAGTCGTGTCGCATTGATGTGACCCAGTCTACAATGCCACAAGAAGGATTCGTTCAGTTCTGAACACTTCCTCTTGTGTGTGTTTGTTATGCTCAGAACTGTTGATTGGTTTAGAACGTAAATGCCATTGCACAACGTGCCTGATCCAACCAACTTTTGGTTACGGAAAATGTTCATAACATTGTCCTGTAATACAAAATTATATCCCTCTTTACTCAATAAAGAAACCGATATAATGTTGCATATCAGGTTCGGCATGTAATAGCATTCGTTCAGAACCAATGTATTACCAGTTGGTAATTCAAGGTGATATTCCCCGACAGTCTTAGCTGCAACAATTGCACCATTTCCAACTCTAATGTCTTTATCACCTTCTCCAAGTTCTCTACCTTTCCTAAGCCCATGTAACTGATTACATATATGGGATCCCGACCCGGTATCTAATACCCAGGACGTAGAGCAAATGGATAAACAGTTCTCTGTAACGAACACTCCCGAAGAAAATGCATCATCATGTACTTTCTTCATTCGGGTGGCATGGGAATCCTGGTATTCCCCTATATCCTGTTCAGTTCTATAACTCTTATAGGAAAGAACGGAACCAACGTTCCCCAGCACAGTATAACATGCGGGTTCGGTCAATACATCCATATTATTATCTTTATTAAGGCATGAAATGGTCGCTACCTGGAGAGAGAGAGAAGAAAACACTTTAGCGTAAGCTCGTGCAAGATCAGATTGGTTATTATCTTATCTAATCAGGATGGCTCCCACTGGTTTTTATGAAATCTTCCTTCAAACCCTAAAAGGAAAGACTAGCCGGGATTAATTACACACTACAAGTTCGCCAATCTTTCAGCCAGGCCAGTGTCAGTACTTTGAGAGAGGTCCCCCGTGCTTTCGCACGAACCTAATTAATGTAAACCTCGTTTTCCCAGAGGCATAACCCCGTTGACACCTTTCTAGACACCTACTTGATCGGCTAATTGTATTGTGTAAAACTCTCCCAGGAGTAACTCTTACTCGCAGTGGGTATCGGGATCCAACTATCTCATAGAAGGTATGCAATCTCATTGCAAATTTCAACACTTGAAATTCCCGATAATATTTTGCCCCTAGCACCCTATGACCTTGACGGAGGTCAACAAACCATAGGCTACTAGTCAAGTTCAACCCGTCATTTCTTGATCGAATTAAACCCACCCGCACGACCCTTGACGGAGGTCAACAAGGCCGCACGACTACCCTAATCCAATCTGCATCATATGCACAAGCAGATAAATACTAGTTAGGTACCGCACACTACGCCTTGACGGAGGTCAACAAACGTAGCACGAATACTAAATAGGACTTATTTGAAATGACGGAGGGCTACGACAGGTTTTTCTGAAAACCTATTGCGTAATGAACTTGATATCGTTGTAGAATCAAATGAAGTTTTGAAATGGAGTGATTTTGAGGCTTTTCTAGTTTTGCTAAAGGAGTCACTCCCGGTGAAGGGATCGTCGGTCCTTTCCTCGTCGAATGAGGTGCGGGATATATCATATATATCACTGTGCAAAGCAGAAACTATAGAAGCAATCAAAAGTCAAACCGAGTGTGTAGCATCTGCCAGTTATTGCTAAAGGAGTCACTCCCGGTGAAGGGATCTCGGTCCTTTCCTCATCGAATAAGGTGCAGGGTATATCATATATACCGCTATGCAAAGCAAGAACTGTAGCTACCTGTTTTATTTAAAATTTGATTCTACAACATTATTTGGTTTCTTTTATTTCATTAATCACATTAATGAAGTCCCATCATTTAAATACCTAAACATCACAGATAAATACGCCGTACACTTATGCCATCCGCATTCGCCTGGATGTCCCCTCGTGCACCGTTAGGTTAGGTAACTAACGACAGAGCAGGGCAGGGCTAGTGCGGGTGCAAAACATAAGTAACGTCTATATAATATATCATATATACTATATAAAGTATCTATCACAGAACATCACATGATCACATCACAGATATCGCAGCAGAAAATATCATATGAAATATTGGATATACTAGGACGTCCGTGTTTTCAATACGAGCCAGTATAAAACACAGATTCCACGGTCGTGATGAATAGCCAATCCCACACCCCTAGACCCCTACGAGAGCGGCAAGCAACCCTACCAATTCTAGGGTTAGGAGACCCGGACTCGACTCCTCGAGATGGTCTCCCACTGGACCCTAGAACCCGGTTACTTGTGCTCCCCTCCTTGGGTCTATCCTAGTGCAGAAAAGTAAATAATATACAAAAGGTGACGACTTCCGCAACCTGGAAGTGCCCCAATAAAAGAATATTACATACAAGTTTTTACATGAATGAAAATGAAAAACACTCATCTGACATAAAAACCCCCGGCTATTCAAACACGACAATCCAATATAACATATCCAGCAACACATAACATCACATGTCATCAACGTAAGTAAATATGCGCATCCCAATTGTCGTTGACATATAGCAACGAAACCAGCGATATCACATATTACACTTACGGTCACAGAAAAGAAAGTGTAAAACTACAACAGTTGGAATCCGCAACCTCTTTAGACATCACATGCCTAATCAAATGAAATACTTAGACATCACATGCCTAACAGTTATAAACCCCGCATTTTAGTCTCATTATCGAAAACTCTTTTCAATATCAAGTGAAACTAAACCCCTAGATTTATAACATTCATTCAGTTATCTCATAACTGTTTGTGAATTCCAATTATTGTATCCCATTCCGGATAAATAGAATATATTAAACTTTTCGATCGAACATTCGAACACCCAAGTTTTCCCGAAACCGTTCAACACATGAAATAGGTTCATAGACATTCACTTCATGCCTCAGTACTAACGGTCCAGCCGTAGAAGGGTCAAGTCAACGCCTCACATATGGCACGCCGTACTGCCCCAAACCCGAAGGTTCAAAGGGCAGTTCAAGACGGTCACATAATCGAGTTAAGCTTTGTTGTCTTCTAGAGGGACCATCGTGTTACTTGCACTACTCAGAACGTCCTTAAACCATAGAAAAATCCAACACTTGGAAATTTTTTCGGCAGGGGAAAAGTTGGGTATTCATATCCGGTCGAAATTTTTAACATATTCTAAGGTTATCCGGAAAAACACATAGACGAAGTTTAACAATCCGATCGAATCTACGATTCCCAATGCAACCCCAGAATACTCAACTCTTGAGTCAATTTAAAAATTCCCAGAAAACTCAGCATAATTAAATAGGAGTTACTGTGCAAACTAGGAGGGCTGACGTCATCATCAGGCCGCGGAACCGCCGCATAAGCCATGCTTATGCCGCGGTTCCACCGCTGAATTTACTGTTCTTGTGAAAAAAATTGCACCGTAATTCTTAGAATTCCCTGTTGAATTTTTTGAGCATTTTTAATATGGAAAAATCCCAGATTTTAGAAAAAGTCCAGAGAGCATGAAAAAGTTAGGGTTTTGGGTTCGATCGGGTTTCAAACATCGTCTAGACTTCGCCTAAGGCTCTAGCTAGGCTCTGATACCACTGTAGGGTTCCTAGGCACACTATAGAGGTCTCACAAGGCATCAACCATGCCAATTTCAAATTTTATGGGTGCCGAGAAACCCTAATACGGATCGTTGGCTAGAAGTTTAGGCGATAAATGAATCTAGTTAACATCTTAACTAAAGGAGAGAGGCTACAACCTTTGTAGATCCGGTTCTCCATTTCCTTAGCTCCACGTAGGCGTCCTCTCGCTGTCCATCTCGAATCCCGAACTCAAACGTCGGCTTCATCGGAGAATTGGGCGGACTAGGTCGTCGGCTTCGTGTCGGAGATGATCTACGTCGAGGCATCACAAGTTCAAGCTCCGACTTCACAAAGTTGTGAAACTTGTGAAGAAAACACCCAAAACAACTTGGCAAGAGGTAGAGGGTGAAGAAATAGGAGGTGGGTTCACTTTAGAATTGGATTTCTCTCACTTTAGCTCAAGTTGCCATTGATGGACTTAAGCTTTTCTTGAAGAAGAAGATGATGAAGAAGAAGAAAGAATATGATAAGTGTTTTTAAAAAGAAAAAGAAAATGTATACTTATCATAATCTTAACCATAGTTAAGTGTAGAGAATGAACTAGGGTTAGTTCAAATGGTTAGGGTTAAGCATGAGACAAGAATGGTGATTAAGTCAAAGCTTCATGAAACTTCAATAAGAAACAAAGAAAGCCACCATTCTCATCATTATCTTTTCCAAATAAATAAATGAACAAATAAACAAATAAATGAATATGCAAAACCCTAATTATCAAATTAACCATGGTTTAATTCTATACACTTAACTAAATGATCAAGTATCATCAAACATGATACAAATATGTGCACAAAAGTATATCACATATACTTCTTGCACATCAAGTGAGAAAATCCATTTAAAGTGAACCAATACTAGCTAATGCAAAGTAATATATCAAATATATAATTATACATTAAATCATTAAATCAACATTTGATTCAATGATCCGGTCATGTCGCACACAACCGACTAGTATCCAATGTATCGATTTATCGAATCAATGATTCGATAACTAGGTCATATCGAATATAACCAATCGATACATCCATCGCGAGAATGAAATACGGTATCACATACACGCATTATTCTCGGTCCTGCACATATCTCATATGCGCTCCTATTTCGTTTCGCTTGAGCCAGGAAACCTCTGTGTAGGACTTTAAAGACTCGTCAATATGTCGGTAGCAGATGATGATCATATCAAGCACCCACAAGCCGCAAGCGGTCTGCTAAACGTAACGGCCATCCAGGTATTGAGCGATCAGAAGATCGACGAGCTAGCACGCTCACACTCCTGTGAATCCAACCAGTAACACTTACCGTACAGTCTGATATGTCGCATATCAAGTCTAGGGGTGGTAAACGTCAGACCCCAATAACCGATAAGTCGTGCCGATATGAGGCTCATAACGGGTCGAGAAACTACTGGTAACACTTACCAGCAAATCTCTGATCAGCCCTGGCCAGGGACTTCCCTGTTACGGCCAATCGAGCACAGCGCAACATCAACCCCCAACACCGGGAGAGACGAAACCCCTCCTATCGCTCATTGCCTCCATGTGACTCGGGACTGTACCCAAAGACCACCGTTTTGCATGCCCTCAAGGACGTGGTAAGGTGGAGATCAAAGCACAGTGGGAATCACACAAGACTCTATGACGATCTCAGGTCTACAGACTAACCTGTACAAGTGTCACCTGAGAACTGCCATCTGACGTGAGGTATAATACCATCTGGGAGTTCTCGGCGAGTCCGTCCAGTGTACCCAGTCTCCACTGAGCACCCGTACACCATCTCTGATGTCAAACACCAATGGATATGGGATCATCCATCGCCCATCTCATGGGTCGAGAAGCGTATACGCTAGTCTACACTGGTATATCGATGCCCCGTCTCGATACACCCACGACTAGGGACCTTGAAGGATGTACCTATGGACTACCATGTCCCTACTAGTATGATCTGCATCATAGTCCAGGTAGTCAAGTACATATCCTAAGGGCTTTACCAACATGTAACTATAGGACAGTTTAAAGAGACAAGTGTACATGTTAAGATAAAGAGTAACCAGATAGCATACTATCATATCGAGCAAGAAAGTAATCTCTATATATTTCCAAGCATCCAATATAATATACATCATCTGTACAATACTGGCCTCTAGGGCATACATACAACTAACAGTACATAGCATCGCATACATGATAGAGCCTACAGCTGAAGCATAGGGTATCCCTTGCATGCGAGCTCTCTCCAAATCAGTCTTGGGAGACATCTCTTTGGAGAGAGTGACTCCAGAGATCGTGGGCAAGTTCCCACGCTTGGATTCTTCCATACTAAACCTCTTTAGTTTGGTGTCAATGTACCTGGATTGGGACAATCCCAATATCCGTTTGGATCTATCTCTATAGATCCTTATTCCCAATATGCAGGAGGCATCACCAAGATCTTTCATTAAGAATCTTTGTGATAAGAAAAGCTTGACCGATTGCAGCATAGGAATATCATTTCCTATCAAGAGTATGTCGTCCACGTACAATACGAGGAAGACTACCTTACTCTCTGCTACCTTCTTGTAGATACAAGGTTCATCTGGGTTTTTGACGAAATCAAACTCTTTGATAACGATGTCAAAGCAGATGTTCCAACTCCGCGATGCTTGCTTTAATCCATAAATGGATTTAAGCAGCTTGCACACCTTCCCACTGCTCCCACTGTCTACGAAGCCCTCTGGCTGAGTCATGTACACGCACTCTTCTAAATCACCATTTAGAAAGGCGGTCTTAACATCCATTTGCCAGATTTCGTAATCATGATATGCAGCGATGGCAAGCATGATCCGGATGGATTTAAGCATAGCCACTGGAGAAAAGGTTTCGTCATAGTCCACACCTGGTCTTTGACGAAAACCCTTTACTACAAGTCTAGCTTTGAAAGTCTCCACTTTCCCATCTACACCAAGTTTTTTCTTGAAGATCCACTTGCTCCCGATGGGTTTTACCCCTTCAGGAGCAACATCCAAAGTCCATACTTTGTTGGTGTACATGGATTCCATCTCGGACCGCATTGCATCCAGCCATTTCACTGAGTCCCTACTCGTGATGGCCTGCTCGAAGCTAGTTGGGTCATCATCCTCCATGATGCAATCCTCGCTCCCACCATCCATGAGAAAACCGTAGTATCTCTCAGGTTGGCGAGGAACCCTACTAGATCGGCGAAGAGGCTGAGGTTCATTGGGAACTACAGAATCTTCTGGTTCCATTAAATCTTCAGTTACGGTTTGTGTATCTGGAATTTCTACCAGCTCTACCACTTTGCCACTAATTTCTTTTTCAAGGAATTCCTTTTCTAAAATGGTGGCATATTGAGAAACTAACACCTTTTGTTCTTCAGCATAGTAGAAAAAATATCCTTGTGAATTCTTAGGATATCCCACAAACTTACAAAGAACTGACCGTGCCTCGAGTTTGTCTGGATTTTGCCTTTTGACATAGGCCAGACAACCCCATATCTTAACTCGTTTAAAATATGGTCTCTTCCCACTCCATATCTCATATGGTGTGGTAGGTACAGATTTAGATGCAACTTGATTCAATAGGTATGCAGCTGTCTCCAGCGCATATCCCTAGAAGGAAAAAGGTAACTCGGCTATACTCATCATAGAGCGCACCATATCTAATAGGGTGTGGTTCCTCCGTTCTGATACACCGTTGTGCTGTAGTGTATATGGAGGAGTCAGCTGAAAGAGAATCCCATTCTCTTTTAGGAAGTCCAGGAATTCATTGCTCAAGTATTCACCTCCTCGATCAGATCGTAGGATTTTAATACTTTTTCCGGTTTGGTTCTCAACTTCTTGTTTATATTCTCTAAATTTCTCAAAAGCTTCTGATTTGTGTTTCATCAGGAACACAAATCCGAACCTAGAGAGATCGTCAGTGAATGTAATGAAGTATGAAGAACCATCCCTGGCATGTGTAGACATAGGACCGCATACATCACTATGTACAGTCCTAAGAGTTCGGTAACTCTTTCTCCGTGTCCCGTAAACGGAGTTTTGGTCATCTTGCCTTTGAGACATGACTGGCAAGTGTCATAAGATGAAAATTCGAATGGTTTCAAATATCCATCCTTATGCAACTTAGCTAGTTGTGTCGCATTGATGTGACCCAGTCTACAATGCCACAAGAAGGATTCGTTCAGTTCTGAACTCTTCCTCTTGTGTGTGTTTGTTATGCTCAGAACTATTGATTGATTTAGAACATAAATGCCATTGCACAACGTGCCTGATCCAACCAACTTTTGGTTACGGAAAATGTTCATAACATTATCCTGTAATACAAAATTATATCCCTCTTTACTTAAAACCGATATAATGTTGCATATCAGGTTCGGCATGTAATAGCATTCGTTCAGAACCAATGTATTACCAGTAGGTAATTCAAGGTGATATTCCCCGACAGTCTTAGCTGCAACAATTTCACCATTTCCAACTCTAATGTCTTTATCACCTTCTCCAAGTTCTCTACCTTTCCTTAGCCCATGTAACTGATTACATATATGGGATCCTGACCCGGTATCTAATACCCAGGACGTAGAGCAAATGGAGAAACAGTTCTCAGTAACGAACACACCCGAAGAAAATGCATCATCATGTACTTTCTTCAATCGGGTGGCATGGGAATCCTGGTATTCCCCTATATCCTGTTCATTCCTATAACTCTTATAAGAAAGAACGGAACCAACATTCCCCAGCACAGTATAACATGCGGGTTCAGTCAATACATCCATATTATTATCTTTATTAGGGCATGACATGGTCGCTACCTGGCGAGAGAGAGAAGAAAACACTTTAGCGTATGCTCTTGCAAGATCAGATTGGTTATTATCTTATCTAATCAGGATGGCTCCCACTGTTTTTTATCAAATCTTCCTTCAAACCCTAAAAGGAAAGACTAGCCGGGATTAATTACACACTACAAATTCGCTAATCTTTTAGCCAGGCCAGTGTCGGTACTTTGAGGGAGGTCCCCCGTGCTTTCGCACGAACCTAATTAATGTAAACCTCGTTTTCCCAGAGGCGTAACCCCGTTGACACCTTTCTAGACACCTACTTGATCGGCTAATTGTAATGTGTAAAACTCTCCCATGAGTAACTCTTACTCGCAGTGGGTATCGGGATCCAACTATCTCATAAAAGGTATGCAATCTCATTGCAAATTTCAACACTTGAAATTCCCGATAATGCTTTTGCCCCTAGCAGCTATATGACCTTAACATAGTCAACAAATCATAAGTGCTAGTCAAGTTCAACCCGTCATTTCCCGATTGAATTAAACCCACCCGCATGACCCTTAACATAGTCAACAAAGTCGCACGACTACCCTAATCCAATCGCATCATATGCTTATACAGATAAGCACTAATTAGCTACCGCACACTACGCCTTAACATAGTCAACAAACGTAGCACGAATACTAACTAGTACTTATCTGAAATGACGGAGGGCTACGACAGGTTTTTCTGAAAACCTATTGCGTAATGAACTTGATAACATTGTAGAATCAAATGAAGTTTTGAAATGGAGTGATTTTGAGGCTTTTCTAGTTTTGCTAAAGGGGTCACTCCCGGTGAAGGGATCGTCGGCCCTTTCCTCATCGAATAAGGTGCGGGATATATCATATATATCACTGTGCAAAGCAGAAACTATAGAAGCAATCAAAAACAAACCGAGTGTGTAGCATCTGCCAGTTATTGCTAAAGGAGTCACTCCCGGTGAAGGGATCTCGGTCCTTTCCTCATCGAATAAGGTGCAGGGTATATCATATATACCGCTATGCAAAGCAAGAACTGTAGCTACCTGTTTTGTTTAAAATTTGATTCTACAACATCTTAGGTTTCATTTTTTCATTAATCACATTAATGAAGTCCCATCATTTAAATACCTAAACATCACAGATAAATACGACGTACACTTATGCCATCCGCATTCGCCTCGATGTCCCCTCGTGCACCGTTAGGTTAGGTAACTAATGGCAGAGCGGGGCAGGGCTAGCGCGGGTGTAAAACATAAGTAACGCCTGTATAATATATCATATATACTATATAAAGTATCCATCACAGAACATATCACATGATCACATCACAGATATCGCAGCAGAAGAAACATATGAAACATTGGATATACTAGGACGTCCGTGTTTTCAATACGAGCCAGTATAAAACACGGATTCCACGGTCGTAATGAATAGCCAATCCCACACCCCTAGACCCCTACAAGAGCGGCAAGCAACCCTACCAATTCTAGGGTTAGGAGACCCGGACTCGACTCCTCGAGATGGTCTGCCACTGGACCATAGAACCCGGTTACTTGTGCTCCCCTCCTTGGGTCTATTCTAATACGGAAAAGTAAATAATATACAAAAGGTGACAACTTCCGCAACCTGGAAGTGCCCCAAATAAAAGAATATTACATACAAGTTTTTACATGAATGAAAATGAAAAACACTCATCTCACATAAAAAAAACCCCGGCTACTCAAACACGACAATCCAATATAACATATCCTGCAACACATAACATCACATGTCATCAACGTAAGTAAATATGCGCATCCCAATTGTCGTTGACATATAGCAACGAAACCGGCGATACCACATGTTACACTTACGGTCACAGAAAAGAAAGTGTAAAACTACAACAGTTGGAATCCGCAACCTCTTTAGACATCGCATGCCTAATCAAATGAAATACTTAGACATCACATGCCTAACAATTATAAACCCCGCATTTTAGTCCCATTATCGAAAACTCTTTTCAATATCAAGTGAGACTAAACCGCTAGATTTATAATATTCATCCAGTTATCTCATAACTGTTTGTGAATTCCAATTATTGTATCCCATTCCGGACAAATAGAAAATATTAAACTTTCCGATCGAACATTCGAACACCCAAGTTTTCCCGAAACCGTTCAACACATGAAATAAGTTCAAAGACATTCACTTCATGCCTCAGTACCAACGGTCCAGCCGTAGAAGGGTCAAGCCAACGCCTCACATGTGGCACGCCGTACTGCCCCAAACCCGAAGGTTCAAAGGGCAGTTCAAGACGGTCACATAATCGATTTAAGGTTTGTTGTCTTCTAGAGGGACCATCGCGTTACTTGCACTACTCAGAACGTCTTTAAACCACAGAAAAATCCAACACTTGGAAATTTTCCGGCAGGGGAAAAGTTGGGTATTTATTGTTAGTTATATGTATGCCTTAGAGGCCATTACTGTACATTGGAAGTATATTGTAGTGGATGCTGGGACATATATAGGGAGGACTTTCTTGCTCGACATGATAGTATGCTATCTGGTTGATCTTTACCTTAACGTGTATACTGATTGTCTCTCTGTTACATTTTGGTAAAGCCCTTAGGATGTGTACTTGACTATCTGGACTATGATGCGGATCATACTAGTGGGGACATGGTAGTCCATAAGTACATCCTTCAAGGTCCCTAGTCGTGGGTGTATCGAGACGGGGCATCGATATACCAGAGTAGACTAGCGTATACCTTCTCGACCCATACAGATGGGCGATGGATGATCCCATATACATTGGTGTTTGACATCAGAGATGATATACAGGTGCTCAGTGGAGACTGGGTACATTGGACGGACTCGCCGAGAACTCCCAGATGGTATTATACCTTACGTCAGATGGCAGTTCTCTGATGACACTGGTACAGAGTAGTCTGTTGACCCGAGATCGTCATAGAGTCTTGTGTGGTTCCCACTGTGCTTTGATTTCCACCTTACCACGTCCAAGAGGGCGTGCAAAACGGTGGTTTTTGGGTACAGTCCCGAGTCACATGGAGGCAATGAGAGATAGGAGGGGATTCGTCTCTCCCAGTATAGGGAGTTGATGTTGCGCTGTGTTCGATTGGCTATAACCGGAAATCCCAGGCCAGGGTTGCTGAGATTTACTGGTAAGTGTTACCTGTAGTTTCTCGAACAGTTATAGACCTCATATCGACACGACTTATCGAGCTATTGGGGTCTGACGTTTACCACCCCTAGGCGAGATATGCGACATATCAGACGATCAGACCGGACTGTACGGTAAGTGTTACTGGTTGGATTCACAGGAGTATGAGCGGGCTTGCTCGTTGATCTTCTGATCGCTCAATACCCGGGTGGCCGTTACGTTTAGCAGACCGCTTGCGGCTTGTGGGTGCTTGATATGATCATCATCTGCTACTGGCGTATTGACGAGTCTTTAGAGTCCTACACAGAGGTTTCCTGGCTCAAGCGAAACGAAATAGGAGCGCATATGAGATATGTGCGGGACCGAGAATGATACCAGTATGTGATACTGTATTCGATTCTCGCGATTTGTGACATTGATCGGTTATATGCGATATAGCCGGGTTATCGGATCAAGTGTTGATTCGATAAGTTGTTACTGTAGATATTAGTCGGTTATATGCGATATGACCGGATCATTAAATCAAGTGTTGATTTAATGATTTAATGCATAATTATATATTTGATATATTACTTTGCATTAACTAGTATCGGTTCACTTTAAATGGATTTTCTCGCTCGGATGTGCACATTGTATATGTGATATACTTTTTGTGCACTTGATTGTATTATGTTTGATGATACATGCTCTCTAGGGTTTGTGTAAAGATTAAACCATGGTTGTGTAATGGTTAGAGTTTTCTTTTTCATTTATTTATTTATTTCTTTTATTTTATTTTGGAAAAGAAATGGCAAAAGAAAAGAAAATGGTTGCTAGTTTTGTTTTACATTGAAAGTTCATGAAGCTTTGACTAAGTGACCATTTTGTCTTCATGCTTAACCCTAACCATTCCATTTAACCATGATTTATTCTCTACACTTGACCATGGTTGCCACATGATAAGTATTCAATTTATTTTCTATTTTGAATTAACTTATCATAACATTTTTCATCATCTTCTTCTTCTTCTTCAAGAAGAAGCTTGCCTCCATCAATGGCAAGTGAAGAAAATGATTGAGAAATCCAATTCTAAAGTCTAGCCAATTCCTATTTCTTCATCCTCTACCTCTTGCCAAGTAGTATAGGGTGTTCCCTTCACAAGTTTTCATGGCTTGGTGAAGGTGGAGCTTGATCTTGTGATGCCTCGACGTTGATCATCTTCGGCATCGTCGTCGATGACCTAGCCCACTTTTTCTCCGATGAAGCCGATGCTAAAGTCATGGTTCGATTTGGACAGCGGAGAGGACTTCATCATGGAGCTATGGAGGTGGAGAAACGGATCTACAAAGGTTGTATTTCCGTTCTTTTAGTTTAGTTGTAAACTAATTTCATTGTTTCGCCTAAAATCTAGTTAACAATCCGTATTAGGGTTTCTCGGCACCCGTAATTTTTGAAATTGGCATGGTTGATGCCTTGTGAGACCTCTTGAGAGTGCCTAGGAACCCTACAGTAGTATCAGAGCCTAGCTAGAGCCTTAGGCGATGCGTAGACGGAGTTAGAAGTCCGATCGACCCGAAACCCCGATTTTAAACGGCTCTCTGGACATTTTTGAAAAACTGGGATTTTTCCAGATTAAAAATTTCTAAAAAATTCAGCAGGGTTCTATTAGAATTACTGTGAAATCCGGTGGGCCAATTCATCAAGTGTGCGGCGGAACCGCGGCAGAAGCATGGCTTCTGCGGCGGTTCCGCGGCCGTATTATCTAATTGTCCAATACTTTTTGCACAGTAATTCCTATCATATTATGCTGAGTTTTCTGGGAATTTTTAATATTTACTCAAGAGTTGTTTTTTCTGGGTTGTATTGGTGACTCGACGTATCGATCGGATTATCTAATTTTGTCAGTGTGTTTTTCCGAGTATTTTTAGAATATGTTAAAAAGTTCGACCGGATATAAATACCCACTTTTTCCCCTGTCGGGAAATTTCCAAGTGTTGGATCTTTCCGTAGTTTAACGACGTTCTAAGTAGTGCAAGTAACGCGATGGTCCCTCTAGAAGACAACAAACCTTAACTCGATTATGTGACCGTCTTGAACTGCCCTTTGAACCTTTGGGTTTGGGGCAGTACGGTGTGCCACATGTGAGGCGTTGGCTTGACCCTTCTACGGCTGGACCGTTGGTACTGAGGCACGAACTGAATGTTTTTAGACTTATTTCATGTGTTGATCTGTTTCGGGAAAACTTGGATGTTTGATTGTTTGATCGGAGAGTTTAACATTTTCTAATTATCTGGAATGTGATACAATAATTGGAATTCACAAGAAGTTATGAGATAACTGAATGAATGTTATAAACATAGCAGTTTAGTCTCTCTTGATCGGTTTCCACGGAATTTTGATGTGATCAAAAGTCCGTCGCAATCACGTAGCGTACGCGGATACTCGCCGGGTAAACTTAATAGACAGCCTCACTCCATAGCCCCGACCAAGTGACTGTAGGAGAACCCCGTCGCCGAAAGCATCCGTCCGGGTGCTCGCGGCAGCGGTGTTCCGCCTTGGTGCACTTCGTCGACGGTATCGGGGGTGCGACCGTCTACTGAAGTTTGCGACGAGCATTCGATCAGGATGTCGGGAATCTTGTTGAATTGCCCGACTTGATATTGAAAAGTGTTTTCGATAATGAGACTAAAATGCGGGGTTTATAATTGTTAGGCATGCGATATCTAAGTAATTCATATGATTAGGCATGCGATGTCTAAAGAGATTGCGGATTCCAACTGTTGTAGTTTTACACTTTCTTTTCTGTGACCGTAAGTGTAATATGTGATATCGCCGGTTTCGTTGCTATATGTCAACGACAATTAGGATGCGCATATTTACTTACGTTGATGACATGTGATGTTATGTGTTGCTGGATATGTTATATTGGATCGTCGTGTTTGAATAGCCGGGGGTTTTTATGTGAGATGAGTGTTTTTCATTTTCATTCATGTAAAAACTTGTATGTAATATTCTTTTATTGGGGCACTTCCAGGTTGCGGAAGTTGTCACCGTTTGTATATTATTTACTTTTCCGCACTAGGATAGACCCAAGGAGGGGAGCATAAGTAACCGGGTTCTGGAGTCCAGTGGGAGACCAACTCGAGGAGTCGAGTCCGGGTCTCCTAACTCTAGAATTGGTAGGGTTGCTTGCCGCTCTCGTAGGGGTCTAGGGGTGTGGGTTTGGCTATTCATCGCGACCGTGGAATCCGTGTTTTATACTGGCTCGTATTGAAAACACGGACGTCCTAGTATATCCAATATTTCATATGATTCTTCTGCTGCGTTATCTGTGATGTGATCATGTGATGTTCTGTGATGGATACTGTATATAGTATATATGATATATTATATAGACGTTACTTATGTTTTACACCCGCGCTAGCCCTGCCCCGCTCTGCCGTTAGTTACCTAACCTAACGGTGCACGAGGGGACATCGAGGCGAATGCGGATGGCATAAGTGTACGTCGTATTTATCTGTGATGTTTAGGTACTTAAATGATGGGACCTCATTAATGTGATTAATGAAATAAAAGAAACCTAAGATGTTGTAGAATCGAATTTCAAAAATAAAACAGGTAGCTACAGTTCTTGCTTTGCACAGCGGTATATGTGATATATCCTGCACCTTATTCGATGAGGACAGGACCGAGATCCCTTCACCGGGAGTGACTCCTTTAGTAATAACTGGCAGATGCTACACACTCGGTTTGTCTTTTGAGTGCTTTTAAGAGTTTTTGCTTTGCACAGTGATATATATGATATATCCCGCACCTCATTCGACGAGGAAAGGACCGACGATCCCTTCACCGGGAGTGACTCCTTTAGCAAAACTAGAAAAGCCTCAAAAACACTCCATTTTAAAATCATTTGATTCTGCGACGATATCAAGTTCATTACGCAATAGTTTTCAGAAAAACCTGTCGTAGCCTTCCGTCATTTCAGATATGTACTAGTTAGTATTCGTGCTGCGGTAGTTTGGCATTCGTCAAGGCGTAGTGTACGGTAGCTAACTAGTATTTATCTGCTTGAGCATATGATGCGATTGGATTAGGGTATTCGTACGGCGTTGTTTGGCATTCGTCAAGGGTCGTACGGGTGGGTTTAATTCAATCAAGAAATGTACGGGTTGAACTTGACTAGTGGACTATGGGTTGTTTGGCATTCGTCAAGGTCATAGAACACTAGGGGCAAAATATTATCGGGAATTTCAAGTGTTGAAATTTGCAATGAGATTGCATACCTTCTATGAGATAGTTGGATCCCGATACCCGCTGTGAGTAAGAGTTACTCCTGGGAGAGTTTTACACATTACAATTAGCCGATCAAGTAGGTGTCTAGAAAGGTGTTAACGAGGTTACGCCTCTGGGAAAACGAGGTTTACATTAATTAGGTTCGTGCGAAAGCACGGGGGACCTCCCTCAAAGTACCGACACTGGCCTGGCTGAAAGATTGGCGACTTGTAGTGTGTAATTAATCCTGGCTTGTCTTTCCTTTTAGGGTTTGAAGGAAGATTTGATAAAAAGCAGTGGGAGCCATCCTGATTAGATAAAATAAAAACCAATCTATTCTTGAAAGAGCGCACGCTGAGTGTTTTCTTCTCTCTCTCTCCAGCTAGCGACCATATCACGCCTTAATCAAGATAATAATACGGAAATATTGACCGAACCCGCTTGTTATACTGAGCTGGGGAACGTTGGTCCCGCTCCAACTTATAATTGTTATAAGACCGAGCAAGAAATTGGGGATTACCAGAATTCCCGTGCCGCCCAAACGAAGAGAGTGCATACTGATGCATCATCTTCGGGTGTGTTCATTACAAAGAACTGTTTCTCTGTATCCTCTACGTCCTGGGTATGTGATACCAGATCAGGATCCCAGATATGTAATATGTTACATAGGGCTACAGAAAGGTAGAGGACTGAGAACGGGTGATAAGTTTCATGAGGCAGAAAACGGAGCAAGTGTTGCAGCCAAGTCTGTTGGTCACTGTCACCCTGTATTACAATACATTGATTCTGAACAAATGCTATTAGATACCAAACCTGATATACAAAATCATATCACTCTCTTTATTAGTAAAGAAACGGTAAAATTTTGTATTGTTGGATAATGTTTTGAACATTTCCTATATCAAAAGTTGATCGGTTCAGGCACGTTATCTAAAAGCATTGATGTTCTAAATCAAACTGCAGTTCTTAGTATATGGAACACACACAAGAGGAAGAGTTCAGAATTGAACTTTTCCTTCTTGAGGTATTGTAGACTATGTCATATCAATGTGACCCGACTAGCTGAAGTTACATGTAGATCCATATTTAAATCAGTTTGAATTTACATCTTGTGAAACTTGCCAGTCATGTCACAAAGATAAGATGACCACAGCTCTGTTTATTGGAAACAGAGAAAGAGTTAGTGAACTCTTGGGATGATACATGTTGATGTATGTAGGTCTCCTGTCTACACATGTCAGGAATGGTTCTTTATACTTCATTACATTCTCTGATAATCTTTCGAGATTCAGACCTATGTTCCTGTTGAAACACAAGTCCGAACCTTTTGAGATATTCACAGAATATAAGTTAGAAGTAGAGAACCAAATACGGGTAAAAGTATTATGTCCTATGATGAGATCGAGGAGGAGAATACTTGAGCACGGAAATCCTGGATTATTCTAAAGGAGAATGAGATTCTCTCTCAGCATTACTCCTCCGTATACACCATAGCACGATGGTGTATCGGGGCGGAGCAATAACACCCTATATGATAAGGTGTGCTCTATGATGAGTACTACTGAGTTACCTATTTCCTTTTGGGAGTTATGCACTTGAGAAGCTGCATACCTATTGAAAAGGGTTCAGATCAAATCAGTTGCCTACCACTTCATATGTGATATGGAAAGGGAAGAGCCCATATCTTAAGATGGTTAAGATTTGGGGTTGTCCAGCCTATGTCTGAAAAGCAAAATCTGGACAAGCTCGAGGCAAGGTCTGTAATGTAGAACTGGAAAGGTTCCAGCTATGCAAACTACAGCAGATGATTTGGTAGAACCGAAGGATTCAATAGAAACCAACGAACCTCAGCCTCTCCGCCGATCTAGTAGGGTTCCTCACCCACCCGAGAGATACTTCGGTTTCTCTATGACAGTGGGAGCGAGGATTGCATCATGAGATGATGACCCAACTAGCTTCGAGCTGGCCATCGAGAGTAAGACTCTGTAAGAATGGCTGGATGTTTATCGATCTGAGATGGAATCCTTATACACCAACAAAGTATGGACTTTGGTTGCTATATCTGAAGGGTTAAATCCCCATCAGGAGCAAGTATATCTTGAGAAGATTACTTGGTGTAGATGGAAAAGTTGAGACTTTCAAAGCTAGACTTGTTAAAGGTTTTCGTCATTGACCAGGCGTGGATAATGATGAAACCTTTTTCCAGTATCTATGCTTAAGTCCATCCAGATTCTACTTGCCACGGCTACATACCATGACTACGATATCTGGTAGTTGGGTGTCATGACAGCTTTTCTAAATGATGTTTTAGAAGAGGGAGTCTATAAGTACACAGCCAGAGGGCCTCGTAGACAGTGGGAGCAGCGGAAACGTGTGCAAGATGTTTTATAGGATAAAGCAGGCATCACGGAGTTGGAACGTCTGTTTTGATGAATTAGTCAAAGAAGTTGACATCATCAAAATGGTAGATGAACCTTGTATAAACAAAAAGGTAGTAGGGAGTATGGTGATGATCCTCGTAGAGTACGTGGATGACATACTCTTGATAGGGAAGGAGTTTCCTATGCTACGCTCGATCAATCTCCGCTTATCACAATGATTCTCCATATAGGATCAAAGTGATACCTACTAAATCCTGGGTTTTGGATCTATGAGATAGATCTAAATGGATGTTAGAATACTCACTAGCTGTAGTGAGATGGTATCAATCGATCCTGGGGAGAATCACTGGAAAGGTTCCAGGGTGATAAAGACGACTGAGTGTCAGTCACAGGCATTGTCTTTACCCTCAATCGAGGGACGGTATGTTGGAAGAGTTCCAAACTAGATACCGTGACATACTAGACGATAAAGGCTGCATACATCGCTACTTAAGATGCTACCAAAGAGGCTGTTTGGGTGTATATTGGTTCATGAGATGAACTAGGTTCCTACCATTGTGTGACAATGGAAGTGTGGCTTTGGCCCGGGAACCCCGGTCCCATCAGTGATCCAGACATATTCTAAGGCAGTGTCACCTGATCGTGGAGATGGTTGATCTCCAGGGTGATCGAGGTCAGGAGAATAGACTCAGAGGACAACACGGCGGATCCACTCACAAAGGCCTTTTTCCCAGAGAGAGACTTAAATGGGATGGTTGAGTATGAGATACTGCAAACACTGCTATCAGATGGCCCTAGTGCAAGTGGGAGATTGTTAGTTATATGTATGCCCTAGAGGCCATTACTGTACATTGGATGTATATTGTAGTGGATGCTGGGACATATATAGGGAGGACTTTCTTGCTCGACATGATTATGCTATTTGGTTGATCTTTACCTTAATGTGTATACTGATTGTCTCTCTGTTACATGTTGGTAAAGCCCTTAGGATGTGTACTTGACTATCTAGACTATGATGCGGATCATACTAGTGGGGACATGGTAGTCCATAAGTACATCATTCAAGGTCCCTAGTCGTGGGTGTATCGAGACAGGGCATCGATATACCAGAGTAGACTAGCGTATACCTTCTCGACCCATACAGATGGGCGATGGATGATCCCATATCCATTGGTGTTTGACATCAGAGATGATATACGGGTGCTCAGTGGAGACTGGGTACACTGGACGGACTCGCCGAGAACTCCCAGATGGTATTATACCTTACGTCAGATGGCAGTTCTCTGGTGACACTGGTACAGAGTAGTCTGTTGACCCGAGATCGTCATAGAGTCTTGTGTGGTTCCCACTGTGCTTTGATTTCCACCTTACCACGTCCAAGAGGGCATGCAAAACGGTGGTTTTTGGGTACAGTCCCGAGTCACATGGAGGCAATGAGCGATAGGAGGGGATTCTTCTCTCCCGGTATAGGGAGTTGATGTTGCGCTGTGTTCGATTGGCTATAACCGAAAATCCCTGGCCAGGGTTGCTGAGATTTACTGGTAAGTGTTACCTGTAGTTTCTCGAACAGTTATAGACCTCATATCGACACAACTTATCGAGCTATTGGAGTCTGACGTTTACCACCCCTAGGCGAGATATGCGACATATCAGACGATCAGACCGGACTGTACGGTAAGTGTTACTGGTTAGATTCACAGGAGTATGAGCGGGCTTGCTCGTCGATCTTATGATCGCTCAATACCCGGGTGGCCGTTACGTTTAGCAGACCGCTTGCGGCTTGTGGGTGCTTGATATGATCATCATCTGCTACCGGCGTATTGACGAGTCTTTAGAGTCCTACACAGAGGTTTCCTGGGTCAAGCGAAACGAAATAGGAGCGTATATGAGATATGTGCGGGACCGAGAATGAAACCAGTATGTGATACTTTATTCGATTCTCGCGATTTGTGACATTGATCGGTTATATGCGATATAGCCGGGTTATCGGATCAAGTGTTGATTCGATAAGTTGTTACTGTAGATATTAGTCGGTTATATGCGATATGACCAGATCATTAAATCAAGTGTTGATTTAATGATTTAATGCATAATTATATATTTGATATATTACTTTGCATTAACTAGTATCGGTTCACTTTAAATGGATTTTCTCGCTCGGATGTGCACATTGTATATGTGATATACTTTTTGTGCACTTGATTGTATCATGTTTGATGATACATGCTCTCTAGGGTTTGTGTAAAGATTAAACCATGGTTGTGTAATGGTTAGGGTTTTCTTTTTCATTTATTTATTTATTTCATTTATTTTATTTTGGAAAAGAAATGGCAAAAGAAAAGAAAATGGTTGCTAGTTTTGTTTTACATTGAAAGTTCATGAAGCTTTGACTAAGTGACCATTTTGTCTTCATGCTTAACCCTAACCATTCCATTTAACCATGATTTATTCTCTTCACTTGACCATGGTTGCCACATGATAAGTATTCAATTTATTTTCTATTTTGAATTAACTTATCATAACATTTTTCATCTTCTTCTTCTTCTTCTTCAAGAAGAAGCTTGCCTCCATCAATGGCAAGTGAAGAAAATGAGTGAGAAATCCAATTCTAAAGTCTACCCAATTCCTATTTCTTCATCCTCTACCTCTTGCCAAGTAGTATAGGGTGTTTCCTTCACAAGTTTTCATAGCTTGGTGAAGGTGGAGCTTGATCTTGTGATTCCTCGACGTAGATCATCTTCGGCATCGTCGTCGATGACCTAGCCCGCTTTTTCTCCGATGAAGCCGATGCTAGAGTCATGGTTCAATTTGGACAGCGGAGAGAACTTCATCATGGAGCTATGGAGGTGGAGAAACGGATCTACAAAGGTTGTATTTCCGTTCTTTTAGTTTAGTTGTAAACTAGTTTCATTGTTTCGCCTAAAATCTAGTTAACGATCCGTATTAGGGTTTCTCGGCACCCGTAATTTTTGAAATTGGCATAGTTGATGCCTTGTGAGACCTCTTGAGAGTGCCTAGGAACCCTACATTTATATCCGGTCGAACTTTTTAACATATTCGAAAATTATCCGGAAAACCACACAGACAAAATTTGAAAATCCGATCGAATCTTTGATTCCCAATACAACCCCAGAATACTCATCTGTAGAGTCGCAATAAAAATACCCAGAAAATATAGCATTAAATTATATGAGTTACTGTGCAGAAATCATCAGACAAGGGGACAGTACGGCCGCGGAACCGCCGCACATGCCTAGCTCGTGCCGCGGTTCCGCGGTGGAAAAATCGATTTAGGCCCTCGTATTTCACAGTAATTCAAATAAGACCCTGCTTATTTTTCTGCATATTTTTAATTGACAAAAATCCAAATTTTCAGAAAATTTCCAGAGAGCATTTTGGCTTTTAGGGTTTCGGTTCGATCGGGTTTCAAACATCGTCAAGACTTCGTCTAAGGCTCTAGCTAGGCTCTGATACCACTGTAGGGTTCCTATGCACTCTCAAGAGGTCTCACAAGGCATCAACCATGCCAATTTCAAATTTTATGGGTGCCGAGAAACCCTAATACGGATCGTTAACTAGAATTTTAGGCGAAATACGAAACTAGTTAACATCTTAACTAAAGGAGAGAGGCTACAACCCTTGTAGATCCGTTTCTCCACTTCCTTAGCTCCACATAGGCATCCTCTCGCTGTCCATCTCGAATCCCGGACTCAATCGTCGGCTTCATCGTAGAAATGGGCGGGCTAGGTCGTCGGCTTCGTGCCGAAGATGATCTACGTCGAGGCATCACAAGTTCAAGCTCCAACTCCATCAAGTTGTGAAACTTGTGAAGAGAACACCCTATACTACTTGGAAAGAGGTAGAGGGTGAAGAAATAGGAGGTGGGTTCACTTTAGAATTGGATTTCTCACACTTTAGCTCAACTTGCCATTAATGGACTTAAGCTTTTTCTTTGAAGATGAAGAAGAAGATGAAGCTAGATTATATTATAAGTCTTAACTAAAAATGAAAAGTAAAATGAATACTTATCTTATACTAACTAAGGTAGAGTGTAGAGAATTGACCATGGTTACTTGGAAGGGTTAGGGTTAAGCATGAAGACAAGAATGGTTACAAAGTCAAAGCTTCATGAAGCTTCAACTAGAAACAAAGAAAGCCACCATTCTCATCAAAATCTTTTCCAAATAAATAAATAAACAAATAAATAAATAAATGAATAAGCAAAACCCTAATCATCTTTTTAACCATGGTTTGATTCTTTACACTTAACCAATTAAACATGCATCATCAAACATGATACAAACATGTGCACAAAAGTATATCACATATACAACTTGCACATCAAGTGAGAAAATCCATTTAAAGTGAACCAATACTAGTTAATGCAAAGTAATATATCAAATATATAATTATACATTAAATCATTAAATCAACACTTGATTTAACGATCCGGTCATATCGCATATAACCGACTAGTATCCTATGTATCGGCTTATCGAATCAATCGTTGATTCGATATCTAGGTTATATCGAATATAACCAATCGATACTTTCATCGCGAGAATGGAATACGGTATCACATACACGCATTATTCTCGGTCCTGCACATATCTCATATGCGCTCCTATTTCGTTTCGCTTGAGCCAGGAAACCTCTGTGTAGGACTCTAAAGACTCGTCAATACGCCGGCAGCAGATGATGATCATATCAAGCACCCACAAGCCGCAAGCGGTCTGCTAAACGTAACGGCCATCCGGGTATTGAGCGATCAGAAGATCGACGAGCTAGCCCGCTCACACTCCTGTGAATCCAACCAGTAACACTTACCGTACAGTCCGGTCTGTTCGTCTGATATGTCGCATATCAAGTCTAGGGGTGGTAAACGTCAGACCCCAATAACCGATAAGTCGTGCCGATGTGAGGCTCATAACGGGTCGAGAAACTACTGGTAACACTTACCAGCAAATCTCTGATCTGCCCTAGCAAGGGACTTCTCTGTTACGGCCAATCGAGCACAGCGCAACATCAACCCCCAATACCGGGAGAGACGAAACCCCTCCTATCGCTCATTGCCTCCATGTGACTCGGGACTGTACCCAAAGACCACCGTTTTGCATGCCCTCATGGACGTGGTAAGGTGGAGATCAAAGCACAGTGGGAATCACACAAGACTCTATGACGATCTCGGGTCTACAGACTAACCTGCACAAGTGTCACCTGAGAACTGCCATCTGACGTGAGGTATAATACCATCTGGGAGTTCTCGGCGAGTCCGTCCAGTGTACCCAGTCTCCACTGAGCACCCGTATACCATCTCTGATGTCAAACACCAATGGATATGGGATCATCCATCGCCCATCTCATGGGTCGAGAAGCATATACGCTAGTCTACACTGGTATATCGATGCCCCGTCTCGATACACCCACGACTAGGGACCTTGAAGGATGTACTTATGGACTACCATGTTCCCACTAGTATGATCTGCATCATAGTCCAGGTAGTCAAGTACACATCCTAAGGGCTTTATCAACATGTAACTATAAGACAGTATAAAGAGACAAGTGTACATGTTAAGATAAAGAGCAACCAGATAGCATACTATCATATCGAGCAAGAAAGTCATCTCTATATATATGTCCAAGCATCCAATATAATATACATCATCTGTACAATACTGGCCTCAAGGGCATACATACAACTAACAATACGATCATAATATATAATCCTCAAATTTAATCAGCAGTTTATAACAATAACTAGGGTAAATATCTAACCCAAGTGTAATCTCATATGCCCGTGTCAGTGCCTCAGGTAGCAATATATCATATGGATGATGTATAAATGCATGAAACAGAATGCATGTACTGAAGAAAACTGTTTTCATAAATTAGTGATATTTCTGTATTTTTAAAATGAGGTACCATAATGAAATCAGCATAAAACAGTGCCTAGCATCGGCACAAAACGTAATCCCAATATCTCGATATCTCTGTATCACAGTCTCTGTACCTCAATATCTCGAAATCTCAATGTCTCCATCACAATGACTAAGGCGCCGTCAGTCCAGGCCGGCCCCTACCATCCATCTCATGACCACGACGGTATCCTCCGGATATCCGACGCGTCGGGTAATATCACTGGTCGGTCATGCTCCCCTGCACAGGCTCAACGTCAACAACACGATCTTCTTGCCCCGGGGTACCGCACCGGGCCCACCATTTACCCGAAACGGTTCATCCATCTCCTCGAATCGGGTCTCGAAATCTATCAGCAAACTCATGGTGGACGACTCATTCATCATGGGAAAACCGCACTTTTTATTTAAAAGAGAGGAAAGAAGCTTATACAAGTTTTGCGGTTTTACCCCAAATCCAGAAAATCTTATGGAAATCCGAATCCAAATCATCAATAGCATATAAAACCATGAATATAGGCATGAGAATCCATGAATACGGCATAACAATGAATAACAGTATGCATGAAGTGACAAGTAATAACTACAATATCTAAGTTGGCATATAAGGTAAGTACACTAATATCATGTCAAATTACTAGCTATCAAGCTAAGTTAAGCAATAATATTTTCTAAGGTGTACGTGACATGGCAATTACCGATGAAGATGTGTGTGAGTCGGCAAGTAAGTGTACGTGGTACATTCGCATCATCGGTAATGGTGCTGCTGTCCTAACAGCATAATATCAACAATGCAATATGAAATAACAATGTAAGTATATGATGCGGAGCGAGCAACCATAATGAGCGGAAGCTAAATATTAAACAATGGTGCCATTTGAAATAACACGAATCATGGGGTTTTGAAAATAAGGGCTACGGTGGTTTTAAGAAAGGTTACGTCTTTTGAAATATCCGTAGATCCTTTAACCTGTCTTTTAAAATACCCACGATCCGCTAGTTTTGAAACAGGTAGGAGTCTAATCTAATCTAACAACTACACTAAACTATACGGCTGAACTAACAAGCTGAACTACAGGTAAGGAAACCGCCTATCATCTGAGTCGATACATATACATACCTGTATATGTATAGTCGGTGATCCCGCCTCAATAATATCATATCCGATACCATATCTATAATCAGACATCCCAGTCAAGAGTGCGAATCAATCATCAATATATAGCTCGTACGTAAATCCGTCGTACGGCATCCCAAATCTGGGTACGGGTCAATATCACATTCATCATACTATTCATCTGGTATTCTCTTTATCAAATATCATGATCGGGGTACTGATCTACGTCTAGTACAATACTGATACTGCATAAGTATGCATGCACGTATGTGAAACACTACGTCAAGGACCCGCTACAACGTCATGTCGTATCTCAAATACGAACCCTGCCATATCACCGATCTCACGACCTCAAATCAAATCTAATCGACTCATCTTAAATCCCAAGTACTATCCTCATCATCCATGCATGTGTATATGAATGTATATATGCATAGTCCCATACCCACGCGTATATACATATATACACATCCCTATCTACGCACAAGAAAGTAATGTATGCAAGTCTGTGTGTGCGTATGTGGGTATAACAACTACTCTAGGGTTTCGCAACTAACCCAAAGGTAATCCATGAACACATAACACATCATAAATAAACATTCTCGTATGATAAAACACCTATATAAACATATATATATGAACTATACTACGGACTGCGGGGGTGCTATACGCCATCCACCCGACTTCTCCCCGTAGATATAAATCTACTCACCTGGTCCTCGCTCGTCGGTGCCGACGTCGCTACGCGCTTGCTTGTCGTCTCGAAGTCCACACGGGGTACCTACATATCATAATGCACCGTATCGCATTAAAACCAAATTCGAAATAGAAACGGCATACGAAAATCAAATCGGCACGCGTATCACGCATAGGTCAAAACCTATCGCCTACGCATGCAAGAATAGTCAAACCAAACCTCGATGTCGATGTACAAATGTCAAACTATCGAGAAAACTAAAACACACTCATTTGCGCATCGACGAACACTAACTATAATATAAAATAGGTTAAAATTCACAAAAACCCCAAATTCACCTTAAAAGCTATTTTTCCGAAAACCTAGCAAGCAAGGTTTACCGTTTTTGTACAAAACATGATATTTTAACAATTCTAGTGACCAATATGATAACTTAATATCTTAATTATGCCATAGAAATCATTACGTAAATTTTAAACCCGCAATTTAATTCAATTTCAAAAACCTAGTTTGCAATTTTAACCAATTTCTACCATTTTATAGCAAAAATGCACAAACAACAAACTAGCTTGGATTTGCATGATCTAAAGTATTAAATTACATTTTAAAATGTTAATGACGTCATGAAAAACCTAATTACATTTTTATCCCAATTGATTAATTAAATTCCCAAAACCTAGTTAACAAAGTAACACAATTAGCAAAATTTTAAACTAACAATTAGCAACTAGTAACAAGCTTTTCCTTACATGACGTAAGATCTCAAATTACAACACACAAATCATGATCCAAATACCCAAAACTCTAATTTGATCACAACCCCTTCTCTTGGATTTTTAATCATGCAACTTGAACCCATATCAAACCTAATTACACTTAATTAAGCTAATATAAGCAATTAATAACAATTTAAGAAAAAGGGTTAGAATTATACCCAAACAATTTGAAGATCCCACAAGCACACATAGCCCTCCAAAATGCTCTCTTGTCACCCCAATCCATGCATGTTAGGGTAAACTAAAATGGGTAAGAGTTGGATTTGGATTTAGCTTTGAATTTTTGTGGATTTTGAAACATTTTTGGTGAATTTTGAAGAAAATGAGAAGGGGAAAAAAATAGAGGGGGAAGTGGGCTGCTCTCGGCCAGCAAGAGGAGGAAGTGGGGGAGAATGGTGTGGGATTGTTAAATTTTTTCAAAGTCAAAACCCTTACATGCTTCATAGTATACTAACTCACAAATTAATATATTTTATTCACACTACATTTCATGAAACAAATGAGTTAAGCACAAATTGAGGGGGTGGGTGTTTCCTACAGGTGGGGCTCGGCCCAAGGAGAGGTGAGGATGAGTGAATTATTTGCAAAGAAAATTCCATGCCAAAAACACCCCCACAAGTTACAAAATTGCAAGATTTAGTTTATTTTATTTAAATTTTAATTTCGTTTGATTATAACCATCTAGAACTTGAAATAAATTGCAAAAAATTTATATTACCCACTAGATTTTAGTTGTCATGGTTCTATAGTGTGTAATTAGCCTTTTCAAATTTGTATTTATCGCTAATTTAATGTATTTTTAACAGCTTAAAATAATATTAAAATAATTAATTTCGGAAAATTTTTCAGAAAAATAGAAATTTTACCAGTGGCTCAATAAACACCAAATACTAGCAATTACATAGCTAGAATATGTATATTTAATTTTATAATAAAAATATTTGTATTTTGACTTTTTACGGAAAACCCCCTTATTTTACCGATTTTCCGAAATTTCACCGAAACGATTTTCAAAAAGTTACAGTTTTACACCCCCGCTATTCCAGCCCCCTCTCTATCGTTAGTTAAGTAACCTAACGGGTGATGACGGGGCCTAGTGGCGAATGCGGATGGCATATATGTACATCATATTTTCGTTCTTTTCTGGTGTGATTAATTGATGGGACCGCGTTGATTTTGATCAATGCAAAGAAAACAGACCTATTCGATATTGTTGGAACAATTTTAAAAAAGGCTGTTATTATAAGGACGTTATTTTTTTGCTTTGCACAACGGTATTCAGTTATGAATATCCAACACCTCATTCGACGAGGCAAGAGCCGAGATCCCTTCACCGGGAGTGACCTCTTGTGCAGAAGTTTGTGTCAAGATAATAACTTCACTATAGTCGATTACTTTTTGCTTTGCATCGTGGTATTCAGTTGAGAATATACTGCACCTCATTCCACGAGGAAAGATCCGATATCACTTCACAGGGAGTGACCTCTTTAGTAAAGGTTTTCGCCACTATATATTTGTAAAAAGCTATCCGGTTCCTTCAACGATATCAAGTTCATTACGTTAAAAGTTTTTTCGCCAAAAACCGTTCGTAGCCCTCCGTCATTTCAGATGGGTAGCACTTAGTATTAATGCTATGTTTGGTGGCCTTCGTCAAGGCATAGTATATTGTAGCTATTTGTTACTTTTCTGTTGCATAGATAGATGTGTTGATTTGGGACAGTCATACTACCATTTTGGCCTTCGTCAAGGATATGTACGGATGGGTTCAAATTAACCTGGACAATGACGGGTAGAACTTGACATGTGACTTATGATATGTTGGCCTTCGTCTAGGTCATAAGAGCATGAGGTAAAAATCACATCAGGAGTTTCTAAAGAAACTGAAACTTGCCAGATGATTAGTGTAGATTTTAACGATCAAAATTATTTACCGCAATCAAGAACGGCGTCGCATGAAGCTAGCCGGTGAATACGGGTCGGTCCACAGGGATGTGTAATTTTCCTAAGTGTTCTTACGAGCTGATTCCAATGGTTGTTTGGTCTTTTAATTGAATCTAAAAACTAAGTTGTACGATGATCAAGAAACTTGCTAAGATTAGGTCTAAGTTGAGTTCGATAAGATTAATATTCACTCCTCTTTCAATGCCCTCAATTAAATCTTTTTAGAAGTTATAGCAATTATTAGTAAAGGGGATCATGATGATTGGGAAGAAACGAAGTATCTTCCTCTAGATCCTTATTCTTCCTTTATCGATCCTTACCCTAACCTCCATGGAAAACATGCGCACCCGGTCCTTTATACTACGGTATCACCGTTACTTCGAGCGGTAAGGTGCCGCAGGAAGCGGTGTGCGCGTGTATGCATGGAGTTCTAATTCTTAGGTGTGAAGGGGTAAGAAAGGGGTGAGAGATCTCATCTCTCAAACCTTTCCCTAAGGCTAACACTAACAAGCGAGGAGACTACTCGCTCATTAGGGGAATAAAAGACATTCTAAATTAAAAGAGAACTAAAGCAAAGAAATAAAAGTAACTTACTAATTTTTATTGATGGTTCTCTCCAAACATCAACGCAGTACTGATCTGAATTTGTGAAATGAAAAGAGGCATAACCTCATACAAGATTTAGAGTTCCTATTTATAGAGGATAGGAAACCCTAGGGTTACAATGACTCGCACATCTGCTATTACAAAAATACCCCTAATAAAAGACCTAGTCAACAATCCGCGCACCGCCAAAGTTTTCTGCGCCGACACGGGCCATACCCGGCCGCGGTTCCGCGGCCAAAAGAGGGAGTTGCGCTTTGAAACTTCTGGGCCTGGCTTCTATTGACTTGTGATTCCTGTTTCTATATGTCCTTTTCCAATTGGGCTTCTAGGTCTTCTCCAGATCTCTAGTGAATAATTGCAGTGGACTTTTAACCGTTCGCTTTGTAATCTTGGACCTTGCATTGCCTTGTGCTTTGTGAATTTTATGTTTTATGTAAGCTTGATCTGTTTGTTGGTCAAAGTCCACTTTTGCATCGTCTTTTCGCTGTTTTCACTGTTTTCTGTCCAAGAACCTGTAACCTGTAATATGTAGCAGACATGCGTCAAAAGCACCTGTTTATTTATAAAACGAATAAGAATGGGGAATATAATAATGCAATATTATGGTATGAACACCAGACATGCGCATACCTTCTGGAGTGTGATAACTTGAGTGGATTCCATCAGGTTATCAGGCGATGATAGTTGGATCCCGATTCCCATTGATGAGTTGGTTTCCTCCTCGGGTGACTTTATATGATCCCGACTAATTCTTCTTTTGGGTTTGGAGGAGAATTTGAGGATACTGTGGGAGACATCCTGATTAGATAAAGTGATTAACCATTCTGATGTTCGTTAGAGTGCACACTGAGTGTTTTTTTTCTCTCTCTCTTTGGCAGCGACCATGGCCCGACCCTAGACTAGAACTCATAAATCAAGTTAACCAAACCTTCTTAAAATACACAGGTTTTTGGTTTGTCAGAGTTGCATACTTCATTGCCACTCTTACTTTTACCCTTTGCTTTTTTCCGGAACATTTCATATCACTACGAAGATCCACATTTATTGGATATGACCATCATATAGTTACATACAAACTCGAAAAAACTTGTTTCAGATTCGAGGATGGTTTCCGGTTCTGGAGAAATTGAATAGGACTATTCAGCTGTCTTTTCCTTTTACCTTTTCTTAGGTTGTGAGGACTCTTAGGATTAGGAGAGGGCACACCTATTGCGCTTATTGGATAGTCTTCTTCCAAACCATAGACAGGTGCCGAAACGTAGGGAAGGAAGAAAACCAATTTGCCTAAGTGTGGTATACAGAAGGTAATAAGTAAAGGAAAATAAAGGGATTAAAAAGAGGGCAAAGTAAATTGCGACTGCCATCATTCTCGACTAAACCGCGTATTTCATCACCACACCTACTTCACCTTTGAACTTCTCCAGAACACCCCGTATGACTACGAAGATCTACAGTTATTGGATAATCCATCGTACTCGAAGTAACTTGTTCCAGTTCGAGAATGGATTCTGGTTCAGGAGAAATAGAATAAGGATTATTCTGTTGTCTTTTATCTTTACCTTCTCTCAGGTTGCGAGGGTACACCTATTACGCTTATTGGATAGTCTTCTTCCAAACCATAGGCTGGTGCCGAACGGTAGGGAAGGAAGAAAATCAATCGGCCTAAGTGTGGTGTACAGAAGGTAATGAGTAAAGAAAAATAAAGGGATTTGGAGAGATGACAAAGAAATATACGGTTACAGTCATGAATCTTGATAATGGAAGAGGCATTACTAGGAATACCCGACAACCCCTTCGAAACATTTTCATGTCTCAGTTTCACTAGATGTTGTTAATTGAAAACTGATTTCCCAATTAGATCCTTGCTCCAGGTTATGTATTTACCAGGTTTGATTCTCTCATCTGTATGGTTCTACAGATGATGAGTGGGAGTAAGTTATTGTGAATTAGGTGATTATATCCTCGTAATATTGGAATTCGTTGTAATTGGTGATATTTGAGGAAATCGCCTGGGTTTCACCTAAAGGCAAATATTTGGTTTTGAATATCCGTTGTTATGCACCAATTTCGAACTGATATACCTGTATGTTTATTTTATAAAGTGAGATATAACTTTTTGAAATTATGTCCATGACATTTACCTATACCCGTTGATGATTGGGTAAGGAGCATTAAACAACGGTGTAATTCTTCTTAACCATAAGTATAGTTTTCAACTTACGATGCACAGGGTTTGAGTTATTCAACTCAGGGGACTTATACAAAGTATTGTATGTTTTTCAGTGTCCATTAGGACATAGGGGTTGGTGCTCATACTATATTCTGTTTACTTGTAACTTCTCCAGTTTTAGACAAGTATTTCGTAGAAATACAAACTCCAAGTTTTGAGATGTTATCGGTACAAGAATAAAGTAGAGAACCATATGTTGCAAGTATCAGGATTCTTCAAGGTAATCGAAGATGTAGATACTTTTGTTTGGTATTCAGTTGATAGTAATGGTTTTGAAAACTTGCTTCTCTTTCAGATTACTCATATCTGGATGCACTCCTAAGTTGAGTAATGTTGATCGGCCTCTTTCCATTTAGTTGACATGCACTGGAGACAGCTGCATAATTTGAATCTGGTTCTAATTAAATCAGTGCCTCTGTTTCTATATTGTATATAGAATGGTTCATATCTTAACGATGTTAAGGTATATGGAGTTGTCCGGCTTATGCTTAAAACCAGACTCTGGATAACTCATGACACGTTTCAGTAATGGCAGTTTGTGGGTTATCCCGGTCTATGACGAGGGTTAACTTTCTACCACCTGGATGATCGATAGTAATATTGTTCTTGACTCGCCACAGTTTTAGTAAAATAGACTTTTTTCAGAAAATAGTAGTGGGAGTATGGTAGAACTGGAAGTGATTCCAGAACCACAAACGATTACTGAAAATTTAATAGAACCTAAAGATTCAATCGGGTATGACATTCCATTAGCCACTTCGCAGATATGGTGGGTAACCTTAGGCGCCTGAGAGGTACTTCAGTATTCTCAAAGACGGTGACAGGGAGGTTCTTGTTTACCCAGACTTGCCATTGTTGCTGTTCTAGACTATGAGACCCGGCAGGAGGATGAGTATAGCGTCGTTCTAAACTAGCTTTAGAAGTGCACGTGTATATGACTCTGCCAGAGGGTTGTTGTAGTCAGTGGGAGCAGCGAAAGCATAGTGGACAAGTAGCTTATGTCTATTTATAGACTAAAGCAGATATAGCGGAGATAGATCATCTATTTTTGATATGACCGTCATAGGCTTTGACTTAATCAGAATAAGAGATGGATCTGTTAAGAAGGTAGTAGGGTGTAATGTTCTGGTATTTGGATCACATGCACTTTATAGGAAGTGAAATTCCTATACTACAGTCGGTTATACTGTGGTTGTCACACAGTGAATTCTCCACATAGGATATGGATATAATATCAGACATTCTGGTTACTAGATCTATGGTTTTAGATCTAGATTTAGGTAGTTTCCCAATCCGGGAACTTAGACAGTATTCTAAAAGTGTTTTAGAATGGACGACTCCTGGCATGGTGGTGTACCTGCAGGTGATGGAGTCATCCTCTCTAAAGCTGTCTTACAGACTAAAGGTGAGAGGGATGTGCGTGATTGGCATATCACTTGCTTAGGCAATTGAGTCAATCATGAGATGTCAAGTACCACACCAGATATTGTTTTTGCACTAGATGCAATAAGTTGATATGTTGATCCAATCCTGGAGAAGCATTCGGAAGCAGTTTATGAATATAAGTGGATGTTCTAATGATATGATAACGGCAGCCTCCTTCGGGAGACAGTTTTCATTCCAGGCTTCCAAGGTGACCTGGATGACAGAGTGACTAATAGAGTTATAGTTTTCCCTCTTTTAAGGGGCAGTAGTTTGGATAAGTGGTGCAGGCAGATACTGAAGGAGGCATGGCGTAGGATACTGATTAAATTCAGTGGACGATACAGTCTAAGAAGTTTGCTGGATTTCGAGTTCATTTATGAACTCAGTCCCATCAGATATCCAGACATATTCTAAGACAGGTATTGCTCATTTCGGGAGATGGCTTTCTCCGCGAACTTCAGATAAAGAGTGACATAGAAAGAAACATTGGAGAGGATCCACTCACTGAGGCTATTTCTCGAACGCAATAGTTTCGCAAACGAACTTTGTGAAACTGATTAGTAGAGGAGTTGGGTGTTCGGTATCACAAAGGCTGTGAGTATTCGACACCGCAATAATTAGCCTTAAGTGCAAGTGGGAGATTGTTGGCTATAGTGCCCTCAAGTCAATTATTTGATCGCAGGCACATGATTGCAATGATTGAGGGAGGACCTATACCAGTAGAATAGTCTTACTCGAGATGATAATATGCTATCTGGTTTGTCTTTATCATCATGTACATGCTTAAGATGACATTACAGATCACTATTACATGTTGGTAGAGCCCATAGGATTCTTGCTTGACTACCAGCAGTATGATGGCGATCATATACATGGGAGTTGGGTGGTCTATAAGCACATCCTTAAAATGTCCCTGGTCGTAGAAGTTTCGAGACTGGGCATCGATACTACAAGAGTAGACTAGTGCATATTGATCGAGACCCAGACGAAGGGCAGTGGCCAGTCTCACAAGCCATTGGTGTCAATTGGTTCTCCTAAGATATACAGGTGCTCATTGGGTTATGAGTACACCGGACAAACTCACCGAGAACATGCTAGTTGGTATTATACCTATTGTCAGATAGCAATTCCCTGGTGACATGTGTACAGGTTAGTCTATCGACTTGATATCGGCATTTGTCTCATGTGAGTTCCCACTATGCTTTGATTACTACCCTACCACGACTCAAAGGAGTCGTGCAAACAGGTTTTCGTTGGGTACAGTCCCGAGCCACATGGAGGGAGTGAGCGGATCGTCAGGGGATTCGCCTCTCCCGGTATTGGGGGTTGATGTCGCGGTGTGCACGGCTGGCCATCAACAGAAATCCTTGGCCAAGGTAGTCGGGAATTACTGGTCTAGGATCGATAGTTTCTCAGGCGGTGATGAGTTTCATACCGACACTGAATGTTAAGTTATTAGGGATCTGACTTTATCCACCCCCTAGACTCGATGTGCGATACTCATAGACGAACGGACCGGACTGTACGGATACTGTCACTGTCAGGCTCAGTAGGGTTTCAGGATGAGTTTGCTCGTCGGCCTCCCTTTCGCTCAATACCTGGGAAGCCGTTACGTACAGCTAGTGCCACTGACGTGCTTGTGGTTAAACCCACTGCCAGCGTATTGTCGAGTCTTTAGAATGCTACACAGAGGGTTTCCCTGTTCGGGTGAAACGTTGTAGAGGCCGTATGGTTTTATGGTAGGGTTCGATCATATACGTGCACTTATGCACGTGTCATGATTTGGACGGATAATGCTAGTGGGCTTTCGTTTAAGCTGTATCCTAGTATTATATTGTTGGATTATTTTCGCCTCATTGTATTCGTATTCAGTCGAAATATGGATGCAGGTATGTACATACGAATGAGGGGTATTCTTGTAATTCATTACGAGTTTACTTTTGAGGTTGCCATTTCTTTTACTTTGATTTAAACATTTAGTTTAATGTTTATTGTGTGGAAAATGTGAGGTTAAGTTTTGGCTTTTGGCATTGAATGTGGCATGTGCACTAGTTTTTTTTGGTGTGAGATATTTGTGAGAGGCAGATCTTTTCTTGACTTGGGATTTTTCTTTAGTTGCTCAAAACTAATATCTCACAACACTCACAAAAAGGCCCGCACACATTCTTTCTTCACTTTCCATTTCTTGAGCTCACACTCTTCACTCCATGGCTTCTTCTTCTACCTCCACCCTAACCCTCTCATGTGTTGAGAATCCTACGGTGTATTGAGACAAAGAGATCACACACAATCTCTACTTCATCTTGGCTATCTAGGCTAGCAAACTAGATACCCAAGTTGCTTCGGTTTTGAGGCGGGAGCCCGTATTACTAACCCTCGATGTGGATCTTCTTCGATGTGGGGAGACCGAAGATCAGACTTGATCGGGGAGGCCGCGAGGAACTTAGGACAGAGGTTGAAGACCGAAGGACTCGGATCGTTCGGTATAACCTCTCTAAACTCCTTTAAATATAGCTAGTATAGGGTTAATGGTTTGATCCGGGTATCGGGTTCCATTAGCACCGGTTTAATAAAAAAATTTGTTCCGCATTTGGCCACGGATTGATGGCCAGGGTGCTGCTATAACCCAACAGTGGATTCCATCTAGGTCATCACACAATGACAGTTGGATACTGATCCCACTGATGAGTAGGATTACTCTCGGGAGATTATTTCATTTAACCATCAATGCTATAAACCAAGTAGGTGTCTAGAACGGTGTTAGCGGGACTGCACCTCTAGGGAAAAGAGGTTATATAATTAAGGAACTTCGTGAAAGCGTTGGAAAACCTCCCTCGATGTACCGACACTAGCCTGGCCGAAAGGTTAAGCAAGTATTGTGACATTCGATTTATCCTGACTAGTTCTTCTTTAAGGGTTTGAAGAAGAATTTGAGGAAACAGTGGGTGCCATTCTGATTAGATAAACTAATAACCAATCTAATCTTGCAAGAGCGCACGCTAAGTGTTTCTTTTCTCTCTCTCCAGGTAGCAACCATTTCAAGCCCTAATCAAGATAATAAAATATATCGCTTGACCGATCCGAACTCTTATTCGGGTTAGGGAACGTCGGTTCGGCTCTAAACTATGACAGCTGTCATGAGTATGAGCAAGGGAAAGAGGATTGCATGTATTCCTTGATGACCCCAACGAAGAAGAAGCATACTATTGCCTCTCCTTCAGGTGTTTTTGTTATTAAGAACTGTTTTTCGGTTAGTCCTACCTCCTGGTACTAGATACCGGATCAGGATCTCACATCTGTAATTTATTGCAGGGACTGAAAAAAAGTAGGATAGTTGGACCTGGTGATATGTCCCTCAGAGTAAAGAACGGAGCACAAGTTGATGCTGCCGCCGTCGGTGAATATCACCTAGTGTTGCCAAAAGGCAATACTATGATTTTGAATAATTGCTACTATGTACCTTCTATGATTTGCAACATCATATCAGTTTCTTTACTTGATAAAGATGGATATAAGTTTGTTCTTGACAGAAATATCATAAACATTTACCTTAATCAGGTATTGGTTGCAGAAGGTACAATGTGTAATGGTATCTATATTCTAAATCAAAACACAGTTCTCAATGTACAAACACACATGCAAGAGGAAGAGTTCAGATACGAACGAATCCTAGTTTTTGCATTGTAGGCTTGGTCATATCGGAAAGAAAAGACTGAGTAAATTGTATAAGGATGGATATTTGAATACGTTCGAATTTTCATCTTATGAAACTTGTCAGTCCAGTCTCAAGGGAAAGATGACCAAATCTCCGTTCACCGGATGCGGAGAAAGAGCAGCAGAGCTCTTGGGACTCATACACAGTGATGTGTGTGGTCCGATGTCTATACATGCAAGGGGTGGGTTCTCGTACTTCATCACATTCACAGACGATCTCTCTAGTTTCGGATATGTGTATCTTTTGAAACACAAATCTGAATCTTTTGAGAAATTCAAAGAATACAGAAACGAAGTAGAGAACCAGACTGGAAAAAGTATCAAGATCCTCCGATCTGATAGAGGAGGGGAGTACTTTTGCACGGAATTCCAGGACTTTTTAAAAGAGAATAGTATTCTCTCTCAACTTACTCCTTCGTATACACCACAGCACAACGGTGTATCGGAGCGGAGGAATCGTACCCTATTGGATATGGTTCGCTCCATGATGAGTGACGCCGAGTTGCCTCTTTCATTTTGGGGACATGCGCTTTTGACAGCAGCATATCTATTGAATGATGTTCCATCCAAATCTGTGCCTAAGACACCGTTCGAGATATGGAATGGTAAAAGACCGTATCTTAAACGTATTAAGATATGGGGTTGTCCGGCCTATGTTAAAGTACATAATCCGGACAAACTTCAGGCACGTTCAGTTTTATGTAAATTTGTGGGATATCCTAAGGATTCAATAGGATATTTGTTCCACCACACTGAGGAACAGAAGATGTTTGTATCTCGCCGCGCAACCTTTTTAAAGTGGCAATTTTTTGCAAAAGAAACAAGTGGGAGTACAGTAGAACTTGAAGAAATTCAGCAACCACAAACTCAAACTAAAGAATTGGTGGAACCTCAAGATTCAATTACCCCAGATGAGCCTCAGCTACTCCGCGGAACTAGTAGGATTTCTCATCCGCCCGAAATATATTACGGTTTCTCATAGATGGGGATTGAGAGGATTGCATCTTGGAAGAATATGATCCTACTAGTTACAGGGAGGCCATTATCATTAGGGACTCTGATAAGTGGCTGGATGCTATGCAATCCGAAATGGAGTCCATGTACACTAACAAAGTGTGGACCTTGGATGTTGCTCCACCTGGGGTAAAACCCGTTGGATGCAAATGGATCTACAAAAGGAAGATTAGTGTAGATGGGCAGGTGGAAACCTATAAGGCTAGACTTGTTGCAAAAGATTTTCGTCAAAGACCAGGATTGGACTATTACGAAACTTTTTCTCCAGTGGCTATGCTCAAATCCATTCAGATCCTACTTGCCATTGCTGCCTTCTATGACTATGAAATCTGGCAGATGGACGTAAAAACGACTTTTCTGAATGGAAGTTTGGAAGAGTGCATTTATATGGATCAGCCAGAAGGTTTGTAGACAGTGGGAGCAGCGGGAAGGTGTGCAAGTTGCTCAAATCCATTTATAAATTGAAGCAGGTATCGCGTAGCTGGAACATCTGTTTTGATGAAACAATCAAGGAATTTGACTTCATCAAGAACGAGGATGAGCCATGTACTTATAAGAATATTGTAGGATGAACTGTCGTATTCCTAGTCTTGTACGTGGACGACATTCTTTTGATAGAAAACGATATTCCTATGCTACAATCGGTCAAACTGTTCTTGTCACAAAGGTTATCCATGAAGGACCTGGGTGATGCCTCATACATTCTGGGGATCAGGATCTACAAAGATAGATCCAAGAGATTACTAGGACTTTCGCAGTCCAGGTACATAGAGACCGTACTAAAAAGATTTAGTATGGAAGATTCCAAGCGCGGTAACATACCCGCATTGCACGGAATCACCCTCTCCAAGGAGATGTCTCCCAAGACTGATGAGGAGAGGGTTCGCATGAGCACTATACCCTATGCTTCAGCGGTAGGATCTATAATGTATGTGATGCTATGTACAAGACCAGATGTAGCTTACACGCTAAGCGTGGTGAGCCAGTATCAGTCAAACCCAGGTAAGAACCACTGGACAGCAGTGAAAAACATTCTCAAGTACCTGAGAAGGACGAAGGAGATGTTCTTGGTTTTCGGTAATGAAGACCTCAAGGTTGAGTCCTTTACCGATTCAAGCTTTCAGAGTGACAAGGATGACAACAAGTCTATCTTGGGTTTTTTGTTTACCCTCATCGGAAGGGTGGTGTGTGGGAGGAGTTCCAAATAGGATACCGTCGCAGACTCGACAATGGAGGCTTAATACATTGCTGCGAGCGATGCCGCAAAAGAAGCGGTCTGGATGAAGAAGTTCATTACTGAACTTCAGGTAGTTCCGTCCATTGTTGATCCGATAAATTTGAATTGCGATAACAGTGGGGCTATAGCTTTAGCGAAGGAAACACGGTCCCATCAGAAATCCAGACACATCTTAAGGCGGTATCACCTAATCACGGAGATCATAGATCTCCAGGAGATCAAGGTCCGGAGAGTGGATACAAAAGAGAACACGGCGGATCCATTTACAAAGGCCCTCCCTCAAGCGCAGTTCGAGCGACTTTTTGAGATGTTTGGTGTGCGGTACGCTAGCAGCTGGCCTTAGAGCAAACGTTGGGTATTCGGTATGCCAATAACTGGCCTTTAGTCCAAGTGGGAGATTGTTGGATATGTATGCCCTAGAGGCCATTATTGTATATGTATACATGTGGATGTTGGGGATATGTATGTACAAGACGACCTTGCTCAATTATATAGTATATTATTTCAGTTTTCTTTATCAGGATATGTGTATTTATTTTTATTAATGCTTTATCCAGCTTGCACATATCGATAAAGACTTGATATAGTAGTATACTATTATGGTTTGACTTTATCTTAACATGGCATATGTTATACACGTTATTACTTATTGCGGTTAAATGTTGATAAAGCCCATAGGATCTTGCTTGACTACCTGCGTTGTGATGGACATCATACTTGTGGGAGCTTGGTAGTCTGTAAGCACATCCTTAATTGTCCCAAGTCGCAAGAGTATTGAGATCGGGCATCGACACTCTAGAGTAGACTTGCGTGTACATTTCTAGAACCCGACGAGGGGCGATGGTTAGTCCCACAACCATTGGTATGATCACCTAAGATTGTATACTGGTGCTCACTTGGGGTGAGTACACTGGACGGACTCGCTGAGAACCTCTAGATGGTATTATACCTATCGTCAGATAGCGGTTCTCTTGTAACATGTGTACAGGTTAATCTTTGGACCTGAGATCGTCATTTGTCTCATGTGAGTTCCCATTGTGCTTTGATCACTACCCTACCACGGCTCTATTAAGTCGTGCAAACAGGTTTTGGTTGGGTACAGTCCCGAGCCATATGGAGGCAGTAGGTGATTGTCAGAGATTCGTCTCTCCAGGTATTAGGAGTTGATATCGCACTGTGTTCGATTAGTCAGGACCATAAGACCTTGGCCAAGGCAGTTGGGATTTATTGATAGGTTTAGTAGTTTCCCGGATTGGTCCTGAGCCACATCAGCACGAATTATCGGGTTATTAGGGTCTGACGCTTACCACCCTTAGATCCGGTATGCTATACTCTTAGACGGAGACCGGACTGTACGGATATTGTCACGGATAGGGTCAGTAGGGATCCAGATGAGTTTGCTCATCGGCTTTCCTTTTCGACAGGTACCCGGGTAGCCGTTACGTACAGCTAGTGCCGCTGACGTGCTTGTGGTTATGGATTTATCTAGTAACGCACTGCCGGCGTACTGTCGAGTCTTTAGAGTCCCACACAGAGGGTTTCTCTGCTTCGGGCGAAACGATGTAGAGGCCGTATGGTTTTACGGCTGTGTTCGATCACATACGTGTACTTGTGCACGTATGATGTTCGGGCGGATAGTACTAGCGGGCTTTGGTTTAAGCTGGATCCTGGTATTATATTGTTGGATTATTTTCGTCTCTTTTGTATTCGTATTTTTCGAAATACGGATACCGGTATGTATATACTGATGAGGGGTATTCTTGTAATTTTTGACAAGAATGCTTTTAGAAGATGACACCTCATTTGTTATTTAATTTTTATGATTAAATGTTAAATGAGGTGGAGGTATGAGGTGTTGACTTTTATTATGTAAAGCATGGCTACTTGTTGACTCAATTAGTGAGTCATGGGTTACTATTGAGGCAAGGTGGCATCTAGATATTTTGTAGAAAATATCTAGATATTTTGTGGTGAATATAACTTTTTATTATTATCTTTGGCATGCTTGCTTTATTAGTGACAAGACTTAGCCATTCTTCACTTGAGTTTTCTTGTGTTGCTCTCTACAACACTCTCATCTCCTCCAAGCTTTCCTCTTCTACCTCAAACCCTAATAGTCTCATGCGTTGAGAAACCTGGGGTTCTTGAGACCAATTAATCCATCACCACTCTCTACATTACCTAGCTTACTTAGATTAGCAAACTAAGTAACCTAATTACCTTAGTTTAAAGGTAGGAGCCCAAAGTAGACACTCTCGGGTGGATCATCTTTGACGTGAGAAAGCCGTCGATCAAGCTCGATCATGGAGGCCACTAGGAGCATGCTAAAGGAGAGGAGTGAAGACCCGAAGGAATCGAGTCTCATGGTATAAACTTCTTTCATAGTAAATGGCTTCTTTAGTTGCTAGTTAGGTTTATGGTAGATCCAGTTTAGAGTTATTCTAGCGCCAAGTTTACATCGTTAGAAAAAAATTTGTTCCGCAATCGGCCTCGGTTGATGGCCAAGGCATTAGCATAACCTTTCAAGTTACACTGGACGGACTAAACGGGTGTTAGTTATATGTATGCCCTAGAGGCCATTACTGTACATGTGATGTATATTGTAGTGGATACTTGGACATATATAGGGAGGACTTTCTTGCTCGAAATGATAGTATGCTATCTGGTTGCACTTTTTCTTAACAAGTTGACTTGTACAAGTGATGTCTTGCTCTCACATGTTGATAAAGCCCTTAGGATGTGTACTTGACTACCAGGACTATGGTGGAGATCATACTAGTGGGGCCAAGGGTAGTCCACAAGTACACCCTATAATTGTTCCTGTTAGTTATATGTATGCTGTAGAGGCCATTACTGTGCATGCATTGTATATAGTAGTGGATGCTGGGACATATATAGGGAGGACTTTCTTGCTCGACATGATAGTATGCTATCTGGTTACTCTTTAACTTAACATATACTCTGATTGTCTCTATGTCACATGTTGATAAAGCTCTTAGGATGAGTACTTGACTACCAGGGCTATGATGCAGATCATACTAGTGCGGATAGTGTAGTCGCCAAGTACATCTTTCAAATGTTCCTAGTCGTGGGAGTACCGAGGCAGGGCATCGATACTCCAGAGTAGACTAGTGTATGCGCTTCTTGACCCATATGATGGGCGATGGATGATCTCATATCCATTGGTGTTTGACATCAAAGAAGGTATACGAGTGCTCAGAGGAGACTGGGTACACTGGACGGACTCGCCGAGAACTCCCAGATGGTATTATACCTCACGTCAGATGGCAGTTCTCTGGTGACACCGGTACAGGTTAGTCTGTAGACCCAAGATCGTCATATAGTCTTGTGTGATTCCTACTGTGCTTTGATTTCCATCATACCACGTCCAAGAGGGCGTTCAAAAAGGTGGCTTTTGGGTATAATCCCGAATCACATGTAGGCAATGAGCGATAGGAGGGGTTTCGTCTCTCCCGGTATAGGGAGTTGATGTTGCGCTGTGTTTGATTGGCTATAACTGGAAATCCCTGGCTAGGGTTGCTGAGATTTACTGGTAAGTGTTATCAGTAGTTTCTCGAACTATTATAGACCTCATATCGACACGACTTATCAAGCTACTGGGGTCTGACGTTTACCACCCCTAGACGAGATATGCGACATATCAGACGAAGAGACCGGACTGTACGGGAGTGTTACTGATTGGATTCACAGGAGAAAGTACATGCTTGCTTGTTGATCTTCTGATAGCTCAATACTTGCATGGCTATTACGTTTAGCTGACCGCTTGCAGCTTATGGGTGTTTGATATGATCATCACCTACTGCCGGCGTAGTGACGATTCTATAGAGTCCTAAAAAGAGGTTTCCTGGCTCAGGCAAAACGGAGTAGGAGCACATATATGATATGTGCGGGACCGAGAACAATACGTGTATGTGATACCGTATTAGATTCTCGCGATATGATATATCGGCCGGGTATATGTGATATAGTCGGGTCATCGGATCAAGTGTTGATTCGATGAACTGATACATATTATATTAGTCGGTTATTTGTGAAATAACCGGATTATCGGATCAAGTGTTGATTCGATAATTTAATGTATAATTATATATTTGATATATTAAATTACATTAACTAATATAAGCTCACTAAAAGATTCTTTTTCTCACTCGGGTAATACATTGATATATATGTGATATATGTTAATTGTATTATTTTATTTTGTTACAATAAATATTGTATGTGTGATATATAATATTGTAACAAGTTAGGGTTATAAATGCAACATGATTTGTGGAGTTTAAATATGATTAGGGTTTGGATTAGGGTTAAGCTTTCATGAAGCCTTCAAGAAGCTTCTTGAAGCTTTGACTTTGACCTTGATATTTTGTGATATTTTGCATAGATATTTACTTAACCCAACCCAACCCTTTAACCATAGTTAAATCTCTACATGGGTTAAGTCTTCTTACTTAACCCATCGTTGCATTTCTAACCTCACACTTGATTCATTATTCATCACAAAAGGTTTTGATCTTCTTCTTCTTCTTCCTTTGATGAAAAGCTTTCTAGCTTTTTCATTTGTGATGTTTATATGTGAGATAAAGAAAAAAAATAAGAGATAAATTCCTACTTCATCATCCTCATCTATTCTAGCCGCTTAGATTAGGGTGTTTTCTTTGCTAATACTTGATTAGTGAAGCAAAAGTTTGGGCTTGAGTTTCTTCAAGGTAGATCATCTTTGTTATCGAAGATCGGAAGCAAGCTTGCATCTTTCTCTTCATGGAGCCTCTCTAGACTCTGGGTACTCGATGATCGCAGTGAAGGGACTTCAACACGGAGCTTTAGAGGTGAAGGAACGGACTACAAAGGTTGTAATCCCTAACTCTTAGATGTAAAGTTGTTTACATGATTTGTTTCACCTAATCTCTAGTCTAAGATCTTGGTTAGGGTTGTCCGGCATGTCTAAATTTTAAATTGGGCATGGTTGATGCCTTGTAGAACCTTGTGACAGTGCCTAGTAACCCTACAGTGGTATCAGAGCCAAGCTAGAGCTTCAGGCAAAGTCTAGACGAAGTTTAAAGTCCGATCGAACCCCGAAACCCCATTTTACACCCCTCTCTGGAAATTTTTTTAAAATGTTGATTTTTTCTATATTAAAAATACTCAGAAAATTAAGCAGGTGATTTTATGGATATGTGTGAAAAACGATCCCATGAATCCATCAAAGCGCCGCGGAACCGCGGCCAAACCAGGGTATTGGCGGCGGTTCCACGGCAAGACTTGAGGATTAATGGATCGTTTTTCAACAGTTGATCCGTAGGTGTTACCTAGTGCTTCTGGGAATTTTTAATTTTACTCAAGTGTTGAGTTTTCTGGAGATCTTTTGTATTTGTTGATTCGATCAGAAAGTTTAACTTCGTTTAAGTTTTTTCCGGGTAATTTAGAACGTGTTAAAAAGTTCGAACGGATATCAATAACTCACTTTTTCCTGACCCGGAAAATTTCCAAGTGTTGGATTTTTCCTTAGTTAAAGAACGTTCTAAGTCGTACAAGTAACGCGGTGGACCATCTAGAAGAAAACAAACCTTAACTCGATCATATGACCGTCAGAACCGCCTCAAAACCTTAGGGTTTGGGGCAGTACGGCGTTGCCACATGTGAGGCGTTGGGTTGACCCTTCTACAGCTGGACCATTGGTACTGTGGCATGTGATGGATACTTTTTGAACTCCGCTAAAGTGTTGAGCTATTTGGGAAATCTTGGGTGTTTGATTATTCGATCGGAAAGTTTAACACTGTCTATTTATCTGGAATGTGATACAATATTTGGAATCCACAAGTAGTTATGAGATAACTAATTTGAATGTTATAAGTCTAGCAGTTTAGTCTCATTTGATCGGTTGCCACAGGATTTTGATGTGATCAAAAGTCCGTCGCAATCATGTAGCGTACGCGGATACTCGCCGGGTAAATTTAATAGATAGCCATGCCCCATAGCCCCGACCAAGTGACTGTAGGAGAACCCCGTCGCCAAAAGCATCCGTTCGGGTGCTTGCGGCAGCGGTGTTCCGTCTTAGTGCACTTCGTCGACGGCATCAGGGGGTGCGGCCGTCTACTAAAGTTTGCGACGAGCATTCGATCAGGATGTCAGGAATCTTGTTGAATTGCCCGACTTGATATTGAAAAGTGTTTTCAAGACCGAGACTAAAATGTGGGGTTTATAATTGTTAGGCATGCGATGTCTAAGGAATTCATTTGGTTAGGCATGAGATATCTGAGAAGGTTGCGGATTCCAACTGTTGTAGTTTTACACTTTCTTTTCTGCGACCGTAAGTGTAATATGTGGTGTATCGCCGGTTTCGTTGCTATACATCAACGATAATTGGGATACGCATATTTACTTACGTTGATGATATGTGATCTTATGTGTTGCTGTGATATGTTATATTGGATTGTCGTGTATTGAATAGCCGGGGGTTTTATGTGAGATAAGAGTTTTTCTTTTTCATTCATGTAAAATTCATTTGTATGTAATATTCTTTTATTGGGGCACTTCCGGGCTGAGGATGATGTCACCATTGTATATTATTTACTTTTCCGCATAAGGTAGACCAAGGCAAGGAGCACAAGTAACCGGGTTCTAGGGTACAGTAGGATACCATCTCGAGGAGTCGAGACCGGGTCTCCTAACCTTAGAATTGGCAGTGTTGCTTGCCGCTCTCGTAGAGGTCTAGGGATGTGGGTTTGGCTATTCATCGCGACCGTGGAATCCGTGTTTTATACAGGCTCGTATTAAAAACATGGTCCTCTTAGTATATCCAATATTTCATATATGTTCTTCTGCTGCAATGTTCTGTGATGAGATCATATTACTGTCAGATACGAATGTTTATATTATATATATGAGATATATGTTATATTGCAGATTTCGTTTCAAATGTGATACTTGTGAAGCATAATAAAATGGGACATCATTAATGAGATTAATGAAACTAAAAGAAACCTAAAGATGTTATAGAAACTTGTCTTAAAAACAGGTAGCTCTAGTTCTTGCTTTGCATAGCGGTGTTCCTTGTAGAACATCCAGCACCTTATTCGATAAGCAAAGAGCCGAGATCCTTTCACCGGGAGTGACCTCTTTAGCGAAATTAGCAGATGCTACAAACTCGGTTTGTCTTTTGATTGTTTCTATAGCTTTTTGCTTTGCATAGTGATATTTGTGAAATATCCTGCACCTTATTCGATAAGGAAAGAGCCGACGATCCCTTCACCGGGAGTGACCTCTTTAGCAAAACTAGAAAAGGCCTCAAAAACATTCCAATTAAAATCACTCGATTCTATAATGATATCAAGTTTATTACGCAAAGGGTTTTCTTAAAAAGCTGTCGTAGCCTTCCGTCATTTCAGATAAGTACTAGTTAGTATTCGTGCTACGTTTGTTGACTATGTTAAAGCGTAGTGTGCGGTAGCTGATTAGTGCTTATCTGTATAAGCATATGATGCGATTGGATTAGGGTAGTCATGCGACTTTGTTGACTATGTTAAGGGTCGTGCTGGTGGGTTTAATTCAATCGGGAAATGACGGGTTGAACTTGACTAGCACTTATGATTTGTTGACTATGTAAGGTCATATAGCTGCTAGGGGTAAAATATTATCCGGAATTTCAAGTGTTGAAATTTGCAATGAGATTGCATACTTTCTATGAGATAGTTGGATCCCGATACCCGCTGCGAGTAAGTGTTACTCCTGGGAGAGTTTTACACATTACAATTAGCCGATCAAGTAGGTGTCTAGAAAGGTGTTAATGGGGTTACGCCCCTGCGAAAACGAGGTTTACTTTAATTTGGTCCGTGCGAAAGCGAGGGAAACCTCCCTCAAAGTACCGGCACTGGCCTGGCTGAAAGATTGGCGAATTTGTAGGGTGTAATTAATCCCGGCTAGTCTTTCCTTTTAGGGTTTGAAGGAAGATTTGACTAAAACAGTGGGAGACATCCTGATTAGATATATTAATAACCAATCTAATCTTGCAAGAGCATACGCTAAATGCTTTCTTCTATCTCTCTCCAGGTAGCGACCATGTCACGCCTTAATCAAGATAATAATACGGATGTATTGACCGAACCCGCTTGTTATACTGCGCTAGGGAACGTTGGTCCCGCTCCAACTTGTAATTGTTATAAGACAGAGCAGGAAATAGGAGATTACCAGAATTCCCGTGCCGCCCAAACGAAAAATGTGCATGCTGATGCATCATCTTCGGGTGTGTTCATTACCGAGAACTGTTTCTCAGTATCCTTTACGTCCTGGGTATGAGATACCGGATCAGGAACCCGCAAATGTAATTTGTTACATGGGCTACAGAGAGGTAGAGAACTGAGAACGGGTGATAAGTTTCAAGAGTTGGAAATGATGCAAGTGTTGCAGCCAGGTCTGTTGGCAGTTATCACCCTGTATTATCAGAATACATTGATTCTGAACGAATGTTATTAGATACCGAACCTGATATACAACATCATATCAGTCACTTTATTAGTAAAGAAGGATATAATTTTGTATTGTTGGATAATATTTTTGAACATTTCCTATATCAAGAGTTGATCGGTTCAGGCACGTTATCTAAAAGCATAGACGTTCTAAATCAAACCACAGTTCTTAACGTACAGAACACACACAAGAGGAAGAGTTCAGAAATGAACGAAATCCTTCTTGAGGCATTGTAGACTAGGTCATATCAATGCGACCCGACTAGCTAAAGTTACATAAACATGCATATATAAATTAGTTTGGATTTACCTCTTGTAAAACATGCCAGTCATGTCACAAAGATAAGATGACCACAGCTCCGTTTATTGGAAACAAAGAAAGAGTTAGTGAACTCTTGGGATTGATACATGCTGATGTATGAAGGTCCCCTGTCTACATATGCCAGGACCGGTTCTTTGTACTTCATTACATTCACTGATGATCTCTCAAGATTCAGACATATGTTCCTGTTGAAACACAAGTCCGAAACTTTTGAGATAATCACAGAATATAAGTTAGAAGTAGAGAACCAAGAACAGGTATAAGTATTATGTCCTTTGATGAGATCAAGGAGAAGAATACTTAAGCACGGAATTCCTGGACTATTCTAAGGGAGAATGAGATTCTCTCTCTGCATTACTCCTCCGAATACACCACAGCACGTCGGTGTATCGGGGCGGAGCAATCACACCCTATGTGATATGGTGTGCTCTATGATAAGTACTACTGAGTTGCCTATTTTCTTTTGGGGTTATGCACTTGAGAAGTTGCATACCTATTGAATAGGGTTCCAACCAAATCAGATGCCTACCACTCCATATGTGATATGGTATGGGAAGAGCCCATCTCTTGAGGATATTAAGATTTTTGGTTGTCCGGCCTATGTCAAAAGCAAAATCCGGACATGCTCGAGGCAAGGTCTGTTCTGTGAAAGTTTGTTGGATATCCCAAGTATTCGCAAGGGAATATCTTCTACCACACCGAGGAACAAAAGATGTTTTATTTCTCGGCATGCCACTTTTTGTGAAAAAGAGAATTTCTTGTTAAGAAATTAGTGGTCATGAGGTAGAACTGGAAGGAGTTCCAGCTATACAAACTGCAGCTGATGGTTTGGTAGAATCGGAGCATTCAATAGTTTCCGACGAACCTCAGCCTCTCCGCCGATCTAGTAGGGATCCTCATCCACCTGAGAAATACTTTGGTTTCTCTATGACAGTAGGAGCGAGGATTGCATCATGAGATGATGACCCAACTAGTTTCGAGCAGGCCATCAGGAGTGAGGACTCTGTGAGAATGGCTGGATGCTTAGCGATCTGAGAAGGAATCCTTATACACCAACAAAGTATGGACTTTCGTTGCTTTATCTGAAGGGTTAAATCCCCATCAGGAACAAGTATATCTTAAGAAGATTACTTGGTGTACATAGAAAAGTTGAGACTTTCAAAGCTATACTTAAGTCCATTCAGATCCTACTTGCCACGGCTATATACCATGACTACGATATCTGCCGGTTGAGTGTCATGACTACTTTTCTAAATATTGATTTGGAAGAGAGCGTCTATAAGTACACAGCCAGAGGGCTTTGTAAACAGTGAGAGCAGCGGAAATATGTGCAAGTTGTTTTATGTGATAAATCAGGCATCGCAGAGCTGGAACATCTGTTTTGATGTGGTAGCCAAAGAGTTTGACTTCATCAAAATGGTAGATGAACCTTGTATATACAAAAAGGTAGTAGAGAGTATGGTGGCGATCCTCGTAGAGTACGTGGATGACATACTCTTGATAGGGAAGGAGTTTCCTATGCTACGCTCGGTCAATCTCCTCTTATCACAAAGATTCTCTATAGGATCAAGATGATACCTCCTAAATCCTGGATTATGGATCTATGAAATAGATCTAATTGGATGTTAGGACTCTCACTAGTTGTAATGAGATGGTATCAATCGATCCTGGGGAGAATCACTAGAAAGGTTCCAGGGTGATAAGGACGACTGAATGTCTGTCACAGGAATTGTCTTTACCCTCAGTGGAGGGACGGTATGTTGGAAAAGTTCCAAGCTAGATACCGTGACTTACTAGACGATTAAAGGCAAGATACATCGTTACCAAGGATACTATCAAAGAGGAAGTCTGGATATATTTTAGTTCATGAGATGAACTTCGTTCTTGCTATTGTGTGACAATGGAGTTGTGGCTTATGCCAAGGAACCCCCATTCCATCAAAGATCCAGATATATTCTTAGGCAGTATCGCCTGATCATGGAGATGGTTGATCTCTAGGGAGATCAAGCTTAGGAGAGTAGAAACAGAGGACAATAGCGCGGATCTACTCACAAAGGCCTATTTTCCCAGTAGAGACTTTTATGGGATGGTTGAGTATAAGATACTTCAACCACAGCTTAGTGTTGGGTATGAGATACTACAACAGATGGCCCTAGTGCAAGTGGGAGATTGTTAGTTATATGTATGCCCTAGAGGCCATTACTGTACATGCGTTGTATATAGTAGTGGATGCAGGGACATATATAGGGAGAACTTTCTTGCTCGACATAATAGTATGCTATCTGGTTACTCTTTATCTTAACATGTACTCTGATTGTCTCTATGTCACAAGTTGATAAAGCCCTTAGGATGAGTACTTGACTATCAGGACTATGATGCAGATCATACTAGTAGGGAAAGTGTAGTAGCCAAGTACATCCTTCAAATGTTCCTAGTTGTGGGTGTACCGAGACAGGGCATCGATACTCCAGAGCAGACTAGCGTATACGCTTCTTGACCCATATGATGGGCGATGGATGATCTCATATCCATTGGTGTTTGACATCAGAGAAGGTATACGAGTGCTCAGTGGAGAATGGGTACACTGGACGGACTCGCCGAGAACTCCCAGATGGTATTATACCTCACGTCAGATGGCAGTTCTCTGGTGACCCTGGTATAGGTTAATCTGTAGACCCAAGATCGTCATAGAGTCTTGTGTGATTCCTACTTTGCTTTGATTTCCATCATACCACGTCCAAGAGGGCGTGCAAAAAGGTGGCTTTTGGGTACAATCCCGAATCACATGGAGGCAATGAGCGATAGGAGGGGTTTCGTCTCTCCCGGTATAGGGAGTTGATGTTGCGCTGTGTTTGATTGGCTATAACTGGAAATCCCTGGCTAGGGTTGCTGAGATTTACTGGTAAGTGTTATCAGTAGTTTCTTGAACTGTTATAGACCTCATATCGACACGACTTATCAAGCTACTGGGGTCTGACGTTTACCACCCATAGGCGAGATATGCGACATATCAGACGAAGAGACCGGACTGTACGGGAGTGTTACTGATTGGATTCACGGGAGAAAGTACAGGCTTGCTTGTTGATCTTCTGATCGCTCAATACCTGTGTGGCTGTTACGTTTAGATGACCGCTTGCAGCTTATGGGTGTTTGATATGATCATCACCTACTGCCGGCGTACTGACGATTCTATAGAGTCCTAAACAGAGGTTTCCTGGCTCAGGCAAAACGGAGTAGGAGCACATATATGATATGTGCGAGTCCGAGAACAATACGTGTATGTGATACCGTATTAGATTCTCACGATATGATATATCGGCCGGGTATATGTGATATAGCCGGGTCATCGGATCAAGTGTTGATTCGATGAACTGTTACATATTATATTAGTCGGTTATTTGTGAAATAGCCGGATTATCGGATCAAGTGTTGATTCGACAATTTAATGTATAATTATATATTTGATATATTAAATTACATTAACTAATATAAGCTCACTAAAAGATTCTTTTTCTCACTCGGGTAATACTTTGATATATATGTGATATATGCTAATTGTATTATTTTATTTTGTTATAATAAATATTGTATATGTAATATATAATATTGTAACAAGTTAGGGTTATAAATGCAACATGATTTGTGGAGTTTAAATATGATTAGGGTTTGGATTAGGGTTAAGCTTTCATGAAGCCTTCAAGAAGCTTCTTGAAGCTTTGACTTTGACCTTGATATTTTGTGATATTTTGTATAGATATTTCCTTAACCTAACCCAACCCTTTAACCATAGTTAAATCTCTACATGGGTTAAGTCTTCTTACTTAACCCATGGTTGCATTTCTAACCTCACACTTGATTCATTATTCATCACAAAAGGTTTTGATCTTCTTCTTCTTCTTCCTTTGATGAAAAGCTTTCTAGCTTTTTCATTTGTGATGTTTATATGTGAGATAAAGAAAACAAATAAGGGCTAAATTCCTACTTCATCATCCTCATCTATTCTAGCCGCTTAGATTAGGGTGTTTCCTTTGCTAATACTTGATTAGTGAAGCAAAAGCATGGTCTTGAGTTTCTTCAAGGTAGATCATCTTTGTTATCGAAGATCGGAAGCAAGATTGCATATTTCTCTTCATGGAGCCTCTCTAGAGTCCGGGTACTCGATGATCGTAGTGAAGAGACATCAACACGGAGCTTTAGAAGTGAAGGAACGGACAACGAAGGTTGTAATCCCTAACTCTTAGATGTAAAGTTGTTTACATGCTTTGTTTCGCCTAATCTCTTATCTAAGATCTTGGTTAGGGTTGTTCGGCATGTCTAAATTTTAAATCGAGCATGGTTGATGCCTTGTAGAACCTTGTGACAGTGCCTAGTAACCCTACAGTTCCTTGTCATAGGAGTATCGAGACATGGCATCGATACTCCGGAGTAGACTAGTGTATGCGCTTCTTGACCCATATGATGGCCGATGGATGATCCCACATCCATTGGTGTTTGACATCAGAGAAGGTATACGGGTGCTCATTGGAGACTGGGTACACTGGACGGACTCGCCGAGAACTCCTAAATGGTATTATACCTATCGTCAGATAGCAGTTCTCTGGTGACACTGGTACAGGTTAGTCTGTCGACCCGAGATCGTCATAATGTCTTGTGTGATTCCCACTGTGCTTTGATTTCCACCATACCACGGTCAAGAGATCGTGCAAAAAGGTGGTTTTTGGGTACAATCCAGAGTCACATGGAGGCAATGAGCGATAGGAGGGGATTCGTCTCTCCCGGTATTGGGGGTTGATGTCGCGCTGTGCTCGATTGGCCATAACTTGAAATCCCTGGCCAGGGTTGCTGAGATTTACTGGTAAGTGTTATCAGTAGTCTCTCAAACTGTTATGGACCTTGCATCGGCATGACTTATCAGGCTATTGGGGTCTGACGTTATACCACCCCCAGACTGTGATATGCGACATATTTGACGAAAAGACCGGACTGAACTGTAGTGTTACTGATTGGATTCACAGGAGTATGAGCAGACTAGCTTGTTGATCTTCTGATCGCTCAATACCCGGGTGGCCGTTACGTTTAGTAGACCGCTTGCGGCTTTTGGGTGTTTGATATGATCATCATTTACTGCCGGCGTATTGACGAGTCTTTAGAGTCCTAGACAGAGGTTTCCTGGTACATGCGAAACGAAGTAGGATCACATATGTGATATGTGCAGAACCGAGATTAGTGCGCATATGTGATACCGCATTCTAATCTCGTGATATGTGATATCGGTTGGTTATATATGATATAGTCAGGTTATCGGATCAAGTGTTGATTCGATAAGAAAATTCATATGATATTAGTCGGTTGTATGTGATATAGCCGGATTATTAAATCAAGTATTGATTTGATAATTTAATGTATAATAATATATATATTTGATATATTAAGTTACATTGACTAATATTTGCTCGCTTATGATTTCTTATTCTCACTTGTGTGCATTAGTGTATATGTGATATATATTAATGTACATGTTTTTGTTTCTTGCTTGATGATACATGCTTCATGGGTGTGTGTATGACTTACACCATGGTTGCTATAATGTAGGGTTATTAATTGATTAAGTAATTCAAAATTGGTTGAATATTGGTCATGGCTAGAAGCGTGGAGAAGCTTGGATAACCATTGACTAAGTCCACAAGTTTTGTTTTGCTTAAGATATTTATTAACCCATCCATAATTCTAACCTATGGTTAAGTCTCTACATGAGTTAGTGTATGACACTAACTCACCCATGGTTGCTATTCTCACCTCATGAGTTCATTCTCTCTTCATCACTTCATCTTCTTCCTCATGAGAAAAAGCTTGCTAGCTTTTTTCTATGTGGTGAAATATTATGAGAAAAAGAAATCTAAAGATAGCCCAATTCCTACTTCATCATCCTCTAATATTAGCCATTTAGTTTAGTGTGTTTGCTTCACTAAACCCTAATTTAGTGAAGAGGTAGCATGAGCTTGAGTCTCCTCGATGTAGATCATCTTCGGCTTCGAAGACTTCGAGCAAGTTTGCATCTTTCACCTTGTGGAGCCTCTCAAAGGTTCGGGAGATGATTACTCACAGCGAAGGGACATCTACACGGAGCATTTGAAGTGAAGGACCGGTCTACAAAGGTTGTATTCCACATTCACTTAGTTGTTAAGATGTTAACATTGCTAGTTTGTCTAAAACTCTAGTTAAGATTATAGGGTTAAGATTCTTTAGAACGGCAAAAAATTTGAAAATGGCATGGACGATACCTCCCGAAACCTTGCTGCCACGCTAAGTAACCCTACAGTGGTATTAGAGCCAAGCTAGAGATTTAAACGATGTTTGTTAGATTACGAAACCGAAACGAATCCGAAACTTGAAACCCTTTAACCTAGTTTCTGTTGAATTTGAAAAGTGCTCTAAAATTTTTTTAAACAACTGCAGAATGTTATATGTGATGTAACATGAACACTACCAAAAATTGAGGCAATTTTGACCTATAGTGGCCGGCCACAATGGCATAAAATCCGAGCTCCTCGGGTGAATATTGGAGTTCTGGCTTCAAATTTTGGTAATGTTCCAGTCTCTAGGTTTTGGGGTTTCAGGTTTTGCTAGTTTTTTCTAAAATTGCATGTGATGTTGATTTTCTGCTTAGGTAACTCGGATTGTTTCGTATTCGTAATTCTAATCTTTGTTTCGAATTATTTAGACGATGTTAAAAAGTTCAAACGGATATCAATAACCCATATTTTCCCTCGCTGGAAATTTTCAAGAGTTGGATTTTTTCCGAGTTTAAAATCTTCGAAAAATCATGCAAGCGATTCGGTGGACCCTCTAGAAGAACGATACCTAAACTCGACATTTTGGATCGTGGAACCGCGGCCATATCTTAGGGTTTGCTGCAGTTCCGTGGCGACATGAGTGAGGATGGGTCGGCCCTTCTATGGATGATTCACAGGAGCTGTGGCAGTTTCTGGGTACTTTTTCAACTCCGCTCAAGTGTTGAGCTTGTTGGGAAATTTTGGATGCTTGTTTATTCGATCGAAAAGTTTAACTTCGTCTGGCTATCTGTGATTGTGATACAATATTTGGAATCCACATAATTAGTTATGAGATAACTAGTTTGAATTTTATAAATCTAGCAGTTTAGTCTCATTTGATCGGTTGCCATGGAATTTTGATGTGGATCAAAAGTCCGTCACAATTACGTAGTGTACGCGGATACTCGCCGGGTAACCTTACTAGATAGCCATGCCCTATAGCCCCGACCAAGTGACTGTAGGAGAACACCGTCGCCAAAAGCATCCATTCGGGTGCTCGCGGCTGCGGTGTTCCGCCTTATTGCACTTCGTCGACGGCATCTGGGGTGCGGCCGTATATTAATGTTTCCGACGAGCATTCGATCAGGATATCGGGAATCTTGTTGAATTACCCGACTGGTTATTGGAAAGTGTTTTCAATATCGAGACTAAAATGCGGGGTTTATAATTGTTAGGCATGTGATGTCTAAGGAATTCATTTGGTTGGGCATGAAATCCAAAGTATGAGATACATTGGGTTTATGATGTCTAAGGTGGTTGCGGATTCCAATTATTATAGTTTTTCACCTTCTTTTCTGCAACCGTAAGTGCAATATGTGGTGTATCGCCGGTTTCGTTGCTATACGTCAAAGACAATTGGGATACGCATATTTACTTACGTTGATGACATGTGATGTTATTGCTGCGATAAGTTATATTGGATCGTCGTGTTTTGAATAGCGGGAATTTTTTTATGTGAGATGAGAGTTCTTCATTTTCATTCATGTAAAATCTTGTATGTAATATTCTTTTATTGGGGCACTTCCGGGTTGAGGATGATGTCACCATTGATGTATATTATTTACCTTTCCGCATTAGGATAGACCCAAGGAGGAGAGCACAAGTAACCGGTTTCTAGGGTCCAGTGGGAGACCATCTCGAGGAGTCGAGACCGGGTCTTCTAACTCTAGAATTGGTAAGGTTGCTTGCCGCTCTCGTAGGGGTCTAGGGATGTGGGTTTGGCTATTCATCGCGACCGTGGAATCCGCGTTTTTTATTGGCTTGATTTAAAACACGGAATTACTAGTATATCCAATATTTCATATATGTTCTTCTGCTGCTGATATTCTGTGATGTGATCACTTGATATGTTCTGAGACGAATGCATATATTATATATATGATATATAATAACTATTGATGCTTTCGTTTCTTATGTGATGCTTAGGAAGCATAATTGATAGGACTTCATTAATGAGATTAATGAAATAAAAGAAACCTAAAAGATATTGTAGACACTTGTTTAAAAACCGGTAGCTCTAGTACTTGCTTTGCATAGCGGTATTCCTTGTAGAATATCCAGCACCTTATTCGATAAGGAAGGAGCCGAAATCCCTTCACCGGGAGTGACCTCTTTAGCAAAACTGGCAGATGCTACAACCCACTCGGTTTGTCTTTTGATTGCTTCTATAGTTTTTGCATTGCATAGTGGTATTTGTGAAATATCCTGCACCTTATTCGATAAGGAAAGAGCCGAGATCCCTTCACCGGAAGTGACATCTTTTGCAAAACTAGTAAAATCCTCAAAAACACTCCTTTTAAAATTCACTCGATTCTATAACGATATCAAGTTCACTACGCAAAAGGTTTTCTGAAAAACCTGTCGTAGCCCTCCGACATTCCAGATAAGTAGTATTTAGTATTCGTGCTACATTTGTTGGCTTTCGTCAAGGCGTAGTGTGCGGTAGCTGATTAGTGCTTATCTGCTTAAGCATATAATGCGATTGGATTAGAGTAGTCGTACGACTTTGTTGGCTTTCATCAAGGGGCGTGCGTGTGGGTTTAATTCAATCATGAAATGTATGGGTTGAACATGACTAGCGGATTATGGATTGTTGGCTTTCGTTAAGGTCATAGGACGCTAAGGGCAGAGTATTATCGGGAATTTCAAGTGTTGAAATTTGCAATGAGATTGCATACCTTCTATGAGATAGTTGGATCCCGATACCCTCTGCGAGTAAGTGTTACTCCTGGGAGAGTTTTGCTCATTAGAATTAGCCGATCAAGTAGGTGTCTAAAAAGGTGTTAACGGGGTTACGCCCCTGAGAAAACGAGGTTTATTTTAGTTAGGTCCGTGCGAAAGCACGGGGAACCTCCCTCAAAGTACCGACACTGGCATGGCTGAAAGATTGGCAAACTTGTAGCGTGTAATTAATCCCGGCTAGTCTTACCTTTTAGGGGTTGAAGGAAGATTTGATAAATACTGTGGGAGCCAACCTGATTAGATAAAATAATAACCAATCTGATCTTGCAAGAGCGCACGCAGAGTGTTTTCTTCTCTCACTCTCTCTCTCCTGGTAACGACCATGTCATGCCTTAATCAAGATAATAATATGGATGCATTGACCGAACCTGCTTACTGTTTTAGGAAACGTTGGTTCCACTCTATCTTATAACCGTTATAAGTCCGAGCAGGAAATAGGGGAATATCCGGATTCCCATGCCACCTAATCGAAGAAAGTACATGTTGATGCATCTTCTTCGGGTGTGTTCATTACCGAGAACGTTTTTTCAGTATCCTCTACATCCTGGGTATGTGATACCGGATCAGGATCCCGCATATGTAATATGTTATACGGGCTACAGAAAGGTAGAGAACTGAGAATGGGTGATATATCTCTAAGTGTAGAGAATGGTGCAATTGTTGCAGCTAAGTCAGTTGGCAAATATCACCGTGTATTACCAAATGGTAAATACATTGATTCTGAACAAATGTTATTAGATACCGAACCTGGTATACAACATTACATCAGATTCTTTATTGAGTTAAAGAAAGATATAATTATGTATTGGAGGATAATGTTGTGAACATTTTCCTGAATCAAGAGTTGATTGGGTCAGACACGTTATGTAATAGCATATAAGTTCTAAATCAAACCACATTTCAAAGTATATAGAACACACAGAAGAGAAATAGTTCAAAAATGAACGAATCCTTCTTGTGGCATTGTAGATTAGGTCATATCAATGCGATATGACCAGCTAAGTTACATAAGAATGAATATAAGAATCTGTTCGAATTTTCATCTTATGATACTTGCCAGTCTTGTCACAAAGGTAAAGTGACCAATACTCCGTTTACTGGAAACAGAGAAAGAGTTACCGAACTCTTGGGACGCATACATGATGATGTATACATTCCTATGTCTACAAATGCCAGGCATGGTTCTTCGTACTTCATTATATTCATCGACTATCTCTCAGGATTCGGACATATGTTCCTGTTGAAACACAAGTCTGAAACTTTTGAGAAATTCAAGGAATATAAGCTTGAAGTTGAAAAACTAAAGGGGTAGAAGTATTAAAGTCCTATGATGTGATCGAGGAGGAGAATACTTGCGCATGGAGTTCCTGGAGTTTCTAAAAGGAGAATGAGATTCTCTCTCAGCTTACTCCTTCGTATACACCACAGCACAACGGTGTATCGGGATGGAGGTATCGCACCTAATGAGATATGGCACGCTCTATGATGAGTATTGCTGAGTTACCTGTTTCCTTTTGGTGTTATGCACTTAAGAAGCTGCATACCTATTGAATGGGGTTCCATCCAAATCAGTGTCTACCACTTCATATGAGATATGGAATGGGAAGAGACCATGTCTTAAACGAGTTACGATATGGGGTTGTCCGGCCTATGTTGAAAAGCAAAATCCAGACAAGCTCGAGGCAAGGTCAGTTCTGTATAATTTTGTTGGATATCCCAAACATTTGCGAGGGAATATCTTCTACCACACTGAGAAGCAAAAGGTGTTTTGTTTCTCAGCATGCCACCTTTTTAGAAAAGGAATTTCTTATGAAGAAATTAGTGGTCATGAGGTAGAACTGGAAGAAGTTCCAGCTAGATAAACTAACAGCTAATGATTTGGTGAAACCAAAGGATTCAATAGTCTCCAACGAACCTCAGCCTCTCTGCGAATCTGGTAGGGTTCCTCATCCACTTAAGAGATACTACGATCTTCTCGATGACAGTGGGAGCGAGGATTGCATCATGGTAGATGATGGCCCAACTAGGTTTAGGCAGGCCATCACGAGTGGTGACTCTGTGAAAAGGCTGGATGCTATGCGATCAAAGATGGAATCCTTATACACCAATAAAGTATGACTTTTCATGTTGCACCTGAAGAGGTAAAACCCATTGAGGGCAAATGGATCTTGAGAAGATTCTTGGTGTAGATGGAAAAGTTGAGACTTTCAAAGCTATGCTTAAGTCCATCAGGATCAATGCGCGCATCGCGGGGTTGGAACATCTGTTTTGATATGGCAGTCAAAGAGTTTGACTTTATCAAAAAGGTAGATGAACCTTGTATATATAAGAAGGTTGTAGAGGGTGAGGTTGTTTTACACGTATTGTACGTAGATGACATACTCCTGATAGGAAATAGTTTCCTATGCTACACTCGGTCAAGCTTCTCTTATCACGGGGATTCTCCATTGATAATCTGGATGATACCCACTACATCTTGTTGTTTATGATCTATAGTGATAGATCTAAGTGGATATTGGGAGTGTCCTAAATCCAGGTACATTAACACCATACTAAAGGGGTTTAGTATGGAGGATTCTAAGCATGGTGGTTCGCCCACTTACTAAGGAATCATTCTCTCTGAAAAGAAGTCTTCCAAGACCGATTTGGAGAGAGCTCGCGTGCAAGGGATAACCTATGCTTCGGCAGTAGGCTCTATCATGTATGCGATGTTATGTACCAGACCAGATATAGCTAACTCACTAGGTGTAGTGATCAGGAATCAATCGTATCTCGAGAGGATTACTGGATAGCTGTGGAGGACATTCTTAAGTACTTGAGAAGCACTAAATGAATGTTCTTGGTTCGAGCTTCTAGAGTGATAAGGACGGATGATAGTCAGTCACAGGCTTTGTCTTTACCCTTAGTGGAGGGACGGTATGTTGGAAAAGGTCCAAGCTAGATACCGTGACATACTAAACGATAAAGGCTGAATACATTGCTACCAATGATACTACCAAAGTGGCTGTATGGACATTTCTTGTTCATGAGATGAACATGGTTCCTACCATTGAGCGTCCAATAACTGTTATTATGACTACAATGGAGTTGTGACTTTAGCCTAGGAACACCTGTCCCATCATCGATCCAGACATATTATGAGGACAGTATCACCTGATCAGGGAGATGGTTGATCTCCAAGGGATCGAGGTTAGGAGAGTTGACATGAAGGATAACACGGTGGATCCACTCACCAAGGCCTGCTTCCCCAAAAACTATTTGAGAGATTTTGGGATAGTTGAGTATGGGATAATACAACCATTGCAAAACTGTTGAGTATGAGATACTGCAACAAATGGCCTTAGTGCAAGTGGGAGATAGTTAGTTATATGTATGCCCTAGAGGCTATTACTGTACATGTGATGTATATTGTAGTGGATGCTTGGATATATATAGGGAGGACTTTCTTGCTCGACATGATAGTATGCTATCTGGTTGCACTTTTTCTTAAAAAGTTGACTTGTATAAGTGATGTTGTCTTGCTCTCACATGTTGATAAAGCCCTTAGGATGTGTACTTGACTACCACGACTATGATGGAGATCATACTAGTGGGGCCAAGGGCAGTCCACATGTACACCCTATAATTGTTCCTAGTCGTAGGAGTATCGAGACAGGGCATCGATACTCCGGAGTAGACTATCGTATGCGCTTCTTGACCCATATGATGGGCGATGGATGATCCCACATCCATTGGTGTTTGACATCAGAGAAGATATACGGGTGCTCAGTGGAGACTGGGTATACTGGACGGACTCGCCGAGAACTCTTAGATGGTATTATACATATCGTCAAATAGCAGTTCTCTGGTGACACTGGTACAGGTTAGTCTGTCGACGCGAGATCGTCATAGAGTCTTGTGTGATTCCCACTGTGCTTTGATTTCCACCATACCACGGTCAAGAGATCGTGCAAAAAGATGGTTTTTGAGTACAGTCCGGAGTCATATGGAGGAAATGAGCGATAGGAGTGGATTCGTCTCTCTTGGTATTGGGGTTGATGTCGCGCTATGCTCGATTGGCCATAACATGAAATCCCTAGCCAGGGTTGCTGAGATTTACTGGTAAGTGTTATCAGTAGTTTCACGAACCGTTATGGACCTTGCATCGACATGACTTATCAGGCTATTGGGTCTGACGTTATACCACTCCCAGACTGTGATATGCGACATATCTGACGAAGAGACCGGACTGTACAGTAGTATTACTGATTGGATTCACAGGAGTATGAGCAGGCTTGCTTGTTGATCTTCTGATCACTCAATACCCGGGTGGCCGTTACGTTTAGCAGACCGCTTGGGGCTTGTGGGTGTTTGATATGATCATCACCTACTGCCGGCGTATTGACGAGTCTTTAGAGTCCTACACAGAGGTTTCCTGGTTCATGCGAAACGAAATAGGAGCACATATATAATATGTGCGGGACCGAGATTAGTGCACGTATATGATACCGCATTCTAATCTCGCGATATGTGATATCGGTCGGTTGTATGTGATATAGCCGGGTTATCGGATCAATTGTTGATTCGATAAGATGATTCATATGATATTAGTCGGTTGTATGTGATATAGCCGGATTATTAAATCAAATTGATTTGATAATTTAATGTATAATAATATATATATTTGATATATTAAGTTACATTGACTAATATTTGCTCACTTATGATTTCTTATTCTCACTTGTGTGCATTAGTGTATATGTGATATATATTAATGTATATGTTTTTGTGTCATGCTTGATGATACATGCTTCATGGGTGTGTGTATGACTTACACCATGGTTGCTATAATGTAGGGTTATTAATTGATTAAGTAATTCAAAATTGGTTGAATATTGGTCATGGCTAGAAGCTTGGAGAAGCTTGGATAACCATTGACTAAGTCCACAAGTTTTGTTTGTCTTAAGATATTTATTAACCCATCCATTATTCTAACCTATGGTTAAGTCTCTACATGAGTTAGTGTATGACACTAACTCACCCATGGTTGCTATTCTCACCTCATGTGTTCATTCTCTCTTCATCACTTCATCTTCTTCCTCATGAGAAAAAGCTTGCTAGCTTTTTTCTATGTGATGAAATATTGTGAGAAAAAGAAATCTAAAGAGAGCCCAATTCCTACTTCATCATCCTCTACAATTAGCCATTTAGTTTAGGGTGTTTGCTTCACTAAACCCTAATTTAGTGAAGAGGTAGCATGAGCTTGAGTCTCCTCGACGTAGATCATCTTCGGCTTTGAAGACTTCGAGCAAGTTTGCATCTTTCACCTTGTGGAGCCTCTCAAGAGTTCATGAGATCATTAATCGTGGCGAAGGGACATCTACACGGAGCATTTAAAGTGCAGGACCGGTCTACAAAGGTTGTATTCCGCATTCTTTTAGGTGGTAAGATGTTAACATTGCTAGTTCGTCTCTAGTTAAGATTCTAGGGTTAGGGTTCTTTAGAACGGCAAAAAATTTGAAAACGGTATGGACGATGCCTCCTGAAACCTTGCTGCCACGCTAAGTAACCTACACCAGGAACATACTAGATGGTATTATACCTATTGTCATGTAGCAGTTCTCTGGTGACATGAGTACAACTTAGTTTATCGAACTGAGATCGTTATTTGTCTCGTATGAGTTCCCACCATGCTTTGATTACTACCCTATCACGGCTCTACTAAATCGTACAAACAGTTTTAGTTGGGTACAGTCCCAAGCCACATGCAGGCAGTGAGTGGATCGTCAGGAATTCGTCTCTCCCATTATTAGGGGTAGATGTCGCACAGTGCAAGGTGGCCATCACCAGAAATCCTTGGCCAAGGTGGACGAGATTTACTAATTTAGATCAGTAATTTCTCGGTGAGTGATGGTCTTCACACAGACAAGACTTATTGCGTTATTAGGGGTCTGATTTTATCCACCCCTAGACCAGATATGCGATACTTTTAGACAAACAGACTGGACTGTACGGAGACTGTCACTTTCAAGCTCAGTAGGGATACGGACGAGTTTGCTTGTCGACCTTCCTTTTGTTCAGTATATGGGTAGCCATTACGTACAGCTAGTGCCGATGACGTGCTTGTGGTTAAATACACTGCCAGCGTATTGTCAAGTCTTTAGAGTCCCACACAGAGGGTTTCCCGGCTCAGGCGAAATGATGTAGTGTACATATTTTGATACGTATTTAGGTTCGATTAAAACACGTGTTTTTGTACACGTACTTTTAGTCGGACATTTTATTAATACTAGCCGATTTGAAAGATAGCCAATTATTATATTTAGATGAAATGTGAGCTAGTAATATATATCTCTTTTAGTATCTCTTTCGGTATTCGTATTTTGAAAGAATACTGTATTTATACGAATACAGATATTTGTATAAATACGTATATTTTTGTCTTGATATAACTACGGGTATATGTATCTTAATAAAATACGGGTATTCCTATTTTATACGAATAGGGGTGTATGTATTTTGATACGACTACGGGTGTATGTATTTGTAGCATATACTTGTATTAGTGTATGTATGTGTGTATGCATGTATATGTGTACATGTTGAGGTGGCTATCTCTTCTCTTCTTATCTCTTCTTCTTTATATGAGAATGATGTAGATTTCTGACTCACCGTGGTGTGTCACAAGTCCACCCATTCATCACATTATATATGTGTGTGTGTACGCTTGCTCATTTTGCTTCACAAACACCCTTATCTTCTTCCTCTTCACTTGATTTTTCTAAGTTGAGAAAGATGAAAGCAAAAGAGAGAAACCATAAGAGATTAGACACTACTACATCCTAGTGATCAATTCTTAGCAAGTCTTGTTCACTAGTTGCTTCACTTTGTGTTATAGTGTGAAGTTAGAGCCTAGGTAAGGGTTCTTTCAGGTGGATCATCTTCGACAAGGAAGACCGACTCCCGAGCTCGTTCCCGGTGGACATAAGAGCTAAAGAAGTGGCACAGAAGACGAAGGACACGACTATAAAGTTAGCTAATACCTATCCGAGTACTTAAACTCCTTCTTGTGTGCTAGTTTAGTGTTTGGATTCGATTCTAGGTCGTAGTAGTTCGTGCTCTTGTTTCAAAAAATTTCGTTTTGTATTCCGTATTGGCTGTAAGTTAACGACACGAGCACGACCGTCTACTTACATATATGACACAACCAGAGGGTTTTGAGGTCAGTGGGAGAAACGGTAAAGCGTGCAAGTTGCTTAAATCTATTTATGGACTAAAGTAAGCATCTAGGAGTTGGAACATCTGTTTTAATGAAGCAATCAAAGGGTTTGATTTTATCAAAAATGATGGTGAACCATGTCTATATAAAAAGTTTGTAGAAACTAATGTCGTGTTCCTCGTATTGTATATGGACGACATACTTCTAATAGGCAATGATGTGCCGATATTGCAGTTAGTTAAGATCTGGCTATCACAGAAGTTCTTAATGAAGGATTTGGATGAAGCATCCTACATACTGGGTATAAAGATCTAAAGAGATAGATCTAAGAGGATGCTTGGCTTATCCCAATCCAAGTACATAGATGACATAATAAAGAGGTTCAGTGTGGAACATACCAAGTTGACCAAGCGAGGTAATGTACCTGCTAGGCATGGTATATCTCTTTCAAAGGATATATCTCCCAAAACAGATGAGGAGTGTAAACATATGGATAAGACGTCATATACTTCGGCTATTGGTTTATCATGTATATGATGTTATGTACTAGACCCGATGCGGCTTTTGCACTTGGTGTAGTAAGTCGATATCAGTCTAATCCTGGAGAACAACACTGGATTGCTGTGAGGGCTATACTTAAGTATTTAAAGAATACTAAGAAGATGTACCTAATATTCGATAAAAGTGACCTCAAGGTTAAGGCGTTTACTTATTCGAGTTTTCAGAGTGATATAGATGATTGCATATCTGTCTCTGGTTATGTTTTTACCATAAATGGAGGAGCTGTTAGTTGGAAGAGTTCAAAACAGAATACTGTTGCAGACTCTACTATGGAGGCGAAGTATATAGCAGCGAATGAGGCTGCTTGGATGAAGAAGTTTATCTCCGATTTAGGAGTGGTTTCGAGCATTGCAGACCCAATACCCCTATACCGTGACAACAATACATCCATTTCATTGGTTAAGGAACCAAGATCTCATCGTAAATCCAAGCACATACTTCAAAATAACCATTTGATTCGAGAGATCCATAGACGGAAGGATATCGATATATTGAGAGTAGATACGAAAGATAACGTAGCGGATCCATTCACTAAGACTTTTTCTCAATCGCAGTTCGAGAGAATCATTAAGATGTTGGGTATGCAAAACCATAATAATTGGCCCTAAGTGCAAGTAGGAGATTGTTAGATGTAGGGAACCTTAGAGACAATTAGATGTAATTATAAGCTACATGTATAGAACTTTCTCGTTCGTAATAATAGTATGATATTTGGTTTTTCTTTATTGATATATCTTTTATTTATAATACTCTGTTTATTATTGATTACTAATAAAGTCCGTAGAATAATACTATACTACAGGATTGTAATGTAGATCATAATAATGAGACCTGACTAGTCGATAAGTATATTCTTAAATGTTCCTAGCCATAGGAGTATCGGGACGAGACATTGATACTCCGGAAGACTAGTGTATACCATACTTACCCATCAGAGAGTAATGACTGTTCTCATAGTCATCTGGTGTGGTGATATCAGTGTATTGTATGCAGGTGCTTATAGATGACAAGGACACCGAACGATTCATTTTGAATTTCCAGTTAGTAATTATACATAACCATCTGATGGAAATTTATATAGTGACGAATGGTACGACTTAGTCTCCAGACCTGAGATTCTCCATAGTACATTGCGTGTGCTAAAGATTACTTTAATTACTACGCAACCATAGATCCATTGATACTGTGTATAACGGTAGTAATTGTGGAAGATCGAACACATATGAAGGTTCTGAGGAATTAACATGGGATTCGTCTCTCCGGTATAAAGAGAACAGTGTTCTGCAGTATGCGATATATCAGTGACCTAAAATCTTTGGCCAGAGTACTAGAAATCAAATGAAAAGTAGTTATCAGTTTGATCTCAGGGTTACATGATAATATCAATGAAAGTAGTTGCTAGCACCTTTAGTTTGGTTTTAACAAGAGCAAGTAAGCAATTTTAAAATAAAATCTAGAGGGGGTTAGTTTAAAAACAAGAATCGAACTAGAAAATTAGGGTTTCTAAGTTAACAAACTAAAGATGTAACAAAGTGAAGAGAGGCTACAACCTCTGTAGTCTAGTCCTTCACTTCAAAAGCTCCAAGTAGTAGTCTCTAGAACTCTTGCTAGTGTTCTACTTGAAGAAAAGAATGAGCTTTCTCGATGTCTTCTTCATCGAAGATAATCCACCTTGAAGTTTCTCACACTCAAGTTCACACTTCACTAATCAATGTATTAGTGAAGATAACAACCTAAACTAAATTGCTTGAATGGTTTAGGTTGAAGAAGTAGGGTTTTTGCTCACTAAAAAACTTTTCTTTGTTCTTCACTCTTGAGTCAATAGTGTCACAAGAGAGATGAAGATGGTTGTGAAAAATATGAGAAGGAGATGAAGATGAGAATGAATGATAAACATATATTAAATATATGAGGAAAAGATTAATGAGTCATCCCATCTACATGTTTCTAAAAAATGACTCATTCTTTCTTTTCTTTAACTAATATATGCAAATCATTATCTTCTCATCTATACAATTCTCATATACACAACTCTTGTGTATAATCAACCGATTTCCATTTATATATATTATATATTTCACATACAAATAATATATAATGTAATGAAACATATCAAGTGAGCATAATATTAGTTAATATATGTGTGTGTGTGTCAAATTATTAAATCAACACTTGATTCAATAATCCGGTTATATTATATATAACCCAGCTAATATCATTTAACGCTATATTAGAATACATTATCATATACACGTGTTTAATCAAGCTCCCGCACATATCTCCATACATGCACTACTTCATTTCGCTTGAGCTAGGAAACCTCTATGTTGGACTCTAAAGATTCGCCAATACGCTAGCAATAGGTAATGATCTCATCAAACACCTATAAGCCGTCAGCAGTACTAACTGGACTTAACGACTACCCAGGTATTGAACAAATAGAAGATCAACAAGTAAACTTGTCCAAACTCCTGTAGAGCCTATAAGCAACACTTACCATACAGTCCGGTCAATTCGTCTGATATGTCGCATATCGATTCTGGGGGTGGAATCGTCAGACCCCAATAACTCGATAAATCATGCTAATGAGTGGCCTATAACGAATTGAGAAACTACTGATAACACTTATCAGTAAATCTCATCAGCCCTGGCAAAGGACTTGATGTTACAACCAATCGAGCATAGCACAACATCAACTCCTAATACCGGGAGAGACGAAACCCCTCCTATCGCTCACTGCCTCCATATGACTCGGGACTGTAACCAAAAACCACCTGTTTGCATGACTCAATAGAGCCGTGGTAAGGAGGAAATCAAAGCATAATGGGAACCACACAAGACACTATGACGATCTCGGGTCTACAAACTAACATGTATAAGTGTTACCAGAGAACTGCTATCTGACGATAGGTATGGTACTAACTAGGAGTTCTCGGCGAGTCCATTCGGTGTACTCATTCTTCAATGAGCACCTGTGTACAATCTTTGATGTCAAACACCAATGGTTGTGGGATCAACTATCGCCCCATACAAGGTCAAGAAACGTACACACTAGTCTACTCTAGAATATCGATGCCATGTCTCGATACACTCTCAATTAGGAACACTTCAAGGATGTGCTTGTAGACTACACAAGCCCCACTAGTATGATCTACATCATAGTCTTGGTAGTCAAGCGAAACATCTTAAAGGCTTTATCAACATGTATCAATGAAATAGTAAACTAGAGCAAATGTACATGTTAAGATAAAGAGTAACCAGATAGGATACTATCATATTGAACAAGAAAGTTCTCTATATACATGTCCAGGCATCCACTATAATATACAATAATGTCCTCTAGGGCATACATATTCCTAACAACCAACACAATAGTTATTTGATTTATTAGGGTTTGACAGTATTACGAAGCCCTAAACCAAATAAGGAGTACAAGTAGACGAAGAGACTAGACCGTACGGTAGTTGCCACTGATAGTTATTGATTTTCTTGGATAGCATTTTCTTATTCCAATCCTGTCATCGACAGTTTGCCCAGGTAGTCTAAATACGTAGTTATCGTCCCTATAAACTTTTGGATTTTACTATTCATAGAATTAGTTTGAATTAATTATCCACTGCTGAGTAAACGTCGAGCCTCAGGAGTCACACATAGATGAACTCATACTTGCCAAACATGGAAGTATAAACTAAAGAAGAGATAGTATATGTTTGATATACAAAAGGATTTAATTAAATAAGTATACTTGATATACTATTGATATTTAATTAAATAAGGGGTAAAATCTTCAAATGCGATTTGGCGTACGACTCAAGATAAAATATGATATTAGATGAGTAAATAATGTGTGTGTGTGTGTGTGTATTAATTATATTATGAATATAATAAATATGTGTGTGTGTAATTATAAATATATAAATATATATGTTGATATATATATATATATATATATATATATAATATTGATGCACACTTGATATGCAGGAAATATTATGTGTGATATATACATATGTAATGTATATGTATGGGACAAAAATTACAGGAGCCCAACAAGTATTAAGTTGCAACTAATTAATTTGTTTAAGGAGTTAAATAAATTAATTAATTATGAGGGTTTAAATTAGAAAACTATATCCCTATATATAGGCTTCTAAAGATAAAAACCTATTGGGACTTTTTCCACGTGCGCTTTTCTAGTTTTTAAAAAAAGGTTTTGGAAATACGGCGTACACGAGCTCGGTCTCATTTTAAAATTTATAAACCGCAAGTGCACAGCACGTTGTAGCGAGCCTGCAAGTACAGGTCGATTAACGGGGAATTGGTGACTAAGAGATGTTGTTAAAAGTTCAAAGAGAAAGAGTTTAGTTTAAATTGGTTTGTTACGAGATTAAGAAGAGCAAGGTATATGGAAAGAAAAGGGGTTGTGGTTCCGGTTCGAATGGACGAATCGTGGCGAAGTCTTCAACGCTCTCTTGATCATGTGTGTTTCTTTCTTGGGTTAGAATCCGAAATGAAGAATGGCATATCAAGGTGGTTGCGAAGTATAAACCATCAAAACGATGAACTTGCAACATGAGGAATGAACCGAATCGCTATGTTCTCACTTATCGTTTGTATGTCCAAGCATGTCGTATCGAAACACATCACTAAGGATCATAAGGCATACCACATCAACAAACAACAAATAGCAAATAAGAAGTAAGGTGTTTAGTTTTAAATTTGCTAAGTGTTTTTGGTGATAGTATATGATATTTACTTAATGAAGCGTGTCAAATAATAATAAGTAACGTACCCTAGTTAAATTGCTTAGCAAACGTAAGACTAAAACCTAATTCTAATTTTAACATTGCAAAATGAAAGTGTTGAGAGAATAGGTTATATGCTAGAGGTTACTTGTAACCATTGAAAGCAAAATAACCTATAAACCAACAACCAAATTATAATCTTAAGATTACAATCAATAAATTAAGCACAAGAACAATTACAAGAGAATAGAGGAAGGCTTTGCCTTTCATCACCACTCTAACCATTACCACAACCATAAGATTACTCAAGCATCATCATAGAAAGAATGAAAAACAAAAACAAGGTTAAGAACAAGAAGCAATTAAAAGCAAAGAAGAGAAACAAGTCTTATTAACAATTGGAGAAGTTGAGATACATGATAGGTTACTTGTTCAACCTCCTTGATGGAGCTCTCAAATGAGAGCTCCAAGAAGGAAGAAGAAGAAGAAGAAAACCATGTCTTGAGCTCCACGCAACTCTCCTCTCAAACTAACTAAACTTGGTGTAAAAACTTGGCAAAAGAATGGAAGAAGGACTCTGTTCTGAACTGCTATATTTATAAGTTTTGAAATGAAAGTCCAGGGGTGTTTTCCAAAATGCTATGAAGTCACAAAAATACCCCTGAAATACGGAAACGTTTGGCGCCAATATGGCCGCCCTCCTTCACAATAAATCGCGGACCCGCGCCCATTTGTTGGAATTAGACCTCCAATTTTCTTGTGCGTTCTCCTGACTTAAAATAATGAATTTTGACTATCTTCATTTTCTCATAATAACACTGGATTACTCACACGAATCTGAAGATAGAGATGAGGGCACACAATTCCAATTCACATTTCACATCACAATTTTATCTTATGATCCACTTGTGCAACTTGCACAAGTCATGATTCACAAAGTCATGACTGTCCCATTTGTGTGCCCACTTACACATCACATCATAACTTTCCCTATCATGAGCCATGCCCACTTATGTACCATGACATGCTTATTTATGTGTCAACTTGCAATGCTATGTGTTCACACATGTATCATGTTGGACCAAAAGAATGAATTATTTGTACACAACTTCATTTGTTGCAAACTTATTTGATTTGACCTGTATTCTGTCCCGTTTGCAGTTCCGTATAAAAACCGTCGTTTCCATTCATATTGTGTACTGTCTCCAGTGTTTTTGCCTGTGTACCTGTAATCTGTACTAATGAGCAGACACGGATTAATAGCACTGTTTATTAACAAAATGATAGGAAATGAGTGGTATTAAAATGTAATAAATCGTGCCAAACAAATACCCCCAAACCTATCTTTTGCTTGTCCCGAGCAAAACAAAAACCTATCCTCACTTTCCCAGGGAACGCTGTTGCACGGAGCATGTGCAACAAGACGTTAAATCTCTAGGTGTCCCAAGTAGGAGGAGTTTTGTATCCTGAAGGTTTTCAGCGGATTTCACCCACAAAATCCCGTCAAGCTAGTTTCATGAGATAACTGTTGATTCTAATCTTAAGATTTAGTATCAAAGCTAGAAGTTCTATTATCCTAGTCAGAAACGTCCAACCCTTATTTTTCACTCCTCATATCTCATAAGTTCATATATGTCTTCACGTGATTGTGCAAATAATGTCGTTGAGTTTTAAAAACTTCGATTAGGGTCATCATGTTACAAATACGGACCGGGAAAGACTTCTAAAGGATCATACTAGTTTGAAAAGACTTAAGATTTCTCAAGTTTCATTCTCCGGTTAAGTTTCAAGTCAGAATTTCTATCATTTTTAACAGAGAACTAAGTCTTATTCTTCACTCCTACCTTTCACCTCTCTTCGTTCATACACACCTTTCATGATCGTGCAAATAGTCTTACAATCTTATAATTTAAACTTTCAAATCACCACTAAAAAACTGTTATAATCGAAAACTCGTCCCCGCTAAGATTATTCTCCCACAAAGAACCATAAGAACTTTTAACTCAGAGAGAACACTTTCTTGACCTGTTTTATTTGGTGATTGGAGACTTAGCGAGTTTTGGATCAATGACTCCCAAACCAGATGGTTTTAAGGCATTAGGTGTGGAGACACCCCTAGGACTTAATTGCCCAAGTCACCAAGGCCACAAAACAAAAAACTCATTTTGTTGTATTTAAAATATTCTGAAAGCAGTACGAACGGAGATATTACCAGTTTTTCTTATTCATTCTAAAGACACGTTCATGTGGATAAGGTGTGTAATCACTCTAATAAGGTTCCAATTGGATTATTTTTCAAACTTTTAGCCTCTATTAAAGGTTTCAGTAATATCCTTCATATTCACTTCACTTTATAAACTATTCCTGATATTACTTATTTCAGAACAAACCTGTTTGATTCTAAAGAAGTTTAACGATTTTTCAAAAGTTTTAAGACATTTTAGACTTTTCATCTTATTCTCAAAATCTCACGACACGTGTAATGCGATGCAAAAGACGTATATTAGCTACAGTTAAACTCAAAGGAGGGTTATCTTTCGGGTTTTCAATCTCTATAAAAAGGATTTAGTTGTTTCTATCATATCAAACTAAACTGTCATACTTCGAGTCTAAGTTTCCCCGCTAGCTAACATGACGATAAAGATTTTATGTTTTTGAAAAAAAATTCAAAATTTATGGGCTTTTCAATATATATGCAATGCAGACTTTACACATGATGCGCAAAAAAGTAAACAGAGTGCTACCCCCTAAACCTGAGATTTACGATGTCCTCATTGTTGCCCCCGTCTCCGGTAGATAGACTTAGACATCAGGGTGAGTTTTTATTCACAAAAAGAAAAATCTAAGAGCTAATTATAGTATTTACAGGTTAAGAGATTGCGTTAGTCCATAAATTAGTACCATCCATTCAAAATTTTTGTCAATATAAGACCAAGGCAAGTAAAAGAGAACGTATATGAAAAAGAAAAAGGAAATGTACATGTTAGTGGTATAGTTTGATATTAGTAAAGGGCATGGGTGCGTGAAAGTAGGGATCAAAAGACGCTAAAGATGAAGACGAAGTTTTGAAGGAGTCAAAGAATTGTTGCCCGAATGAATCATGTATTGAGTTTCGAGGTCAAGCTTGTTTAAAAATTAAAGTTCATCCTTAAAAAGTTCAGCAAAAGAAAGGTCCGTAGGATGTTCCCAAAGTGGTTGTGACTCAAACTCACAAAGCATATCAAGTTCATCCGCAAATATCTCCTCAAAACTCGGTATGAAAGAATGTTTCTTAAGGTTATCTTTCTCCCTATACTTCTCCACAATCCTATTCTCGTCAGTACAGATCATAGCTTCGAATTCAAGTTCTCCCTCATCGCATACATATATAGGTAGGTCCATGTCATCTAAAAATGTAAGTTCCCACTCTAATGTTTTGTCAAACACTTCTTTAATTGATAAAACTAAAGTCGTGGGTTCCATATCCTTGATTTCCTCTAACAATATATCCCAACCATACCCATCAAATTCGTAAACTTCCTCCTATAAAATTTTATCGCTAAACACAGTCGGTGCAAGAATCTCATCTTCAAATAGTATTTCGGTTAAATCATTCTTAAGATCACAAGTGATAGGAGGCCTAATTGGTCCCTGAATGCTAGTGTCGGACTGACTCGGAGGGTTTTCTTGTTTGTCCTGATAACACTCAGTCAACTCAATTACATCATTATTATCTATGAAATCATTAAAATTTATTTGATCATTTATCTCACTCAGGTGGCTTCCTAGATAACAGATATTGACATTATTGGTTTCAAATTGACTGTGTTCACTCCCCAGAATCTGTATAGCTAAATGTTTTACTTGTTCATCGATTCTAGCCAATGATTGTGCTTGAGCGTGAAACAATTGATCAGATTGTTGTATGAACATGGCTAGTATCAGAGCTGTTTGATTCTTGACCGCAATCATCACTTCTAAACCTTTCTCTAAAGCGCTCAACCTAGCATCCATCTCACTATCATACCCTATTTGTGTGTCAAATGTTTTAGGAATGGAGGGTTGTGATGGTAATGATGCTAAAGCATTCATCTTGTCGACCTATTTCTCTAAGTTTTCAATCAATTGATCTATGTTTGAAATGGGATTGAGTTCAAGAGTGTCACGTGGCTGAGCGTTGTCAAAATTCTGGTACGGTATGTCACACCCCATAGGAAAGAGTAGTTTTCAAGAATGTGGGAAGAATCTTGGCAATTTGAACACAAGAATTGGGTATGTGTATTAACAAAAGAACATGGATCGTGAAAATGGAATTGAACTGTGTATCACCCATATCAACAAGCACTCACAAAATCACAAAAACAAAGAATACCACGCCCCTAGCAGTCTATGTTATATTAAGTCAACTAGACCTGCTAAAGAAACTGATTGTCGAAGTAAAATTGTGTCGAGAAACGGGCTCAAGATATATGGATTAGGAAGCCAGGTAAGTGCAGAGATAAGGGGATGTTGTCCAACGCTTTCGCGAAATTCCTTAATTAGAATAACCGAAATCTTTTGGCGGTTGCACCGTGAACACTTTGCCTAGACACCTCGTGAACAATATAATATTAAGCGGTGTTCTAAACACAATTAACTTGCCCTATTGAGCGCGAATTCTTAAAGTCAGAGTTTTAATTGATTTTAAAATTACTGTGGGCATGCAAAAATGCAGTTTTTTGATTTGTGGGCCACGGAAAAGGTGATGAAATCCTTTACCGTATCTTGTTTGGGACGTTGCCCTTAATTCCGTATTAAGATGCAAATGTGCAAATCAAATATAAGAATTTATGCAATCAAGAACATCTTTTTTTTATTTTAGGCTTAAGCGCTGTAACAAATACAAGTTAATTCTATGTTCTATTGGCGGCAGATTTTGCAAAGAATTCTGCAGAAGATATAATAGTGGAATGCGTTAGATTTGAGAGAAGGTATTAGAAAAATACATATCGATATGATTTTGGGTTTAAGAAACCCCGTTGAAGTTATCCACGAGTATTTGAATATTCGCTTGCACGGGTCAAACTATCTGGATCTTTGGCACTGTACTTCACTAACGCCTTATTATTGAAAATGAACCTTGCTCCGCACGATCGCTGCTCGTAATTCCGTTGAAATCTGAAAATGTCGGAAAATACTATATTTAGTGCAAAAAGCGATATATATGACCAATATGCTGCCAATACCCAATTATGGAATTTTGCATATAAGACTGGTGCAAAAATGGGACAAAGAAGCAGACACCAAAAATTTGGGACAAATGGAGGGAGCAGGGCCGCAATTTGTGGCTATTCGGAATTTTTTGGCGTCCAACCTTTTGAGTTGGTACTCCAATTTTATACTGTGCACTTCTTGTCCTTTTAGTGTCCCAGTTTTATATGCAAAATCTTACAATTATTCTCAGAGTGACAGCAGATCAAAAAGACAGAGAACAAATGTTAGAAAAGTTAGTTTTGTTTTTTTTGTATCTGAATTTTTTTAGTTAATGTCAGTTTGTTAGTTTATATATACAATTGAACCAGAAATAACAACCCCTAATGAGTATCGCTTCCCCGGATACGGCGCCAAAAACTTGTTGGGACTTTTCCCGCATGCGCTTTTGTAGTTTTGAAAGAAAAGGTTTTGGAAATGCGGCGCACGTGAGCTCGGTCTCATTTTAAAATTTATAAACCGCAAGTGCACGGCGTGTTGTAGCGAGCTGCTAAGTATGGGATGATCCATAGGGAATTGGTGACTTGGAGTTGTTGTTAAAAGTTCAAAGAGAGAATTTAGTTCAAATTGGTTTGTCACGAGAATAAGAAAAGCAAGGTATATGGAAAGAAAAGAGGCCGTGGTTCTGGTTCGGATGGACAGATCGTGGCGAAGTCTTCAACGCGCTCTTGATAATGTGTGTTCCCTCCTTTGGTTAGAATCCGAAATGAAGAATAGCTTATCAAGGCGGTTACGAAGTATAAACCATCAAAACGAAAAACTTGCAACACGAGGAATGAACCGAATCATTACGTTCTCACTTACTGTTTGTATTTCCAAGCATGTCGTATCGAAACAATCACTAAGGATCACAAGGCATACCACATCAACAAACAACAAATAGCAAATAAGAAGTAAGGTGTTTAGCATAAAGTTTGCTAAGTATTTTGGATGATAGTACAGGATATTTACTTAATGAAGTGTGTCAAACAACAATAAGTAACATACCCTATCTAAATTGCTTAGAAAATCTTGAGCCACACTAGCACGACTTATCAGGGTTAGTAGGGGTTTGACGTTAATCGCCCCCTAGACCCGATATGCGATACTCTCAGACGAACAGACCGGACTGTACGGATATTGTCACGGTTAGGCTCAGTAGGGGTTCAGATGAGTTTACTCGTCGGCCTTCTTTTCGACTGGTACCTGGGTAGCCGTTGCGTACAGCTAGTACCGCTGACGCGCTTATGGTTAAACCCACTGCCAGCGTACTGTCGAGTCTTTAGAGTCCCACACAGAAGATTTCTATTGTTCAGGTGAAACGATGTGGAGGCCGAATGTTTATACGTGTAGAGTTCCGATTGATTGCGTGTACCAGTTGCGCGGAATTTGATTGGACGTTTTTTTATGCTAGCAGGCTTATGATTAAGCCGGTTCATTAAATCGGAAATTGATTTAATACTAGTATTATTTTTAGTTGTATTATTCTATCTCTTGGGTATTCGTGTTTTGATACGAATACGGGTATGTATATACGGTTGAAAGTATTTTGTATTTATACAAAATACATTCTAGAAGGGGACACCTCATAATATGTATTTTTTTATTTATTGATAAATAGAAAATGAGGTGTAAAGGAGGAATGGCAATAAGGATGGTTTGGACATTTATTGCCATCACTATTGAATTATGGCTTGATTTTAAAAAGAAAAGAAATACACTTGATATTATCTAGAGGTAGCCATTCTTCATGGTTGATAGAGTTTTTTCTTGAGCTCATTCTTGAGTAACCATCTTCTCTTGCTCCTTTACCTTCTCCTCTTCACAAAAACCCAATCATTCTCATGAGTTAAGAATCAAGGATTTTTGAGATAGAAAAACTCACCACTTATCATCTACACTCATTCTTGACTAGCTAGATTAGCAATCTAGTTAGTTAACTTACTTTCATTTGAAAGATAAAGCTTGAACCTAGGACCTTCGGGTGGATTATCTAGGATCCAGGAGACTGGCAACCAAACTACACCGAAGACCCCAAAAGGAGCTCGATTCAAGACCCGAAGGACATGAACCGATAGGTATAACATTCTAACGAGATAGAATAATTACCTATGTAGTCTTGCTAGTTAGGGTTTTGTAGTAGATCTTGGGTTAAAAGTCTTGATTGCATGATCACAAAATTCGTTTTTTAAATTCTGCTTCTCTACAAACCTTGTAGAGCATGCAAACTTGACTTACATGGTATCAGAGCCGGTCCATAAACCTTAGCTAGATAGTTTGCACATATTTAGAAGTTCGATCGACAGAAATTATCCTAATTGCATCTCCAAAACTAGCTTGCAGTTCGAATTTTAAAAATGTTAAAAAAATATTTTCAGTTACATTAAAATTATGTGCAGGCTTTTTTAGAGCCAAGAAAAAAATTAAAGCACCTAATCACCAAATTGGACTGCTAATCCACCGCTAAATAGGTTATTTGGCCGTGGATCCGCGGCCCAATTATCGCTACGGTGCTCTAAATTTTTTTTCTGGGGTTCAAGTTCATGGAAATGTGATTTTTGGTACATTTGGTTTTTGCCCAGATTTGTTTGTGTACTGGTTTTTACATGGGGGTAAATGCAGGAAGTTTTAATCGATCAAAATTCTAAATTCTTGCTTTGCTATGTATTTGTTTCTGCGACCGTGAATACCATTAAGCGGTATAACCCAACTGATTGCTATATGTACAATCAGACGGGTTTACGAACATGATTTTCACGTTAATGCTTTGTGTTGCACTGTTGTTATGGATAATTTGTCATGGTGGATAGCCTATAGTGTAATGGTTGTAGTACAGTGTTGATTCATTTGTATATTCATTATTACGGGGCGAGAGTCCGACATGTAGACTGCTGTTTCCACCCGTTTGTATATTCTTTTATCGGGGCACGGCCGGGTTGAGATCGATGTCACCGTTGTATATATTTTTCTTTCTCTGTACTAGGATTAACACACGGATGAGTGCTCGAGTAGCTAGGTTCTAGAGGGCAACGGGGCCCCATCTCATGGCATTGAGACCAAGGTGCCTTACTCTAGAATTGGCAGGCTACTCACTGCACTCATAGGCGGTATAGGATGACCCATGGTGGAGTGCATAAGTTACATGATTCCGTGAAGCGCTGGGTGGCCCATTCACTTTGTTGATTGGGGTTGCCTCATTTCCGGGATTAGCGGGTAGCTTGCCGCGCTCGTAGGAGTCTAGGTTCTTCATTGCATAGGCTATCCACATGACAGGGAACGTCGTGTTTCATTTATGGATCAAATGAAATTCGGTGCTCCAAAATTATCCGCTATTCCTTTTTGCTTAGTAGTTTTCTGTGATGTTGCTTATATCATGCCTGGGATGAATGGTTATATATATACTATTAGATGTTGTATATGTTTTCCATCTGTGCTAGTCCTTCCCCCACTCTGCCGTTAACCTAACGGTGCATGATGGGGCCCTGTGGCGAATGCGGATGGCATATACGTACATTTTATTTTCGTTCTTTTCTGGTGTGATAGGAATTAATTGATGGGACCACATTAATCCTTATTAGTGTAAGATAAGAAACCTAAAAAGATGTTGTTAGAACATTTTGAAAATCCACTCGGTTCTTTTCAAAACACATGTTTAAAAGGCGGAGCTTGAACCACTCCTTTTCAAAGCTATCGTTCCTTCAACGACATCAAGTTCATTACGTTCAAGGTTTTCGCAAAAAACCAGTCGTAGCCCTCCGTCATTTCAAATGAGTGGCACATCGTATTCATGCTATGTTTTTTGGCCTTCATCAAAGCATAGTGAATGGTAGCGGTGTGTTGCTTGTTTGTAGCATAGATAAATGCGTTGGTTTAGGACAGCCGTACAGCCTTGTTAGCCTTCGTCAAGGGCAAGTACGGGTGGGTCTAAATTAATCAGGACAACGACGGGAAGAACTTGACTTGCATCTTATGATTTGTTGGCCTTCGTCAAGGTCATAAGAGCTTGGGGCAAAAATCATATCGGGAGTTTCAAACACAAAGGAAACCTGCAGATTTAGCATACCTTCTGGAGTGTGGTGACTAGAGTGGCTTCCATCTAGGTTATGACACAATGATAGTTGGATCCCGATCCCACTGATGAGTAGTATTTCTTTTGGGAGATACTTTTCACTTCACAATTAGCTAACCTATTAGGTGTCTAGAAAGTGTTAACGGGGCTACGCCTCTGCGGAAATGAGGTTTACTTTAATTAGCTCCGTACGAGAGCACGAGGAACCTCCCTCGGAGTACCAACACCCACCTGGCTCAACGGTTAGCATACTTGTAAAATGTAAATGATCCCGACTAGTTCTCCTTTTAAGGTTTGATAGAGAATTCGAGGAAACAGTAGGAGCCATCCTGGTTAGATAAGATAATAAACTAATCTAATCTTGCAAGAGTATACGCTGAGTGTTTCTTTTTTCTCTCTCTGGCGGCAACCATGACGGGACTTAAACTACTAATTGAAAAAAATACACCGACTGGGCCAAACTGTAAAGATTGGCTGAGGAACATCAATATTACACTTATTTATGACAAAGTAGCATACGTCCTCATCAGTACTGCTCCCCCTATCCCAAGACCAGACTCCTCAGTTGCGGACATCGAGGTCCGCAAAACGTGGGACCTGGATTACGAGAAAGCTAAGTGCATTGTGCTGGCGTCCATGAATAATGAACTCCAGAAGCAGCACGAGAATATGAACATCAAATCCATTTTTCTCCATTGTAAGGATTTGTATGGAGAGCACTCTCATATCGTAAGGTACGTGACCTCAAGAAAATTATTCCAGATTAGGTTAGCTCCCGGGTCACCAGTAGAAGAGCACGTCCTAAAGATGATCAGTCCTATTGAGGAACTCGCTAACTTGGGAAGCGTGTTAAGAACGAGTTATACATTGACTTGATTCTATAGTCCCTTCCTCACACCTTCTCTTAATTCATGCTAAACTTTAACATACACGGAATGGAAACTGATCATCCAAAACTCCTCAACATGTTGAGGCTAGCAGAGAGCTCCTTGAAAAAGGAGAAGACGCATGTTCTTATTATTAGGGAATCTTCCTCTTCTAAATCCAAAGCGAAAGCTAAGGGAAAGAAGAAGAAGACCACCACCAAACCGAAAGGATGTGTCAAAAAGGTGCAAGGAATGAACAAATCGGGGAGAGTAAAAGCGAAAAAGGATGAGTGCTACTACTGTCACAAGAAGGGGCACTGGAAGAAGGATTGCAAGGCTTTCAAAGCAAAAGGCAAGGACACGAAGCAAGCTGATACTTCTACTTCAGGTGTGTTCGTAGTCGAAAACTGTTTTTCAGTAAACTCTACATCATGGGTACTAGATACCGGTTCTGGTTCTTACATCTGTAACTCTTTGCATGCTCTGAGAAACCATAAAGTACTGAAGGCAGGTGATATGACCCTAAGGGTTGGCAACGGAGAAAACATGGATGCTGTTGCGGTAGAGGATTATCACCTGGGGTTGACAAGTGGACACATTTTGGTGTTGTATAGATGTTTTTGTGTACCCAGTATGCTATGTAATTTTATATCAGTGTCTTTATTATCTAATGAAGGATATAATTGTGCACTTGAAAAAAATGTCATGAACATTCACCTAAATCAAGAACTGATCGGGTCTGGCATATTGGATAACGGCATATACGTACTCAATCAATATCAAGTTTTCAACATCCAAAACACACTAAAAAGAAAGGCTCCAGATTCAAACCAAGCCTTCTTATAGCATTGTAGAATTGGTCATATTAATGAAAAAAGGTTGACTAAGTTATATAAAGATGGATACTTGGATCCGTTCGAATATGTATCATATGCAACTTGTCGATCATGTATCAAAAGAAAGATGACCAAATCTCCGTTCACAGGACACGGAGAAAGAGCCATGAGCTCTTGGGACTCATACAAAGTGATGTATGTGGTCCGATGTCTATACATGAACGAAGCGGTTACTCCTACTTCATCACTTTTACCGATAATTTCTTAAGGTATGGACAAGTATTCTTAATGAAACATAAATCCGAGGCCTTTGAGAAATTTAAGGAGCATAAAAATGAGGTGGAGAAACAGACGGGTAAAAGTATCAAGATACTTCAATCTGATCAGGGTGGAGAATACTTAAGTACCAGTTTCCTTGAATGTTTAAAAGGGTATGGAATTCTCTCTCAGCTTACACCTCCGTATACACCTCAGCTTAACGATGTATCAGAAAGAAGGAATCGCACGCTACTCGATATGGTGCGTTCCATGATGAGTAGTGCTGAGTGGCCACTTTCCTTCTAGGGTTTTGCGCTGGAATCAGCAGCATACCTATTGAATAGGTTCCAACTAAGTCTGTGCCTATCACTCCATATAAAATGTGGAGTGGGAAAAGACCACGTCTCAAATATCTTAAGATATGGGGGTGTCCAGCTTTTGTCAAAAAGAAGAATCCGGTCAAGCTCGAGGCACGATCGGTTTTATGCAAGTTTGTGGGATACCCCAAGAATTCAAGGGGATATCTTGTCTACTACATTAAAGAACAAAAGGTGTTTGTCGCTCGCCATATAGTCTTTTTAGAGAGCGGATTTCGTGCAAAAGAAATTAGTGGGAGCGCGGTAGAACTGGAAGAAATTCTGGAACCACAAACTACAGCTGAGGACATAGTAGAACCTCAGTTTTCAATAGAGCACGATGAACCGACGTCGCTCCGCAGATCTAGTAGGCATTCTCATCCGCCTGAGAGATACTATGGGTTTCTCGTAGACGGGGATCGAGAGGATTGCATTATCAATGATGATGAGCCTACTAATTTTCAGTACGCTATCACAAGTAAAGACTCGGTGAAGTGGCTGGATGCTATGAGATCTGAAATGGAATCCATGTACACCAACAATGTATGGACTTTGGAAGTTTCTCCTTCTGGGGTAAAACCCGTTGAATGCAAATAGATCTTCAAGAAGAAGATTGGTGCAGATGGACAACTGGAAACCTACAAAACTAGACTTGTTGCAAAAGTTTTTCGTCAAAGACCGGGATTGGGCTATGATGAAACCTTTTTCTCCGGTGATTATGCTTAAATTCATTCGGATCCTTCTGCTATTCTGCCTTCCATGACTATGACATCTGGCAGATGGATGTGAAAACAACTTTTCTAAATAGAAATTTAGAAGAGAGTGTTTACATGGATCTGCCAGAGAGTTTATTAGATAGTGGGAGTAGCGGAAAAGTGTGCAAGTTTCTTAAATCCATTTATGGATTAAAACAAGTATCGCTGAGTTGGAACATCTTCTTTGATGAGACGATCAAAGAATTTGATTTTATCAAAAATGTAGATGAACCATGCATTTATAGGTAGATTGTAGGAGGAGCAGTAGTCTTCCTCGTACTGTACGTGGATGACATACTCCTAATAGGGAATGACATCCCTATGCTACAATCAGTCAAGCTCTTCTTGTCACAGAAGTTCTCCATGAAAGACTTGGGTTATGCCTCTTACATTTTGAGGATTAAGATCTATCATGATAGGTTTAAAAGAATGTTGAGACTTTCACAGTTCAGGTACAATGACACCATACTGAAGAGATTTAGTATGGAAGATTCCAAGCGTGGTAATTTACCCGCTTGTCACGGGATGACCCTCTCCAAAGAGATGCCTCCAAAGACTGATGAAGAGAGGGCTCACATGAGTATTATATCCTTCGCTTGGGCGGTAGGATCTCTAATGTATGCAAGTTTACACTCTTAGTGTGGTAAGTAGGTATCAGTCAAACCCGGGAGAGCATCATTGGATAGTAGTAAATAACATTCTCAAGTACCTGAGAATGACTAAGGAGATGTTCTTAGTGTACGGTAATGGGGACCTCCAAATCGAGGCTTTTATCGACTCAAGTTTCGAAAGTGACAAGGATGACTCTAAATCCGTCATGGGTTATGTGTTTACCCATAATAGAGGGGCGGTGTGTTGGAAGAGTTCCAAACAAGACACCGTCGCAGACTCAACGATGGAAACCAAGTATATAGCTGCTAACAATGCCGCAAAAGAAGCAGTCTGGGTGACGAAGTTCATTTCTGAACTTCAGGTGGTTCTATCCATTACCAATCCAATACCCTTGTATTGTGTTAACGATGGGGCTGTAGCTTTAGCAAAGGAACCAAGGTCCCATCAGAAATCCAGACACATCTTGAGGTGGTATCACCTGATCGGGGAGATAATGGATCGTATGGAGATCGAGATTCGGAGAGTGGACACAAAAGACAATACGACGGATCCATTCACGATGGCCTTACCTTAAGCACAGTTCGAGCGGCTGTTCGAGATGTTGGGGATGCGTTATGCAAAAAACTGGCCCTAGTGCAAATAGGAGATTGTAGGATATATATGCCTTAGAGGCTATTATTTGTAATGGGTACTAAGGTTATGTATATATCAGGATATATATGTGCCCTAGAGGCCATTATTTGTAATGGATACTATGGAGATATATATATATGTATGTATATGTGTATACATATATATATATATGTATGTATATGTATATATATAGGACAATCTTGCTCGAAATGATAGTATGCTATCTGGTTTGACTTTATCTTAACATGTATGTATGTTCTACTTGTTATTACGTACTACTTATATATGTTGATAAAGCCTGTAGGATATGCTTGACTACCAGCGTTGTGATGGCGGTCATACTTGTAAAGGCTGTGTAGTCTATAAGCATATCCTTAAAAGTGTCCCCGGTCGTAGGAATATCGAGATAGGGCATCGATATTCCAGAGTAGACTGGTGTATACGTTTCTAGACCCCAACGAGGGGCAATGGTTAGTCTCAGAGCCATTGGTGTGTTTCACCTAAGATTGTATACAGGTGCTCACTGTGGGTGGGTACACTAGATGGACTCGCCGAGAACTGCTGGATGGTTTTATACCGAACGTCAGATGGAAATTCTTGTGTGGCATATGTATAAGTAGTCTGTAGGCCTAAGATCATCATTTGTCTTGTGTGTGTTCCCACTGTGCTTTGACTACTACCTTACCATGGCTCAAAGGAGTCGTGCAAACAGGTTTTAGTTGGGCACAGTCCCGAGCCGTATGGAAGCAGTGAGTGATTGGTAGGGATTCGTCTCTCCTGATATAGGGAGTCGATGTCGCACTGTGTTTGGTTGGTCAATGCCATAAGCCCCTGGCCAGAGCAGTTGAGAATTACTCATAGTTAGATCAGTAATTTCTTGGGTAGTCTTGAGCCACACCAGCATGACTTATCAGGGTTAGTAGGGGTCTGACGTTAACCACCCCTAGACTTGATATCAGATACTCTCAGACGAATAGACCGGACTGTACGGATATTATCACGGTTAGGCTCAGTAGGGGTTCAGATGAGTTTGCTCGTCGGCCTTCTTTTCGATAGGTACCTGGGTAGCCGTTACGTACAGCTAGTATCGCTGACGCGCGTATCGATAAACCCACTGCCAGCATACTGTCGAGTCTTAAGAGTCCCACACAGAAGATTTCTCTGGTTCAGTTGAAACGATGTGGAGGTCGTATGTTTATACGTGCAGGGTTTCGATTGATTGTGTGTGCCAGTTGCGCGGAATTTGATCGAACGGTTTTTTTATACTAGCGGGATTAGGATTAAGCTGGTTCATTAAATTGGATATTGATTTAATACTAGTATTATTTTTAGTAGTATTATTCTATCTCTTGGGTATTCATGCTTTGATACGAATACAGGTATGTATATACGGTAGAAAGTATTTTGTATTTATACAAAATACATTTTAGAAGGGGACACCTCATAATATGTATTTTCTATTTATTGATAAATAGAAAATGAGGTGTAAAGGAGGCATGGCATGAAGGATTGGACATTTATTACCATCCCTATTGAAGTATGGCTTGATTTTAAAAAGAAAATAAATAAACTTGATAATATCTTGAGGTAGCCATTCTTCATGATAGTGTTTTTTCTTGAGCTCATTCTTGAGTAGCCATCTTCTCTTGCTCCTTTGCCTTCTCCTCTTCCCCAAAACCCTATCATTCTCATGAGTTGAGAAACAAGGGTTTTTGAGATAGAAAAACTCACCACTTATCATCTCCACTCATGCTTGACTAGCTAGATTAGCAATCTAGTTAGTTAACTTACTTTCATTTGAAAGTTGATGTTTGAACCTAGGACTTTCGGGTGGATCATCTAAGATCCAGGAGACCGGCAACCAAACTACACCAAAAACCTCAAAAGAAGCTCAAGAAGAGGATTCAAGAGCCGAAGGACACGAACCAATAGGTATAACATTCTAACGAGATAGAATAATTACCTATGTAGTCTTGTTAGTTAGGGTTTGTGGTAGATCTTGGGTTGAAAGTCTTGATTGCATGATCACAAAATTCGTTTTTTGAAATTCCTCTTCTCTACAAACCTTGTAGAGCATGCAAACTTGACTTACAGCTTGAGCTCGACACCACTCTCCTCTCAAACTAACTAAACTTGGTATAAAATCTTGGTAAAAGAATGGAAGAAGGTCTTTGTTCTGAACTGCTGTATTTATAAGCTTTGAAATGAAAGTTCAGGGGTGTTTTCCAAAGTACTATGAAGTTACAAAAATACCCCTGAAACACGGAAATGTTTGGCGCCAATATGGCCGCTCATCCGCCGCCCTCTTTCACAATAAATCGTGGACCCGCGGCCGTCTGTTGGAATTAGGCCTCCAATTTTCTTGTGCGTTCCCCTGACATGAAATAATGAATTTTGACCATCTTCATTTTCTCTAGATAACACTGGATTACTCACACGAATCTGAAGACAGAGATGAGGGCACACAATTCCAATTCACACTTCACATCACAATTTTATCTTATGATCCATTTATGCAACTTACACAAGTCATGATTCACAAAGTCATGGATGTCCCATTTGTGTGCCCACTTGCACATCACATCAAAACTTTCCCTATCATGAACCATGCCCACTTGTGTATCATGACATGCTTATTTATGTGTCAACTTGCAATGCTATATGTTCACACATGTATCATGTTGGACCAAAAGAATGAATTATTTGTACACAACTTCATTTGTTGCAAACTTATTTGATTTGACCAGTATTCTGTCCCATTTGCAGTTCCGGCTAAAAACCGTCGTTACCATGTTGTGTACCGTCTCTAGTGTTTTTTCTTGCGTACCTGTAATCTGTACTAATGAGCAGACATATATTAACATCACTGTTTATTAACAAAATGATAGGAAATGAGTGGTATTAAAATGTAATAAATCATACCGAACAAAACCCTAACCCTAAACAATTCCCACATCCCCCCTCTAAAAGTTTCGGCCATCCCCTCTTCTATTTTAGCCGAAATTTATTAGGGGAAATAAATTAAAATTTTGATTTTTAATTCATCTTCTTTAATTGTAATTCTCTCTAATTAATTAGATCAGCTAACTAATTAATTAGAGTTTAGTAATCTTGGAGATTCGTGTGGAACCAAGCAAGGAAATCATCAAGGTGTAATCAACTCGCCTTGATTGGATATGAATCGCTAGCACAGCGAACAGAACGCAAATCTGAATTTGCGCAAATGTATTAACTTTTCGAATCAATTAAGGGTTAATTGATTTCATTAATAATTAACTAATTAATAAACCCTAATTGGTGTTGATGTTAAAAATATAATTTCCCCTTCCGCTATATTTACACCAATTTTCACCAACAGTTTTTTGGCCGGTGATGAGTTTGACTCCGACATAACTTATCGGGTTATTAGGGATCTGCTTTTATCTATCCCTTAGACCCGGTATGCAATACTCTTAGACGAAGAGACCAGACTGTACGAAAATTATCACATTCAGGGTCAGTAAGGAACGAGCAGACTTAATTGTTGATCTCCCTTTCGGCAGATACTTGGGTGGCCGTTACGTACAGCTAGTGCCGCTAACGTACTAGTGGTTTTGGATTTATCCAGTAAATAACTGCCAGCGTATTGTCGAGTCTTTAGAATCCCACACAGAGGGTTTTCCCGGTTCAGGTGATATGATGTAAAGGTTGTATATTGATACGTGCAGGGGTCCGATTAAATACGTGTACTTGCTACACGGATTTTAATCGGACTATTGATAATACTGGCCGGTTTAGGATTAAGCCGGATTATTAAATCATGCTTTGATTTAATAATATATATATATATATTCTAGTATTATGTTCACTATTCATTTTCTCTCTCTTGGGTACTCGTATTTTTATACGGATACGCGTATATGTAGCGATACATATACCGGGGGATGTATTCCGTATTTATACGGAATATCTTCTAGAAGGAGGACATCTCATTTAGGGATTTCTTTTATAAAGAAATCAAGTATTGAGGTGGGTGATGTGTAAAGGTGAGAGTGTAGAGAGGCATAGGCTTCATTTTATATTGCAAAACGGTTATGTCATTTTTTTATGGTTGAAAATAGATATGAAGCCATTCCCTCACACTCACACACTTAGCTTATTTTTTTATTATAGCTAACATTCTCACTCTCTTGTTCGTTCTTCTTCCTGCTCTCAGAAGCTTGGAAAATGAGAGAAAACCATAGTGGAAAAATCCTACATCTCCACACTCCATTTTCTGGAAAGCTTTGAGCGTCGGTTGCTTCATTAGGTGAAGCTGGAGCTTAGATCGGTTTCCCTCAGGTGGATCATCTTCGGCAAGTGCGGTCACCTCTCAAGCTTGTTCCCGACGGCCTACGAGGAGCTTGGAGGGGTTATCCATGATTGGGTGAACACGCATCAAAGGTTTTAATCCATAAACCTTGCATGCTTAGTATACTAGTTTTGTGTTAGGAACAATTGCTAAGGATAAGTTTCTACTGCTCCTCTTGAAATTTTTTGTTTCACGATTCAGCATCGGCCGTGGTTGTAGTGGCAAGGGCACTAGGAACTTTTACTCAGGCACGATCCATAGGGCCCCCAACCCATGGCTACAAAGTTATAGTCATGAGTTGGCTGCTGGATCAGCAACCACACAGCAGTGTGCTTGCTGGTCCAACCCCGCATCCGAGAACTACTTTGCCATGGCCTGGAAACGGTACGTGACCAGCACTTGAATCGCGTGAAGTCTATAGGACCCCATCATAACCCAAGTAAGCCGAAAAATAAGAATCTAAACCTTTTTAAGAAAATAGTAGAGGTGAAGTTTTGGAAAAGGGGTATAAATGAAATCAAGTTCCCTTTTTAAAGCGTAAGTAAAGTTTGTTTGAAAGGCACGAGTGGGTTTTAGACTAAGGTTTGAAAACATTTTCGTCGTTTAAAATTTTAGCAGCACCTCCTTTGTAAATTTTTGATAAAACCACTACATACAAATAAATATAATATCAGTGTCCCCAATCGAAAGCTATCTAATCGCCCAATCGGCGGAATCACAACCACGCAGTAATATACGACGCCCAAGGAAAAGATCAATACACGAAAAAGTAAAAGAAATACTTAAAGCATAATCAACTCACTATATCCAACTCGACATACAAATGAATAGCATACAAGTCTCATCTCCAAGTCCATAAAAATATACAAGTTTTGGCCGATGGAGTTTTTAATTAGATCATAAAGAATATATATATATACAAGTGGTGGTTACAATCTGGAATGTAACCCACCTACCAAAGCAATCACCTGAAGAAGAAGAAGCGTGCCAGCAAGCCGCTACTGATCCGAGCGGTCATTCCTGCAAGAAACTATGGCACAATAGGGGTGAGTTGCCAACTCGTGAGTAGAAGATATCATCAGGTAGAAATCGAATGCATAACGATATAGCTAGGTCATATTGTATAATACTATCGTACTATGTGAAAATGAATATGAACGTATACGTACATAAATATCACGACAGTATCAATAAATGCATCATATCAAGTCGCGCATAACACACAAGATCCCCATGGTCAATCAATATGAGGAAATATATCATCCATAACATATATGTATATATCATCCAATGAGTGTCCATCAACAACACTCGAAATCCTTATAAAAATAACTGAGTGTCCATCATTGACACTCGAAATCCTCATAAATTCCATGTCCAGCATCGACACTCAAAATCCTCAAATCTCAGGTGTCGTCTCTCGAATCGGCCCTCATATCCATCTGAATCATATAACTCCGGTCGGTATCCTCCGGATATCCGCTGAGTTTCCATACTATCACCAGTCGGCCTCGTCCTCGCTAGGCTCACCAGCCTTGCTATACGGGCTTCTTTTCCCTGGGTACCGTACCGAGTCCGCTGTGTATCCATAATCGGTTTCTCTCCGTGTCTCGATTCGGATAATACTCATCTCATCAAAACACAGAAAACTCATGGTGGACGTCAAATCATCATATCAAAAGAAAACCGCATTTTAAAATATTCACAGGTTTTATAAAATTATATCTGCGGTTTCACAAATCTCACAAAAACAGGAATCCCATGAAAACACTATCGCATAAGAATATAGCAATAATGGAACAGATTAAAAATACCGAACAGTGGTGTAATACATGCAGATATGTAATGAGCAGTGATCTAAGGTACTGGTAGGAATATAGTGTGATACGAAATAATATGGCAAGTTCTATATGTGTACGTGGCATAGTAATTACTGATGATGTGTATGTGAATATACGAGTCTGTGTACGTGCAACATGCAAGTCATCGGTAATGGTGCGAGTGTCCTAGCAACGAAGTTAAGTAGAGCTAAAAGTATAAACGTAGCATATATCAGAAGTAATCGAAGTGCAAACGTATACAGAAATAAGAAAATCATAACGTGAGCAAGCGTTTAAAATATCCAACTACAAATGAGCAATACAGTTATAGTTTAAAATAGCACGAAACGTTGTTTTGGAAATAAGGGACTACGATGTTTTTGAAATAGATATCATTTGAAAATTCATAGTGCACCCTTGACGTTATCATTTAAAAGTACGTAATGATTCGTTAGTTTTTAAAATAAGTATGGTTCTAAATATCTCATAAATTCCCGATTTGGGATTTAGCAAGACTCCCCTAAGTCGAGTGAATATCGGCCGTATTCGGTAGTCTATCCTCATCATATCATATAAGGAATCTCCCTCGTACGATATCATCCAATCGAAATGGTACAGATCTTGTAGGGTTCCTAGGCACTTTCAAGAGGTCTCACAAGGCATCAACCATGCCAATTTCAAATTTTACAAGTGCCGAGAAACTCTAATACGGATCGTTAACTAGAATTTTAGGCGAAACAATAAACTAGTTAACAACTTAACTAAAGATAAGAAGCTACAACCTTTGTAGATCCGGTTATCCACTTCCTTAACTCCACGTAGTCGTCCTCTCGCTGTCCAAGTCGGATCTCGGACTCTAACATCGGCTTCATCGGAGAAATGAGCGGACTAGTCGTCGGGTACGATGCAGAAGATGATCTACGTCGAGGTTACACAAGATCAAGCTCCAACTTCAACAAGTCGTGAAACTTGTGAAGAAAACACCCTATACTACTTGGCAAGAGGTAGAGGGTGAAGAAATAGGAGGTGGGTTCACTTTAGAATTGGATTTCTCACACTTTTGCTCAAGTTTCCATTGTTGGTAGCAAGCTTTTCTTCATGTCAAGAAGAAGAAGAAGATGAAGAAGATTATGATAAGAATCATCAATCAAATAGAAAATAGATTATACTTATCATATAGCAACCATGGTCAAGATAACTTGTGTAGAGAATCAACTATGGTTCAAGTGAATGGTTAGGGTTAAGAAAAGAGACAAAATGGTCAAACCATTCAAAGCTTCATGAAGCTTCAAAAGAAAGTCCAAAAAGAGCCACCATTTCATTTCTTTTCCAAATATAAATGAAAATAAATAAATAAATAAATAAGTAAATCAAATAAACAAAACCCTAATCATTAACTTAACCATGGTATAATTCTTTACACAAACCCAAGTGAGCATGCATCATCAAACATAATACAATTAAGTGCACAAAAGTATATCACATATACAACTTGTGAACTTCAAGTGATAAAAACCTTTTAAAGTGAACCAATACTAGTTAATGCAAAGTAATATATCAAATATATAATTATACATTAAATTATTAAATCAACACTTGATTCAATGATCCGATCATATCGCATATAACCGACTAGTATCCTATGTATCGGCTTATCGAATCAATCCTTGATTCGATATCTAGGTTATGTCGCATATAACCAATCGATACATTCATCGCGAGAATGGAATACGGTATCACGTACACGCATTATTCTCGTTCCTGCACATATCTCATATGCGCTCCTATTTCGTTTCGCTTGAGCCAGGAAACCTCTGTATAGGACTCTAAAGACTCGTCAATACGCCGGCAGCAGATGATGATCATATCAAGCACCCACAAACCGCAAGCGGTCTGCTAAACGTAACGGCCATCCGGGTATTGAGCGATCAGAAGATCGATGAGCCAGCCCGCTCACACTCCTGTGAATCCAACCAGTAACACTTACCGTACAGTCCGGTCTGTTCGTCTGATATGTCGCATATCAAGTCTAGGGGTGGTAAACGTCAGACCCCAATAACCGATAAGTCGTGCCGATGTGAGGCTCATAACGGGTCGAGAAACTACTGGTAACACTTACCAGCAAATCTCTGATCAGTCCTGGCCAGGGACTTTCCTGTTACGGCCAATCGAGCACAGCGCAACATCAACCCCCAATACCGGGAGAGACGAAACCCCTCCTATCGCTCATTGCCTCCATGTGACTCGGGACTGTACCCAAAGACCACCGTTTTCCACACCCTCGTGGACGTGGTAAGGTGGAGATCAAAGTACAGTGGGAATCACACAATACTCTATAACGATCTCGGGTCTACAGACTAACCTGTACAAGTGTCACCTGAGAACTGCCATCTGACGTGAGGTATAATACCATCTGGGAGTTCTCGGCGAGTCCGTCCAGTGTACCCAGTCTCTACTGAGCACCCGTACACCATCTTTGATGTCAAACACCAATGGATATGGGATCATCCATCGCCCATCTCATGGTTCGAGAAGCGTATACGCTAGTCTACACTGGTATATCGATGCCCCGTCTCGATACACCCACGACTAGGGACCTTGAAGGATGTACCTATGGACTACCATGTCCCCACTAGTATGATCTGCATCATAGTCCAGGTAGTCAAGTACACATCCTAAGGGCTTTACCAATATGTAACTATAAGACAGTTTAAAGAGACAAGTGTACATGTTAAGATAAAGAGCAACCAGATAGCATACTATCATATCGAGCAAGAAAGTCATCTCTATATATGTCCAAGCATCCAATATAATATACATCATCTGTACAATACTGGCCTCTAGGGCATACATACAACTAACAATCTCCCACTTACACTAGGGCCAGCTGCTGTAGTATCGCATACCGAGCATCCCGAAGAGTCTCTCAAACTGTATCTGGGGAATGGCCTTCATGAGTGGATCTGCCGTGTTGTTCTTCGTGTCAACCCTCCTAACCTCGATCTCCCGGCGATCAACTATCTCCCGGATCAGGTGATACCGCCTCAGAATATGCCCGGATCGCTGATGGGACCTGGGTTCCATGGCCAAAGCCACCGCTCCATTGTTATCGCAATACAAAAGTATTGGATGCTCAATGGATGGAACCACACCAAGTTCAGTAATGAACTTCTTGATCCAGACAGCCTCTTTAGCAGCATCGTTGGCAGCGATGTATTCAGCCTCCATTGTCGAGTCTGCCACGGTTTGCTGCTTGGAACTCTTCCAGCTAACCGCCCCTCCATAAAGGGTAAAGACAAATCCCGACTGCGACTCAGAGTCGTCCTTATCACTCTGGAAGCTCGAATCGGTAAAGGACTCCACTTGGAGTTCTCCATTACCATACACCAAGAGCATCTCTTTAGTCCTTCGCAAGTACTTGAGAATGCTCTTCACAGCTGTCCAGTGACTCTCTCCAGGATCAGCTTGATATCTGCTCACTATACTTAGTGAGTATGCTACATCGGGTCTGGTACATAGCATCGCATACATGATAGAACCTACAGCCGAAGCATAGGGTATCCCTTGCATGCGAGCTCTCTCCAAATCAGTCTTGGGAGACATCTCTTTGGAGAGAGTGACTCCAGAAATCGTGGGTAAATTCCCACGCTTGGATTCTTCCATACTAAACCTCTTTAGTATGGTGTCAATGTACCTGGATTGGGACAATCCCAATATCCTTTTGGATCTATCTCTATAGATCCTAATTCCCAATATGCAGGAGGCATCACCAAAATCTTTCATCGAGAATCATTGTGATAAGAAGAGCTTGACCGATTGCAGCATAGGAATATCATTTCCTATCAAGAGTATGTCGTCCACGTACAATACGAGGAAGACAACCTTACTCTCTGCCACCTTCTTGTAGATACAAGGTTCATTTGGGTTTTTGACGAAATCAAACTCTTTGATAACGACGTCAAAGCAGATGTTCCAACTCCGCGATGCTTGCTTTAATCCATAAATGGATTTAAGCAGCTTGCACACCTTCGCGGTGCTCCCACTATCTACGAAGCCCTCTAGCTGAGTCATGTACACGCACTCTTCTAAATCACCATTTAGAAAGGCGGTCTTAACATCCATTTGCCAGATTTCGTAGTCATGATATGCAGCGATGGCAAGCATGATCCAGATGGTTTTAAGCATAGCCACTGGAGAAAAGGTTTCGTCATAGTCCACACCTGGTCTTTGACGTAAACCCTTTGCAACAAGTCTAGCTTTGAAAGTCTCCACTTTCCCATCTACACCAAGTTTCTTCTTGAAGATCCACTTGCTCCCAATGGGTTTTACCCCTTCAGGAGCAACTTCCAAAGTCCATACATTATTGGTGTACATGGATTCCATCTCGGACCGCATAGCATCCAACCATTTCACTGAGTCCCTACTCGTGATGGCCTGCTCGAAGCTAGTTGGGTCATCATCCTCCATGATGCAATCCTCGCTTCCACCGTCAATGAGAAAACCGTAGTATCTCTCAGGTGGACGAGACACCCTACTAGATCGGCGGAGAGGCTGGGGTTCGTCGAGTTCTACTGAATCCTCTAGTTCTACCAAGTCTTCTGTTACAGTTTGTGTTGCTGGAACCTCTTCCAGTTCTACCTCAATGCTACTTGTCTGTTTCATAAGAAAACGCTTTTCTAAGAAAGTGGCATGTCGAGAAACAAACACTTTTTGTTCCTCGGTGTGGTAGAAGATATACCCTCGCGAATGTTTGGGATATCCAACAAACTTACATAGAACAGACCTTTCCTCGAGCTTGTCCGGATTTTGTGTTTTAACATAGGCCGGACAACCCCATATCTGAATAAAATTAAGACATGTTCTCTTGCCATTCCATATCTCATATGGAGTGGTAGGTACTGATTTGGTTGGAAATCTATTCAATAGGTATGCAGCAGTCTCCAGTGCATATCCCCAGAAGGAAATAGGTAACTCAGCTGCACTCATCATAGAGCGCACCATATCTAATAGGGTGCGATTTCTCCGCTCCGATACACCGTTGTGCTGTGGTGTATAAAGAGGAGTAAGCTGAGAGAGAATCCCATTCTCTTTTAGATAATCTCTGAATTCGTTACTTAAGTATTCTCCTCCTCGATCAGATCGAAGGATCTTAATACTTTCGCCCGTTTGGTTCTCTACTTCTTGTTTATATTCTCTAAATTTCTCAAAAGCTTCTGATTTGTGTTTCATCAGGAACACATATCCGAATCTAGAGAGATCGCCAGTGAATGTAATGAAGTACGAAGAACCATCCCTGGCATGTGTAGACATGGGACCGCATACATCACTATGTATTAGTCCCAAGAGTTCGGTAACTCTTTCTCCGTGTCCATTAAACGGAGTTTTGGTCATCTTGCCTTTGAGACATGACTGGCAAGTGTCATAAGATAAAAATTCAAACGAATTGAAATATCCATCCTTATGCAACTTAGCTAGTCGTGTCGCATTGATGTGACCCAGTCTACAATGCCACAAGAAAGATTCGTTCAGTTTAGAACTCTTCCTCTTGTGTGTGTTTTGTAAATTGAGGACTGTATTTTGATTGAGAATGAATATGCCATTATACATCGAGCCTGATGCAATCAACTTTTGATCTAGGAATATGTTCATAACATTATCCTTTACTACAAACTTATATCCTTCTTTACTTAATAAAGAAACTGATATAATGTTGCACATCATGTTCGGTATATAATAGCATTCATTTAGAATCAGTGTATCACCACTTGGTAATACTAGGTGATATTCGCCAACTGCTTTGGCAGCAACATTTGCCCCATTCCCAACTTGAACGGAATGATCACCTTTTTCCCAGTTCTCTACCTTTCCGTAGCCCATGTAACATCTTACATATGTGGGATCCTGATCCGGTATCTAATACCCAGGACGTAGGGTGAACTGAGAAACAGTTCTCAATGACAAACACACCCGAAGATGATGCATCAGCATGCATGTTCTCCGTTTGGGCGGTGTGAGAATCCAGATATTCTCCTGTTTCCTGTTCATTCTTATAACACTTATAAGATAGAACGGGTTCAACGTTCCCCTGCACAGTATAACATGCGGGTTCGGTCAATACATCCATATTATTATCTTGATTAGGGCATGACATGGTCGCTACCTGGAGAGAGAGAGAAGAAAACACTTTAGCGTAAGCTCGTGCAAGATCAGATTGGTTATTATCTTATCTAATCAGGATGGCTCCCACTGGTTTTTATCAAATCTTCCATCAAACCCTAAAAGGAAAGACTCGCCGGGATTAATTACACACTACAAGTTCGCCAATCTTTCAGCCAGGCCAGTGTCGGTACTTTGAGGGAGGTCCCCCGTGCTTTCGCACGAACCTAATTAATGTAAACCTCATTTTCCCACAGGCGTAACCCCGTTGACACTTTCTAGACACCTACTCGATCAGCTAATTGCAATGTGTAAAACTCTCCCAGGAGTAACTCTTACTCGCAGTGGGTATCGGGATCCAACTATCTCATAGAAGGTATGCAATCTCATTGCAAATTTCAACACTTGAAATTCCCGATAATACTTTTGCCCCTAGCGTCCTGTGACCTTGACGGAGGCCAAACTACCCACAGGACGCTAGTCAAGTTCAACCCGTCATTTCTTGATCGAATTAAACCCACCCGTACGACCTTTGACGGAGGCCAAACTACGCCGTACGAATACCCTAATCCAATCGCATCATATGCTGGCAGATAAGCACTAGTTAGCTACCATACACTACGCCTTGACGGAGGCCAAACTACTGCAGCATGAATACTAAGTAGTATTTATCTGAAATGACGGAGGGCTACGCAGGTTTTTCTGAAAACCATGAGCGTAATGAACTTGATATCGTTTGTAGAATCAAAATGAAGTTTTGAAATTTTGAGGCTTTTCTAGTTTTGCTAAAGGGGTCACTCCGGTTGAAGGGATCGTCGGCCCTTTCCTCGTCGAATGAGGTGCGGGATATATCATATATATCGCTATGCAAAGCAGAAACTATAGAAGCAATCAAAAGTCAAACCGAGTGTGTAGCATCTGCCAGTTATTGCTAAAGGAGTCACTCCCGGTGAAGGGATCTCGGTCCTTTCCTCATCGAATAAGGTGCAGGGTATATCATATATACCGCTATGCAAAGCAAGAACTATAGCTACATGTTTTGTTTAAAATTTGATTCTACAACATCTTAGGTTTCTTTTCTTTCATTAATCACATTAATGAAGTCCCATCATTTAAATACCTAAACATTACAGATAAATACGACGTACACTTATGCCATCCGCATTCGCCTCGATGTCCCCTCGTGCACCGTAAGGTTAGGTAACTAACGGCAGAGCGGGGCAGGGCTAGCGCTGGTGTAAAACATAAGTAACGCCTATATAATATATCATATATATACTATATACAGTATCTATCACAGAACATCACATGATCACATCACAGATATCGCAGCAGAAAATATCATATGAAATATTGGATATACTAGGACGTCCGTGTTTTCAATACGAGCCAGTATAAAACACGGATTCCACGGCCGTGATGAATAGCCAATCCCACACCCCTAGACCCCTACGAGAGTGGCAAGCAACCCTACCAATTCTAGGGTTAGGAGACCCGGACTCGACTCCTCGAGATGGTCTCCCACTGGACCCTAGAACCTGGTTACTTGTGCTTCCCTCCTTGGGTCTATCCTAATGCGGAAAAGTAAATAATATACAAAGGGTGACAACCTCCGCAACCTGGAAGTGCCCCAATAAAAGAATATTACATACAAGTTTTTACATGAATGAAAATGAAAAACACTCATCTCACATAAAAACCCCCGGCTATTCAAACAAGACAATCCAATATAACATATCCAGCGACACATAACATCGCATGTCATCAACGTAAGTAAATATGCGCATCCCAATTGTCATTGACATATAGCAACGAAACCGGCGATATCACATATTACACTTACGGTCACAGAAAAGAAATTGTAAAACTACAACAGTTGAAATCCGCAACCTCTTTAGACATCGCATGCCTAATAAAATGAAACACTTAGACATCACATGCCTAACAATTATAAACCTCGCATTTTAGTCCCATTATCGAAAACTCTTTTCAATATTAAGTGAGACTAAACCGCTAGATTTATAACATTCATTCAGTTATCTCATAACTGTGTGTGAATTCCAATTATTGTATCCCATTCCGGATAAATAGAAAATATTAAACTTTCCGATCGAACATCCGAACACCCAAGTTTTCCCGAAACCGTTCAACACATGAAATAAGTTCAAAGGCATTCACTTCATGCCTCAGTACCAACGGTCCAGCCGTAGAAGGGTCAAGCCAACGCCTCACATGTGGCACGCCGTACTGCCCCAAACCCGAAGGTTCAAAAGGCAGTTCAAGACGGTCACATAATCGAGTTAAGGTTTGTTGTCTTCTAGAGGGACCATCGCGTTACTTGCACTACTCAGAACGTCCTTAAACCACAGAAAAATCCAACACTTGGAAATTTTTCCGGCAGGGGAAAAGTTGGGTATTTATATCCGGTCGAACTTTTTAACATATTCTAAAGTTATCCGGAAAAACACATAGACGAAGTTTAATAATCCGATCGAATCTACGATTCCCAATGCAACCCCAGAACACTCAACTCTTGAGTCAAATTAAAAATTCCCAGAAAACTCAGCACTGTGAAAGAGGAATTACTGTGCAAATGTGGAGGGCTGACGTCATCAGAGGGCCGCGGAACCGCCGCGTAAGCTAGGCTTCTGCCGCGGTTCCGCTGCAGGTTTGAGGTATCATTGGTCAAATTTTGCACCGTAATTCTTATAATTCCCTGCTGAATTTTTTAAGCATTTTTAATCTGGAAAAAACCCAGTTTTTGGAAAAATTCCAGAGAGCAATTTGGTTTATTGGGTTTCGGTTCGATCGGGTTTCAAACGTCGTCTACACTTCGCCTAAGGCTCTAGCTAGGCTCTGATACCACTGTAGGGTTCCTAGGCACTCTCAAGAGGTCTCACAAGGCATCAACCATACCAATTTCAAATTTTACAAGTGCGGAGAAACTCTAATACGGATCGTTAACTAGAATTTTAGGCGAAACAATAAACTAGTTAACAACTTAACTAAAGATAAGAAGCTACAACCTTTGTAGATCCGGTTATCCACTTCCTTAACTCCACGTAGTCGTCCTCTCATAGTCCAAGTCGGATCTCGGACTCTAACATCGGCTTCATCGGAGAAATGAGCGGACTAGTCGTCGGGTACGATGCCGAAGATGATCTACGTCGAGGTTACACAAGATCAAGCTCCAACTTCAACAAGTCGTGAAACTTGTGAAGAAAACACCCTATACTACTTGGCAAGAGGTAGAGGGTGAAGAAATAGGAGGTGGGTTCACTTTAGAATTGGATTTCTCACACTTTTGCTCAAGTTGCCATTGTTGGTAGCAAGCTTTTCTTCATGTCAAGAAGAAGAAGAAGATGAAGAAGATTATGATAAGAATCATCAATCAAATAGAAAATAGATTATACGTATCATATAGCAACCATGGTCAAGATAACTTGTGTAGAGAATCAACTATGGTTCAAGTGAATGGTTAGGGTTAAGAAAAGAGACAAAATGGTCAAACCATTCAAAGCTTCATGAAGCTTCAAAAGAAAGTCCAAAAAGAGCCACCATTTCATTTCTTTTCCAAATATAAATGAAAAGAAATAAATAAATAAATAAGTAAATCAAATAAACAAAACCCTAATCATTAACTTAACCATGGTATAATTCTTTACACAAACCCAACTGAGCATGCATCATCAAACATGATACAATTAAGTGCACAAAAGTATATCACATATACAACTTGTGAACTTCAAGTGAGAAAAACCTTTTAAAGTGAACCAATACTAGTTAATGCAAAGTAATATATCAAATATATAATTATACATTAAATTATTAAATCAACACTTGATTCAATGATCCGGTCATATCGCATATAACCGACTAGTATCCTATGTATCGGCTTATCGAATCAATCCTTGATTCGATATCTAGGTTATATCGCATATAACCAATCGATACATTCATCGCGAGAATGGAATATGGTATCACATACACGCATTATTCTCGGTCCTGCACATATCTCATATGCGCTCCTATTTCGTTTCGCTTGAACCAGGAAACCTCTGTGTAGGACTCTAAAGACTCGTCAATACGCCGGCAGCAGATGATGATCATATCAAGCACCCACAAACCGCAAGCGGTCTGCTAAACGTAACGGCCATCCGGGTATTGAGCGATCAGAAGATCGACGAGCCAGCCCTCTCACACTCCTGTGAATCCAACCAGTAACACTTACCGTACAGTCCGGTCTGTTCGTCTGATATGTCGTATATCAAGTCTAGGGGTGGTAAACGTCAGACCCCAATAACCGATAAGTCGTGCCGATGTGAGGCTCATAACGGGTCGAGAAACTACTGGTAACACTTACCAGCAAATCTCTGATCAGCCCTGGCCAGGGACTTTCCTGTTACGGCCAATCGAGCACAGCGCAAGATCAACCCCCAATACCGGGAGAGACGAAACCCCTCCTATCGCTCATTGCCTCCATGTGACTCGGGACTGTACCCAAAGACCACCGTTTTGCACGCCCTCATGGACGTGGTAAGGTGGAGATCAAAGTACAGTGGGAATCACACAAGACTCTATAACGATCTCGGGTCTACAGACTAACCTGTATAAGTGTCACCTGAGAACTGCCATCTGACGTGAGGTATAATACCATCTGGGAGTTCTCGGCGAGTCCGTCCAGTGTACCCAGTCTCTACTGAGCACCCGTACACCATGTTTGATGTCAAACACCAATGGATATGGGATCATCCATCGCCCATCTCATGGGTCGAGAAGCGTATACGCTAGTCTACACTGGTATATCGATGCCCCGTCTCGATACACCCACGACTAGGGACCTTGAAGGATGTACCTATGGACTACCATGTCCCCACTAGTATGATCTGCATCCTAGTCCAGGTAGTCAAGTACACATCCTAAGGGCTTTACCAACATGTAACTATAAGAAAGTTTAAAGAGACAAGTGTACATGTTAAGATAAAGAGCAACCAGATAGCATACTATCATATCGAGCAAGAAAGTCATCTCTATATATGTCCAAGCATCCAATATAATATACATTATCTGTACAATACTGGCCTCTAGGGCATACATACAACTAACAGATCTATAGTCACGCACGCCAACTCATATCATATCATATAAAGTACGGATATTTAGTCGCGTACAGCACAAAACCATAATCATATATAAACCTATATCATATATACCTATATACGTGTATGTATAAATATATATCCTAATATCTAGAAAAATAGACCCTACATATATAATTATCTACTAAATATACGAATATACGCATCTAGTGCTCTAGCAAACCCTTTAGGCTAGGTATACGTGTCTAATATATATAGTATTCTAATTACTACAGTTGCAGGGGTGCTATACGCCATCCACTCGACTTCTTCTGTAGATATACATCTACTTACCGATACACACATCGTTCTAGTCAAAGCCGACGAACGCCTTGCCCTTTTTCGTCGTCTCGAAAGTCCCCGCGATCGTACCTAGAATCGAAACCATATTGAATCGCATAAAAATCCACATCGAAATTGAAACCACGAGAAAAGTGCACATAGGTTAGTGCCTATGGTCCACAATGTTAAATACGACAAAATACCCCCGCCGTCGACGTAAGAATGTCGAACGACTAAGTAAAGACATAAAAATCCGAAAACCAAGTTTAAAAACCGTAACATCGCCAAAAAGCTACGTAAAACACCTCCAGATTTTTACTAAGAGAATCTGGGACAATTTAGCATATAAATGAGGCTTGTATATCATGTAAAACATCTATTGGACAAACTCCGACCCTTAATTCAATAAAGTGGCCGCCAAAACAATCGTTTGGACCGCAATTTGCAGCCCAACTTAGGAATTAGGGTCTCGATTTTGGGGTGGGGTCTCTTAATGGTCTAAATAGGTCAAATCTATATGAAAAATATTTTGCAGAGATCCCGAACTACTCCAGATTTCGTTTGAACACAAAAACACAACAAAAATACTAGTTTTCATGGAAAGAACTTTTAAAACTTGATAAAGTATAGATATTTTACCTTATACAAGAGATTTGAAGTGGTGATGAAGCTTGTAGGATGCCATTGAAGAACATGGGGACTTGAAACTTGATCTAGCATGAGTTCTTGATCACTTAGAGTATGAATTGGTATTTGTGAGTTTGAGGATGTTTTTTGTGTAGGGATTTGTGAGAGGTTGAGTGAGTGAGAGTGTGTTTGTGAAGAGGGCAACCATGGGAGAGGTGAGGGAGAATGAAAAAGTGTGATGGTGAGAAAATGAGAGAATGAGGGTGAATTGAGGAGGGAATGAAGAGGAGAAATGAGGAGGCTTGGGCATGAGCATGGTGTGCCCATGCTCTCATATCCTCTCTCTTGTTGGAGTTCGGTGCCTGCACCGCGGAAGCCGCGACCGAGGCGGAAGCAATAACAAAAATTTTACGGGAGCACCAAACACGCATAACCCAGGATTCGATCTAAACACCTAAAACTAGAAAGCTAAAACATACAAGGGTATGAAATTACAATCTTCGACACGTGTCCACCCAATTGTAGAAGACCCTTCCAATCTTGTAGACGCCGGGATCGCGCTTGATGACCGACCACCCTTGCCGAAAAAGATCCACCCAGGGGAAACCGGAAGAGGCTCCGACCAACAATCCAAACTTGCTAAGGATGGATTGTGGGTGATGTAGGAATATTTCACTAATTTTTCTTTCAAAGATCCATGCTTAAGAGAACAAGAAGAAGAAGGAGAAGAAGTGAGGAGAATGGCTAAGTCTTGAGCCATCAAGCATGAAGCAAACATAGCATATGAAAAATTCAAGCAAGTGTAGAAAAAAATCATGTCTTTACATTTACCACCATGGTTCAATAGTGAACCCAAATCAAATCAACATTAAATGTTAAAACCATGCTCTTCTACATATCTAGCCATGCTTCATGCAACCTCATTTCCCATTTGTTTTTCTAAAAAGAAAAACAAATATAAGGTGTCCTTTTTCTAGAAGCATTCCCGTATAAATACGGAATACTTCTCCCGTATAAATACGGAATACTTCACCCGTATACGTATCGCTACATATGCGCGTATCCATATAAAAAACGGATAGCATCAATGAAAGAAAATGAATAGTCAACATTAATACTAAAATATATATATCAAAAAATATATATATATTATTAAATCAATGCCTGATTTAATAATCCGGCTTAATCATAAGTCGGTTAGTATTATCAACTGTCTGATTAAAATTTGTGTATTCCGTGTTGGCTATAGTGCCCTCAAGGCAATTATGGAATCGCAAGCACGCGATTGCGATGATTGAGGGAGGACCTATACGGATAGAATAGTCTTACTCAAGATGATTGTATGCTATATGGTTTGTCTTTATCATCATGTACATGCTTTATGTGGTATTACAGATCACTATTACATGTTGATAGAGCCCATAGGATTCTTTCTTGACTACCAGCATTATGATGGCGATCATATACGTGGGAGCTGGGTGGTATATAAATACATCCTTAAATCTCCCTAGTTGTGGGAGTATCGAAACTGGGAATTGATACTCCAGAGTAAACTAGTGTGTACTTATCAAGACCCTGACGAGGGGCGGTGGCCAGGTCTCACAAGCCATTGGTGTTAGTTAGTTCACCTAAGATAGTATATAGGTGCTCATTTGGTTATGAGTACACTGGACGGACTTGCCGGGAACCTGCTAGTTGGTAGTATACCTATTGTCAGATTGCAGTTCCCAGGTGACAAGTGTACAGGTTAGTCTGTCGACCTGAGATCGTCATTTGTCTCGTGTGAGTTCCCACTGTGCTTTGATTACTATCCTACCACGGCTCAAAAGAGTCATGCAAACATGTTTTAGTTGGGTACAGTCCCGAGCCACATGGAGGCAGTGAGCGGATCGTCGGGGATTCATCTCTCCAGGTATTGGTTGTTGATGTCGCGTTGTGCACGGGTGGCAATCACCAGGAATCCTTGGCCAAGATAATCGAGAATTACCGATTTGGATCAGTAGTTTCTCAGTTGGTGATAGGCTTCATACCGACACGAAATGTCGTGTTATTAGGGGTCTGACTTTATTCACCCCCTAGACTCAATTTGCGATACTATTAGACGAACAGACCGGACTGTACGTATATTGTCACGGACAGGCTCCGTAGGGGTTCGGATGAGTTTGCCCATCGGCCTTCCTTTCGCTCAATACCTGGGTAGCCGTTACTTACAGCTAGTGTCGCTGACGTGCTTGTGGTTAAACCCACTGCCAGCATATTGACGAGTCTTTAGAGTCCCACACAGAGGGTTTTCCTGCTTCGGGCGAAACGATGTAGAGGCCGTATGGTCTTACGGCAGGGTTCGATCATATACGTTCACTTGTGCACATATCATGATTCAGACGGATAATACTAGTGGGATTTGGCTTAAGCCGGATTCTAGTATTATATTGTTGGATTATTTCGTCTCTATGTATTCGTATTTTTCGGAATACGGATACGGGTATATATATATGAATGAGGGGTATTCTTGTAATTTATTACAAGATTGTTTCTAGAAGATGCCACCTCATTTAGCTTTAACCATTTAGGATTAAATGGTTAATGAGGTGGAGGATGAGGTGTTTATTGCATTTATTATAGCATGGCTTTGCAGTAACTCATGGTTACTATTCTAGCATGCTTGATATTTGTTTGTTGTGAGATATTTTGGAGTGACTTGAGATATTTTGGAGACGTGAGATATTTATTGGATGCTTCATTATTGCTCACAACACTTAGCCTTTTTCTTGAGTTGCTTCACACTCTCATCCTCAAGCATCTTCTTCTACCTCTACCCTTCAAGTCTCATATGTTGAGAAACCTACGGTGTTATGACACAAATTAATCCATCACTACACTCTACATACTCTAGGCTATCTAGTTTAGCGATCTAGGTACCCTAGTTACCTCGACTATTGAGGTAGGAGCTTGGAATACAAATCCTCAGGTGGATCATCTTCGATGGAAGGAGACAGGAGATCAAGCTTGATAATGGAGGCCTCTAGGAGCTTGGGATGATGGTTAAAGACCGAAGGACATGGATTATTCGGTATAACCTTTCTAAACTCCTATATTTAGTTTTCTAGCTTTAGAGTTTATGGTCGATCCATATTTCGGGTTGTTCTAGCGCCAGTTTTGAAATTTTTTGTTCCACATTCGGCCATAGTTTGATGGCCAGGGCACTGGCATAACCCAACATCCCATACACGTATTTAATCGGACCCCTGCACGTACCATCGTAAGGCTCCTACATCTATCGCCTGAACCGGGAAAATCCTTTGTGTGGGACACTAAAAACTCGACAATACATTAGCGGTAAGTTTTAACCATAAGCACGTCAGGGGCACTAGTTATACGTAATAGCTACCCAGGTACTTGTCGAAAAGGGGGGTCGACAATCAAGTATGTCCTTACCCTACTAAGCCTGAATGTGACAATCTCCGTACAGTCTGGTCTCTTCGTCAAAGAGTATCGCATATCGGGTCTAGGGGTGGATAACGTCAGACCCCTACTAACCCGATAAGTCATATCTAAGTCAAGCTGATCACCAACAGAGATACTACTAATCAACTATCAGTAAATCTCATCCACCATGGCCATGGATTTCTAGTGATAGCCAACTGAACACAGCGCGACATCGACACCTAATACCAGGAGAGACGAATCCCTGACAATCGACCACTGCCTCCATGTGGCTCGGGATTATACCAAACTAAAACCTGTTTTTACAACTCCTTTGAGCCGTGGTAGGGTAGTAATCAAAGTACAGTAGGAACTCACACGAGGAAAATGACAATCTCAAGTCAAAGGACTAACATGTACTGATGCCAGTTGAGAACTTCCATCTGACGATAGATACAATACCATCTAGAAGTTATCGGCGAGTCCGTCCGGTGTACTCACCTCCAGTGAGCACCTGTATACTATCATAGGTGACAAACACCAATGGCTTGTGAGACCGGCCACCGCCCCTCGTCAGGGTCTAGAAACGGATACACTAGTCTACTCCGGAATATCGATGCCCAGTCTCGATACTCTCACGACTAGGATCATTTAAGGATGTGCCCATGGACAACCCAGCTCCCACATATATAATCGTCATCATAATACCGGTTGTCAAGCAACAATCCTATGGGCTTCATCAATGATAAAGACAGACCAGATAGCATATTATCATCTCGAGTAAGACTGTTATACCTGTATAGATCCTCCTTCAATTATCATAATCGCCTACTTGCAATTACAATAATTGCCTACTTGCAATTACAATAATTTCCTTGGGGGCAGTATATCCAATAATCTTCCACTTGCACTTAAGGCCAATTATTGCGGTATCACGTACCCACAGCTCGTGTGCTACCGAATACCCAACTTCTCTATTAATCCGTTTCGCAAACTATGATTGTGAAACTTAACGTGTTCGAGAAATAGGCTCAGTGAGTGGATCCGCTACAATATTCCAACTTCATCTTTTTATATCTCAACTTTGCGGAGATCAACAATCTTCCAAAATGAGCGACACCCCGCCTTAAGAATTTGTCTGGATACTTGATGGGACCAAGTTCATAAATGAACAACTCCATCCAACAAACTTTTTAGGTTGTATCCTCGGTTAAGTCTTAACCTGCATCTTGCACCATGATTACCTCAGTATCCCTATTGGAACACCATCCAATATATTGATCCTCAGAAGAGGCTAAACTCAAAACTCTGACAACATCTCTGTCATCCAGGTCACCTTGGAAGCCCGAACCGATAACCGCCTCCAAGAGGAGGTTTCCGTTACCTTATACCAAGAACATCCTCTTATGTTCATAATAGCTTCCCTTTGTTTCTCCAAGATTGGATTAATTCTGCTTTCTACAGCAAGTGTATAAGCAATATCTGATGGTGTACAAGGCATTGCATGATTAACTCAATTGCCTAAGCAAATGATATGTCATTCATTCTAGTCTCTCTCTTCATCAATCTAGAGGACATCCCTTTTAGAGAGGGTGACTCCATTACCTGCGGGTACATCACCATGCTAGGAGTCGTCAATTCTAAAATACTTTTCGAATGTTGTCTACCCGATTGGGGAATTTCCCAAATCTAGATCTAAAAGCAGAATCCCTGATATATTATCTATCTGGTTTTACATAAGACATTGCATGATTGACTCAATTTCCTAAGTAAATGATACGTCATTCATGCCCGTCCCTCTCCTTATCAGTCTAGAAGACATCTCTTTAGAGAGGGTGACTCCATTACTTGCGGGTACTCCACCACGCCAGGAGTTGTCCATTCTAAAATACTTTTAGAATGCTGTCTAAGTACCCGATTGGGAAACTTCCCAAATCTAGATCTAGTCACCAGAATTCCTAATATATTATCCATATCCAACATGGAGAAAACACTATGTGACAACCAAAATTTGACCGATTGTAGTATAGGAACATCACTTCCTATTTGGAGTATGTCATCTAAATCCTTGGACAATACTCTATGCATCCTTCTTACTAGGTTCATCTATTGTTTGATGAAGTCAATTAGCTTAACCGTCATATCAAAACAGATGATCCATCTCTGCTATCCATGCTTTAGTTTAGGGATAGACACAAACAGCTTGCACACCTTCCGCTGCTACCACTGACTAAGATAACCCTCAGGCAGAGTCATATACATGTGCACTTCCAAATTCCATTTGGAAAAATGTTATAGTCCTCCGCCTGCTAGATATCATAGCCAAGAACTGTATCAGCACCAAGCCATATCCATATGGACTTCAGCGTAGACACTGAAGTAAAAGTCACATCATAATCCACAACGGGTATTTGATGAAAACTCTTTACAACAAGTCTAGCCTTATTAGGTTAGTACCTTTCCACCTGCACAGATCTCGAAAGATCTACTTGCTCCTAATGGGTTTTACCCCTTCAGGAGCACCTAGCAAAGTCCAAAATCCATGACTTGCTGAAGTGTGTGGAGTCCATTTTGGGTATGAAATATCTGGCCACCTGGAAGTTACCACTTCTTATGACCTACTGATAACTAGTAGGGGGAATAGGAGTGTCAAGTCATATCCGTATGGGCTTCAGCATAGACATTGAGGTAAAAGTAATATCACAATCCATAACGGGTATTTGATGAAAACTATTTACAACAAGTCCAGCCTTATTAGGTTAGTACCTTTCCACCTACACAGATCTCGAAATATCTACTTGCTCCTAATGGGTTTTACCCCTTCAGGAGCACCAAACAAAGTCCAAAATCCATGATTTGCTGAAGTGCGTGAAGTCCATCTTGGATATGAAGCATCTGGTCACCTGGAAGTTACCACTTCCAATGACCTGCTGATAATTAATAGGGGCATCATCACCATGATACTGACCGCCCTGTCACCGTCTACGAGAAAACCAAAGGATCTCTCAGGTGGCTGAAGTCACCTATTTAATCTGCGGAGCGGCTAATGGTTTGTCATGTTCAATTGAATCCTTAGGTTCTACTAAATTTTTGGTAACCGTTTGTGGTTCTAGAATCACTTCTAATTCTACCATACTCCCACTAGTTTCTTTTGCAAAAAGATTCCTTTTATAAAAAAGTGGCGAGTCAAGAACAATTTAACTATTGATCTTGAAAATGGTAGAAAGAAAATCCTAGCGAATGCTTGGGATTATCCACAAACCGCCATTACCAAAGCGTGCCTTGAGTTTTTCCGGATTCTGCTTTTAAACAGAAAACAGATAACTCATTATCTTAACAATCTCAAGATACACAACCATTCTATGTCGAAATAGAATCATGGCACTAATTTAGATGGAACCAGATTTAAAAGTCATGCAGTTGTTTTCAGTGCATACCCCAAATGGAAAAAGGACAATACAGCATTACTCATCAAGGAGCATACTCGTGGATGAGCAACCGGTGAAAGAATCAAGTTCTCAATACTATGATGGAATACCTAGCATAAATATCTACATTTTCGTTCACCTCGAAAAATCCTGATACTTCCAACGTATGGCTCTCTACTTTATTCTTATATCTATAAACTTCTCAAAATCTTTGGACCTTGCATTAAAACAAATGCGTGTCTAAAACCAGAAAACTTATAGGTAAACCTGAATGAAGTAAGAGTACCAACCCTTTTTCCCGAAGGACACTGGACAACATTCATTTTCTTGTATAAGTCCTAAGAGTATACTAGCTCAAATTATGTGTTTTGTAAATTGAAAACTGTATTTTGATCGAGAATGTCTTACACCGTTATTCAATGAACCTTACCTTATCCTCAACTGTTAAAGGTAAATGTTTATAACACAATTTTCAAAATGTATATCTCACATTATAAAATAAAGGTACAGATACTTTATTTTAAACTTTGGTGCATAACAACAGTTATTCGAGACCAAAAATTTGCCGTCAGGCAAAGCCAGGCGATTTAATGTAATATCACTAATTGTAGTGAATTCCGATATTGAGAATTAGATCGCCCATTTCCCAATATTCTACTCCCACTCATCATCCATAACACCGTACAGATGTGAGATCCAAAACCGGTAAATACATACCCTGGAGTCAAAATTAATTGGGAAAACAACTCATTTACAAATACACAGAAAATCTGAAACATTAAAATGTTTCATAATGGGAGCTAGGTATTTCTAGTAATGTCTTTTCCATTATCCAGATTCATGACAGTAGTCACAATTTCTATTGCCCTCACTTCAATTCCTTTATATGTCTCTATATCTTACCTTCTGCACACCGCACTTAGGCTAATTGATTTTCTTCCTTCCCTACCTTTCGGCACCAGCCCAAGGTTTGGAAGAAAACTATCCAATAAGCGTAATAGGTGTACTCTCCTAATACAAGGATCTTTCGCAATCTAAAAGAAGGTAAAGGGAAGAGACAACCGAATAATCCTGTTCAATTTCTTCAGAACCTGTGGCCATCCTCGACTGAAATAACTTCTTCGAGTTCGTATGTAACTATACGATGGCCGTTCTAAGAAATATGGATTATCATAGTGATAAGACGTGTTCTGAAGAAATGTAAAGGGTAAAGTAGGAGTGGCAGAGATATGTGCTACTTTGTTACAAATCAAGACAAGCCAAAACCCAAGGGAGTAAGACGGTTCGGTTAACTTGGTTCATGATTTTTAAGGTAAGTCATGGGTCGCTGTACCAGAGAGAGAAAAGAAACACTCAGCGTGCACTCTATCAAAATTAGATCGGTTATCACTTTATCTAATCATGATGGCTCCTATTGTTTCCTCGAATTATCCTTCAAACCCAAAAAGGAGAACTAGTCGGGTCATTTACACTTTACAATTTCGCTAACCGTTTAGTCATGTCAGTGTTGGTACTCCGAGGGAGGACCCTCCGTGCTTTCGTACGAACCCTGTAAGTCTACGGTAGCGCCCCGTCCGTCTTTCCGAGGCCAAAATGCGGAATCAAAACATTTCTATAAACTAGAAACCGGCGCTACCGCGGACTGTAGACCCGGATCGGACCATTAACCTACTACTAGCTAACTGGAGAAAGGGTAGAGAGCTATACCGAGCGATCCGTGTCCTTCGGTTTTCAGCCACCATCCCGATCTTCCCGCGGCATCTCCGGTCTTGATCTCCTCGTCGGAAAGGTCACCACATCACCGAATCCTTTTTTACGGGCTCCCACCTCTGAACTGAGGCAACTCGAACACGAAGTTGGCTAGCCGACGTGCCCAAGATTGCTGTAGACTAAGTGTAGAACGCTTTGTCTCAAAGGGTTAATGAAGTTGCCATTTTGATGTGGAGGAAAATTGATCAAGAGGAATGAGCTTGAGGATTTTTTCTTTTTCAATGAAAATGAACCAAAACTCCTCACACCAAAAAAATGAATCTCCCTCCCTACACAATAGTGGCCGGCCATCATAAAGGAAGAGGGGGATGTGAGCACAAGCAAGGTGGGGTGAGTATAAGAGAAAAGAGTGGGTGATGATGAGCAATCATGATCACCACAAACTTTCATCTTAATCCCATCACAAAAAGCAAGTCATGATGAACATAAGGAAGTCAAAGGATGCTAGAACCATCATGAACCCTCCACCACAAAAAAACATCCTCCATTTTGCTAATTTGCACATTTGCAAATAACCCCCTCCACACCAATTTTCAGCCAAAGAAAGATAAAAAGGAAAATGGCCGAAACGGAATACAAATTGGCAACTTCAAAAAAACGATCTCGTAATAAATTACAGGAAAACCCCACGACTGTATATACATATCCGCATTTGTATTCCGACCGAACACAAATGCACTGAGACAAAATCTACACTGTATAATACTAGGATCTGGCTTAAACCAAAACCCGCTAGTATTATCCGTCCGAACCATAACACGTGCAATACCGCACATATATGATCGAACCCTGCCATATATCATACGACCTCTACAACGTTTCGCCCGAAACTTGAGAAACTGTCTGTGGGGGACTCTAAAGACTTATCAATACTTTGGCTGTAGATTTAACCACTAGCACGTCAGAGATATTAGCCGTACGTAACGGGCTACCAGGTATTGACCAAAAGGGAAGTCGATGAGCCTGACACCCTACTGAGCCTGTCAGTGACAATATCCGTACAGTCCGTTCCGTTCGTCTATGAGCATCGCATGGCGGGCTTAGGGGTTGGTAAAAGTCAGACCCCCAAAAGCGGTACAAGTCGTGTCGGAGTGTAGCCCAGAACACCCTGAGATATTACTGGAATACCTACCAGTAAATCTCCTGCCTTGGCCAAGGACTTCGTGTAATGGCTCTCTTAGACATAGCGCGACCTCACCCCCAATACCGGGAGAGACGAACCCCTGCAGATCCGCTCACTGCCTCCATGTGGCTCGGGACTGTACCCAACTAAAACCTGTTTGCACGACTCCTTTGAGCCGTGGTAGGCTAGTAATCAAAGTACAGTGGGAACTCACACGAGACAAATGATGATCTCAGGTCGATGAACTAACCTGTAAACATGCCACCGTCCCTCATCGGGGTCTCGACTGTATACACTAGTCTACTCTGGAGTATCGATGCCCTGTCTCGAAAACTCCCACGACTAGGGACCTTTTTAAGGATGTGCTTATAGACCCCAGCTCCCACGTATATGATCACCATCATACTGCTGGCCGTCAAGCAAGAATCCTAAGAGTTCTATCAACGCGTAATAGTGACATGTAAGGTCACCTAAAACAGTACACGATGATAAAGACAAACCATGGTAGCATACTATTCTCTATCAACGTGTAATAGTGAACTACAATGTCACTAAAGCATGTACACGATGATAAAGACAAACCAGATAGTATACAAACCTCTCGAGTAAGACTGTCCTACCGGTATAGGTCCTCCCTCAATCATTGCAATCACGTGCCTGTGATCCAATACTTGACTCTGAGGGCACTATATCCAACAATCTCCCACTTGCACTCAAGGCTAATTATTGCGATGTCGCATACTCACAGCCTGTGTGATACTGAACACCTATCTCCTCTACTAATCAGTCTCACAAAACTCGTTTGCGAAACTAATGCGTTCGATGAATAGCCTCAGTGAGTGGATCCGCTCTGATGTTTCTTTCTATGTCTCTCTTTATCTCAAGTTCGCGGAGAAATCCATCTCCCGAAATGAGCAATACCTGTCTTAGAATATGTCTGGATATCTGATGGGACCTAGTTCATTAATGAACTCCAAATCCAAACTTCTTAGACTGTATCCTCAAATGAACTTAATTAGTATCCTGCGCCATGCCTCCCTCATTATCCGCCTGGACCACCTGTCCAAAACACTGCCCCTCGTCAGAGGGAAAACTATAACTCTGACAGTCACTCTGTCATCCAGGTCAACTTGGAAGCCTGGAATGATAACTGTCGCCCGAATGAGGCTGTCGTTATCATATCCCTAGAACATCCACTTATGTTCAAAAACTGCTTCCGATCATTTCTCCAGGATTGGATTAATATCAACTTATTGCAGCTCGTGCAAAAACAACATCTGGTGTGGTACTTGACATCTCATGATTGACTCAATTGCCTTAGCAAGTGATCTGCCAATCATGCACATCCCTCTCCCCTTTTAGTCTGTAAGACACTTTTAGAGAGAGTGACTCCATCACCTGCAGGTATACTACCGTGCCAGGAGTCGTCCATTCTAAAACACCTTTAGAATGCTGTCTAAGTACCCAGATTAGGACACTTCCTAAATCTAGATCTAAAACCATAGATCTAGTAACCAGAGTGTCTGATATAATATCCAATTCCTATGTGGAGAAACCATTGTGTGACAACCAGAGTATAACCGATCGTAGTATAGGAATTTCACTTCCTACTCTATGTATGTCATCCAAATACCAGGACATCACACCCTACTACCTTCTTAACAGATCCATCCCCTATTCTGATGAAGTCAAACCTATGACTGTCACATCAGAAATAGATGATCTATCTCCTCTATATCTGCTTTAGTCTATAAATAGACATAAGCTAGTTGTCCACCAATGCTTCCGCTGCTCCCACTGACTACGACAACCCTCTGGCAGAATCATATACACGTGCACTTCTAAAGCTAATTTAGAATGACGCTATACTCATCCTTCCGCCGGGTCTCATAGCCTGGAACAACAGCAAAGGCAAGTCTGGGTAAACAAGAACCTCTCTGTCACCTTCCTTGAGGCTACCGGAGTACCTCTCGGGTGCCTGAGGTTACCCACCATATGTGCAGAGTGGCCAATGGAATGTCAAACAAGATTGAATCTTTAGGTTCTTATCAAATTTTCAGTAATCGTTTGCGGTTCTGGAATCACTTCCAGTTCTACTATACTCCCACTACTGTTTTCTGAAAAAATCCATTTCCTTTAAAACTGTTGCGAGTCAAGAACAATATCACTATTGATCTTCCAGATGGTAGAAAGTCAACCCTCGTCATAGCCCGGGTCAACCCACAAACAGCCATTACAGAAACGTGCCTTGAGTTATCCAGAGTCTGGTTTTAAGCAAAAGCCGGCCAACTCCCCATACCTTAACATCGTTAAGATATGAACCGTTCTATATCCAATATAGAAACAGAGGCACTGATTTAATTGGAACCAGATTCAAATCATGCAACTGTCTCCAGTGCATGTCAACTAAATGGAGAGAGGCCAATCAGCACTGCTCAACTTAGGAGTGCTTCCAGATATGAGTAACCTGAAAGAGAAACAAGTTTCTCAAAACCATTACTATTAACTGAATACCATACACAAGTATGCACATCTTCGATCATCTTGAAGAATCCCGATACTTGCAACATCTGGTTCTCTACTTTACTCTTATACCTATAACTTCTCAATACTTGGTTCTTGTGTTTCTACGAAACAATTGTCTAAGAACTAGAGAAGTCATAAGTAAACAGAGTATAGTACGAGGACCAGCCCCTCTGTCCTAATGGACACTGGACAACATACAATACTCTGTATAAGTCCCCTGAGTCGAATAACTCAAACCCTGTGTGTCGTAGGTTGAAAACTGTAGTTATGGTTAAGAAGAATTACACCGCTGTTTAATACTCCTTACCTAAACATCCACTGATATAGGTAAATGTCATGGACATAAATTCAAAAAGGTATATCTCACTCTATAAAAATAGACGTACAGATATATCAATTTGAAATTGGTGTATAACAGCGGATATTCAAAACCAAATATTTGTCGTCCGGCAAACTACACAGGTGATTTCCTCAAATATCACCAATTACAATGAATTCCGATATAATGAGAATGATCACCTAATTCCCAATAAATTACTCCCACTCATCATCTGTAAAACCATACAAATGTGAGAATCATACCTGGTAAATACATACCCTGGAGCAAGGGCTAATTGGGAAATCAGTTTTCCTTTAACAGTACACAGTGAAACTGAAACATGTAAATGTTTCGTAGGGGTATCTGGGTATTCCTAGTAATGCCTCTTCCATTACCCAGATTCACAACTGTAATCGTATATTTCTTTGCCATCTCTCCAAATCCCTTCTTATGTCATTAGTCATTACCTTCTGTACACCCTCTTAGGCTAAATGGTTTTCTTCCTTCCCTACCATTCGGCACCAGCCTTCGGTTTGGAAGAAGACTATCCAATAAGCATAATGGGTGTACTGTCCTAATCCTAGGAGCACTCGCAATGCGAGAGAAGATGAAGATAAAATACAACCGAATAAAACTTATTCCTATTTCTCCTGAACCAGAATCCATCCCCGAACTAGAACAAGTCCCTTCGAGTTCTTATATAACCATACGATGGAGTATCCAAATAACTGTGGATCTTCGTAGTGATACGGAGTGTCCTGGAGAAATACAAAGGTGAAGTGGGAGTGGTAATGAAATACTTGGTTTGGTCGTGAATAGCAGTTGCAATTTACTTTGCCCTCCTTCTAATCCCTTTATTTGTCTTTACATAATACCTTCTGTACACCACACTTAGGCTAATTAGCTTTCTTCATTCCCTACCGTTCGGCACCTTCCTATGCTTTGGAAGAAGACTATCCAATAAGCGTAACGGGTGTACTATCCCCTAATCCAAGGAGCACTCACAACCTGAGAGAAGGTAAAAGGAAAAGATAACTGAATAGTCCTATTCATTTTCTCCAGAACCAGAAACCATCCTCGAATCTAGAACAAGTTCCTTCGAGTTCGTATATAACCATACGATGGTTTTATCCAATGGAAGTGGACGTTCGTAGTAATACGGGATGTTCTGGAGAAAAGGGTAAAAGTAGGAGTGGCAATGAGGTATGCAACTCTGACAATCCAAAAGCCAGTGTTTAAGAAGGTTCGGTTAATTTTGGTCACTGAGTCATAGTCAAGGGTCGAGCCATGGTCGCTGTCAAAGAGAGAGAGAAAAGAAACACTCAGCGTGCACTCTAAACTAGATCAAAATGGTTATCAATTTATCTAATCAGGAAACCTCCCACTGTAACCTCAAATTCTCCTCCAAAACTGAAAGAAGAATTAGTCGGGATCACCCGAAGAGTAAACCAACTCATCAGTAGGAATCGGGATCCAACTATCATCGCATGATAATGTGACGGAATCCACTCACGTCACCACACTCTAGAAGGTATGCGCATATCTAGCAAGTTTCAGTTTCTTTAGAAACTCCCGATGTGATTTTTACCCCTAGCGGCTTATGACCTTGACTAGGTCAACAAACCATAAACCGCCAGTCAAGTTCAACTCGTCATTATTCTGGATTGCATTAAACCCACCCGTACATGCCCTTTACTAGGTCAACAAGGCCGCACGACTGTCCTAACCAATCCCATTTATGCAACAAACAAGCACCACTTAGCTACCGAACACTACGTCTTAACTAGGTCAACAAACACAGCACGAATACTAAATAATACCCGTAAGAAATGACGGAGGGCTACGTCTAGTTTTTGGCAAAAAACTTTTAACGTAATGAACTTGATATCGTTGAAGGAACTACACAGCCTTTTATAAAAATATAATGGCGAAAACCTTTGCTAAAGAGGTCACTCCCGGTGAAGGGATCTCGGCTCTTTCCCCGTAGAATGAGGTGCAGGATATTCCAACTGAATACCACGATGCAAAGCAAAAGGCAATCGGCTATAGTGAAGTTATTACCCTGACGCAAACTTCTGTCCAAGGGGTCACTCCCGTTGAAGGGATCTCGGCCCTTGCTTCGTCGACTGAGGTGCTGGATATTCATAACCGAATACCACTATGCAAAACAAAAGAGAAAGTCCTTGCAATAACAGCTTTTTTTTTTGAAAAATTGTTCCAACAACGTCATAATAGGTTTGTTTAGCTTTCATTGATCCGAATCAACGCAGTCCCATCAATTGATCACACCATTAAAGAACGAAAATACGATGTACGTATATGCCATCCGCATTCGCCACTGGGTCCCGTCATCACCCGTTAGGTTACTTAACTAACGACAGAGCGGGGACTGGACTAGCGCGGATGCAAAACATATACAACATCTACTAGTATATATATCAATATATAATAATCGCTCAAGGCGTGATAAAATACAACTTCATAGAAATGTAATAAGCATCACAGAACAATACAGATATCTGGGATCCCCGGGTTTCATAGAGCCGCTACTGAAACCCGACGTTCCCCTGGTCGTGTGGATAGCCTATGCCATGAAATCCTAGACCCCTACGGGCGCGGCAAGTTACCCGCCAAAACCTGAAGCGAGGCAGCCCCTTTCAACAATGTGAATGGACCACCTAGCACTTCATGGAATCCGGTAACTTGAGCACCCCTCCTTAGGTCAACCTATACCCCCTACGAGTGCAGCGAATAGCCCGCCAATTCTAGTGTGAAGCCCCCTCCGTCTCAACGCCATGAGATGCGGGCCCGTTGCCCTCTAGAACCCGGCTATTCGTGCACCCCACCGCGGGGTAATCATAGTACAGAAAGTAAAATATACAACGGGTACATCGACCTCAACCCGGTCGTGCCCCAAAAGAATAATATACAAACAGGCAGTGACGGCAATCCACATGTCGGACGCTCGCCCCGCAATATCAAATGTACATATACAACCAAACTGTACTACCATTGCATCCATGCTATCCACCACGACAGATCCGCAATATTACAGCACAACACAGAACATCAACGTGAATATCACGTTCGCAAATCCGTCTAAAAGGGCTATAGCAGTTAGACAGGATTTACCGATCAAGTGACATTCACTGTCGCAGATATAATGTAAATACTGTGAACTAACATGTTTAAAATTTTCGATCGACTAAAATTCCCGAAGTGGGCCCCAAGAACAACTGTAGCACTCAAAATAAATCTGGGCCCAAACAGAATATACCAAAAACCCCAATTCCAACACAGAGAACACTGTATAAAATTTGGTGGATTGTTGACTTGGAAAGGCGGCAGAACCACGACCAATGCATGAGTTTGGCCGGTTCCGCGGCGGAACAGTGACAACATAAAACCAAATTTTCACAGATCTCTTAGAATCGCCTGCACTTATTTCTGCAACACACCAAAAATTTTTTTGACAACTAAAAAATTTCGACAGAAACTGTCAAGTTGGAAATGCAGTTTTTGAAATTTTCGTACGATCGAAGTTCTAAACACGCTAGAGCAAGCTAGTAAAGGTTAATGACGTGGCTCTGATACCATGTAAGTCTACGGTAGCGCCTGATTGGTTTAATTTAGCGTGCTTGCGCTTTCTAAAAGATAGATCAAAAATATTTGTAACAGCAATCAAGAACGGCGTCGCTTTGCAGCTAGCCGGTGAGTACGGGTCGGTCCACAGGGATGTTGTGAATTTCCTAATCGCGCTAACGAGTTAATTCCGAAGGGTGTTCGGATTGATTATTAAATCTAAAAATTGAAGTTGTATGATACTAGGATTAGAAACTTGCTAGGATTAGGTTTAGGGAAAATTTTGTAAACAAAGATCTACATCTCTTTCCATTGCCTTTAATTAAAGATATTATATTAGTGTTATGGTAAATCTTAACAAAGTGGATTAGGATGATTGGGAAGATTGATTCTTCCTCTATATCCTTGTCCTTCCTTTCTTAATCTTTTCCCTAACCTCCATGGAAAACCTTAAAATCCGGGCCTTTAGACTACGGAATCACCGTTACCTTGATGGTAAAAGTGACGTAGGGAGCGGAATAAAAAGGTATGCATGGAGTTCTAATGTTCATAAAAGTTTAGCAACGAAAAGAGATGAGAGATCTTCATTTCTCAAATCCTTCCCTATTCCTAACCCTAACAAGCGAGGAAACTACTCGCTCATTGAGGGGATGACAAAAAACAAGAGTTTATTAAAGAGAGAAAACATCGATTGCAAGTTAATAAAAGCTAAACTAAATTAAACTAAGGCGAGAAAATAAAAAAAGATATGAAAAAAGAAAACTACTGCAAGGAAAATAACCTACTTACTGTTGATGCGCTCTAACTTCAAGAAAACAGAATTTTATTCATGAGAAGAGGCATAAGAAAATACAAGGTCTTGGGTTCTATTTATAGGACATAGAAACCCTAGGGCTACAGCTGATTCGCATGTCTACAATTACAAATATACCCCTAGAAAAATCTTTCCAAAGCCGCCACAAATTATAGTAAAATTTCCTGCGCACTAGGGTTCCAAATAGCTGCGGAACCGCGGCATGGGCGCTCTTGGGCCGCGGTTCCGCGGCCCAATGATGGGATCATCATGTGATTTTTCTTGGGCTTGGTTTGGTTCTTCTGGGCTTCTTGTTTCTTTATTTATTTTTCCATTTGGGCTTCTGCAGTGACTCCAGAACTTCAGTGAACACTTGTACCGATCCCTTAACCGTTTGCCATGACAATTTGGATCTTGCGTCGCCTTGTTGATGGTGAACCGTTCTTCTGCTGAGCTTTACTAAGATCTTCCTATTTGTTGGTCAAAAATCCTTCTTTTGTGTCATCTTTTGTGTTTTTCACTGTTTTCGCGCCAAGAACCTGTAACCTGTAACATGTAGCAGACATGGGTCAAAAGCACCTGTTTTTATTGTAAAATGCATAAGAATGGGGAATACAAAATGCAATATTATGTTATGAACAAATACCCCCAAACTTCAAATACCCCCAAACTTATCTTTTGCTCGCCCTCGAGCAAACTTATTATTAATTCACTAAAATCCTAACCACACTTTCGCAGGGAAACGCGATTGCACTGAGCTCGTGCAACAAGCCGTTAAACCTCTAGGTGTCCCTAGTAGGAGGAGTGTTGTCTCCTGAGGGTTTTCAGCGGATTTCACCCACAAAATCCTATCAATTTGGTTTTTTTGACTTTTGTTCTCCAATTAGGTTTTCTAACTAAGAATTCTATTATCGTCGACCCGCAAAGTATCCACCCATATTCTTCACACTTCCTCATTATTTAACTTAAGATTATATATATCCTGTAGAATTACCTAGCTTTCAGCATTTCTTAAGTTTTCCTTCTAGAGTTTCATCTCCACATAGGAATTTCTCTCAACTCTATCAAAGATACAAGTTCTATTCTTCATTCCTTTCTCTTATCTAAACTCCAATCACATATCCCCACGTGTGTGTAAATATCACCCCTACACTTGGAAATTCAAATCAAGCAATCGTACTCCCGTCCATTGTCCAAAGCACTTCTTAGTAGGTGAATTTTCGCTTTCACATCCTTCATGCGACTGTTAATACTTCTTGAGGTACCAACAACCGATTACAAGATGCGTTAGCACTTTAAAGCGTACTTCCTAGTTTTGCAACACCCAAGGCTTTTAGCAGTGACTCCCAAACCAATTGGTCTAAGGCACTAGGTAATGAAGCACCCTCGCTAAATATTTTTCTATTTTTACAGCCTTAAGTAATCACAAAAACCAGTGTCCATTTTTTTCTTTATTCACTCTTTTTTTTTCTCTTTTTTTTATTGTGCTAAGGACTTTAGACAAGAATATTTCAAGGTCTCTTCTACTAATCCAAGTTTCAAGGTGCATGTTTGTGCATTTTGTAGGGTATATGTTTTCAGAATCTCGACTTAAGCTAGGAACTATTTTTCAAACTTATTCTCTAATAAGAACATCAATACTCTTCCCTCATTTTGACTTAGCCCAAGAAGTGAACCCAAAATTTGCCTATTTCTAAATAACCTACTAAGACATATACTTTCCACAGTTAAACTCTAAGGAAGGTTATTTTTAGGGTTTTAAATTTACTAAGTCTAAAATCTAGTTATTCCTAGCCAGTTAACTTATTTGTCAAACTCAAGTCAAATATAGCCAAAATTGACTACAATAATTTTTATAATTTTTGAATTTTTTCAATTTTTATGGGTTTTTCTGTTTTCTAATTTTTTTTGTATTTTTCAAAATTTCAAATTTTTTTGATTTTTTATATAAAGATGCAATGCAGAAATATACATATGAATGCAAAAGGAAAACTTACCGAACATACCCCCAAACTTACAATGGACAGTGTCCTCACTGTCATGCTGCACCAAGTGGGTTGATAATATCGGCAAGTTCCTGCTTATTATAATATTTACATATTATATACACCCCCAAACTTATTTGAAGTAAAGTTTTGGAAAAATGGAAATTCGAGGGTGAAGGTGGAGGAGAATCAAGCGGTGTAAATCGGCTCCTGTAAAAGAAGGAGCTCCTCCGAATGGTCCGCCGAGAAGAACGGTTTCAATCGATGTCCATTTACTTTGAATAAAGTACCGTCTTCTGGATTCTCAAGATCAACCGCACCGTGCGGATAAACGGTGCGGACTACAAAAGGTCCTCTCCATCTAGAACGGAGCTTGCCGGGATGAAAATGTAACCGAGTATCATATAATAAAACCTGTTGACCTGGTTTAAATGTTTTTCGCAAAAGGTTTTTATCATGAAATACCTTAACTCGGTTCTTAGCAATCACGGCATTATCATATGCCTCATCCCGCAGCTCCTCCAATTCATTCAATTGCAGCTTTCGATTGCTGCCCGCATCTCCTAAAGATAGATTCAGCTCTTTAATGGCCCAAAATGCATTATGCTCAATTTCTACTGGGAGGTGGGACGCCTTCACGTAGACAAGCGGTATGGGGACATGCCAAGATCGGTCTTATATGCAGTACGGAAAGCCCATAGTGCATCGATCAATTTTAGTGACCAATCTTTACGGTTTTTAGAAACCGTTTTCTCCAAGATTTTCTTAATTTGTCGATTCGAGATTTCGGCTTGCCCACATGTTTGGGGATGGTATGGCGTTGACAGCTTATGGGTGATAGAGTATTTGCGCATTAGGGACTCAAAAGTCCTATTGCAAAAGTGAGAACCATTATCACTTATTATTGCGCGAGGGTGCCTAAATCGAGAAAAGATGTGTTCTTTTAGAAATCGAACGACAACCTTGTTGTCATTCGTTCGACTTGGTACAGCCTCGACCCACTTGGAAACATAGTCAACAGCCAAAAGAATGTATACATTTCGAAAAGAGTTAGGAAATGGTCCCATGAAGTCTATACCCCAAACATCAAAGATGTCTACAACCAAAATTGGTTGGAGCGGCATTTCGTTTCTCCGCGATATCCGGCCCAAGTGTTGGCACCGGGAGCATGTTTTGCAGTATTCGAATGCATCTTTGAAGAGTCGTGGCCAATAAAAACCACACTGCAAAACTTTCTCGGCTGTCTTCTTTAGGCCAAAGTGCCCGCCACATGCTTGATCGTGGCAAAAAGACAGCACACTCTTAACCTCATTTTCAGGTACACACCGACGAATGATTTGGTCGGAACAATATTTAAAAAGATAAGGTTCATCCCAGTAAAAATGCTTTACTTGGGACAAAAATCGAAGTTTATCTTGTTTCGACCAATCGTTAGGTATCAATCCGGTGGCTAAGTAGTTTACAATATCGGCGAACCATGGTTCGCAAGAGACGGTCAAGAGTTGCTCATCGGGGAAAGCATCAGTGATAGGCAGTTCAAGTGTAGGCGAAGAAGGAAGTCGTGAAAGGTGATCGGGCACTACGTTTTCACATCCCTTTTTGTCCCTTATAACAAGGTCAAATTCTTGCAGCAAAAGGATCCAACGTATTAGCCTAGACTTAGCATCCTTCTTCGCAAAAAGGTGGCGAAGAGCTGAGTGATCCGTGTACACTATAACTGGAGAGCCGATTAAATAAGGCCGAAATTTTTCAAGTGCAAACACAACCGCTAAAAACTCTTTTTCTGTTGTTGTGTAGTTTAATTGGGCCTCATTTAATGTTCGGCTAGCGTAGTAAATTACATGCGGCATCTTGCTAATATGTTGTCCAAGAACAGCACCAATGGCAAAATCTGATGCGTCGCACATAATTTCAAAAGGATGCATCCAGTCTGGAGATGAAAGGATGGGCGCAAAAATGAGTGAGTGTTTCAAAGACTCGAACGCTTTCATGCAAGTTGAGTCGAAAACAAAAGTAGTGTCCTTGGCCAACAAGAGAGTCAAGGGTCTAGCAATCTTGCTAAAGTCCTTGATGAACCGTCTATAAAAACCGGCATGGCCAAGGAAAGCTCGGATATCTTTGACGCATTTAGGAGGAGGAAGATTAGAAATGACTTCGATTTTAGCTCTATCAACCTCTATGTCGTTTTGCGAGATCACATGTCCTAAGACAATGCCTTCTCGTACCATAAAGTGGCATTTCTCCCAATTCAAAGTTAGGTTCTTCTCCCTACAGCGGGTGAGAACTGCGTCAAGATGTCGTAAACACTCATCGAAGGAGTCACCAAAAATGGAGAAATCATCTATAAAGATTTCTAAAAACTTCTCAACCATGTCCGAAAAGATCCCCATCATACACCGCTGAAATGTAGCGGGTGCATTGCATAACCCAAAGGGCATGCGACGATAAGCAAAAGTGCCAAAGGGACAAGTAAATGTAGTCTTGTCTTGATCCTCTTTGGCTATGGGGACTTGATTATAACCGGAATAGCCATCTAAAAAGCAGTAGAATTCGTGCCCCGCTAATCGTTCTAGCATTTGGTCAATGAATGGTAAAGGAAAGTGGTCCTTCCTTGTCGCGGCATTGAGTTTCCGGTAGTCGATGCAAACTCGCCACCCAGTTTGGGTGCGAGTGGGAATTAACTCATTTGCCTCATTGGTGATGACCGTGATGCCCGATTTCTTTGGCACGACATGAATGGGGCTAACCCATTGGCTATCCGAGATAGGGTAAATAATACCGCTATCAAGACACTTAACAATCTCCTTCTTGACCGCCTCTTTCATGATGGGGTTGAGGCGTCTTTGAGGACCCCTTGCCGGCTTGGCATCATCCATCAAGTGTATATGATGTTCGACTATGAGGGGACTAATCCCCTTGATGTCCGCCATAGACCAGCCGAAAGCTTGCCGATTATTGTATAAGACCGTTAAAAGCGCCTTCTCTTGCTCAAGAGCTAGAGAGGCTGATATGATAACGGGTAAGGTCTCGTTTTCACCTAGATAAGCATATTTTAGGTGTGACGGCAAAAGCTTTAGTTCGAGTTTAGGTGGTGAAACAATAGATGGTAACAATGGAGTAACTGTTTCAAACTCGAAGGATTCCATCAAAGGTTCAAATTGAGTGTACGCTACCGAGTCGGATGGTTCAACTAACTCATCCGCAAAAGCAAAAGACTCAAACTCAGGTGGAGAGTCTTCAAGATCATCAACAAAGGTGAAACACTCATAATCTTTGTCCGTCGTGAAAGCTGTGTCGGATTCTAGGAGGAACGCACTAGTGGCGTCAATATTACTGTGATCAAACATGAAATTCTCGAACTCACAGTCCTCCTCCGCGATCTCATCGATCGAACACACATCAAGTACGCTAGAATTAGGCTCGCAAGGCTGACTTCCTAACTTGAAAATGTTAAGTTCAACTGTCATCTTGCCAAAAGATAGATTCATTGAACCATTACGACAGTTGATTACCGCGTTAGAAGTCGCGAGGAATGGTCGACCAAGTATCACCGGAATTTGATTACGGGGGTTAGCGACAGGCTGTGTATCCATAACAATAAAGTCAACGGGGAAAATGAAATCCCCTACTCTAATTAACACATCCTCCAACTCTCCCCTAGGATGGGTGATTGATCGGTCGGCCATTTGGAGAGTACAATGAGTAGGCTTAAGCTCTCCAACGCCTAATTGTTCGTACACCGAATAAGGTAGCAAATTGACACTTGCACCAAGATCTAATAGTGCTCTATTGATGGTCTTGTTCCCAATTGTGATCGAAATAGTAGGACAACCGGGGTCCTTGTGCTTTGGGGGTAAAGAATTGACAAGAGCATCACTAACAGCACTAGCCACGAAAACTTTTTTTGGTACTTGTGACTTCCTCTTTTTGGTGCATAAGTCCTTTAAGATTTTTGCATATGAAGGAACTTGTTGGATTGCATCCAAAAGAGGGATATTTATGCTAACCTGTTTGAACAACTCTACAATCTTCTCCATCTATGGAGTTGGTTTATTGGATCTCAACCGATTTGGAAAAGGAACATTTTGAAAAGTTGTTGAGTCCAATTTTTGCGGATCAGATTGTTGAGTTGGAACGGAACTCCGTGTAGATGTGTTCATGTTGTGAGGAGAGGGTCCGTTCGAGCTAGAAGAAGTAGAGCCATGTGAAGGATGGAGAATAGGCTCTAACGAAGAAGAAGAAGAAGATGAAGAACCACCGGCAGAGGTGTCATGGTGAATACCCACATTGTTTTGCAGCACTTTTCCGGATCTCAACGTAGTCACCGCATTCACGTTATGATTCTGCTGTTCATGTGCAACATGTGCGTGACCAGGATTTGGGAGTGGTTGAGACGGAAGCTTTCCTTTCTCTCGCTCTTTCAATGCTGCGTTGAGTTGTGCAATTTGTGCCTCAATAGCTTTGATGCTTTGATCGTGTGAGGCACTGTTTTGCACCAAATATTGAACAGAAGTCTCTATCCTAGCTGTGGATTGTGCCGATTGCTTTAGGAATGCTTCTAGACTTCTTTCGAGCGAGCTAACAGCATTTTGAGGGGGAACGAAATTATTGGGTACAAAATTGTTCATCTGATTAGGGTACAGTTGCTGTTGGAGAGGTTGCTGAAATTGAGTTTGTGGAGGTGCTTGTTGTTGTGGAGGAGGAGCCCTTTGAAAATTGTTGTTTCCTTGGGATTGTTGATTTTGGTTCCAAGCGAAATTAGGGTGGCTCTTCCAACCCGGATTGTATGTCGAAGAGTATGGATCATTTCTTTGTCGTTGCTGAAAGGCAGCATTGACTTGATCTTGTCCTTGAGTGGATGCAGTGTAAGGACACTCTTCAGTGAGATGTGATGGATCCGAACAACAAGCACAAACAGTTCGTGGAGGCACAATGGGGGCAGGAGAAGGTGCTGAGATTTTGGTCTCAAGCGCTTCTAGCTTTTTCGTAAGAGCGGCCATCTCGGCCTTCATAGCAATTGACATCTCTACTTGATGTATTCCTGCCCTAGGTTGACCAATAGAAGAAGATGATGATGTGGTCTTGGTGCTCTCCCACTGAATTGTTTATTCACTAAGATCCTCAAGAAACTGCCATGCTTCCTCACTAGATTTGGACAGAAAGTGACCTTGACTAATGGTTTCTAGCAACTGCTTCGTTGCCGGGTTCAATCCCTCGTATAGTGTTTGGCAAAGTTGCCATCTTTCGATCCCATGGTGAGGGCATTGAACGAGTAGGTCTTTGAATCTTTCAAAACATTTCCAAAATGGTTCGGCAGGAAGCTGTGAAAATTGTATAATTTCATTACGGATTTTTGCAGTTTTGTGATGAGGATAGAATTTTTTAAGAAAAGCTTTCACAAACTCATCCTAATTTCTAATTGAGTGTGATGCGGTGCTGTATAGCCACTTCTCGGCTAGGTCACATAAGGTGAAAGGAATGACCCTTATCCTTATAGCGTCATCACTTAATTGGGTAGTTTTCATCATGGCGCAAACGTTTTGGAATTTGTTGATAAAGATATATGCATCTTCGGATTCCAAACCATGAAACTTTGGTAGCATGTTGATAAGTGGGGTTTGATCTCAAAGTTGTCCCCATTAGCCGGTGGGAGGGAAAGACAAGTGGGAAGGGCGGTGCGGACGGGGTATAAAAGATCCTGGAGCGCGACTCGTGCGGGCGCTTCGACAGGCGGGAGATTCGGGTTATTCGCACCTAACGGAGGTGGAATCATTCCCGTCGGTAAGGTGTTGTTAGGATCGTATCCCGACATACCTTCGGAAGAATGTGATGGTGAAAGTGAAGAAGTGGACAAGATTTCGACTTCGGAGTCGAAAGGTTCGTCGGTCGGTACCAACGAAACGCGGACTAATCGGGCGCTAGGGTCCCTAGTCCAACCGGACATACACTAAAAGGGTTAGTGTAGTCGAAAGATGAAAGATAGAATGTGAAGGTAAGAAAACGTCAATGAGGAGAAGTGGTGTAAGTGAGTGCAAAGATTCTTTAGCGACAAGTTGCAAGTTTTGAAATGATTTTCCTTTTTTTTTCTTTTTAAGTGAGCTTTGTGCAAAAAGATTTTTTCGAAAAGAGACTAGTGACACAAATGCAATTAACCACACATGCACAATCAGGCCTAAGTCTAGGGTCACCTAGGTCAGCTAGACAGCTCCTAACTGTTCCAAAGGGCTAGAGATAGGACCTCAAACCGCCTCTTCACGGACAAGTACGGCCAGGTAAGTGGGAAGGAACCACCACGACAGTGGGCTTAATTAAAAACCACTAGCCTAGACACCGCAATGTCGGTTAGGATAAACGGTCGATGCCTATACTAGTCCTTTTCCTATTGAGCTCGAGGTCCTTAGGGCTGAGTCTAATATTTTTTAAATTAAAAGTGGTCAATGCAAATGCTTTACGTGATTTCTGGGGTCCTGGGAAGGGTGATGAAATCCCCACCCAATCTGAATTGGTCAATAGCCCCTTAAAGTCAGATTAAAGTATGCAAAGCAGTAAATCACTTGCAATCAATTTGCTTTTTAGCGCGGCGCAAAGAATCCTGCAGAAAATAAATTATTGGAAGGGGGAAGAAGATTTTTAGCGCAAAGAATCCTGCAGAAGATTTGACAGAAGATATATGGGGATTTGCAGAGGGGAGAATAAGGAAACAAACAGTGCAATTTTTGCGCAGAGATCTCCACAGGGAGCCGCGGATCCGCGGTCTTGGATGGGTATATGCCGCGGAATCGCGGTCGGGTAGTAGCTTCAGGTTGCCAAAAAATTTCTGCTGTTCTGTAATCTCAATCCCTCTTTGTTTTGATGTATCTTTTTCTGTTTTGCCTTCTGTGTTGTTTCAGATCCGTCAATCCTGCAAAAATCCACAAAGAAAACCCTTCAAACAATAAAAGATGATAAATTTTTTTTTTTTTTGGAATTTTTCAAATTTTTTCAAATTTTTTTGATTTTATATTAACCCAAAATTACAAAAAGAAAATTTTACGCCATCCCTGGCAACGGCGCCATTTGATTGGTTTAATTTAGCGTGCTTGCACTTTCTAAAAGATAGATCAAAAATATTTGTAACCGCAATCAAGAACGGCGTCGCTTTGCAGCTAGCCGGTGAGTACAGGTCGGTCCACAGGGATGTTGTGAATTTCCTAATCGCGCTAACGAGTTAATTCCGAAGGGTGTTCGGATTGATTATTAAATCTAAAAATTGAAGTTGTATGATACTAGGATTAGAAACTTGCTAGGATTAGGTTTAGGGAAAATTTGGTAAACAAAGATCTACAACTCTTTCCATTGCCTTTAATTAAAGATATTATATTAGTGTTATGGTAAATCTTAACAAAGTGGATTAGGATGATTGGGAAGATTGATTCTTCCTCTAGATCCTTGTCCTTCCTTTCTTAATCTTTACCCTAACCTCCATGGAAAACCTTAAAATCCGGGCCTTTAGACTACGGAATCACCGTTACCTTGAGGGTAAAAGTGCCGTAGGGAGCGGAATAAAAAGGTATGCATGGAGTTCTAATGTTCATAAAAGTTTAGCAACGAAAAGAGATGAGATATCTTCATTTCTCAAATCCTTCCCTATTCCTAACCCTAACAAGCGAGGAAACTACTCGCTCATTGAGGGGATGACAAAAAACAAGAGTTTATTAAAGAGAGAAAACATCGATTGCAAGTTAATAAAAGCTAAACTAAATTAAACTAAGGCGAGAAAATAAAAAAAGATATGAAAAAAGAAAACTACTGCAAGGAAAATAACCTACTTACTGTTGATGCGCTCTAACTTCAAGAAAACAGAATTTTATTCATGAGAAGAGGCATAAGAAAATACAAGGTCTTGGGTTCTATTTATAGGACATAGAAACCCTAGGGCTACAGCTGATTCGCATGTCTACAATTACAAATATACCCCAAGAAAATTTTTTCCAAAGCCGCCACAAATTATAGTAAAATTTCCTGCGCACTAGGGTTCCAAATAGCCGCGGAACCGCGGCATGGGCGCTCTTGGGCCGCGGTTCCGCGGCCCAATGATGGGATCATCATGTGATTTTTCTTGGGCTTGGTTTGGTTCTTCTGGGCTTCTTGTTTCTTTATTTATTTTTCCATTTGGGCTTCTGCAGTGACTCCAGAACTTCAGTGAACACTTATACCGATCCCTTAACCGTTTGCCATGACAATTTGGATCTTGCGTCGCCTTGTTGATGGTGAACCGTTCTTCTGCTGAGCTTTACTAAGATCTTCCTATTTGTTGGTCAAAAATCCTTCTTTTGTGTCGTCTTTTGTGTTTTTCACTGTTTTCGCGCCAAGAACCTGTAACCTGTAACATGTAGCAGACATGGGTCAAAAGCACCTGTTTTTATTGTAAAATGCATAAGAATGGGGAATACAAAATGCAATATTATGTTATGAACAGCGCCCCGGCCGTCTTTCCGAGGCCAAAATGCGGAATCAAAACTTTTCTATAAACTAGAAACCGGCGCTACCGAGGACTATAGACCCGGATCGGACCATTAACCTACTACTAGCTAACTGGAGAAAGGGTAGAGAGCTATACCGAGCGGTCCGTGTCCTTCGGTCTTCGGACACCATCCCGATCTCCCCGCGGCATCTCTGGTCTCGATCTCCTCGTCGGAAAGTGCACCACATCACCGAGTCCTTTTTTACGGGCTCCCACCTCTGAACCGAGGCGACTCGGACACGAAGTTGGCTAGTCGACGTGTCCAAGATTGCAGTAGACTAAGTGTAGAACGCTTTATCTCAAGGGGTTAATGGTTGCCATTTTGATGTAGAGGAAAAATGATCAAGAGGAATGAGCATGAGGATTTTTTCTTTTTCAATGAAAATGAACCAAAACTCCTCAAACCAAAAAAATGAATCTCCCTCCCTACACAATAGTGGCCCGCCATCATAAAGGAAGAGGGGGAGGTGAGCACAAACAAGGTGGGGTGAGCATAAGAGAAAAGAGTGGGTGATGATGAGCAATCATGATCACCACAAAGTCTCATCCTAATCCCATCACAAAAAGCAAGTCATGATGAACAAAAGGAAGTCAAAGGATGCTAGTGTAAGTCCTCGTTGCCCACCCCGGTGCTTGCGGGGAGGCGGAAACGGTATAAAAATCGGATTTTTATCGAACTAGGCAACATGGACTATCAAAAGGAGGATCTTTGCTAAACAAAAACTAACTACAAAGCTAACTAGTTTTAGCTATATGGAAAAGAGGTTATACCTAGGGCTTTATGTCCTTCTCTCCTTGCTCTTTGGAGTGAAAGAAAGTAATCTCCTTGTCGCCTTCTCTAGTCGAAGAAGGATCCACCCGAGAGCCTCAACCTTTGGCTTCAACTTCAAGTTAGAAGTAACTAAGATGCTTGGAGCGCTAATCCTAGAACCTTAGAAAAGAGTAGAGAGTATTTTAGAGTGATTTATCTCAAGCTCAAGTGTTTCTCAACTCATGAGAGGGGAGAGCTAGAGAGAGAGGAAGAAGAGGAGAGAGAACTAATATGATAGAATGAAATGAAAAATGAACCATTCTCACATATATGTGTGAATTATGAAATTAGATAATTAGCTAAGATAATTGTCATGGTTAATCAAGACTTGACCATTATCATTTCACATTAAATGCAAATTGCAAGGATCAAAGAGCATCTTTCATATGGAATGATGATGGTCAACATGTCAACTTAGGTCAACAAGTCAAGTATGGTCAAATGGTCAACAACCCTAACCATGCACAATTATATTTAACTAATATCATTTAATCATAATTCTCACATAAGCATTAGGTTAAGAAAATGACAATGGTCATTAACCCTAATCAAAGTCCTCTCCCTCTGTCTCAGTCAACTGTGCATACGCACCCGTATCCGTGATCCGAGGAACACGAATACAATGAGATAAAACCAATCCTAAATCATATACTAGGATCCGGCTTAAACCAAAGTCCGCTAGTATAAGCTATCCGGACAGCAAACGTGCACAAGTGCGCGGATGTGAACGAACCCTGTCGCAAAACCATGCGACCTCTACTCATTTTTCCTATAGGCGAATTGTTAGTGTATATGCGCTAGAGGCCATTACTGTATCATACTAGTTTGTATATTACTTAATGGAAGCTTGGGATATTCACCTTGTATAAACAATCTTGCTCAATATAGTAGTATGCTACTTGGTTTGTTTCTACTTCAATGTGTACATGTGTTTATTTTAGTATATCACCTATACGCATTAGTGGAGCCCTTAGGATCTTTGTTTGATTACCAGCGTTGTGATGGCAATCACACTAGTGGGGGCTGGGTAATCTGTAAGCACATCCTTATACAGGTCCCTAGTCGCAGGACTATCGAGACAGGGCATCGATACTCCGGAGTAGACTAGCGTATGCGCTTCTCATCCCAGTATGGGAGATGGTCTGTCCTACAGCCATCAGTACGTCGTACTGGAGATAGTATACGGGTGCTCGTTGGGTTACGAGTACACTGGACAGGACTCGTCGGGAACTGACAGGTTGGTATTATACCTATCGTCAGTTATCAGTTCCCAGGTGACATGAGTACAGCTTAGTCCGCTGACTTGACACTGGCACTTCGCCTCGAGTGTGTTCCCACTGCACTTTGATCACTACCCTACCACGGCTCAAAGGAGTCGTGCAAACAGGTAATGGTTGGGTGCAGTCCCGAAGCACTTGGAGGCAGTGACGGTTAGACAGGATTCGTCTCTCCCGGTATTGGGGGTTGACATCGCGTTGTGTCTAGGAGAGCCATTACACGAGTAGTCCCTGGCCAGGGCAAGCGAGATATACTGGTAGGCTTCCAGTGTTATCTCAGTGTGTTTTGGGCTTCACTCCGACACGACTTGTACCGCTATTTGGGGACTGACGTTTACCGCCCCCTAGGCCCGATATGCGATGTATCAGACGAACAGACCGGACTGTACGGAGAATGTCACATTCAGACTCAGTAGGAGTTCAGATGGGTTTTACCTCGTCAGTCTTCTTATCGGCATCTACCTGGGGACCGTTACACACAGCTAGTGCCGCTTGCGGTCTGTGGTTAAACCCACTGCCAGCGTAGTGTCGAGTCTTTAGAGTCCCACACAGAGGGCTATTCGCCTCTGGGCAAAACTGAGTAGAGGTCGCATGGTTTTGCGGCAGGGTTCGTTCTCATCCGCGCACTTGTGCACGTTTGGAGTCCGGACGGTTTATACTAGCAGGCTCTGGTTTGAGCCAGATACTGGTATATGTTTTGGGGTTGCTTTTATCTCTCAGTATTCTTGTTCCTCGGAACGAGAATGCAGGTGTGTATGCACAGTTGTTTGAGGCGGAGGAAGAGGTCTTTCATTAGGGTTTCGGAACGGGTGCGTATGCACAGTTGACAGTCGTCTTTTTCCAAACCCTAATGGATTTATGAAATATCAATTAATAATAGTAATTAAATGAAATTGTGTCATGGTTGGTTTTGTTGACTTGTTGACCATGGTTGACTTGTTGACCATGGTTGAATGTTTGACCATCATCATTACTTTGCAAGGATACTCCTTGATTCTAGCTTACATTCATTTAATGAAGTGATGATAGTGGTCATTCCGAAAACAACCATCAACTATTTCATTTTGAATTATTATTATTAATTAGATAATTCTTTTTCCTTTTGTTATGGTTGCAAAAGGAAATTGAGCTCATTCTATCATATTCATTCTCTCTCCTCACTTCATCTTCTTCTTCCTCAAGCTCAAGGAGAATCCTTCTCATGTGTTGAGAATCCCTCTCCTTGAAAGAGAAACACCCCATAGATACTCTCTACTCTCTCTAGGTTTCAAGGTTTAGCAAGCCGGAGATCCTAGTTCACTCTAAGTTCGAGAAAGAGCCCGAAGGTTGAACCCTCAAGTGGATCCATCTTTGACGGAAGAAGGCTACGAGGAAAGAACCATCAACCTCTACTAGGTTTCAAGAAGAAGGAGTTCAAGTTAGGTATAACCACTTTGCCGAGTAGTTAACTCTCCTTTGCATGTTTGCTAGTTTAGTTTAGACACGATCCCGACCTGGTTTAGTCCATGTTGCCCCATGCGCCAAAAATTTGATTTTTATACCGTTTCCGCCTCCCCGTAAGAACCGGGGATCACAACATGGACTTACAGTGGTATCAGAGCCTAACTAAACATAAACTAGCTAGGTAGTGAAGTGTAACGAAGTTCGGAACCGAAAAATCCAAAAACCAAACTTTTCAAAAACCCTTGTTTCTGTTAATTTTTTTTCTGGTCAAAACAAAATTTGTTATTCACCTAAAATCATCTCAGGGTTTTTTAAAGATAACCACCAAAATCGAGCCAGAGATCTGACCAAACGACCGCGTTTCCGCGGCAACAGCAAGTTATGTTGCTGCGGATCCACGGCCGTCTTGTCTCCTCTCTGCCTCGATTTTGGTGCAGTGTATCTCTGGATTGGTTTTAGGATTTTTGAGATATATTATATGTGCCCAAATTTTCCAAAATAGAAATTTGTTTTTGGGGGCCTATAATTCCGTATTTTTCCGAACTTCACTACATTTTGACTATGTTGGTTATATCTGTGATGTTTGTATGTATTGAACGTCGGCTAATCGCTGTAAGTCGATTAGTCGGGGTTATACATCTCTGAGATCTGTGTTTGATTTTGGAATGTGTATATGAATGTGTTGGACTGTCGCGGGTGAATAGCCGAGGTGGATGTGAGATGAGCTTTTGTTTTTCTTTCATTCATTTGTAATATGTAAATTGATGTAATAATATTATTTGTATGGCCGCACAACCGGGTCGGGGTTGTAGCCGTCATTGTATAATTCTTTTTACTGTTTTTGCTCCTAGGATAGACCCATGAAGGGTGCATAAACTACCGGGTACTTGGCGGGTAGTTTGCCGCACCCGTAGGGGTCTTGGGTGGGGTATTTGCTATTCACCGCGACCGTGTAATCCGCTTTTCGTTGCAGGCTCGAACGGATTGCGGATTCCTAGTATATCCAATGTATTCATCTGTGATCTGTAATGTCTATCATTGCTATATATTTATAACTATTTAGGCGTTGCTTATGTTTTACAGCCGCGCTAGCCCAGCCCCCGCTCTGTTGTTAGTTAAGTAACCTAACGGGTGATGACGGGACCCCGTGGCGAATGCGAATGGCATAAGCGTACGTCATATTTTGGTTGTTTTCTGCAATGGTAGGATTAAATGATGGGACGCATTAAAAGAACTAATGCAAGAATATCACGCATTAAAAGAACTAATGCAAGATAATAAACCAAGTTAAAGTCGTTGGAACACTTTCGAAAAACCACTCGGTTCTTTTCAAAACTAACTTTTAAATGCGGAGCTTGAGCCACTCCTTCTAAAAGCTATCTCGTTCCATCGATTATATCAAGTTCACTACGTTCACGGTTTTACCAAAACCATTCGTAGCCCTCCGTCGTTTCACATAAATAGTCAATAGTATTCAAGCTATGTTTGTTGGCCAAAGTCAAGGCATAGTGATTGGTAGCTATTGGTTATTCATGTGCAGCATAGATAGATGCGTTGATTTGGAACAGTCGTACTACCTTGTTGGCCAAAGTCAAGGGTAGGTACGAATGGATTCAAATTAACCTGGAGAATGACGGGCAGAACTTGACATGTGACTTATGATTTGTTGGCCAAACTCAAGGTCATAAGAGCATGGGGCAAAAATCCACATCGGGAGTTTCATAAGTACTGAAACTTGCAAGATTTGCATACCATTTGGAGTGTGATGATTATGGTAGGATTCCTTCATTTTCATCACGCGATGATATTTGGATCCCGATCCTACTTTGAGTATATGCTACTCCTCGGGAAATTTCTCACTAAACGATCAATGCTATAAACCTAGTAGGTGTCCAGAAAGGTGTTAGCGGGGCTACGCCCCCAGGGAAAAGAGGTTCTTAAATTAAGGAACTTCGCGAAAGCGTTGGAAAACCTCCCTCGAACTACCGACACTGGCCTGGCTGAACGGTTAAGCAAGTATTGTGCGGTGGGATTGATCCCGGCTAATTCTTCCTTTGTGGTTTGAGGAGGGATTCGAGAGACAGTGGGAGCCATCCTGTTTAGACAAATTAAAAACCATTCTAAACTTGCAAGAGCATCGTGCTGAGTGTTCCTTCTCTCTCTCCTAATTGCAGCGACCATTCAACATGACTGGACTTAAGTTACTCTTAGATAAAAACATACTGACAGGGCCAAACTACAAAGATTGGCTCAGGAATGTCAAAATGGCAATCACTTACGACAAGCTGGGGTATCTTCTTACCACCAAAGCTCCCCCCGTCGCAGGTCCCACCTCCAGCGTCGCGGATAAGGAAATCCGTAAGACTTGGGAGATTGATTGCGTGAAGGCCAGGTGCCTCGTGCTTGCCTCTATGGACAACGAACATCAGAGGAGGCACGAGAATATAGACTTGGAATCCGTATTTCTTCATACAAAAGAACTGTATGGAGAGCAGTCTCGTATCGCAAGATACGAAGTGTCGAAGAAGTTATTTTCGGCAAAGTTGGCCGTCGGATCATCGGTAGCGGACCACGTGCTTAAGATGATTGGCTACATTGAGGAGCTCGCGGAACTTGGGACCACGTTAGAAAGCGAACTCTATACGGATTTAATTCTCCAGTCCCTTCCATCCACTTACGCCCAGTTTATACTGAACTTCAACTTACAAGAAAAAGAAGTTGAACTTTCAGAACTCCTCAACATGCTGAGGAGCGCAGAGGGCACCCTACAGAAAGGTAGGGAAACACCCGCTTTGTTTGTAGGAGGATCTTCTTCTTCTAGGTCCAAGGCGAAAGCCAAGGGAAAGAGGAAGAAAGCCCCCGCCAAACCAAGGGGCGGTGTTAGTAAAGTGGGTACGAAGGGAAAGGAAAAGGCAACAAAGATAGCGGGGAAGCTTGTGGGAAAGGAAGAATGCTTCTATTGTCACAAGAGTGGACACTGGAAGAAAGATTGCAGGGCTTGGAAAGCCAGGACACAGGAACTGAAGCAGGTTGCGGCTTCAGCTTCAGGTGTGTATGTTATTGAAAACTGTCTTTCGATAAACTCTACTTCCTGGGTATTGGATACCGGATCAGGATCTCATATCTGTAATTCTTTGCAGGCGTTGAGAAACCGTAGGGTTTTGAAGGCAGGTGACATGACCCTCAGAGTTGCGAACGGAGCTAGCATGGATGCTAAAGCCGTAGGGGACTATCACCTGGGAATGTCAGATGGACATGTTTTGGTTTTGCGTAATTGCTTTTTTGTACCCAACGCAACTTGTAATATCATTTCTGTATCTTTGGTTTCTAAAGAAGGTTATGCATTTGCGTTTGTAAGTAATGTTGTAAACATTCACCTTAATCAAGTTCTGATTGGGTCAGGTACACTGAGCAATGGTATATACGTATTAAACCAACCACAGATTTTCAATGTCCAGAATACACACAAAAGAAAGTCTCCAGATATCAATCAGACTTTCTTATGGCATTGTAGACTGGGTCACATCAATGAGAGAAGGTTGACTAAGTTACATATAGAAGGATATTTGGATCCGTTCGAATATCAATCATACGCCACTTGTCAATCCTGTCTCAAAGGAAAGATGACAAAGGCTCCGTTCACTGGACACGGAGTAAGAGCGAGCGAGCTCTTGGGACTCGTACACAGCGACGTGTGCGGTCCAATGTCTACACATGCGCGAAGCGGTTATTCTTACTTCATTACTTTTACGGATGATTTTTCAAGGTACGGTTATGTCTTCTTAATGAAACATAAGTCCGAAGCCTTTGAAAAATTCCAGGAATATAAGAATGAAGTAGAAAAACAAACCGGCAAAAGTATCAAGATTCTAAGATCGGATCGAGGTGGAGAATACTTAAGTGCCGAGTTCCTGAATTACTTAAAAGAGAATGGAATTCTCTCTTAACTTACTCCTCCATACACTCCGCAACACAACGGTGTATCGGAGAGACGGAACCGGACCCTATTGGACATGGTACGGTCCATGATGAGTAATGCTGAGTTACCGCGATCTTTCTGGGGGTATGCGCTAGAATCAGCTGCATACCTTTTGAACCGAGTTCCTACTAAAACTGTGCCCACCACACCATATGAGATGTGGTGTGGAAAGAGGCCCCATCTTAATCACATTAAGACATGGGGATGTCCAGCTTTTGTCAAGAAGCAGGATGCGGACAAGCTCGAGGCACGCTCAGAACAGTGCAAGTTTATGGGATATCCAAAGAACTCCAAGGGATATTTCTTCTACTGTGAAGAGGAACAAAAAGTTCTTGTTTCTCGTCATGCCTACTTCTTGGAAACTGAGTTTTTGGAAAACCAGATAAATGGGAGCACAGTAGAACTGGAAGAAATTCCAGAACCACAAGCTATTACTGAAAGTTTGGTGGAACCAGAGGGTTCAAATGAACAGGACATTCCTACGCCGCTCCGCAGGAGAAGTAGGCAGTCTCATCCGCCCGAGAGATACTACGGTTTTCTCATAGACGGGGATAGAGAGGATTGCATCATAGATTATGATGAGCCTACTAGTTTCCAGCAGGCCGTTCAGAGCGTTGACTCGGTAAAATGGCTGGATGCAATGCGGACCGAAATGGAGTCCATGTACACCAACAAAGTATGGACGTTGGACATTGCTCCAGACGGGGTAAAACCCGTAGGATGCAAGTGGATCTTCAAAAGGAAGATTGGTGTAGATGGACAGGTTGAGACCTATAAAGCTAGACTTGTAGCAAAGGGTTTCCGTCAAAGACCTGGCTTGGACTATGACGAAACCTTTTCTCCAGTGGCTATGCTGAAATCCATTCGGATCCTTCTTGCCATTGCTGCCTTCCACGATTATGAGATTTGGCAGATGGACGTAAAAACCGCTTTTCTAAATGGAAATTTAGAGGAGTGTGTCTATATGGCTCAGCCAGAGGGTTTCATTCAGAGTGGGAGCAGCGGAAAGGTGTGCAAGTTTCTTAAGTCCATCTATGGACTAAAGCAGGCATCGCGGAGTTGGAACATCTGTTTTGATGAGACGGTCAAGGAATTTGGCTTTATCAAAAATCCAGATGAACCATGCATCTATAGTAGATTTGTAGCGAGAACTATAGTATTCCTCGTTTTATACGTGGATGACATTCTCTTAATAGGAAATGACATTCCTATGCTACAATCTGTCAAGGGATTCTTGTCACACAGGTTCTCCATGGAAGACCTGGGTGATGCCTCTTACATCCTGGGGATCCGGATCCATCGTGATAGATCCAAGAGGATATTAGGACTTTCACAGTCCAGGTACATCGACACTATACTGAAGAAATTCAGTATGGAAGATTCCAAGCGCGGTAACCTACCGGCTTGTCACGAGATCACCCTCTCTAAAGAGATGTCTCCCAAGACTGATTTGGAGAGGGATCGCATGTCTATTATACCCTACGCTTCTGCGGTAGGCTCTATAATGTATGCGATGTTGTGTACCAGACCGGATGTAGCTTATGCACTGAGTGTGGTAAGCAGGTATCAGTCAAACCCTGGGGAGAAACACTGGATAGCGGTAAAGAACATTCTCAAGTACCTGAGGAGGACTAAGGAGATGTTCTTGGTGTATGGCGGAAAAGACCTCCAGATCGAGGCTTTTGCTGACTCCAGCTTCCAGAGTGACAAGGATGATTCCAAGTCCATGTCGGGTTTTGTCTTTACCCTCAATGGAGGGGCTGTGTGTTGGAAGAGTTCCAAACAGGAAACCGTTGCAGACTCGACGATGGAAGCGGAATACATCGCTGCATCTGATGCCGCAAAAGAAGCTGTCTGGATGAGGAAGTTCTTGAAAGAACTTCAGGTGGTTCCGTCCATTGTTGACCCAATACCTCTGTATTGCGACAACAACGGGGCTATAGCTTTAGCGAAGGAACCCAGGTCCCATCAGAGATCCAGGCACATCTTGAGGCGGTATCACCTGATCAGGGAGATCGTGGATCGCAAGGAGATCGAGGTTCGGAGGGTTGCTTCAGAAGAAAACACTGCAGATCCATTCACCAAGGCACTGCCCCAGACTCAGTTCGAGCGGCTGATCGAGATGATAGGTCTTCGATACGCCAGTACATGGCCTTAGTGCAAGTGGGAGATTGTTAGTGTATATGCCCTAGAGGCCATTACTGTATCATACTAGTTTGTATATTACTTAATGGAAGCTTGGGATATTCACCTTGTATAAACAATCTTGCTCAATATAGTAGTATGCTACTTGGTTTGTTTCTACTTCAATGTGTACATGTGTTTATTTTAGTATATCACCTATACGCATTAGTGGAGCCCTTAGGATCTTTGCTTGATTACCAGCGTTGTGATGGCAATCACACTAGTGGGGGCTGGGTAATCTGTAAGCACATCCTTATACAGGTCCCTAGTCGCAGGACTATCGAGACAGGGCATCGATACTCCGGAGTAGACTAGCGTATGCGCTTCTCATACCAGTGTGGGAGATGGACTGTCCCACAGCCATCGGTACGTCGTACTGGAGATAGTATACGGGTGCTCGTTGGGTTACGAGTATACTGGACAGGACTCGTCGGGAACTGACAGGTTGGTATTATACCTATCGTCAGTTATCAGTTCCCAGGTGACATGAGTACAGCTTTGTCCTCTGACTTGACACTGGCACTTCGCCTCGAGTGTGTTCCCACTGCACTTTGATCACTACCCTACCACGGCTCAAAGGAGTCGTGCAAACAGGTAATGGTTGGGTGCAGTCCCGAAGCACTTGGAGGCAGTGACGGTTAGACAGGATTCGTCTCTCCCGGTATTGGGGGTTGACATCGCGCTGTGTCTAGGAGAGCCATTACACGAGTAGTCCCTGGCCAGGGCAAGCGAGATATACTGGTAGGCTTCCAGTGTTATCTCAGTGTGTTTTGGGCTTCACTCCGACACGACTTGTACCGCTATTTGGGGACTGACGTTTATCGCCCCTAGGCCCGACATGCGATGTATCAGACGAACAGACCGGACTGTACGGAGAATGTCACGTTCAGACTCAGTAGGAGTTCAGATGGGTTTTACCTCGTCAGTCTTCTTATCGGCATCTACCTGGGGACCGTTACGCACAGCTAGTGCCGCTTGCGGTCTGTGGTTAAACCCACTGCCAGCGTAGTGTCGAGTCTTTAGAGTCCCACACAGAGGGCTATTCGCCTCAGGGCAAAACTGAGTAGAGGTCGCATGGTTTTGCGGCAGGGTTCGTTCTCATCCGCGCACTTGTGCACGTTTGGAGTCCGGACGGTTTATACTAGCAGGCTCTGGTTTGAGCCAGATACTGGTATATGTTTTGGGGTTGCTTTTATCTCTCAGTATTCTTGTTCCTCGGAAAGAGAATGCAGGTGTGTATGCACAGTTGTTTGAGGCGGAGGAAGAGGTCTTTCATTAGGGTTTCGGAACGGGTGCGTATGCACAGTTGACAGTCGTCTTTTTCCAAACCCTAATGGATTTATGAAATATCAATTAATAATAGTAATTAAATGAAATTGTGTCATAGTTGGTTTTGTTGACTTGTTGACCATGGTTGACTTGTTGACCATGGTTGAATGTTTGACCATCATCATTACTTTGCAAGGATGCTCCTTGATTCTAGCTTACATTCATTTAATGAAGTGATGATAGTGGTCATTCCAAAAACAACCATCAACTATTTTATTTTGAATTATTATTATTAATTAGATAATTCTTTTTCCTTTTGTTATGGTTGCAAAAGGAAATTGAGCTCATTCTATCATATTCATTCTCTCTCCTCACTTCATCTTCTTCTTCCTCAAGCTCAAGGAGAATCTTTCTCATGTGTTGAGAATCCCTCTCCTTGAAAGAGAAACACCCCATAGATACTCTCTACTCTCTCTAGAGTTCAAGGTTTAGCAAGCCGGAGATCCTAGTTCACTCTAAGTTCGAGAAAGAGCCCGAAGGTTGAACCCTCAGGTGGATCCATCTTTGACGGAAGAAGGCTACGAGGAAAGAACCATCAACCTCTACTAGGTTTCAAGAAGAAGGAGTTCAAGTTAGGTATAACCACTTTGCCGAGTAGTTAACTCTCCTTTGCATGTTTGCTAGTTTAGTTTAGACACGATCCCGACCTGGTTTAGTCCATGTTGCCCCATGCGCCAAAAATTTGATTTTTATACCGTTTCCGCCTCCCCGTAAGAACCGGGGGTCGCAACGTGGACTTACACGAATAACTCTCTGTATGGGACTCTAAAGACTCAACACTACGCTGGCAGTGAGTTTAACCACAGACCGCAAGCGGCACTAGCTGTACGTAATGGTCCCCAGGTAGATGCCGATAAGAAGACTGACGAGGTGAACCCATCTGAATTCCTACTGAGCCTGAATCTGACAGTCTCCGTACAGTCCGGTCTGTTCGTCTGATACATCGCATGGCGGGCCTAGGGAGGCGGTAAACGTCAGTCCCCTAATAGCGGTACAAGTCGTGTCGGAGTGTAGCCCAGAACAACCTGAGATAACACTGGAAACCTATCAGTATATCTCGCTTGCCCTGGCCAGGGAATACTTGTGTAATGGCTCTCTTAGACACTGCACGATGTCAACCCCCAATACCGGGAGAGACGAATCCTGTCTAACCGTCACTGGCTCTAAGTGCTTCGGGACTGCACCCAAAAACTACCTGTTTGCAAGACTCTTTTGAGCCGTGGTAGGGTAGTAATCAAAGTGCAGTGGGAACACACTCGAGGCGAAGCGACAGTGTCAAGTCAGCGGACTAAGCTGTACTCATGTCACCTGGGAACTGATAACTGACGATAGGTATAATACCAACCAACAGTTCCCGACGAGTCCTGTCCAGTGTACACGTAATCCAACGAGCACTCGCATACTCTCTCAAGTACGACGTACTGACGGCTGTGGGACAGGCCGTCTCCCGTGCTGGGATGAGAAGCGCATACGCTAGTCTACTCCGGAGTATCGATGCCCTGTCTCGATAATCCCACGACCAGGGACGGGTAAATAAGGATGTGCTTGTAGATTACCCAGCCCCTACGAGTGTGACTGCCATCACAACGCTGGTAATCAAGCAAAGAACCTAAGGGCTCCACTAATGCGTATAGGTGATATAATAAAGAAACACATGTACACATTAAAGCAGAGACAAACCAAGTAGCATACTACCATTTCGAGCAAGATTGTCTATACAACTGTGAATATCCTAAGCTTCCATCAAGTAATATACATACTAGTATGATACAGTAATGGCCTCTAGGGCATATACACTAACAATCTCCCACTTGCACTAAGGCCATGTTTTGGCGTATCGAAAACCTATCATCTCGATCAGCCGCTCGAACTGAGTCTGGGGTAAGGCCTTCGTGAATGGATCTACAGTGTTATCTTCTGAAGCAACCCTCCGAACCTCGATCTCCTGGCGATCCACGATCTCCCTGATCAGGTGAAACCGCCTCAAGATGTGTCTGGATTTCTGATGGGACCCGGGTTCCTTCGCTAAAGCTATAGCCCCGTTGTTGTCGCAATACAGAGGTATTGGATCAACAATGGACGGAACCACCTGAAGTTCTTTCAAGAACTTCCTCATCCAGACGGCTTCTTTTGCGGCATCAGATGCAGCGATATATTCCGCTTCCATAGTCGAGTCAGAAACGGTTTCCTGTTTGGAACTCTTCCAACACACCGCCCCTCCATTGAGGGTAAAGACAAAACCCGACATGGACTTGGAATCATCCTTGTCACTCTGGAAGCTGGAGTCAGCAAAGGCCTCAATCTGGAGGTCTTTTCCGCCATACACCAAGAACATCTCCTTAGTCCTTCTCAGGTACTTGAGAATGTTTTTTACCGCTATCCAATGTTTCTCCCCAGGGTTTGACTGATACCTTCTTACCACACTCAGTGCATAAGCCACATCTGGTCTGGTACACAACATTGCATACATTATAGAGCCTACCGCAGAAGCGTAGGGTATAATAGACATGCGATCCCTCTCCAAATCAGTCTTGGGAGACATCTCTTTGGAGAGGGTGATCCCGTGACAAGCCGGTAGATTACCGCGCTTGAAATCTTCCATACTGAATCTTTTCAGTATGGTGTCGATGTACCTGGACTGTGAGAGTCCTAATATCCTCTTGGATCTGTCACGGTAGATCCGGATCCCCAGAATGTATGAGGCATCACCCAGGTCTTTCATGGAGAACCTGTGTGACAAGAACCTTTTGACAGATTGTAGCATAGTAATGTCATTTCCTATTAAGAGAATGTCATCCACGTATAAAACGAAGAATACTACAGTTCTCGCTACAAATCTACTATAGATGCATGGTTCATCTGGATTTTTGATAAAGCCAAATTCCTTGACCGTCTCATCAAAACAGATGTTCCAACTCCGCGATACCTGCTTTAGTCCATAAATGGACTTGAGCAACTTGCACACCTTTCCGCTGCTCCCACTCTGAATGAAACCCTCCGGCTGGTCCATATAGAGACACTCCTCTAAATTTCCATTTAGAAAAGCAGTCTTTACGTCCATCTGCCAAATCTTATAATCATGGAAGGCAGCAATGGCAAGAAGGATCCGAATGGATTTCAGCATAGCTACTGGAGAAAAGGTTTCGTCATAGTCCAAACCAGGTCTTTGACGAAAACCCTTTGCAACAAGTCTAGATTTATAGGTCTCGACCTGTCCATCTGCACCAATCTTCCTTTTGAAGATCCACTTGCATCCTACGGGTTTTACCCCATCTGGAGCAATGTCCAACGTCCATACTTTGTTGGTGTACATGGACTCCATTTCGGTCCGCATTGCATCCAGCCATTTTACCGAGTCAACGCTCTGAATGGCTTGCTGGAAGCTAGTAGGCTCATCACAATCAATGATGCAATCCTCTCTATCCCCGTCTATGAGAAAACCGTAGTATCTCTCGGGCGGATGAGACTGCCTACTACTCCTGCGGAGCGGCGTAGGAATGTCCTGATCTTTCGAACCCTCTGGTTCTACTAAGCTTTCAGTAATAGCTTGTGGTTCTGGAATTTCTTCCAGTTCTATTGCGCTCCCACTAATTTCCTTTTCCAAGAACTGGTGTTCTAGAAAGTGGGCATTACGAGAAACAAAGACCTTTTGTTCCTCTGCGTGGTAGAAATAATACCCCCTGGTGTTCTTTGGGTATCCCACAAACTTGCACAGTACTGAGCGTGCTTCGAATTTGTCCGCTTGCTGCTTTTTGACAAAAGCTGGACATCCCAGATCTTCAGATATTGAAGATAGGGTTTCTTCCAACTCCATAACTCATATGGTGTGGTAGGCACAGTCTTAGTTGGAACTCGGTTCAAAAGGTATGCGGCTAATTCTACCGCATATTCCCAGAATGATCGCGGTAACTCAGCGTTACTCATCATGGACCGTACCATATCCAATAGGGTTCGGTTCCGTCTCTCCGATACACCGTTATGTTGCGGAGTGTATGGAGGAGTAAGTTGAGAGAGAATTCCATTCTCTTTTAGGTAATCCAGGAACTCGGCACTTAAGTATTCTCCATCTCGATCAGATCTCAGTGCCTTGATACTTTTGTCTGTTTGTTTTTCTACTTCATTCTTGTATTCCTGGAACTTTTCAATGGCTTCAGATTTATGCTTCATTAAGAAGACATGTCCGAACCTTGAAAAATCATCCGTAAAAGTAATGAAGTAAGAATAACCGCTTTGCGCATGTGTAGACATTGGACCGCACACGTCGCTGTGTACGAGTCCCAAGAGCTCGCTCGCTCTTACTCCGTGTCCAGTGAACGGAGTCTTTGTCATCTTTCCTTTGAGACAGGATTGACAAGTTGCATACGATTGATATTCAAACGGATCCAAATATCCTTCTGTATGTAACTTCGTCAACCTTCTCTCATTAATGTGACCGAGTCTACAATGCCATAAGAAAGCCTCATTGATTCAGGAGACTTTATTTTGTGTATTCTGGACATTCAAAATCTGTGGTTGGTTTAATACGTATATACCGTTGTTTAATGCACCTAACCCAATCAAAACTTGACTAAGGTGAATGTTCATAACATTACTTACAAATGCAAATTCATAACCTTCTTTAGATAATAAAGATACAGAAATGATATTACAAGTTGCATTGGGTACAAAAAAGCAATTACGTAAGAATAAAACATGTCCATCTGACATTCCCAGGTGATAGTCCCCCACGGCCTCAGCATCCATGCTAGCTCCGTTTGCAACTTTGAGGGTCATGTCACCTGCCTTCAAAAACCTACGCTTTATCAACCCCTGCAAAAAATTACAGATATGAGATCCTGATCCGGCAACCAATACCCAGGAAGTAGAGTTTATTGATAGACAGTTTTCAATAACATACACACCTGAAGCTGAAGCCGCAACTTGCTTCAGATCCTGTGTTCTGGCCTTCCAAGCCCTGCAATCTTTCTTCCAGTGTCCACTCTTGTGACGGTAAAAGCACTCTTCTTTCCCCATAAGCTTCCCCGCTACCTTTGTTGCTTTTGCCTTTCCCTTCGTATCCACTTTACTAACATTGCCCCTTGGTTTGGCGGGTGCTTTCTTCTTCTTTCCCTTGGCTTTCGCCCTGGACTTAGAAGAAGAAGATCCTCCTACAAACAAAGAAGATGTTTCCCTACCTTTCTGTAGGGTGCCCTCTGCACTTCTCAGCATATTGAGGAGCTCTGAAAGTTCAACTTCCTTTTCCTGTAAGTTGAAGTTCAGGATGAACTGGGCGTAAGTGGAAGGAAGGGACTGGAGAATCAAGTCCGTATAGAGCTCATTCTCCAACGTGGTCCCAAGTTCAGCGAGCTCCTCTATATAGCCAATCATCTTAAGCACGTGTTCCCCTACCGATGATCCGACGGCCAATCTTGCCAAAAACAACTTCTTCGACACTTCGTATCTGGCGATACGGATTGCTCTCCATACATTTCTTTTGTATGGAGAAATATGGATTCGAGGTCCATATTCTGGTGCCTCCTCTGATGTTTATTGTCCATAGAGGCAAGCACGAGGAACTTGGCCTTCGCGCAGTCGATTTCCCAGGTCTTATGGATTTCCCTATCTACGACACTGTTTTTGGGACCTGGGACAGGTTGAGCTTTGGTGGTAAGAAGATACCCCAACTTGTCATAAGTGATTGCCTTTTTGATATTCCTGAGCCAATCTTTGTAGTTTGGCCCTGTCAATATATTTTTATCCAGTAATAACTTAAGTCCGGTCATGTTAAATGGTCGCTGCAATTAGGAGAGAGAAAAGAAACACTTTAGCATGATACTCTTGCAAGTTTAGAGTGGTTTTTAATTTGTCTAAATAGGATGGCTCCCACTGTCTCTTGAATCCCTCCTCAAACCATAAAGGAAGAATTAGTCGGGATCAATCTCACCGTACAATACTTGCTTAACCGTTCAGCCAGGCCAGTGTCGGTACTTCGAGGGAGGTTTTCCAACGCTTTCGCCAAGTTCCTTAATTAAGTAACCTCTTTTCCCTGTGGGCGTATCCCCGCTAACACCTTTCTAGACACCTACTAGGTTTATAGCATTGATCGTTAAGTGAGAAATTTCCTGAGGAGTAGCATATACTCACAGTAAGATCGGGATCCAAATATCATCGCGTGATAAAACTGAAGGAATCCTACCAGAATCATCACACTCCAAATGGTATGCAGCGCTAGTAAGTTTCAGTACTTATGAAACTCTCGATATGGATTTTTGCCCTATGCTCATATGACCTTAGCGTGAGGTCAAAATGTCATAAGTCACAAGTCAAGTTCTTCCCATCATTATCCAGGTTAATTTGAACCCACCCGTACCTACCCTTGACGTAGGCCAAAATGGCAGTACGACTGTCTCAAATCAACGCAGTCTATCTATGCAACAGATAAATATCCGGCAGCTACCAATCACTATGCCTTGGCGTGAGGTCAAAATACATAGCATGAATACTACCGAATATTTAACTAAAATGATGGAGGGCTACGAATGGTTTTGGAGAAACCGTGAACGTAGTGAACTTGATATAATCGATGGAACGAGATAGCTTTTAAAAGGAGTGGTTCAAGCTCCGCATTTAAAAATTGGTTTTTGAAAAGAACCGAGTGGTTTTCAAAGTGTTCCAACGACTTTTACTTTGTTTATTTTCTTGCATTAATTTAAGTGTGTCCCATCATTTAATCCTACCATTGCAGAAAATAACCAAAATATGGTGTACGCTTATGCCATCCGCATTCGCCACGGGGTCCCGTCATCACCCGTTAGGTTACTTAACTAACGACAGAGCGGGAGCTGGACTAGCGCGGATGCAAAACATAAGCAACACCTAAATAAATATCATATATAGATATATAGCAATGATAGTCAATCCAGATCACAGATGAACACTTTGGATATACTAGGAATCCGCGATTCGTTCGAGCCTGCAATGAAAAACGGATTACACAGTCGTGATGAATAGCCAATACCCCACCCAAGACCCCTATGGGTGCGGCAAACTACCCGCCAAGTATCCGAAGCGAAGCAACCTCCCTCAACGACGTGAGTAGGCCACTCGGCACTTCGAGATACCCGGTAGTTTGTGCACCCCACCATGGGTCTATCCTAGGAGCAAAAATAGTAAAAAGAAATTATACAATGACGGCTACAACCCCGACCCGGTTGTGCGGCCAAACAAATAATATTACATCAATTTACATATTACATGAATGAAAGAAAAAAGAAACTCTCATCTCGCATCCACCCCGGCTATTCATCCGCGACAATCCACCGAGTTCATATACACAAACCAACAAGCATTACAGATCACAGATATGTATAACCCCCACTAATCGACGTATAGCGATTAGCAGACGTTCAATACATATAAACATCACAGATATAACCCTTTAGTCAAAGTATAGGGAAGTTCGATCAAAAATACGGATTTATAACCACCCCAAATACAAATTTCTTTTCTGGAAAATCTGGGCAGAAATAAAATATCTTAAAAATCCCAAAACCTTAACAGAAGAACACTGTACCAAACTCGGTCCAGAACCGAGTCAACTCGGCAGCGGTTCCGCGGCAAGAAGCATGTTCTTGCCGCGGAAACGCGGCGCTTTGAACTGTTCACTAGATCGTCTTTGGTGAGTTTCTTAACAAAACCCTGAGCCGATTTTTGAAATATGATTTATTATTTTTAGAGCAGAAAAAAAATCAACAGAAACTTAGGGTTTTGAAAAACTAATTTTACGATTTTTACCGATCGAACTTCTATACACTTTACTAACTAGCTAGTTTATGTTTAGTTAGGCTCTGATACCACTGTAAGTCTACGTTGCCCACCCCGGTGCTTGCAGGGAGGCAGAAACGGTATAAAAATCGGATTTTTATCGAACTAGGCAACATGGACTATCAAAAGGAGGATCTTTGCTAAACAAAAACTAACTACAAAGCTAACTAGTTTTAGCTACATGGAAAAGAGGTTATACCTAGGGCTTTATGTCCTTCTCTCCTTGCTCCTTGGAGTGAAAGAAAGTAATCTCCTTGTCGCCTTCTCTAGTCGAAGAAGGATCCACCCGAGAGCCTCAACCTTTGGCTTCAACTTCAAACTAGAAGTAACTAAGATGCTTGGAGTGCTAATCCTAGATCCTTAGAAAAGAGTAGAGAGTATTTTAGAGTGATTTATCTGAAGCTCAAGTGTTTCTCAACTCATGAGAGGGGAGAGCTAGAGAGAGAGGAAGAGGAGGAGAGAGAACTAATATGATAGAATGAAATGAAAAATGAACCATTCTCACATATATGTGTGAGTTATGAAATTAGATAATTAGCTAAGATAATTGTCATGGTTAATCAAGACTTGACCATTATCATTTCACATTAAATTCAAATTGCAAGGATCAAAGAGCATCTTTCATATGGAATGATGATGGTCAACATGTCAACCTAGGTCAACAAGTCAAGTATGGTCAAATGGTCAACAACCCTAACCATGCACAATTATATTTAACTAATATCAATTAATCAAAATTCTCACATAAGCATTAGGGTTAAGAAAATGATAATGGACATTAACCCTAATCAAAGTCCTTTCCCTCTGTTTCAGTCAACTGTGCATACGCACCCGTATCCTGTAAGTCGATGTACAACACCCCACGACTAGCGGGGAGGCGGAAATATGAAAAACGATCTTGTTGTTTGCTTAAACATCGACTAACCGCATAAATCGAAGCTAAACGATAACTAACAACTAACATAGGAGTTCTAAACTACTATGTGAAGTGATTATACCTGTAGAACCGTGTCCTTCGTCTTTACGAACTCCACCTCCTCCTCGACCTTCTCCAAGTAGTAGACAATCCACCACGAGAGCTTTACTCCAAGCTTTGCCTCTAAACTTGTGGCAACTAGGTTTCTTTAAGTGCTAATCAAAGTACCTAGATGATATAGAGTGAGGGTTATGGATTAAGTAGTCTAACTAATCCTTGTACTCAACACATGAGAGGGGAGGATTAGGGTTTGAAGAGAGGAAGCTTGAGGAGAGAAAAGGTGAGAAGACAAAATTGATATGAGAAAATGAGCTATCATAATATATATGAAGCATTAAGATTTATCAATAAAAGAAAAACAAATGATGAATAATCATGCTTCATAAATATCTAATGGTGATTCATTACCATGAGTCATTAAGCATTTATGATGCATTAATGACATGGATGAATCACTCATATGACTCACTAATTTCATTCAATGTATATGCCACCTTAACCTCCTTAGTCACCATCTTCTAGAAGCTTCTCGCGCAATTACGAGAACGCCCTTCCTATCCGCGAAAACGCGGAAAAACTTTAGACTGTATAAATCCAATAACCGGATACTAGTAACTGGCTTAAACCAAAGCCGACTAGTAAAATCTGTCCGAAAGTCGTACGTGCGTAAACACACGTATGCGTCCGAACCCTTGTCGTAAAACCATACGACCTCTATATCGTTTCGCCTGGAGTAGGGAAACTCTCTGTGTGGGACTCTAGAGACTCGACTACTACGCTGGCAGTGGGTCTAACCACAGACCGCAAGTGGCACTAGCTGTACGTAACGGTCCCCAGGTAGATGTCGATAAGAAGGCCGATGAGGAAACCCATCCGAACTCCTACTGAGTCTGATGTGACAATCTCCATACAGTCCGGTCCGTTCGTCTAAGACTATCGCATATCGGGCCTAGGGGGCGGCAAGCGTCAGTCCCCTAATAGCGGTATAAGTCGTGTCAGAGCGAAGCCCATTACACCCTGAGAAACTACTGGAACCTACCAGCAAATATCGCTTGACCTGGCCAGGGACTTTGCGTAATGGCTCTCTGACACAGCACGATATCAACCCCCAATACCAGGAGAGACAAATCCTGTCTAACCGCCACTGCCTCCAAGTGCTCGGGACTGCACCCAACTGCTACCTGTTTGCACGACTCCTTTGAGCCGTGGTAGGGTAGCAATCTAAGAACAGTGGGACACACTCGAGGCGAAGTAGCAGTGTCAAGTCTGCGGACTATGCAGTACTCATGTCACCAGGGAACTGCTCACTGACGACTGGTATAAAACCAACCAACAGTTCCCTGTAAGTTTTGTCCGGTGTATCCGTAACCTAACGAGCACCTGCATACTATCTCCAGTATGACGTACTGACGGCTGTGGGATAGACCATCTCCCCAACTGGGATGAGAAGCGTACACACTAGTCTACTCCGGAGTATCGATGCCCTGTCTCGATAATCCAACGACTAGGGACCTGAATAAGGATGTGCTTGTAGACTACCCAGCCCCCACTAGTGTGACTGCCATCACAACGCAGGTAGTCAAGCAAGATCCTAAGAGCTCTATCAATACGTATACTCACATATTAAGATAGAAAAACCAAGTAGCATACTACCATGTTTAGCAAGACTGTTATATACATGTGAATATCCCAAGCTTCCATTAAGTAATATACAAACTAGTATGATACAGTAATGGCCTTCTAGGGCATAAACACTAACAATCTCCCACTTGCACTAGGGCCATGTACTGGCGTATCAAAGACCGATGATCTCGAGTAGCCTCTCGAACTGAATCTGAGGTAGGGCCTTAGAAAATGGATCAGCAATGTTATCCTCTGTATTTACTCTCTTTACCTCGATCTCCCGGCGATCTACGATCTCCCTGATCAGGTGATACCGCCTTAAGATGTGTCTGGACTTCTGATGGTACCTGGGTTCCTTCGCTAAAGCTATAGCGCCGTTGTTGTCGCAATACAGAGGTATTGGACCAACATTGGTAGGAACCACCTGAAGTTCTGTGAGGAACTTCTTCATCCAGACAGCTTCTTTTGCGGCATCGCAAGCAGCTATGTACTCCGCTTCCATCGTTGAGTCAGCAAAGGTGTCCTGCTTGGAACTCTTCCAACAGACCCCCTCCATTGAGGGTAAAGACATAACCCGACATGGACTTGGAGTCATCCTTGTCACTCTGGAAGCCGGAATCAGCATAGGCCTCCATCTTGAGGTCCTTTCCGCCGTAAACCAAGAACATCTCCTTAGTCATCCTCAGGTACTTGAGAATGTTCTTTACTGCTATCCAGTGATTCTCCCCTGGGTTTGCCTGATACCGGCTTACAACGCTCAATGCGTATGCTACATCTGGTCTGGTACATATCATCGCATACATTATAGAGCCTACCGCAGAAGCGTAGGGTATAATCGACATGCGTTCCCTTTCCAAATCAGTCATGGGAGACATCTCTTTGGAGAGGGTGATTCCGTGACAAGCCGGTAGGTTACCGCGCTTAGAATCTTCCACACTGAATCTTTTCAATATGGTGTCTATGTACCTGGATTGTGAAAGTCCCAACATCCTCTTTGATCTATCACGATAGATCTGGATCCCCAGAATGCAGGTGGCATCACCCAGGTCCTTCATGGAGAATTTCTGTGACAAGAATCTTTTGACTGACTGTAGTATAGGAATATCATTTCCTATTAGGAGAATGTCATCCACGTACAAGACGAGAAATACAACAACTCTCCCTACAATCTTACTGTATATGCATGGTTCATCTGGATTTTTGATAAAGTCGAATTCTTTGACAGTATCATCAAAACAGATGTTCCACCTCCGCGATGCCTGCTTTAGTCCATAAATGGACTTATGCAGCTTGCATACTTTACCGCTGCTCCCACTCTGAATGAATCCCTCTGGCTGATCCATATAGACGCACTCTTCTAAATTTCCATTTAGAAAGGCCGTCTTTACGTCCATCTGCCAGATCTCATAATCGTGAAAGGCAGCAATAGCAAGAAGGACCCGAATGGATTTCAGCATAGCCACTGGAGAGAAGGTTTCGTCATAGTCCAAACCAGGTCTTTGACGGAAACCCTTTGCAACAAGTCTAGCCTTATAGGTTTCAACCTGTCCATCTACACCAATCTTCTTTCTGAAGATCCACTTGCATCCTACGGGTTTTACCCCATCTGGAGCAGTATCCAAAGTCCATACTTTGTTAGTGTACATGGACTCCATTTCGGTCCGCATTGCATCCAGCCATTTTACCGAGTCACCGCTCTGAATGGCTTGTTGGAAGCTAGTAGGGTCGTCATTATCAATGACGCAATCTTCTCGATCCCCGTCTATGAGAAAACCGTAGTATCTCTCGGGCGGATGAGACTGCCTACTACTTCTGCGGATAGGCGCTGGTATGTCCCTTTCTTCTGAAACTTCTTGTTCTACCAAACTTTCAGTAACAGCTTGTGGTTCTGGAATTTCTTCCAGTTCTACTGCGCTCCCACTCTTCTGATTTTCTAAAAATTCAGTTTCTAAGAAGCGGGCATGACGAGAAACAAAAACCTTTTGTTCCTCTGCGTAGTAGAAGCAATATCCCATGGAGTTCTTTGGATATCCCACAAACTTACACTCTACTGAGCGTGCCTCGAGCTTGTCCGGATGCTGCTTTTTTACAAAAGCTGGACATCCCCATGTCTTCAGGTACTGAAGATAGGGTTTCTTCCCACTCCACATCTGATATGGCGTGGTAGGCACAGTCTTGGTTGGAACCTTGTTTAAAAGATATGCCGCTGATTCTAGCGCATAACCCAAGAATGATCGCGGTAACTCAGCCTTACTCATCATGGAACGAACCATATCTAATAGGGTTCGATCCCTCCTTTCCGATACACCGTTGTGTTGTGGTGTGTATGGAGGAGTAAGCTGAGAGAGAATTCCTTTCTCTTTTAAGTAACCCAGGAACTCGGCACTTAAGTATTCACCACCTCGATCAGATCTCAGTGTCTTAATACTTTTGCCTGTTTGGTTTTCCACTTCATTCTTGTATTCTTGGAATTTCTCAAAGGCCTCGGATTTATGCTTCATCAAGAAGATATGTCCATACCTAGAGAAATCATCCGTAAAAGTAATGAAGTAGGAATAACCACCTTGCGCATGTGTAGACATCGGACCGTACACGTCACTGTGTACGAGTCCTAAGAGCTCGCTCGCTCTTACTCCGTGTCCAGAAAACGGAGTCTTTGTCATCTTTCCCATGAGACAAGATTCACAAGTGGCATAAGATTGATATTCAAACGGATTCAAATATCCTTCTCTATGTAACTTCGTTAATCGTGTTTCATTGATGTGACCTAGTCTACAATGCCATAAGAAAGCCTGATTCATTTCTGGAGACTTTCTTTTAAGTGTGTTCTGGACATTGAAAACCTGAGCTTGATTCAATACGTATATACCGCCATCTAATGTACCGGACCCAATCAGAACTTGATTTAGGTGGATGTGAACTACATCGCTTACGAATGTAAAGTCATATCCCTCTCTTGAAAGTGAGGACACCGATATGATATTACAAGTTAAACTAGGTACATACAGACAGTTACGCAGAATCAATATCTGCCCACTTGTCAAACCTAGGCGATATTCTCCCACGGATTCAGCGTCCACGCTCATTCCGTTTGCTACTCTGAGAGACAAATCACCTATCCTTATAACTTTAGGGTTTCTCAAAGCATGTAACGAATTACAGATATGAGATCCTGCTCCGGTATCTAGTACCCAGGAAGTAGAGTTAATTGACAAACAGTTCTCAATTACAAACACACTTGAGGCTGAAGCCACAACATGCTTCGTATCCTGGCTACTGGCTTCCAAAGCCTTGCAATCTTTCTGCCAATGTCCGTTCCCATAACAATAGGAACATCCCTCCTTGCCTACACCAAGTCCCGAAACTTTTGCTCTTTCCTTTCCTTCTACTTTACTGACACTGTATATCGTCTTTGTAGAGGTCTTCTTCTTTTCATCCTTTGCTTTCGCCCTGGATGTAGAAGAAGAAGGTCCCCCATTAAGCAGAGCTTGTGTCTCCCTGGTTTCTTTCAGGGTATAAGTAGAGGGTAGGGACTGTGGAAATAAGTCAGTATATGAACTGTTTCCCAACGTGGTCTCCAGGTCCTTAAGCTCATCAATATAGCTAGTCATCGTAAGGACGTTGTCCCTTACAGATGACCCGTTAGCCGACCTCGCTTGAATTAATTCGTTCGAGGCCTCATATATTGCGATACAAGATTGCTCTCCATATAAATCTTTGTTATGGAGAAAGTGGAAACTGAGTCCATCTTCTCGTGCTACTTCTGGTATATACCATCAACTGAAGCCAACACGAGGCACTTGGCTTTCGCTTTATTCTTTTCCTTTGTCTGACGGATATCCATATCCGCGACGGTGGAAACTGGACCTGGGACGGCGGGATCTTGAGTAGTAATAGGGTGGTCAGCTTGTCATAGGCAATGGTCATCTGGACAGACCTTTGCCAGTCATATAAGTTAGATTCAGTCAACTTGTTATCTAGATGTAACCTAGTCATGGTCACAAGGTCGCTGCAATGAGAGAGAGAGAAGAAAACACTTTAGCATGATGCTCTTGCAAGTTTAGATTGGTTTTTAATTTATCTAAACTGGATGGCTCCCATTGTTTCTCGAATCATTCCTCAAACCATAAAAGAAGAATTAGCCAGGACTATTCTCACTGTACAATACTTGCTTAACCGTTCAGCCAGGCTAGTGTCGATACTTCGAGGGAGGTTTTCCAATGCTTTCGCGAAGTTCCTTAATTAAATAACCTCTTTTCTCTGGGGGAGTAACCCCGCTGACACTTTTCTTGACACCTACTTGGTTTATAGCATTGATCGTTAAGTGATGAATCTCCTGATAAGTAGCATATACCCACAGTAGGATCGGGATCCAAATATCATCGTATGATAATGTTGAAGGAATCCTACCAACATTCATCAAACTCCAAATGGTATGCATCTCTTTGCAAATTTCAGTTTCTTTAGAAATTCCCGATATAGATTTTTGCCCCATGTTCTTATGACCTTGACGAAAGCCAACAAATCATAAAACACATGTCAAGTTCTGCCCATCATTATCTTGTTAATTTGAACCCACCCGTATATACCCTTGACGAAAGCCAACAAGGTTATACGACTGTCCCAAACCAACTCATCTATCTATGCAACAAATGAATACCCCAGCAGCTACCAAACACTATGCCTTGACGAAAGCCAACAAACATAGCTTGAATACTACTGACCATCCATAAGAAATGACGGAGGGCTACGACTGGTTTTGGCGAAACCGTGAACGTAGTGAACTTGATATAATCGAAGGAACCTGATAGCTTTTTAAAAGGAGTGGTTAAAGCTCCGCAATAAAAAATTCTGCTCTTTTAAAATAACCGAGTGGTTTCTTTTAAATTGTTCCAACGATTTAACTTTTTGGTTTATTTTCTTTGCATTATAAATAATGCGTCCCATCTTTTAACCTATCATTGTAGAAAACAACGAAAATACAACATCCTCTTATGCCATCCGCATTCGCCACGGGGTCCCGTCATCACTCGTTAGGTTACTTAACTAACGGCAGAGCGGGGGCTGGGCTAGCGCGGGTGTAAAACATAAGTGACGTCTAAATAGCTATCATATATAGATATTGTACATTCGTCAGACGCAATAATAGGCATTCCGGATCACAGATGAACTTTATTGGATTTGCAAGCAATCCGTGTTTGTTTTGAGCCTGCAACAAAAGACGGATTACACAGTTGTGATGAATAGCCTTTACCCCACCCAAGACCCCAACGGGTACGGCAAACTACCTGCCTGGCAGTTTGTGCACCCCACCTTGGGTCTGTCCTAGGAGCAAAAACAGTAAAATGAAATAATACAACGGTGGCTACAACCGCAACCTGGATGTGCCCCGCAAAATAATATTACAACAAATTACATTTACATCAAATGAATTAAATAATAACCCATCACATAACCCCAGCTATACATCACAACAGTCCAACACAGTTCATATACACAAACAGATAAAATCCATTACAGAAATGTGCAACTCCCTGCCAACCGACATACTAGCAGTTAGGGGAGGTTTACGAACACATTATACAAACACAGATATAATCCAACAAGCAAATACCGTATAATTTCGATCGATTAAACACATTTAATTTTGCTCCAATACTTCTCTGTAAATCTGAAACCTGAGCAAAAATAAAAAATTCCAGAAAATACCAAATATCACAGAGAACCAACACAGGAAAATTGGGTTCATGAATCGGCAACTAGGCGGCGGAAGCGCGGCGGATCGGTGGGATCCGCCGCGGTTCCGCGGCGCTTTAGCCGATTCATGGGCCCAATTTTCTTGGGTGTTCTAATACTATCATTTTGGGCATTCTGAACCTGCCTGAAAAATTTTTGGACTTCATTTAAAAATCGACAGAAACCATGATATCGGGGTTTTCCGGTTTTGGTTTTTTCCATTCGAAATTCATACAATTTTGCAAGTGAGTTATTTATTGTTTAGCGAGGCTCTGATACCACTGTAAGTCGATGTACAACACCCCACGACTAGCGGGGAGGAGGAAATATGATAAACGATCTTGTTGTTTGCTTAAACATCGACTAACCGCATGAATCGAAGCTAAACGATAACTAACAACTAACATAGGAGTTCTAAACTACTATGTGAAGTGATTATACCTGTAGAACCGTGTCCTTCGTCTTTACGAACTCCACCTCCTCCTCGATCTTCTCCAAGTAGTAGACGATCCACCACGAGAGCTTTACTCTAAGCTTTGCCTCTAAACTTAAGGCAACTAGGTTTATTTAAGTGCTAATCAAAGTACCTAGATGATATAGAGTGAGGGTTATGGATTAAATAGTCTAACTAATCCTTGTACTCAACACATGAGAGGGGAGGATTAGGGTTTGAAGAGAGGAAGCTTGAGGAGAGAGAAGGTGAGAAGAAAAAATTGATATGAGAAAATGAGTTATCATAATATTGTAGGGTTCCTAGGCACCCTAATGAGGTCTCACAAGGCATCAACCATGCCAATTTCAAAAATTACGGTGCCGAGAAACCCTAGACTACGGATCGTTAGCTAGATGTCTAGGCAAAACAATAAACTAGTTAACACTTAACTAAGAGATACGGAAATACAACCTTTGTAGATCCGGTTCTCCACCTCCATAGCTCCGCAATGAAATCTCCTCGCTATCCATAACAAGTCCCGGGCTCTAGCGTCGGCTTCATCGGAGAATGGACGGGCTAGGTCATCGATGTCCATGCCGAAGATGATCTACGTCGAGGCATCGCTAAATCAAGCTCCGACTTCACCAAGTCAAGAAACTTGTGAAGAAAACACACTCTACTACTTGGCAAGAGGTAGAGAATGAAGAAATAGGAAGTGGGTAGACTTTAGAATTGGATTTCTCACTCATCTTCATCAATCACCATTGATGAAGAAAGATTTTCTTCAAGAAGAAGAAGAAGAGGAAGATGATAATTCTTATGATAAGTTAATTTCAAATAAAAATGAAAATCAAAACTTATCATAATCCAACCATGGTTATGTGTAGAGACTAAACTAGGGTTAGTGGGAATGGTTAGGGTTAAGGATGAGATAAGAATGGTTGACTTGATCAAAGCTTCAAGAAGCTTCAACATAAATAACAAAACAAGCCACCATCCTTAAAACTATCCAAAATGAATATATAAATAGATAATAAGAGAATAAACAAAACCCTAACCACTCTCACAACCATGGTTTAATCTTCACACAAATCCAAGTTAACATGTATCATCAAACATGATACAATCATTTGCACAAAAAGTATATCACATATACAACTTGTACACCAAGTGAGAAAATCCATTTAAAGTGAACCAATACCAGTTAATGCAAAGTAATATATCAAATATATAATTATGCATTAAATCATTAAATCAACACTTGATTTAATGATCCGGTCATATCGCATATAACCGACTAGTATCCAATGTATCGGCTTATCGAATCAACCCTCGATTCGATAACTAGGTTATATCGCATATAACCATTCGATACATTCATCGCGAGAATAGAATACGGTATCACATAGAAGCATTATTCTCGGTCCCGCACATATCTCATATGCGCTCCTATTTCGTTTCGCTTGAGCCAGGAAACCTCTGTGTAGGACTCTAAAGACTCGTCAATACGCCGGCAGCAGATGATTATCATATCAAACACCCACAAGCCGCAAGCGGTCTGCTAAACGTAACGGCCACCCGGGTATTGAGCGATCTGAAGATCGACGAGCAAGCCCGCTCATACTCTAGTGAATCCAACCAGTAACACTACCGTACAGTCCGGTCTGATCGTCTGATATGTCGCATATCTCGCCTAGGGGTGGTAAACGTCAGACCCCAATAGCTCGATAAGTCGTGTCGATATGAGGTCTATAACATTTCGAGAAACTACTGGTAACACTTACCAGTAAATCTCAGCAACCCTGGCCAGGGATTTCCTGTTATAGCCAATCGAACACAGCGCAGCATCAACCCCCTATACTGGGAGAGACGAATCCCCTCCTATCGCTCATTGCCTCCATGTGATTCGGGACTGTACCCAAAAACCACCGTTTTGCACGCCCTCTTGGACGTGGTAAGATGGAAATCAAAGCACAGTGGGAACCACACAAGACTCTATGACGATCTCGGGTCAACAGACTACTCTGTACCAGTGTCACCAGAGAACTGCCATCTGACGTGAGGTATAATACCATCTGGGAGTTCTCGGCGAGTCCGTCCAGTGTACCCAGTCTCCACTGAGCACCCGTATATCATCTCTGATGTCAAACACCAATGGATATGGGATCATCCATCGCCCATCTGTATGGGTCGAGAAGGTACACGCTAGTCTACTCTGGTATATCGATGCCCCGTCTCGATACACCCACGACTAGGGACTTTGAAGGATGTACTTATAGACTATCTGTCCCCACTAGTATGATCTGCATCATAGTCCAGGTAGTCAAGTACATATCCTAAGGGCTTTACCAACATGTAACAGAGAGACAAAACAGTATACACGTTAAGGTAAAGAGCAACCAGATAGCATACTATCATGTCGAGCAAGAAAGTCCTCCCTATATATGTCCCAGCATCCACTACAATATACATCCTATGTACAGTAATGGCCTCTAGGGCATACATATAACTAACAATCTCCCACTTGCACTAGGGCCATCTGTAGCAGTGGTTGCAGTATCTCATACTCAACCATCCCATAAAAGTCTCTCTCTGGGAAAAGGCCTTTGTGAGGGGATCCGCCGTGTTGTCCTCTGAGTCTACTCTCCTAACCCTGATCACCCTGGATATCAACCATCTCCATGATCAAGTGATACTGCCTTGGAATATGTCTGGATCACTGATGGGACCTGCGTTCCTTGGCATAAGCCACAACTCCATTGTCACACAATGGGAGGAACATAGTTCATCTTATGAACCAATATATACCCAAACAGCCTCTTTGGTAGTATCTTAAGTAGCGATGTATCCTGCCTTTATCGTCTAGTATGTCACGGTATCTAGCTTGGAACTCTTCCAACATACCGTCCCTTTACTGAGGGTAAAGACAATGCCTGCGACTAACATTCAGTCGTGTTTATCATCCTGGAACCCTTCCAGTGATTCTGCCCAGGATCAATTGATACCATCTCACTACAACTAGTGAGTATCCTAACATCCAATTAGATCTATCTCATAGATCCAAAATCTAGGATTTAGTAGGTATCACTTTGATCCTATACGGAGAGTCTTTGTGATAAGCGGAAATTGATCGAGCGTAGCATAAGAAACTCCTTTCTTATCAAGAGTATGTCATCCACGTACTCTACCAGGAACACCACCATACTCCCTACTCCCTTTTTGTTTATACAAGGTTCATCTACCATTTTGATGATGTCAAACTCTTTGACTAATCCATCAAAACAGATGTTCCAACTCCGCGATGCCTGCTTTATCCTATAAAGCATCTTGCACACGTTTCCGCTGCTCCCACTGTCTATGAAGCCCTCTGGCTGTGTACTTATAGACGCACTCTTCTAAAACATCATTTAGAAAAGCAGTCATGACACCTAACCACCAGATATCGTAGTCATGGTATGTAGCCGTGACAAGTAGGATCTGGATGGACTTAAGCATAGCTACTTGAAAAAGGTTTCATCATTATTCACACCTGGTCAATGATGCAAACTTTTAACAAGTCTAGCTTTGAAAGTCTCAACTTTTCCATGTACACCAAGTAATCTTCTCAAGATATACTTGCTCCTGATGGGGATTTAACCCTTCAGATATAGCAACTAAAGTCCATACTTTGTTGGTGCATAAGGATTCCATCTCAGATCGCTAAACATCCAGCCATTCTTACAGAGTCATACTCCTGATGGCCAGCTCGAAACTAGTTGGGTCATCATCTCATGATGCAATCCTCGCTCCCACTGTCATAGAGAAACAAAAGTGTCTCTCAAGTAGGTGAGGAACCCTACTAGATCGGCGGAGAGGCTGAGGTTCGTTGGTAACTATCGAATCCTTTGGTTCTTTCAAATTATCAGCTGCAGTTTGTATAGCTGGAACCTTTCCAGTTCTACATTACAGACCTTGCCTCGAGCTTGTCCGGATTATACTTTTCAGACATAGGCTGGACAACCCCAAATCTTAACCAACTTAAGAGATGGGCTCTTCCCTTTCCATATCACATATGAAGTGGTAGGCAACTGATTTGATTTGAACCCTATTCAATAGGTATGCAGCTTCTCAAGTGCATAACTCCCAAAAGGAAATGGGTGACTCAGTAATACTCATCATAGAGCACACCATATCATATAGGGTGCGATTGCTCCGCCCCGATATACCATCGTGCCATGGTGTATACGGAGGAGTAATGCTGAGAGAGAATCTCATTATCCTTTAGAATAATCCAGGAATTCCGTGCTCAAGTATTCTCCTCCTTGATCATATCAAAGGACATAATACTTATACCCGTGTTGGTTCTCTACTTCTGCCTTATATTCTGTGAATATCTCAAAAGGTTCGGACTTGTGTTTCAACAGGAACATAGGTCTGAATCTCGAAAGATCATCAGAGAATGTAATGAAGTATAAAGAACCGGTCTTGGCATGTGTAGACAGGGGACCTACATACATCAACATGTATCATCCCAAGAGTTACCAACTCTTTCTCTGTTTCCAGTAAACGGAGCTATAGTCATCTTATCCTTGTGACATGACTGGCGAGTTTCACAAGATGTAAATTCAAACTAATTTAAATATGCATCTTTATGTAACTCTAGCCAGTCGGGTCACATTGATCTGACCTAGTCTACAATACCTCAAGAAGAATTCGTTCATTTCTGAACTTTTCCTCTTGTGTGTGTTCTGTATACAAAGAACTGTAGTTTGATTTAGAACATTAATGCTTTTAGATAACGTGCCTGAACCAATCAACTTTTCATATAGGAAATGTTCAAAACATTATCCAACAATACAAAATTTTATCGTTTCTTTACTAATAAAGAGACAGATATGATTTTGTATATCAGGTTCGGTATCTAATAACATTCGTTCAGAATCAATGTATTATAATACAGGGTGACAGTGACCAACAGACTTGGCTGCAACACTTGCCCCGTTTTCTGTCTCATGAAACTTATCACCCGTTCTCAGTTTTTCTACCCTTTTGTAGCCCTATGTAACAAATTACATATCTGGGATCCTGATCCGGTATCATATACTTAGGATGCGGAGGATACTGAGAAACAGTTCTGTATAATAAACACACCCGAAGATGATGCATCAGCATGCATTCTCTTCGTTTGGGCGGCACGGGAATTCTGGTAATCCCCAATTTCCTGCTCTGTCTTATAACAATTATAAGTAGGAGCGGGACCAACGTTCCCCAGCTCAGTATAACAAGCGGGTTCGGTCAATAATCCGTTTTATTATCTTGATTAAGGCGTGACATAGTCACTACCAGGAGAGAGAGAGAAGAAAACACTCAGCGTGCGCTCTTGCAAGATCAGATTGGTTATTATTTTATCTAATCAGGATGGCTCCCACTACTTTTTATCAAATCTTCCTTCAAACCCTAAAAGGAAAGACTAGCCGGGATTAATTACACACTACAAGTTCGCCAATCTTTCAGCCAGGCCAGTGTCGGTACTTTGAGGGAGGTCCCCCGTGCTTTCGCACGAACCTAATTAATGTAAACCTCGTTTTCCCAGAGGCGTAACCTCGTTAACACCTTTCTAGACACCTGCTTGATCGGCTAATTGTAATGTGTAAAACTCTCCCAGGAGTAACTCTTACTCGCAGCGGGTATCGGGATCCAACTATCTCATAGAAGGTATGCAATCTCAATGCAAATTTCAACACTTGAAATTCCCGATAATATTTTGCCCCTAACGTGCTATGACCTTGACGAAAGCCAACAAACCATAGCCCGCTAGTCAAGTTCAACCCGTACATTTCTTGATCGAATTAAACCCACCCGCACGACCCTTGACGAAAGCCAACAAAGCCGCACGACTACCCTAATCCAATCGCATCGTATGCTAGCAGATAAGCAGCATATAGCTACCACACACTGCACCTTGACGAAAGCCAACAAATGCAGCATGAATACTATATACAACTTATCTGAAATGACGGAGGGCTACGACAGGTTTTAAGAAAACCTTTTGCGTAATAAACTTTATATCGTTGTAGAATCAAATGAATTTTGAAATGGAGTGTTTTTGAGGCTTTTCTAGTTTTGCTAAAGGAGTCACTCCCGGTGAAGGGATCGTCGGTCCTTTCCTCGTCGAATGAGGTGTGGGATATATCATATATATCACTGGGCAAAGCAAAAACACTTAAAACCAATCAAAAGACAAACCGAGTGTGTAGCATCGACCAGTTATTGCTAAAGGAGTCACTCCCGATGAAGGGATCTCGGTCCTTTCCTTATCGAATAAGGTGCAGGATATATCACATATACCGCTGTGCAAAGCAAGAACTGTAGCTACCTGTTTTATTTTGAAATTCGATTCTACAACATCTTAGGTTTCTTTTGTTTCATTAATCACATTAATGAACTCCCATCATTTAAATTACCTAAACATCACAGATAAATACGACGTACACTTATGCCATCCGCATTCGCCTCGATGTTCCCTCGTGCACCGTTAGGTTAGGTAACTAACGACAGAGCGGGGCAGGGCTAGCACGGGTGTAAAACATAAGTAACGCCTATATAATATATCATATATACTATATACTGTATCTATCACAGAACATCACATGATCACATCACAGATATCGCAGCAGAAGAAACATATGAAATATTGGATATACTAGGACGTCCGTGTTTTCAATACGAGCCAGTATAAAACACGGATTCCACGGTCGCGATGAATAGCCAAACCCACAACCCTAGACCCCTACGAGAGCGGCAAGCAACCCTACCAATTCTGGAGTTAGGAGACCCGGTCTCGACTCCTCGAGTTGGTCTCCCACTGGACTCCAGAAGCCGGTTACTTGTGCCCTCCTCCTTGGGTGTATCCTAGTGCGGAAAAGTAAATAATATACAAAGGGTGACAACTTCCGCAACCTGGAAGTGCCCCAAAAATAGAATATTACATACAAGTTTTTACATGAATGAAAATGAAAAACACTCATCTCACATAAAAACCCCCGGCTATTCGAACACGACGATCCAATATAACATATCCAGCAACACATAACATCACATGTCATCAACGTAAGTAAATATGCGCATCCCAATTGTCGTTGACATATAGCAACGAAACCGGCGATATCACATATTACACTTACGGTCACAGAAAAGAAAGTGTAAAACTACAACAGTTGGAATCCGCAATCTCTTTAGACATCACATGCCTAATCAAATGAATTACTTAGACATCGCATGCCTAACAATTATAAACCCCGCATTTTAGTCTCATTATCGAAAACACTTTTCAATATCAAGTCGGGCAATTCAACAGGATTCCCGAAAAACTGATCGAATGCTCGTCGCAAACTTCAGTAGACGGCCGCACCCCCGATACCGTCGACGAAGTGCACCAAGGCGGAACACCGCTGCCGCGAGCACCCGGACGGATGCTTTCGGCGACGGGGTTCTCCTATAGTCACTTGGTCGGGGCTATGGAGCGAGGCTGTCTATTAAGTTTACCCGGCGAGTATCCGCGTACGCTACGTGATTGCGACAGAGTTTTGATCGCATCAAAATTCCGTGGCAACCGATCAAGTGAGACTAAACTGCTATGTTTATAACATTCATTCAGTTATCTCATAACTTATTGTGAATTCCAATTATTGTATCCCATTCCGGATAAATAGAAAATGTCAAACTTTTCGATCGAACAATCGAACACACAAGTTTTTCCGATACAGCTCAACACATGAAATAAGTCTAACAACATTCAGTTCGTGCCTCAGTAGCAACGGTCCAGCCGTAGAAGGGTCAAGCCAACGCCTCACATGTGGCACGCCATACTGCCCCAAACCCGAAGGTTCAAAGGGCAGTTCAAGACGGTCACATAATCGAGTTAAGGTTTGTTGTCTTCTAGAGGGTCCATCGCGTTACTTGCACTAATTAGAACGTTGTCAAACTATGGAAAAATCCAACACTTGGAAATTTCTCGACAGGGGAAAAGTTGGGTATTTATATCCGGTCGAACTTTTTTAACATATTCTAAAAATTATCCGGAAAGCCACATAGACAAAATTAGATATTCCGATCGATACACGGAGTCCCTAAAACAACCCCAGAAAATTCAACTGTTTAATAAAATTTAAAAATTCCCATAAAATGCAGCATCAGAAAAGAGGAGTCACTGTGCAAATATAACAGTGAGATAGGACCGTACGGCCGCGGAACCGCCGCATGAGCCTTGCTCATGCCGCGGAACCGCGGTTGAATTGTCGAATTGGGACGTCGAATTTCACAGTAACTCTTATATATTCCTGCTGAATTTTTTAGCAATTTTTAATTTGGAAAAATCCACGTTTTCAGAAAAAGTACAGAGAGCAATTTTCCGGGTTAGGTTTTGGTTCGATCGGACTTCTAACTCCGTCTAGACTTCGCCTAAGGCTCTAGCTAGGCTTTGATACCACTGTAGGGTTCCTAGGCACCCTGATGAGGTCTCACAAGGCATCAACCATGCCAATTTCAAAAATTACGGTGCCGAGAAACCCTAGACTACGGATCGTTAGCTAGATGTCTAGGCGAAACAATAAACTAGTTAACACTTAACTAAGAGATACGGAAATACAACCTTTGTAGATCCGGTTCTCCACCTCCATAGCTCCGCAATGAAGTCTCCTCGCTGTCCATAACAAGACCCGGGCTCTAGCGTCGGCTTCATCGGAGAATGGACGGGCTAGGTCATCGATGTCCATGCCGAAGATGATCTACGTCGAGGCATCGCTAAATCAAGCTCCGACATCACCAAGTCAAGAAACTTGTGAAGAAAACACACTCTACTACTTGGCAAGAGGTAGAGAATGAAGAAATAGGAAGTGGGTAGACTTTAGAATTGGATTTCTCACTCATCTTCATCAATCACCATTGATGAAGAAAGATTTTCTTCAAGAAGAAGAAGAAGAGGAAGATGATAATTCTTATGATAAGTTAATTTCAAATAAAAATGAAAATCAAAACTTATCATAATCCAACCATGGTTATGTGTAGAGACTAAACTAGGGTTAGTGGGAATGGTTAGGGTTAAGGATGAGATAAGAATGGTTGACTTGATCAAAGCTTCAAGAAGCTTCAACATAAAAAACAAAACAAGCCACCATCCTTAAAACTATCCAAAATGAATATATAAATAGATAATTAGAGAATAAACAAAACCCTAACCACTCTCACAACCATGGTTTAATCTTCACATAAATCCAAGTTAACATGTATCATCAAACATGATACAATCATTTGCACAAAAAGTATATCACATATACAACTTGTACACCAAGTGAGAAAATCCATTTAAAGTGAACCAATACCAGTTAATGCAAAGTGATATATCAAATATATAATTATGCATTAAATCATTAAATCAACACTTGATTTAACGATCCGGTCATATCGCATATAACCGACTAGTATCCAATGTATCGGCTTATCGAATCAACCCTCGATTCGATAACTAGGTTATATCGCATATAACCATTCGATACATTCATCGCGAGAATAGAATACGGTATCACATACACGCATTATTCTCGGTCCCGCACATATTTCATATGCGCTCCTATTTCGTTTCGCTTGAGCCAGGAAACCTCTGTGTAGGACTCTAAAGACTCGTCAATACGCCGGCAGCAGATGATGATCATATCAAACACCCACAAGCCGCAAGCGGTCTGCTAAACGTAACGGCCACCCGGGTATTGAGCGATCTGAAGATCGACGAGCAAGCCCGCTCACACTCCAGTGAATCCAACCAGTAACACTACCGTACAGTCCGGTCTGATCGTCTGATATGTCGCATATCTCTCCTAGGGGTGGTAAACGTCAGACCCCAATAGCTCGATAAGTCGTGTCGATATGAGGTCTATAACAATTCGAGAAACTACTGGTAACACTTACCAGTAAATCTCAGCAACCCTGGCCAGGGATTTCCTGTTATAGCCAATCGAACACAGCGCAGCATCAACCCCCTATACCGGGAGAGACGAATCCCCTCCTATCGCTCATTGCCTCCATGTGATTCGGGACTGTACCCAAAAACCACCGTTTTGCACGCCCTGTTGGACGTGGTAAGATGGAAATCAAAGCACAGTGGGAACCACACAAGACTCTATGACGATCTCGGGTCAACAGACTACTCTGTACCAGTGTCACCAGAGAACTGCCATCTGACGTGAGGTATAATACAATCTGGGAGTTCTCGGCGAGTCCGTCCAGTGTACCCAGTCTCCACTGAGCACCCATATATCATCTCTGATGTCAAACACCAATGGATATGGGATCATCCATCGCCCATCTGTATGGGTCGAGAAGGTACACGCTAGTCTACTCTAGTATATCGATGCCCCGTCTCGATACACCCACGACTAGGGACTTAGAAAGATGTACTTATAGACTATCTGTCCCCACTAGTATGATCTGCATCATAGTCCAGGTAGTCAAGTACATATCCTAAGGGCTTTACCAACATGTAACAGAGAGACAAAACAGTATACACGTTAAGGTAAAGAGCAACCAGATAGCATACTATCATGTCGAGCAAGAAAGTCCTCCCTATATATGTCCCAACATCCACTACAATATACATCCTATGTACAGTAATGGCCTCTAGGGCATACATATAACTAACAAATATATATGAAGCATTACGATTTATCAATAAAAGAAAAACAAATGATGAATAATCATGCTTCATAAATATCTAATGGTGATTCATTACCATGAGTCATTAAGCATTTATGATGCATTAATGACATGGATGAATCACTCATATGACTCACTAATCTCATTCAATGTATATGCCACCTTAACCTCCTTAGTCACCATCTTCTAGAAGCTTCTCGCGCAATTACGAGAACGCCCCTCCTATCCGCGAAAACGCGGAAAAACTTTAGACTGTATAAATCCAATAACCGGATACTAGTAACTGGCTTAAACCAAAGCCGACTAGTAAAATCTGTCCGAAAGTCGTACGTGCGTAAACACACGTATGCATCCGAACCCTTGTCGTAAAACCATACGACCTCTATATCGTTTCACCTGGAGTAGGGAAACTCTCTGTGTGGGACTCTAGAGACTCGACTACTACGCTGGCAGTGGGTCTAACCACAGACCGCAAGCGGCACTAGCTGTACGTAACGGTCCCCAGGTAGATGTCGATAAGAAGGCCGATGAGGAAACCCATCCGAACTCCTACTGAGTCTGATGTGACAATCTCCATACAGTCCGGTCCGTTCGTCTAAGACTATCGCATATCGGGCCTAGGAGGGCGGCAAGCGTCAGTCCCCTAATAGCGGTATAAGTCGTATCGGAGCGAAGCCCATTACACCCTGAGAAACTATTGGAACCTACCAGCAAATCTCGCTTGCCCTGGCCAGGGACTTTGCGTAATGGCTCTCTGACACAGCGCGATATCAACCCCCAATACCGGGAGAGACGAATCCTGTCTAACCGCCACTGCCTCCAAGTGCTCGGGACTGCACCCAACTGCTACCTGTTTGCACGACTCCTTTGAGCCGTGGTAGGGTAGCAATCTAAGAACAGTGGGACACAGTCGAGGCAAAGTAGCAGTGTCAAGTCTGCGGACTATGCTGTACTCATGTCACCTAGGAACTGCTCACTGACGACTGGTATAAAACCAACCAACAGTTCCCTGTGAGTCTTGTCCGGTGTATCCGTAACCTAACGAGCACCTGCATACTATCTCCAGTACGACGTACTAACGGCTGTGGGACAGACCATCTCCCCAACTGGGATGAGAAGCAAACACACTAGTCTACTCCGGAGTATCGATGACCTGTCTCGATAATCCAACGACTAGGGACCTGAATAAGGATGTGCTTGTAGACTACCCAGCCCCCACTAGTGTGACTGCCATCACAACGCTGGTAGTCAAGCAAGATCCTAAGAGCTCTATCAATACGCATACTCATATATTAAGATAGAAAAACCGAGTAGCATACTACCATGTTTAGCAAGACTGTTATATACATGTGAATATCCTAAGCCTCCATTAAGTAATATACAAACTAGTATGATACAGTAATGGCCTTCTAGGGCATAAACACTAACATATCCGTGATCCGAGGAACACGAATACAATGAGATAAAACAAATCCCAAATCATATACTAGGATCCGGTTTAAACCAAAGTCCGCTAGTATAAGCTGTCCGGACAGCAAACGTGCACATGTATGCGGATGTGAACGAACCCTGTCGCAAAACCATGCGACCTCTACTCATTTTGCCGAAAGGCGAATAACTCTCTGTGTGGGACTCTAAAGACTCGACACTACACTGGCAGAGGGTTTAACCACAGACCGCAAGCGGCACTAGCTGTACATAACGGTCCCCAGGTAGATGCCGATAAGAAGACTGACGAGGTGAACCCATCTGAACTCCTACTGAGCCTGAATGTGACAGTCTCCGTACAGTCCGGTCTGTTCGTCTGATACATCGCATGGCGGGCCTAGGGGGCGATAAACGTCAGTCCCCTAATAGCGGTACAAGTCATGTCGGAGTGTAGCCCAGAACACCCTGAGATAACACTGGAAACCTACCAGTATATCTCGCTTGCCCTGGCCAGTGACTACTTGTGTAATGGTTGTTAGTGTATATGCCCAAGAGGCCATTACTGTATCATACTAGTTTGTATATTACTTAATGGAAGCTTGGGATATTCACCTTGTATATACAATCTTGCTCAAAATAGTAGTATGCTACTTGGTTTGTTTCTGCTTCAATGTGTACATGTGTTTATTTTTGTATATCACCTATACACATTAGTGGAGCCCTTAGGATCTTTGCTTGATTACCAGCATTGTGATGGCAGTCACACTAGTGGGGCTGGGTAATCTATAAGCACATCCTTATGCAGGTCCCTAGTCGCAGGACTATCGAGACAGGGCATCGATACTCCGGAGTAGACTAGCGCATGCGCTTCTCATCCCAGTATGGGAGACGGTCTGTCCCACAGCCGTCAGTATGTCGTACTTGAGATAGTATGCGGGTGCTCGTTGGGTTACGAGTACACTGGACTGGACTCGTCGGGAACTGACTAGTTGGTATTATGCCTATCGTCAGTTATCAGTTCCCAGGTGACATGAGTACAGCTTAGTCCGCTGACTTGACACTGTCACTTCTTCTCGAGTGTGTTCCCACTGTACTTTGATCGCTACCCTACCACGGCTCAAAGGAGTCGTGCAAACAGGTAGTGGTTGGGTGCAGTCCCGAAGCACTTGGAGGCAGTGACGGTTAGACAGGATTCGTCTCTCCCGGTATTGGGGGTTGACATCGCGCTGTGTCTAGGAGAGCCATTACACGAGTAGTCCCTGGCTAGGGCAAACGAGATATACTGGTAGGCTTCTAGTGTTATCTCAGGGTGTTTTGGGCTTCACTCCGACACGACTTGTACCGCTATTGGGGGACTGACGTTTACCGCCCCCTAGGCCCGCCATGCGATGTATCAGACGAACAGACCGGACTGTACGGAGAATGTCACATTCAGGCTCAGTAGGAGTTCAGATGGGTTTCGCCTCGTCAGTCTTCTTGTCGGCATCTACCTGGGGACCGTTACGCACAGCTAGTGCCGCTTGCGGTCTGTGGTTAAACCCACTGCCAGCGTAGTGTCGAGTCTTTAGAGTCCCACACAGAAAGCTATTCACCTTTAGGCAAAAGAGTAGAGGTCGCATGGTTTTGCGACAGGTCGCATGGTTTTGCGACAGGGTTCGGCCACATCCGTGTACTCGTGCACGTACAGTGTCCGGACAGTTTACACTAGCGGGCTTTGGTTTAAGCCAGATCCTAGTGTACCTTTTGGGATTGGATTTATCCAGTATGCATTCGTGTTCCTCGGAACGCGGATGCGGGTGTGTATGCAAAGTTGACGGAGAGACAGAGGCAGAGGATTCTCATTAGGGTTGTTGACCGTTGACAGTTGACTATTGACTTTTTGCTCAACCCTAATGAGAATATGATATGTGATTAACAATTATATTAATTAAGTATTATGGTGACATGGTTGTTGACTTGTTGACTTTTGTTGACTTGTTGACTTTGTTGACCGGTTGACTAGGCTTGACTAGTTGACCATCATGATAACCATAGCTATCATTTCATGGCAAAGACTTTTGCTTGCTTGCTCTTTTGTGCAAAATGAGTGCATGAAATGATATGGCTATGGTTGCTTAAACCATCACATAACACTTGATTGATATGATTTGTTATCATTGTTTTGGATTATGAGAGGGTGAAAGACAAAAGAGAGGCTCATTCTCACTTGACCATTCTCTCTCTTGTTCTTGAGCTCTCATACTCTTGCTTTCACCCTCTTCCTCTTGCTCCCTCTCTTGACTCTATGGTTCACTTGTCTCATGAGTTGAGAACCAAGAACCATAGATAAAATCCCATACAAACTCTTCTCTACTCACTCTAGTTCACAAGGTTTAGCAAACCGAGTGAACTAGTTTCTTCAAAGTTCGAAGAAGGAGCCAAAGGTTGGAGCTTTCAGGTGGATCTATCTTCGGCGTAAGGAGACGACGGGAAGAAGCCGATCCGGACCACCATCGGAGCTTGAAGACGAAGGAGTTCAAGACAAGAAAGGTATAAACCCCCTAACCGAGTAGTTAACGACTCCTAGTTAGGTTGTTAGTTAGATGTTTAACAAAGATCCGGGTTTTAAGTCCATGTTACCACCTCTAAGAAAATCGTTTTTCATCAAATTCCGCATGCCCGAAAGTACCGGGTGAGGTAGCATGGACTTACAGTGGTATCAGAGCCTAGTTAAACTCTATCTAACATGTTAGCAAAGTAGCTAGAAGATCGATCGAAGAAAAGTCGCAAAACGAACCCAAAACTGTCAAGTTTCTGCCGAATTTTATTCTGTTCAAAAGTTGATAATTTTCATCTTAAAAATCGGCTCAGGCTTTTGTTAGAATAACCACCAAATTTGGTCCAACGATCGAGTCAAAGCGCCGTGGAAACGCGGCGGGAGCACGCTCCCGCCGCGGTTCCGCGGCCGAGTTGACTCGGCCGTGGTCCAAGTTTGGTGCAGTGTTTTCCTGGGGTTGTTTTGGGATTTTTTGAATATGTATTTTCAGCCCAGATTTTCCAGAACGAAAATTTTATTTTTGGGGTCCTGAAAATCCGTAATTTTGATCGAACTTCTAAAAGACTTTAGCAGACGGGTTTTTCTGTAATGTGATATTTGTATTGAACGTCTACTAATCGCTATATGTCGATTAGTGGGGGTTATACAAATCTGTGATCTGTAATGTTGCTGGAATGTGTATATGAATATGTTGGATTGTCGCGGGTGAATAGCCGGGGGGTTGTGAGACGAGAATTTTTCTTTTCTTTCAATTCATGTAAATTTGTAAATTGATGTAATAATTATTTGTATGGCCGCACAACCGGGTCGGGGTTGAAGCCGTCATTGTATAATTTCTTTTTACTGTTTTTGCTCCTAGGATAGACCCATGGAGGGGGTGCACAAACTACCGGGTATGCCGAAGTGCCGAGTGGCCTACTCACAGAGTTGAGGGAGGTTGCTTCTCTTCGGGTACTTGGCGGGTAGTTTGCCGCACCCGTAGGGGTCTTGGGTGGGGGTTTGGCTATTCACCGCGACCGTGTAATCTGCTTTTCGTTACAGGCTCGTATGAATTACAGATTCCTAGTATATCCAATGTATTCATCTGTGATCTGAAATGTCTATCATTGCAATATATCTATATATGATATTATTTAGGCGTTGCTTATGTTTTACAGCCGCGCTAGCCCAGCCCCCGCTCTGTCGTTAATTAAGTAACCTAACGGGTAATGACGGGGCCCCGTGGCGAATGCGAATGGCATAAGCGTACGTCATATTTTGGTTGTTTTCTGCAATGGTAGGATTAAATGATGGGACGCATTAAAAGAACTAATGCAAGAATATCACGCATTAAAAGAACTAATGCAAGAAAATAAACCAAGTTAAAATCGTTGGAACACTTTCGGAAAACTACTCGGTTCTTTTCAAAACTAACTTTTAAATGCGGAGCTTGAGCCACTCCTTTTAAAAGCTATCTCGTTCCATCGATTATATCAAGTTCACTACGTTCACGGTTTTGCCAAAACCATTCGTAGCCCTCCGTCGTTTCACATGAATAGTCAATAGTATTCAAGCTGTGTATGTTGGCCAAAGTCAAGGCATAGTGATTGGTAGTTATTGGGTATTCATGTGTAGCATAGATAGATGCGTTGGTTTGGGACAGTCGTACTGCCATTTTGGCCAAAGTCAAGGGTAGGTACGGATGGATCCAAATTAACCTGGAGAATGACGGGTAGAACTTGACATGTGGCTTATGATATTTTGGCCAAAGTCAAGGTCATAAGAGCATGGGGCAAAAATCCACATCGGGAGTTTCATAAGTACTGAAACTTGCTAGATTTGCATACCACTTGGAGTGTGATGATTCTGGTAGGATTCCTTCAGTTTCGTCACGCGATGATATTTGGATCCCGATCCTACTGTGAGTATATGCTACGTCTCGGGAAATTTCTCACTAAACGATCAATGCTATAAACCTAGTAGGTGCCTAGAAAGGTGTTAGCGGGGCTACGCCCCCAGGGAAAAGAGGTTATTTAATTAAGGAACTTCGCGAAAGCGTTGGAAAACCTCCCTCGAAGTACCGACACCAGCCTGGCCGAACGGTTAAGCAAGTATTGTACGGTGAGATTGATCCTGACTAATTCTTCCTTTTTGGTTTGAGGAGGGATTCGAGAAACAGTGGGAGCCATCCTGTTTAGACAAACTAAAAACCACTCTAAACTTGCAAGAGCATCATGCTGAGTGTTTCTTCTTCTCTCTCCTAATTGCAGCGACCAATCGACATGACTGGACTTAAGTTACTTCTAGATAAAAATATTTTGACAGGGCCAAACTACAAAGATTGGCTCAGGAATGTCAAGAAGGCAATCACTTACGACAAGCTGGGGTATCTTCTTATCACCAAAGCTCCCCCTGTCCCTGGTCCCACTTCCAGCGTCGCGGATAAGGAAATCCATAAGACTTGGGAGATTGATAGCGCGAAGGCCAAATGCCTCGTACTTGCCTCTATGGACAATGAACATCAGAGGAGGCACGAGAATATGGACTTGGAATCCATATTTCTTCATACAAAAGAACTGTATGGAGAGCAATCTCGTATCGCAAGATACAAAGCGTCGAAAAAGTTATTTTCGGCAAGGATGGCCGTCGGATCATCAGTAGCAGAGCACGTGCTAAAGATGATCGACTACATTGAGGAGCTCGCGGACCTAGGGACCACATTGGAAAGTGAGCTCTATACGGACCTAGTTCTCCAGTCCCTTCCTTCCACTTACGCCCAGTTTATACTGAACTTCAACCTACAAGAAAAAGAGGTTGAACTTTCAGAGCACCTCAACATGCTGAGGAGCGCAGAGGGCACCCTACAGAAAAGTAGGGAAACATCCACTTTGTTTGTAGGAGGATCATCTTCTTCTTGGTCTAAGGCGAAAGCCAAGGGAAAGAAGAAGAAAGCCCCCGCCAAACCAAGGGGCGGTGTTAGTAAAGTGGATACGAAGGGAAAAGCTAAAGCAACAAAGAAAGCGGGGAAGCTTGTGGATAAGGAAGAATGCTTCTATTGTCATAAGAAAGGACACTGGAAGAATGATTGCAGGGCTTGGAAAGCCAGGAAACAGGAATTGAAGCAGGTTGCAGCTTCAGCTTCAGGTGTGTATGTTATTGAAAACTGTCTTTCAATAAACTCTAATTCCTGGGTATTGGATACCGGATCAGGATCTCATATCTGTAATTCTTTGCAGGCGTTGAGAAACCGTAGGGTTTTGAAGGCAGGTGACATGACCCTCAGAGTTGCGAACGGAGCTAGCATGGATGCTAAAGCCGTGGGGGACTATTGTTAGTGTATATGCCCTAGAGGCCATTACTGTATCATACTGGTTTGTATATTACTTAATGGATGCTTGGGATATTCACCTTGTATATACAATCTTGCTCAAAATAGTAGTATGCTACTTGGTTTGTTTCTACTTCAATGTGTACATGTGTTTATATTTTGTATATCGCCTATACACATTAGTGGAGCCCTTAGGATCTTTGCTTGATTACCAGCGATGTGATGGCCGTCACACTAGTGGGGCTGGGTAATCTATAAGCACATCCTTATGCAGGTCCCTGGTCGCAGGACTATCGAGACAGGGCATCGATACTCCGGAGTAGACCAGCGCATGCGCTTCTCATCCCAGTGTGGGAGACGGTCTGTCCCACAGCCGTCAGTACGTCGTACTTGAGATAGTATGCGGGTGCTCGTTAGGTTACGGGTACACTGGACAGGACTCGTCGGGAACTGACTAGTTGGTATTATACCTATCGTCAGTTATCAGTTCCCAGGTGACATGAGTACAGCTTAGTCTGCTGACTTGACACTGTCACTCCGCCTCGAGTGTGTTCCCACTGTACTTTGACCACTACCCTACCACGGCTCAAAGGAGTCGTGCAAACAGGTAGTGGTTGGGTGCAGTCCCGAAGCACTTGGAGGCAGTGACGGTTAGACAGGATTCGTCTCTCCCGGTATTGGGAGTTGACATCGTGCTGTGTCTAGGAGAGCCATTACACGAGTAGTCCCTGGCCAGGGCAAACGAGATATACTGGTAGGTTTCCAGTGTTATCTCAGGGTGTTTTGGGCTTCGCTCCGGCACGACTTGTACCGCTATTGGGGGACTGACGTTTACCGCCCCCTAGGCCCGCCATGCGATGTATCAGACGAACAGACCGGACTGTACGGAGAATGTCACACTCAGGCTCAGTAGGAGTTCAGATGGGTTTCGCCTCGTCGGTCTTCTTGTCGGCACTACCTGGGGACCGTTACGCACAGCTAGTGCCGCTTGCGGTCTGTGGTTAAACCCACTGCCAGCGTAGTGTCGAGTCTTTAGAGTCCCACACAGAAAGCTTTTCGCCTTTAGGCAAAAGAGTAGAGGTCGCATGGTATTGCGACAGGTCGCATGGTTTTGCGACAGGGTTCGGTCACATCCGTGCACTTGTGCACGTACAGTGTCCGGACAGTTTACACTAGCGGGCTTTGGTTTAAGCCAGATCCTAGTGTACCTTATGGGATTGGATTTATCCAGTTTGCATTCGTGTTCCTCGGAACGCGGATGCGGGTGTGTATGCACAGTTGACAGGGAGGCAGAGGCAGCGGATTCTCATTAGGGTTGTTGACAGTTGACCGTTGACTTTTTGACTTTTTGCTCAACCCTAATGAGAATATGATATGCGATTAACTATTATATTAATTAAGTATTATGGTGACTTGGTTGTTGACTTTTGTTGACCTTGTTGACTTTTGTTGACTTGTTGACTTTGTTGACCGGTTGACTAGGCTTGACTAGTTGACCATCATGATGACCATGGTTATCATTTCATGCCAAAGACTTTTACTTGCTTGTTCATTTGAGTAAAATGAGTGCATGACATGATAAGGTTATGGTTGCTTCAACCATCATATAAGACTTTTGTTGATATGATGAGTTATCATTACTTTGGATTATGAGAGGGTGAGAGAAAAAAAAGACTTGCTCATTCTTTCTTGCTTATTCTCTCTCTTGTTCTTGAGCTCTCCTCTTGCTCTCACCCTCAACCTCTTGCTCCCTCTCTTGATCTATGGTTCTCTTGTCTCATGAGTTGAGAATCAAGAACCATAGATAAAATCCCATTCTATTTCCTCTCTACTCATTCTAGTTCACTAGGTTTAGCAAACCAAGTGAACTAGTTTCTTCAAAGAACGAAGAAGGAGCTAAAGGTTGGAGCTTTCAAGTGGATCTATCTTCGGCGTACGGAGACGACGAGAAGGAGCCATCGGACCACCATCGGAGCTTGAAGAGAAGGAGTTCAAGACAAGCTAGGTATAACCCCCATCCGAGTAGCTAACTCTCTTTAGCTATGTATGCTAGTTTTAGTTTAGTCAAAGATCCCGACTTTGCTTAGTCCATGTTGCCCCTTGCGCTTAAAATTTGATTTTTATACCGTTTCCGCCTCCCCGTAAGAACCGGGGGTCGCAACGTGGACTTACAGTGGTATCAGAGCCTAACTAAACTTAAACTAGCTTGGTAGTAAAGTGTAACGAAGTTCGGAACCGAAAAAAAATCCAAAAACCTAACTTTTACAAAACATGAGTTTCTGTTGAAATTTTTTCTGGTCAAAATGAAAAACTTTATACTCCTAAATTCGGCTCAGGGTTTTGTGTGAACACCCATGAAAAACGGTCCACTGTTTCGTTCAAACCGCCGCGCTTCCGCCGCACTAGGTAGGCATGTGCCGCGGAAGCGCCGCGGTTTGTCGTCTTCTCTGCATCGTTTTTCATGCAGTGTGTGTCTGTGTTGGTTTTGGGATTTTTGGAATATATTATTTGTGCCCAGATTTTCCAGAAAAGAAATTTCCTTTTGGGGTCCTATAATTCCGTATTTTTTCCGAACTTCACTGCACTTTGACTATGATGGTTATATCTGTGATGTTTGCATGTATTGAACGTCGGCTAATCGCTATAAGTCGATTGGTCGGGGTTATACATGATCTGTGTTTGAAGCTGGAATGTGTATATAAATATGTTGGATTGTCGCGGGTGAATAGCCGGGGGTTGTGAGACGAGAGTTTTCTTATCTTGCAATTCATGTAAATTTGTAAATTGATGTAATAATTATTTGTATGGCCGCACAACCGGGTCGGGGTTGTAGCCGTCATTGTATAATTTCTTTTTACTGTTTTTGCTCCTAGGATAGACCCATGGAGGGGGTGCACAAACTACCGGGTATGCCGAAGTGTCGAGTGGCCTACTCATGGAGATAAGGGAGGTTGCTACGCTTCGGGTACTTGGCGGGTAGTTTGCCGCACCCGTAGGGGTCTTGGGTGGGGTTTTGGCTATTCACCGCGACCGTGTTATCTGTTTTTGTTACAGGCTCGTACAAATTACAGATTGCTAGTATATCCAATGTATTTATCTGTGATCTGAAATGTTTATCATTGCAGTATATCTATATATGATATTATTTAGGCGTTGCTTATGTTTTACAGACGCGCTAGCCCAGCCCCCGCTCTGTCGTTAGTTAAGTAACCTAACGGGTAATGACGGGGCCCCGTGGCGAATGCGAATGGCATAAGCGTACGTCATATTTTGGTTGTTTTCTGCAATGGTAGGATTAAATGATGGGACGCATTAAAAGAACTAATGCAAGAATATCACGCATTAAAAGAACTAATGCAAGATAATAAACCAAGTTAAAGTCGTTGGAACACTTTCGAAAAACCACTCGGTTCTTTTCAAAACAAACTTTTAAAATACGGAGTTTGAGCCACTCCATTTAAAAGCTATCTCGTTCCATCGACCAAATCAAGTTCACTACGTTCACGGTTTTGCCAAAACCATCCGTAGCCCTCCATCATTTCAGTTAAATATTCGGTAGTATTCAAGCTATGTATTTTGACCTCACGCCAAGGCATAGTGATTGGTAGCTGCCGGATATTTATCTGTTGCATAGATAGAATGCGTTGGTTTGAGACAGTCGTACTGCCATTTTGGCCTACGTCAAGGGTATGTACGGGTGGGTTCAAAATTAACCTGGATAATGATGGGACGAACTTGACATGTGACTTATGACATTTTGACCTCACGCCATGGTCATAAGAGCATGGGGCAAAAATCCACATCGGGAGTTTCATAAGTACTGAAACTTGCTAGATTTGCATACCATTTGGAGTGTGATGATTCTGGTAGGATTCCTTCAGTTTCGTCACGCAATGATATTTGGATCCCGATCCTACTGTGAGTATATGCTACTCTTCGGGAAATTTCTCACTTAACGATCAATGCTATAAACCTAGTAGGTGCCTAGAAAGGTGTTAGCGGGGCTACGCCCCCAGGGAAAAGAGGTTCTTTAATTAAGGAACTTCGCGAAAGCGTTGGAAAACCTCCCTCGAAGTACCGACACCGGCCTGGCTGAACGGTTAAGAAAGTATTGTACGGTGGGATTGATCCTGACTAATTCTTCCTTTATGGTTTGAGGAGGGATTCGAGAAACAGTGGGAGCCATCCTGTTTAGACAAACTAAAAACCACTCTAAACTTGCAAGAGCATCAAGCTGAGTGTTTCTTCTTCTCTCTCCTAATTGCAGCGACCAATCAACATGACTGGACTTAAGTTACTCCTAGATAAAAACAAACTGACAGGGCCAAACTACAAAGATTGGCTCAGGAATGTCAAGATAGCAATCACTTATGACAAGCTGGGGTATCTTCTTACCACCAAAGCTCCCCCTGTCCCTGGTCCAACTTCCAGCGTCGCGGATAAGGAAATCCGCAAGACTTGGGAGATTGATAGCGCGAAGGCCAAGTGCCTCCTGCTTGCCTCGATGGACAACGAACATCAGAGAAGGCATGAGAATATGGACATGGAATCCATATTGCTTCATACAAAAGAACTGTATGGAGAGCAATCACGTATCGCAAGATACGAAGCGTCGAAAAAGTTATTTTCGACAAGAATGGCCGTCGGATCATCGGTAGCCGAGCACGTGCTAAAGATGATCGGCTTCATTGAGGAGCTCGCTGACCTAGGGATCACATTGGAGAGTGAGCTATATACGGATATAGTTCTCCAGTCCCTTCCTTCCACTTACGCCCAGTTTATACTGAACTTCAACTTACAAGAAAAAGAAGTTGAACTTTCAGAGCTCCTCAACATGCTGAGGAGCGCAGAGGGCACCCTACAGAAAGGTAGGGATACATCCACTTTGTTTGTAGGAGGATCATCTTCTTCTAGGTCCAAGGCGAAAGCCAAGGTAAAGAAGAAGAAGGCCCCCGCCAAACCAAGGGGCGGTGTTAGTAAAGTGGATACGAAGGGAAAAGGTAAAGCAACAAAGATAGCGGGGAAGCTTGTGGATAAGGAAGAATGCTTCTATTGTCATAAGAAAGGACACTGGAAGAATGATTGCAGGGCCTGGAAGGCCAGAACACAGGAATTGAAGCAGGTTGCAGCTTCAGCTTCAGGTGTGTATGTTATTGAAAATTGTCTTTCAATAAACTCTACTTCCTGGATATTGGATACCGGATCAGGATCTCATATCTGTAATTCTTTGCAGGCGTTGAGAAACCGCAGGGTTTTGAAGGCAGGTGACATGACCCTCAAAGTTGCGAACGGAGCTAGCATGGATGCTAAAGCCGTGGGGGACTATCACCTGGGAATGTCAGATGGACATGTTTTGGTTTTGCGTAATTGCTTTTTTGTACCCAACGCAACTTGTAATATCATTTCTGTATCTTTAGTTTCTAAAGAAGGTTATGAATTTGCGTTTGTAAGTAATGTTGTAAACATTCACCTTAATCAAGTTTTGATTGGGTCAGGTACATTGAGTAATGGTATATACGTGTTAAACCAACCACAGATTTTCAACGTCCAGAATACACACAAAAGAAAGTCTCCGGAAATGAATCAGACTTTCTTATGGCATTGTAGATTGGGTCACATCAATGAGAGAAGGTTGACTAAGTTACATACAGAAGGATATTTGAATGCGTTCGAATATCAATCGTATGCCACTTGTCAATCTTGTCTCAAAGGAAAGATGACAAAGACTCCGTTTACTGGACAAGGAGTAAGAGCGAGCGAGCTCTTGGGACTCGTACACAGTGACGTGTGCGGTCCAATGTCTACACATGCCCGAAGTGGACATTCTTACTTCATTACTTTTACGGATGACTTCTCAAGGTACGGTTATGTCTTCTTGATGAAACATAAGTCCGAGGCCTTTGGAAAATTCCAGGAGTATAAGAATGAAGTAGAGAAACAGACCGACAAAAGTATTAAGATTCTAAGATCGGATCGAGGTGGAGAATACTTAAGTGCCGAGTTCCTGGACTATTTAAAAGAGAATGGAATTCTCTCTCAGCTTACTCCTCCATACACCCCGCAACATAACGGTGTATCGGAGAGACGGAACCGCACCCTATTGGATATGGTGCGGTCCATGATGAGTAACGCTGAGTTACCGCGATCATTTTGGGGGTATGCGCTAGAATCAGCGCATACCTTTTGAACCGAGTTCCGACTAAGACTGTGCCTACCACCCCATATGAAATATGGAGTGGGAAGAAACCCTATCTTCAATATCTGAAGATCTGGGGATGTCCAGCTTTTGTCAAAAAGCAGCATGCGGACAAACTCGAGGCACGCTCAATACTGTGCAAGTTTGTGGGATACCCAAAGAACACCAGGGGGTATCTTTTCTACTACGCAGAGGAACAAAAAGTCCTTGTTTCTCGTAATGCCCACTTCCTAGAACACCAGTTCTTGGAAAAGGAAAATAGTGGGAGCGCAGTGGAACTGGAAGAAATTCCAGAACCACAGACTATTACTGAAAGGTTAGTGGAACCAGAGGGTTCAACAGAACAGGACATTCCCACGCCGCTCCGCAGGAGTAGTAGGCAGTCTCATCCGCCCGAGAGATACTGCGGTTTTCTCATAGACGGGGATAGAGAGGATTGCATCATAGATTATGATGAGCCTACTAGCTTCCAGCAAGCCGTTCAGAGCGTTGACTCAGTGAAATGGCTGGATGCAATGCGGACCGAAATGGAGTCCATGTACACCAACAAGGTATGGACGTTGGACATTGCTCCAGACGGGGTAAAACCCGTAGGATGCAAGTGGATCTTCAAAAGGAAGATTGGTGTAGATGGACAGGTTGAGACCTATAAAGCTAGGCTGGTAGCAAAGGGTTTTCGTCAAAGACCTGGCTTGGACTATGACGAAACCTTTTCTCCAGTAGCCATGCTGAAATCCATTCGGATCCTTCTTGCCATTGCTGCCTTCCACGATTATGAGATCTGGCAAATGGACGTAAAGACAACTTTTCTAAATGGAAATTTAGAGGAGTGTGTCTATATGGACCAGCCGGAGGGTTTCATTCAGAGTGGGAGCAGCGGAAAGGTGTGCAAGTTGCTTAAGTCCATCTATGGACTAAAGCAGGCGTCGCGGAGTTGGAACATCTGCTTTGATGAAACGGTCAAAGAATTTGGCTTTATCAAAAATCCAGATGAACCATGCATCTATAGTAGATTTGTAGCGAGAACTGTAGTATTCCTCGTTTTATACGTGGATGACATTCTCTTAATAGGAAATGACATTCCTATGCTACAATCTGTCAAGGGGTTCTTGTCACACAGGTTCTCCATGAAAGACCTGGGTGATGCCTCGTACATTCTGGGTATTCGGATCTACCGTGACAGATCCAAGAGGATATTAGGACTATCACAGTCCAGGTACATCGACACCATACTGAAGAGATTCAGTATGGAACATTCCAAGCGCGGTAACCTACCGGCTTGTCACGGGATCACCCTCTCTAAAGAGATGTCTCCCAAGACTGATTTGGAGAGGGATCGCATGTCTATTATACCCTACGCTTCTGCGGTAGGCTCTATAATGTATGCGATGTTGTGTACCAGACCGGATGTAGCTTATGCACTGAGTGTGGTAAGCCGGTATCAGTCAAACCCTGGGGAGAAACACTGGATAGCGGTAAAGAACATTCTCAAGTACCTGAGAAGGACTAAGGAGATATTCTTGGTGTATGGCGGAAAAGACCTCCAGATCGAGGCCTTTGCTGACTCCAGCTTCCAGAGTGACAAGGATGATTCCAAGTCCATGTCGGGTTTTGTCTTTACCCTCAATGGAGGGGCGGTGTGTTGGAAGAGTTCCAAACAAGAAACCGTTGCAGACTCGACGATGGAAGCGGAATACATCGCTGCATCTGATGCCGCAAAAGAAGCTGTCTGGATGAGGAAGTTCTTGAAAGAACTTCAGGTGGTTCCGTCCATTGTTGATCCAATACCTCTGTATTGTGACAACAACGGGGCTATAGCTTTAGCGAAGGAACCAAGGTCCCATCAGAAATCCAGGCACATCTTGAGGCGGTATCACCTGATCAGGGAGATCGTAGATCGCCAGGAGATCGAGGTTCGGAGAGTCGCTTCAGAAGATAACACTGCAGATCCATTCACCAAGGCCCTGCCCCAGACTCAGTTCGAGCGGCTGATCGAGATGATAGGTCTTCGATACGCCAGTACATGGCCTTAGTGCAAGTGGGAGATTGTTAGTGTATATGCCCTAGAGGCCATTACTGTATCATACTGGTTTGTATATTACTTAATGGATGCTTGGGATATTCACCTTGTATATACAATCTTGCTCAAAATAGTAGTATGCTACTTGGTTTGTTTCTACTTCAATGTGTACATGTGTTTATATTTTGTATATCGCCTATACACATTAGTGGAGCCCTTAGGATCTTTGCTTGATTACCAGCGATGTGATGGCCGTCACACTAGTGGGGCTGGGTAATCTATAAGCATATCCTTATGCAGGTCCCTGGTCGCAGGACTATCGAGACAGGGCATCGATACTCCGGAGTAGACCAGCGCATGCGCTTCTCATCCCAGTGTGGGAGACGGTCTGTCCCACAGCCGTCAGTACGTCGTACTTGAGATAGTATGCGGGTGCTCGTTAGGTTACGGGTACACTGGACAGGACTCGTCGGGAACTGACTAGTTGGTATTATACCTATCGTCAGTTATCAGTTCCCAGGTGACATGAGTACAGCTTAGTCTGCTGACTTGACACTGTCACTCCGCCTCGAGTGTGTTCCCACTGTACTTTGACCACTACCCTACCACGGCTCAAAGGAGTCGTGCAAACAGGTAGTGGTTGGGTGCAGTCCCGAAGCACTTGGAGGCAGTGACGGTTAGACAGGATTCGTCTCTCCCGGTATTGGGAGTTGACATCGCGCTGTGTCTAGGAGAGCCATTACACGAGTAGTCCCTGGCCAGGGCAAACGAGATATACTGGTAGGTTTCCAGTGTTATCTCAGGGTGTTTTGGGCTTCGCTCCGGCACGACTTGTACCGCTATTGGGGGACTGACGTTTACCGCCCCCTAGGCCCGCCATGCGATGTATCAGACGAACAGACCGGACTGTACGGAGAATGTCACACTCAGGCTCAGTAGGAGTTCAGATGGGTTTCGCCTCGTCGGTCTTCTTGTCGGCACTACCTGGGGACCGTTACGCACAGCTAGTGCCGCTTGCGGTCTGTGGTTAAACCCACTGCCAGCGTAGTGTCGAGTCTTTAGAGTCCCACACAGAAAGCTTTTCGCCTTTAGGCAAAAGAGTAGAGGTCGCATGGTATTGCGACAGGTCGCATGGTTTTGCGACAGGGTTCGGTCACATCCGTGCACTTGTGCACGTACAGTGTCCGGACAGTTTACACTAGCGGGCTTTGGTTTAAGCCAGATCCTAGTGTACCTTATGGGATTGGATTTATCCAGTTTGCATTCGTGTTCCTCGGAACGCGGATGCGGGTGTGTATGCACAGTTGACAGGGAGGCAGAGGCAGCGGATTCTCATTAGGGTTGTTGACAGTTGACCGTTGACTTTTTGACTTTTTGCTCAACCCTAATGAGAATATGATATGCGATTAACTATTATATTAATTAACTATTATGGTGACTTGGTTGTTGACTTTTGTTGACCTTGTTGACTTGTTGACTTTTGTTGACTTGTTGACTTTGTTGACCGGTTGACTAGGCTTGACTAGTTGACCATCATGATGACCATGGTTATCATTTCATGCCAAAGACTTTTACTTGCTTGTTCATTTGAGTAAAATGAGTGCATGACATGATAAGGTTATGGTTGCTTCAACCATCACATAAGACTTTTGTTGATATGATGAGTTATCATTGCTTTGGATTATGAGAGGGTGAGAGAAAAAAAAGACTTGCTCATTCTTTCTTGCTCATTCTCTCTCTTGTTCTTGAGCTCTCCTCTTGCTCTCACCCTCAACCTCTTGCTCCCTCTCTTGATCTATGGTTCTCTTGTCTCATGAGTTGAGAATCAAGAACCATAGATAAAATCCCATTCTATTTCCTCTCTACTCATTCTAGTTCACTAGGTTTAGCAAACCAAGTGAACTAGTTTCTTCAAAGAACGAAGAAGGAGCTAAAGGTTGGAGCTTTCAAGTGGATCTATCTTCGGCGTACGGAGACGACGAGAAGGAGCCATCGGACCACCATCGGAGCTTGAAGAGAAGGAGTTCAAGACAAGCTAGGTATAACCCCCATCCGAGTAGCTAACTCTCTTTAGCTATGTATGCTAGTTTTAGTTTAGTCAAAGATCCCGACTTTGCTTAGTCCATGTTGCCCCTTGCGCTTAAAATTTGATTTTTATACCGTTTCCGCCTCCCCGTAAGAACCGGGGGTCGCAACGTGGACTTACAACTATCACCTGGGAATGTCAGATGGACATGTTTTGGTTTTGCGTAATTGCTTTTTTGTACCCAACGCAACTTGTAATATCATTTCTGTATCTTTAGTTTCTAAAGAAGGTTATGAATTTGCGTTTGTAAGCAATGTTATAAACATTCACCTTAATCAAGTTCTGATTGGGTCAGGTACATTGAGCAATGGTATGTACGTATTAAACCAACCACAGATTTTCAATGTCCAGAATACACACAAAAGAAAGTCTCCGGAAGTAAATCAGACTTTCTTGTGGCATTGTAGACTGGGTCACATCAATGAGAGAAGGTTGACGAAGTTACATACAGAAGGATATTTGAATGCGTTCGAATATCTATCGTATGCCACTTGTCAATCCTGTCTCAAAGGAAAGATAACAAAGACTCCGTTCACTGGACATGGAGTAAGAGCGAGCGAGCTCTTGGGACTCGTACACAGCGACGTGTGCGGTCCAATGTCTATACATGCGCGAAGCGGTTATTCTTACTTCATTACTTTTACGGATGACTTTTCAAGGTACGGTTATGTCTTCTTAATGAAACATAAGTCCGAAGCCTTTGGAAAGTTCCAAGAATATAAGAATGAAGTAGAAAAACAGACCGGCAAAAGTATCAAGATCCTAAGATCGGATCGAGGTGGTGAATACTTGAGTGCCGAGTTCCTGGACTATTTAAAAGAGAACGGAATTCTTTCTCAGCTTACTCCTCCATACACTCCGCAACATAACGGTGTATCGGAAAGACGGAACCGAACCCTATTGGATATGGTACGGTCCATGATGAGTAACGCTGAGTTACCGCGATCATTCTGGGGGTATGCGCTAGAATCAGCTGCGTACCTTTTGAACCGAGTTCCCACTAAGACTGTGCCTACCACACCATATGAGATGTGGTGTGGGAAGAGGCCCCATCTTAATCACATTAAGACATGGGGAAGTCCAGCTTTTGTCAAAAAGCAGCATGCGGACAAGCTCGAGGCACGCTCTGTACAGTGTAAGTTTGTGGGATATCCAAAGAACTCCAAGGGATATTTCTTCTACTGCGAAGAGGAACAAAAAGTTATTGTTTCTCGTCATACCCACTTTCTAGAACATCAGTTCTTAGAAAAGGAAATTAGTGGCAGCGCAGTAGAACTGGAAGAAATTCCAGAACCACGAGCTATTACTGAAAGCTTAGTGGAACCAGAGGGTTCAAGAGAACAGGACATTCCTACGCCGCTCCACAGGAGTAGTAGGCAGTCTCATCCGCCCGAGAGATACTACGGTTTTCTCATAGACGGGGATAGGGAGGATTGCATCATAGATTATGATGAGCCTACTAGCTTCCAGCAGGCCGTTCAAAGCGTTGACTCAGTAAAATGGCTGGATGCAATGCGGACCGAAATGGAGTCCATGTACACCAACAAAGTATGGACTAAAGCAGGCATCACGGAGTTGGAACATCTGTTTTGATGAGACGGTCAAGGAATTTGGCTTTATCAAAAATCCAGATGAACCATGCATCTATAGTAGAATTTTAGCGAGAACTGTAGTATTCCTCGTTTTGTACGTGGATGACATTCTCTTAATAGGAAATGACATTCCTATGCTACAATCTGTCAAGGGGTTCTTGTCACATAGGTTCTCCATGAAAGACCTGGGTGATGCCTCATACTTCCTGGGGATCCGGATCCATCATGATAGATCCAAGAGGATATTAGGACTTTCACAGTCCAGGTACATCGACACCATACTGAAGAGATTCAGTTTGGAAGATTCCAAGCGCGGTAACCTACCGGCTTGTCACGGGATCACCCTCTCTAAAGAGATGTCTCCCAAGACGGATTTGGAGAGGGATCGCATGTCTATTATACCCTACGCTTCTGCGGTAGGCACTATAATGTATGCGATGTCGTGTACCAGACCGGATGTAGCTTATGCACTGAGTGTGGTAAGCCGGTATCAGTCAAACCCTGGGGAGAAACACTGGATAGCAGTAAAGAACATTCTCAAGTACCTGAGAAGGACTAAGGAGATGTTCTTGGTGTATGGCGGAAAAGACCTCCAGATCGAGGCCTTTGCTGACTCCAGCTTCCAGAGTGACAAGGATGATTCCAAGTCCATGTCAGGTTTTGTCTTTACCCTCAATGGAGGGGCGGTGTGTTGGAAGAGTTCCAAACAGGAAACCGTTGCAGACTCGACGATGGAAGCGGAATACATCGCTGTATCTGATGCCACAAAAGAAGCTGTCTGGATGAGGAAGTTCTTGATAGAACTTCAGGTGGTTCCGTCCATTGTTTATCCAATACGTCTGTATTGTGACAACAACGGGGCTATAGCTTTAGCGAAGGAACCCAGGTCCCATCAGAGATCCAGAAACATCTTGAGGCGGTATCACCTGATCAGGGAGATCGTGGATCGCCAGGAGATTGAGGTTCGGAGAGTCGCTTCAGAAGATAACACTGCAGATCCATTCACCAAGGCCTTGCCCCAGACTCAGTTCGAGCGGCTGATCGAGATGATAGGTCTTCGATACGCCAGTACATGGCCTTAGTGCAAGTGGGAGATTGTTAGTGTATATGTCCTAGAGGCCATTACTGTATTATACTAGTTTGTATATTACTTAATGGAAGCTTGGGATATTCACCTTGTATATACAATCTTGCTCAAAATAGTAGTATGCTACTTGGTTTGTTTCTGCTTCAATGTGTACATGTGTTTATTTTTGTATATCACCTATACACATTAGTGGAGCCCTTAGGATCTTTGCTTGATTACCAGCATTGTGATGGCAGTCACACTAGTGGGGCTGGGTAATCTATAAGCACATCCTTATGCAGGTCCCTAGTCGCAGGACTATCGAGACAGGGCATCGATACTCCGGAGTAGACTAGCGCATGCGCTTCTCATCCCAGTGTGGGAGACGGTCTGTCCCACAGCCGTCAGTACGTCGTACTTGAGATAGTATGCGGGTGCTCGTTGGGTTACGAGTACACTGGACAGGACACGTCAGGAACTGACTAGTTGGTATTATGCCTATCGTCAGTTATCAGTTCCCAGGTGACATGAGTACAGCTTAGTCCGCTGACAAGACACTGTCACTTCGCCTCGAGTGTGTTCCCACTGTGCTTTGATCGCTATCCTACCACGGCTCAAAGGAGTCATGCAAACAGGTAGTGGTTGGGTGCAGTCCCGAAGCACTTGGAGGCAGTGACGGTTAGACAGGATTCGTCTCTCCCGGTATTGGAGGTTGACATCGCGCTGTGTCTAGGAGAGCCATTACACGAGTAGTCCCTGGCCAGGGCAAACGAGATATACTGGTAGGCTTCTAGTGTTATCTCAGGGTGTTTTGGGCTTCACTCCGACACGACTTGTACCACTATTGGGGGACTGACGTTTACCGCCCCCTAGGCCCGCCATGCGATGTATCAGACGAACAGACCGGACTGTACGGAGAATGTCACATTCAGGCTCAGTAGGAGTTCAGATGGGTTTCGCCTCGTCAGTCTTCTTGTCGGCATCTACCTGGGGACCGTTACGCACAGCTAGTGCCGCTTGCGGTCTGTGGTTAAACCCACTGCCAGCATAGTGTCGAGTCTTTAGAGTCCCACACAGAAAGCTATTCGCCTTTAGGCAAAAGAGTAGAGGTCGCATGGTTTTGCGACAGGTCGCATGGTTTTGCGACAGGGTTCGGCCACATCCGTGCACTTGTGCACGTACAGTGTCCGGACAGTTTACACTAGCGGGCTTTGGTTTAAGCCAGATCCTAGTATACCTTTTGGGATTAGATTTATCCAGTATGCATTCGTGTTCCTCGGAACGCGGATGCGGGTGTGTATGCACAGTTGACGGAGAGACAGAGGCAGAGGATTCTCATTAGGGTTGTTGACCGTTGACAGTTGACTATTGACTTTTTGCTCAACCCTAATGAGAATATGATATGTGATTAACAATTATATTAATTAAGTATTATGGTGACATGGTTGTTGACTTGTTGACTTTGTTGACTTTTGTTGACTTGTTGACTTTGTTGACCGGTTGACTAGGCTTGACTAGTTGACCATCATGATAACCATAGCTATCATTTCATGGCAAAGACTTTTGCTTGCTTGCTCTTTTGTGCAAAATGAGGGCATGAAATGATATGGCTATGGTTGCTTAAACCATCACATAACACTTGATTGATATGATTTGTTATCATTGTTTTGGATTATGAGAGGGTGAAAGACAAAAGAGAGGCTCATTCTCACTTGACCATTCTCTCTCTTGTTCTTGAGCTCTCATACTCTTGCTCTCACCCTCTTCCTCTTGCTCCCTCTCTTGACTCTATGGTTCACTTGTTTCATGAGTTGAGAACCAAGAACCATAGATAAAATCCCATACAAACTCTTCTCTACTCACTCTAGTTCATAAGGTTTAGCCAACCGAGTGAACTAGTTTCTTCAAAGTTCGAAGAAGGAGCCAAAGGTTGGAGCTTTCAGGTGGATCTATCTTCGGCGTAAGGAGACGACGGGAAGAAGCCGATCCGGACCACCATCGGAGCTTGAAGACGAAGGAGTTCAAGACAAGCAAGGTATAAACCCCCTAACCGAGTAGTTAACGACTCCTAGTTAGGTTGTTAGTTAGATGTTTAACAAAGGTCCGGGTTTTAAGTCCATGTTACCACCTCTAAGAAAATCGTTTTTCATCAAATTCCGCATGCCCGAAAGTACCGGGAGAGGTAGCATGGACTTACAATGGCTCTCCTGGACACGGCGCGATGTCAACCCCCAATAACGGGAGAGACGAATCCTGTCTAACCATCACTGCCTCCAAGTGCTTCGGGACTGCACCCAAAAACTACCTGTTTGCACGACTCCTTTGAGCCGTGGTAGGGTAGTAATCAAAGTGCAGTGGGAACACACTCGAGGCGAAGTGACAGTGTCAAGTCAGCGGACTAAGCTGTACTCATGTCACCTAGTAACTGATAACTGACGATAGGTATAGTACCAACCAACAGTTCCCGACGAGTCCTGTCCAGTATACTCGTAACCCAACGAGCACCCGCATACTATCTCAAGTACGACATACTGACGGCTGTGGGACAGGCCGTCTCCCGTGCTGGGATGAGAAGCGCATATGCTAGTCTACTCCGGAGTATCGATGCCCTGTCTCGATAATCCCACGACCAGGGATGGGTAAATAAGGATGTGCTTGTAGATTACCCAGCCCCCATGAGGGTGCCTGCCATCACAACGCTGGTAATCAAGCAAAGATCCTAAGGGCTCCACTAATGCGTATAGGTGATATAATAAAGAAACACATGTACACATTAAAGCAGAGACAAACCAAGTAGCATACTACCATTTCGAGCAAGATTGTCTATACAACTGTGAATATCCCAAGCTTCCATCAAGTAATATACATACTAGTATGATACAGTATTGGACTCTAGGGCATATACACTAACAGCTAGAACCATCATGAACCCTCCACCCCAAAAAACACCCTCCATTTTGCTAATTTGCACATTTGCAAATAACCCCCTCTACACAAATTTTCAGCCAAAGAAAGATAAAAAGGAAAATGGCCGAAACGGAATACAAACTGGCAACTTCAAAAAAACGATCCCGTAATAAATTACAGGAAAACCCCGCGACTGTATATACATACCCGCATTTGTATTCCGACCGAACAAAAATGCAATGAGACAAAATCTACACTGTATAATACTAGGATCCGGCTTAAACCAAAGCCCGCTAGTATTATCCATCCGAACCATAACACGTGCAATACCGCACGTATATGATCGAATCCTGCCATATATCATACGGCCTCTACAACATTTCGCCCGGAACTTGAGAAACTGTATGTGGGGGACTCTAAAGACTCATCAATATTTTGGCTGTGGATTTAACCACTAGCATGTCAGAGGTATTAGCCGTACGTAACGGGCTACCAGGTATTGACCAAAAGGGAAGTCGAAGAGCGAACTCATCCTGACACCCTACTGAGCCTGTCAGTGACAATATCCGAAAGTCTGGTCCGTTCGTCTATGAGCATCGCATGGCGGGCCTAGGGGGTTGGTAAAAGTCAGACCCCAAAAAGCGGTACAAGTCGTGTCGGAGTGTAGCCCAGAACACCCTGAGATATTATTGGAATACCTAACAGTAAATCTCCTGCCTTGGCCAAGGACTTCGTGTAATGGCTCTCTTAGACACAGCGCACCTCACCCCCAATACCGGGAGAGATGAACCCCTGCAGATCCGCTCATTGCCTCCATGTGGCTCGGGACTGTACCCAAATAAAAGCTGTTTGCACGACTCCTTTGAGCCGTGGTAGGGTAGTAATCAAAATACAGTCGGAACTCACACGAGACAAATAACGATCTCAGGTCGATGAACTAACCTGTACACATGTCACCAGGGAACTGCTATCTGACGTCAGGTATAAAACCAACTAGGATGTTCCCGGCGAGTCCTGTCCGGTGTACTCATAACCCAATGAGCACCTATAGACATCTTAGGCGAACCAACTGACACCAGTGGCTTGTGAGACCGGCCACCGCCCCTCGTCGGGGTCTCGACTGTATACACTAGTCTACTCTGGAGTATCGATGCCCTGTCTCGAAAACTCCCACGACTAGGGACCTTTTAAGGATGTTCTTATAGACCCCAGCTCCCACGTATATGATCGCCATCATACTGCTGGCCGTCAAGCAAGAATCCTAAGGGCTCTATCAACGCGCAATAGTGACCTGTAAGGTCACCTAAAGCAGTACATGATGATAAAGACAAACCATGGTAGCATACTGTTCTCCATCAACGTGTAATAGTGAACTACAATGTCACCTAAAGCATGTACACGATAATAAAGACAAACCAGATAGTATACAAAGCTCTCGAGAAAGACTGTCCTACCGGTATAGGTCCTCCCTCAATCATTGCAATCACGTGCCTGTGATCCAATAATTGACTCTGAGGGCACTATATCCAACAAAACCGATTAATAATCTCGTTTCCACAGAGACGTAATCTCGTTAACACTTTCTAGACACGTAATAGGTTAGCTAATTGTGAAGTAAAAAATCTCCCTAGGAGTAATACCTACTCACCGGTGGAAATCGGGATCCAACTATCATTGTGTGATAACTTTGACTGAATCCAACCAAAATTACCATACTCCAGAAGATATATGCAAACTTGGCAAGTTTCTCGTATGTTTGAAACTCCGGATATGGTTTTTGCCCTAAGCAGCTTATGACCTTGACGAAGGCCAACAAATCATAAGTCGTAAGTCAAGTTCTACCTGTCATTATCCTGATTAATCTAAACCCACCCGTACTCGCCCTGACGAAGGCCGATAAGACTGTATGACTATTCTAGATTAATGCATATCTAAGCTGCAGAAAAATAACACATAACTACCATACACTATGTCTTGACGAAAGCCAACAAACATAGCATGAATACTAGGTGCTACCCGTCTGAAATGACGAAGGGCTACGGCTGGTTTTTGGCGAAAAATCTTTACCGTAATGAACTTTATATCGTTGAAGGGACTCGAGTGGATTTGAAATGGAGTGGCTTAAGCTCCACATTTTAAAACTAGTAACATAAACCTTTGCTTAAGAGCGAACTCCCAGTAAAGGAATCAAGGCTCTTCCCTCATAGTGTTCGAGATAGTGCCCTCAGAGTCAATTATTGGATCGCAGGTACGTGATTGCAATGATTGCGGAGGACCTATACCGGTAGGACAGTCTTACTCGAGATGATAGTATGCTATCTGGTTTGCCTTTATCAGTCATGTACATGTTCAGGCGACTGATTACATGTTACACTTTGATAGAGCCCTTAGGATCTTGCTTTACTACCAACAGTATGATGGCGATTATATACGTGAGAGTTGGGTAGTTTATATGCATATCCTTAATTGTGGTCCCTAGTCGTGGGAGTTTCAAGACAGGGCATCGATACTCCGGAGTAGACTAGTGTATACAGTCGAGACCCCGACGAGGGGCGGTGGTGGGTCTCACAAGCCACTGGTGTCAGTTGGATCACCTAAGATGTATACAGGTGCTTATTGGGTTATGAGTACACTGGACAGGACTCGCCGGGAACCTGCTAGTTGGTATTATACATATCGTCAGATAGCAGTTCCCTGGTGACATGTGTACAGGTTAGTTCATCGACCTGCGGTCGTCATTTGTCTCGTGTGAGTTCCCACTGTGCTTTGATTTCTACCCTACCACGGCTCAAAGGAGTCGTGCAAACAGGTAGTTTTTGGGTACAGTCCCGAGTCACATGGAGGCACGTGAGCGGATCGGCAGGGGATTCGTCTCTTCCGGTATTGGGGGCGAGATCGTACTGTGTCTAGGAGAGCCATTACACAAAGCCCACGGCCGTGGTAGGAGATTTACTAGTAGGTACTCCAGTAGTATCTCAGGGTGTTATTGGGTTACACTCCGACACGACTTATACTGCTATTAGGGGTCTGACATTACTAGCCCCCTAGGCAGATATGCGATACACATAGGCGAACAGACCGGACTGTATATACATTGTCACTGTTAGGCTCAATAGGGTTTCCGGATGAGTTCGCTCATCGGCCTCCCTTGAGGTCAGTCCATGGGCAGCCGTTACGCATAGCTAGTGCCGCTGAAGGTTTGTGGTTAAACCCACTGCCAGGGTACTGACGAGTCATTAGAGTCCCCCACAGACAGTTTCCCAAGTTCGGGCGAAACGTTGTAGAGGCCGTATTCTTTTTGGCAGGGTTCAGAAAATGCACGTGTGTTTACGCACGTGTCAGATTTCGGGCAGATGATACTGGTCGGCTTTGGTTTAAGCCGGATCCGAGTATTATATTGAGTAGATATAATATCTTTGTCTCAGTTGCATTTGTATTCGGTCGTAATACAAATGCGGGTATATTTATACAGTTACAGGGTTATCCTGAAATTCATTTCGGGATCGCATTTGGAAGTTGTCAGTTTCCAGTTTTCTATCAGCCGTATTTAACATTTGGTTAAATACGGATTTTGTCTTTTCTTGAGAAGAGTGTGGATGCTTCTAGAAGGTTCTAGAAGTGGTGATTAGGCTTATGACTCATATGTTGCATTAATGGTTTTGGTGATAAGGATTAGTGATTCATTAGTTTCATTTATTGTGTTCACACTTTGTGTTCACACTACATATTTTCTTATTGTCACCTTCCCCTCTCCTACACTCACCCCCCCTCACTTATATATGGCCGGCCCCTTCCCCCTCTCTCACTCACTCTCACTTGATGTTTGGAAAAAGACTATGATAGTTTTGGGGTGCATGGAAATTCATAGCTCATTTCATTCCATCACCCGATTCGAGTGGCAACTTCATTAACCGTTCGTCCATAGCCTTGGACGTAACGAGGCAAAGTATTCTACCCATTCTCTACATCATTCTTGGTCGTCTCTTTTAGTAAACTTGACGACCGAGTTGCCTCGAGTCAGAGGCGGGAGCCCGTTTAAAGAATCGTTGACGTGGTGCCACCTGGACGAGCAGATCGGAGATCAACGAGATCGGAGCGGCCGCAATGGAGTGTGGGATGATGGTCAAAGAACGAAGGACTCGGATCGTTCGGTATAACCTTTCTACACTCTTTACAGTTTGTTAGTTTAGCAATAATGGCAGATCCGGGTTATAGTATACGATAGCGCCAGTTAAAAAGTTTTTGTTACGCATTTGGCGTCTGTAGACTGCCGGGGCGCTACCGTAGACTTACAGTGGTATCAGAGCCTCACCATTTTGCTTTACTAACTTGTGCTAACGCGTTTAAAACATCGATCGAACCGGATATCGAAAACCGCAAAATTCAAGTTCTGAGTTTCTGTTGATTTTTAAAGGGTTCTAAAAATAATTTTACATATCACAGAAAATTCAGCAGGATTTTCTAAGAACACCGTACAAATTTGGGCACGTGATTCGACAATACCGCCGCGGAATCGCGGTCAAACCTATGGTTTGGCCGCGCTTCCGTGGCCATTCAGTGAGATCGTGGCCCCAAATTTGCACAGTGGGTTCTTGTCTGGAATTTGGGTTTTTTGGTATATATCTTTTGGGCCCAGATTTTGTTACTGTTCAACAGATGTTCGTGGGGCCCACTTCGTGATATTTAGTCGATCGAAATTTAAACATGTTAGTTTACAGTACTTACATTATATCTCCGACCGGGAATGTCATTTGATCGGTAAACCGCGTCTGATTGCTATAGTTCTTTTAGATGGGTTTGCGAACGTGACATTCGCGTTGATGTTCTGTGTTGTGCTGTGATGTTGCGTATTTGTCGTGGTGGATAGCAGTGTGCAATGATAGTGCAGTTTGGATTTATTTGTATATTTGATATTGCGGGGCGAGCGTCCAACATATGGATTGCCGTCACTGCCTGTTGTATAATATTCTTTTGGGGCAGGACCAGATTGCGGTCGATGTACCTGTTGTACTATTTTTCCATTTCTGTACTAGGTTTTACCCCGCGACGGAGTGCACGGATAGCCGGGTTCTGGAGGGCAACGGGTCCGCATCTCATGGCTTTGAGAGGCAGAGGGGCCTTACTCTGGAATTGGCAGACTATTCGCCGCACTCGTAGGGGGTACAGGTTGACCCAAGGAGGGGTGCTCAAGCTACCGGATTCCGTGAAGTGCAGGGTGGTCCATTCACTTTGCTGTAAGGGGCTGCCTCGCTTCAGGTTTTGGCGGGTAACTTGCCGCACCCGTAGGGGTCTAGGTTTCATTGCACAGGCTATCCACATGACCGGTGGAACGTCGGGTTTCAGCAGCGGCTCTGTGAAACCCGGGGATCCCAAATTATCTGTATTGTTCTGTGATGCTTATTACTTTTCTGTAATGTTGCATATTATCACTCCTGGAGCGATTATTGTATATTGGTTTATATACTATTAGATGTTGTATATGTTTTACACCCGCGCTAGTCCATTCTCCGCTCTGTTGTTAGTTAAGTAACCTAACGGGTGATGACGGGACCCAGTGACGAATGCGGATGGCATATACGTACATTTTATTTTCGTTCTTTTCTGGTGTGATTATTGATGGGACTGCGTTGATTTTGATCAATGCAAAGTAAAGCAAACCTATTTTGAGTTGTTGGAACAATTTTCAAAAGTGTTATTACAAAGTCATTTCCTTTTGTTTTGCATAGCGGTATTCGGTTGGAATATCCTGCACCTCATTCGACGGGTCAAGGGCCGATATTCCTTCACCGGGATTGACCCCTTGGGCAGAAGTTTGCGTCAGGGTAATAACTTCACTATAGTCGATTACATGTTGCCTTGCATCGCGGTATTCAGTGGAATATCCTGCACCTCATTCCACGAGAAAAGAGCCGAGATCCCTTCACCGGGAGTGACCTCTTTAGCAAAGGTTTTCGCCACTATATTTTTATAAAAAGCTATCAGGTTCCTTCAACGAGATCAAGTTCATTACGTTAAAGGTTTTTCGCCAAAAACCAGCTGTAGCCCTCCGTCGTTTCTTATGGATGATCAGTAATATTCAAGCTATGTTTGTTGGCTTTCATCAAGGCATAGTGTTTGGTAGTTGCTGGGGTATTCATTTGTTGCATAGATAGATGAGTTGGTTTGGGACAGTCGTATTACCTAATTGGCTTTCGTCAAGGGTATGTATGGGTGGGTTCGAATTAACAAGATAATGACGGGCAGAACTTGATATGTGACTTATGATTTGTTGGCTTTCGTCAAGGTCATAAGAACATGGGGTAAAAATCATATCGGGAGTTTCTAAAGAAACTGAAACTTGCCAAGTATGCGCATACCTTCTGGAGTGTGAGTGACGTGAGTGGATACCGTCACGTTATCATGCGATGAGAGTTGGATCCCGATTCCCACTGATGAGTTGGTTTACTCTTCGGGTGATCCCGATTGATTCTTCATTAAGGTTGGAGGAGAATTTGACAGTACAGTGGGAGGTTTCCGGATCAGATAAGTGACAACCATTCTGATCTAGGTTAGAGTGCACGCAGAGTGTTTCTTTTCTCTCTCTCTCTTTGGCAGCGACCTTTGACCGACCCTAGACTATGACTCAATGACCAAGTTGACCGAAACCTTCTTAAAATACTGGCTTTTGGATTGTCCGAGTTGCATAAGTCATTGTCACTCCTTCTTTTACCCCTTGCATTTCTAAGAACACCCCGTATTACTACGGACATCCACTTCCATTGGATAGATCCATCGTATGGTTATATACGAACTCGGAGGGACTTCTTCGAGGATGGATCAAGGTTCGGGAGAAATAGAATTGGTTTATTCAGTTGTCTTTTATTATCACCTTCTCTCAGGTTGCGAGGGCTCCTTGGTTTAGGAGAGTACACCTATTACGCTTATTGGATAGTCTTATTCCAAACCATAGGCAGGTGCCGAAAGGTAGGGAATGAAGAAAACTAATTAGCCTAAGTAGGGTGTGCAGAAGGCAATAACTAAAGACAAAATAAAGGGATTAGAAAGAGGGCAAAGTAAATTGCGACTGTTATCATTCACGACCAAAACCGCGTACTTCATCGCCACTCCTATTTCACCCTTAAAGGAATAAGGTATTATTCAGTTGTCTTTTATCATCACCTTCTCTCAAGATGCGAGTACTCCTTGGTTTAGGAGGGTACACCTATTATGCTTACTGGATAGTCTTCTTCCAAACCATAGGCTGGTGCCGAACGGTAGGGAAGGAAGAAAACATTTAGCCTAACTATGGTGTACAAGAGGTAACGACTAAAGACAAATAAAGGGATTTGGAGAGATGGCAATAAAATATACGGTTAAAGTCATGAATTGGATTATGGAAGAGGTATTACTAGGAATACCAAGATACCCCTACGAAACATTTTTCATGTTTCAGTGCATTGTTAAAGAAAAAATGTTTTCCCGATTAGATACTTACTCCAAGGGTATGTGTTTACCAGGTTTCATTCTCATAACTGTATGGTTTTACAGATGATGAGTGGGAGTAAGTTATTGGGAATTAGGTGATTATCCTCATTATATCGGAATTCGTTGTAATTGGTGATATTTGAGGAAATCGCCAGGGTACAGTTTCTAACCTACGACGCACAGGTTTTGAGTTGTTCGACTCAGCGGACTTATACAGAGTATTGTATGTTGTCCAAGTATCCATCAGGACAAAGGGGTAGGTCCTCATACTATGTTCTATTTACTTATGACTTCTCTAGTTTTTAGACAAGTGTTTCGTAGAAATACAAGGTCTAAGTTTTGAGAAGTTGCGGGTATAAGAATAAAGTAGAGAACCAGGTATCACAAGTATCGGGATTCTTCAAAGAGATCGAAGATGTAGATTCTTATGATTGGTATTCAGATGATAGTAATGGTTTTGAGAAACTTGTTTCTCTTTCAGGTTACCCATAATTGGATGGATTCCTAAGTTGAGTAATGCTGATTAGCCTATTTTCCATTTTGTTGATATGCACTGGAGACAGTTGCATGATTTGAATCTAGTTCCAATTAAATAAGTGCCAAAGTTTCTATATTGGATATAGAATAGTTCGTACCTTAAAATATGTTAAGGTATGGGGAGTTGTCCAGCTTATGCTTAAAACCAGACTCTGGATAACTCAGGGCACGTTTCTGTAATGGCTGTTTGTGGGTTGACCCTGGCTATGACGAGGGTTGATATTCTACCATTTGGAAGATCAATAGTGATATTGTTCTTGACTCGCCACAGTTTTAGTAAAATGGATTTTTTCAGAAAACACTAGTGGGAGTATGGTAGAACTGGAAATGATTCCAGAACCGCGAACGATTACGGAAAATTTAATAGGACCTATATATTCAATCAGGTTTGACATTCCAATAGCCACTCCGCAGATATAGTGGGTAACCTCAGACACCCGAGAGGTACTTCGGTAGACTCAAGGACGGTGACAGGGAGGTTCTTGTTTACCCAGACTTGACACTACTGTTGTTCCAGACTATAAGACCAGGCAGGAGGTTAAGTATAGCGTCGTTCTAAACTAGCTTTAGAAGTGCACGTGTATATTATTCTGCCAGACGGTTGTTGTGGTCAGTGGGAGCATCGGAAGTATAGTGGGCAAGTAGCTTACGTCTATTTATAGACTAGAGCAGTTATAGCGGAGATAGATCATCTAATTTTGATGCGACAGTCATGGGTTTGACTTCATCAGAATAGGGGATGGATCTGTTAAGAAGGTAGTAGGGTGTGATGTCATGGTATCTGGATGACATACACAGAGTAGGAAGTAAAATTCCTATACTACGATCGGTTGTACTCTGGTCGTCACACAGTTGTTTCTCCAGAGAGGATATGGATATAATATTTAACATTCTAGTTTTTAGATCTATGGTTTTAGATCTGGATTTGGGTAGTTTCCCAATGTGGGTATTTTGACAGTATTCTAATGGTTTTTAGAATAGATGACTCCTGGCATAGTGGTGTACCTGCAGGTGATGGAGTCACCCTCTCTAATGGTGTCTTACAGACTAAAGGGGAGAGGGATGAGCATGATTGGCAGATCACTTGCTTAGGCAATTGAGTGAATCATGAGATGTCGAGTACCACACCAGATGCTGTTTTTGCACTTGATGCGATAAGTTTGTATTAATCCAATCCTGGAGAAACATAAGGAAGCAGTTTTAGAACATAAGTACATGTTCTACGGATTTGATGACGGCAGCCTCCTTCGGGAGACGGTTATCATTCCAGGCATCAAAGGTGACATGGTTGACAGAGTGATTGTCAGAGTTATAGTTTTTTCCTTTGATGAGGGACAGTATTATGGACAGGTGGTCCAAGAGGATACTGTGGGAGGCTTAGTGCTGGATACTGATTAGGTTCAGTGATCGATACAGTATAAGAAGTTTGGATTTAGAGTTCATTTATGAACTAGGTCCCATCAGATATCCAGACATATTCTAAGACAAGTATTACTCAATTCGGGAGATGGCTTTCTCCGTGAACTTGAGATTAAGAGAGCTATAGAAAGAAACTTCTAGGCAGATCCACTCAATGAGGCTATATCTCGAACACAATAGTTTTACAAACGGGCTTTGTGAAACTGATTAGTAGAGGAGTTGGTTGTTCGGTTTCACACGGGCTGTGAGTAGTCGACATCGCAATAATTAGCCTTAAGTGCAAGTGGGGGATTGTTGGAGATAGTGCCCTCAGAGTCAATTATTGGATCGCAGGTACGTGATTGCAATGATTGCGGAGGACCTATACCGGTAGGACAGTCTTACTCGAGATGATAGTATGCTATCTGGTTTACCTTTATCAGTCGTGTATATGTTTAGGTGACTGATTACATGTTACAGTTTGATAGATCCCTTAGGATCTTGCTTTACTACCAACAATATGATGGCGATCATATACGTGAGAGTTGGGTAGTTTATATGCATATCCTTAATTGTGGTCCCTAGTCGTGGGAGTTTCGAGACAGGGCATCGATACTCCGGAGTAGACTAGTGTATACAGTCGAGACCCCGACGAGGGAAGGTGGCCGGTCTCACAAGCCACTGGTGTCAGTTGGATCACCTAAGATGTACACAGGTGCTCAATGGGTTATGAGTACACCGGACAGGACTCGCCGGGAACCTGCTAGTTGGTATTATACATATCGTCAGATAGCAGTTCCCTGGTGACATGTATACAGGTTAGTTCATCGACCTGAGGTCGTCATTTGTCTCGTGTGAGTTCCCACTATGCTTTGATTTCTACCCTACCACGGCTCAAAGGATTCGTGCAAACGGGTAGTTTTTGGGTACAGTCCCGAGCCACATAAAGGCACGTGAGCGGATCGGCAGGGGATTCGTCTCTCCCGGTATTGGGGGCAAGATCGTGCTGTGTCTAGGAGAGCCATTACATAAAGCCCACGACCGTGGCAGGAGATTTACTGGTAGGTACTCCAGTAGTATCTCAGGGTGTTATTGGGCTACACTCCGACACGACTTATACTGCTATTGGGGGTCTGACGTTACTAGCCCTTTAGGCAGATATGCGATACTCATAGACGAACGGACCGGACTGTAAATACATTGTCACTGTTAGGCTCAGTAGGGTTTCCGGATCAGTTCGCTCATCGGCCTCCCTTGAGGTCAGTCCATGGGCAGCCGTTACGCATAGCTAGTGCCGCTGACGGTTTGTGGTTAAACCCACTGCCAGGGTACTGACGAGTCATTAGAGTCCCCCACAGACAGTTTCCCAACTTCGGGCAAAACGTTGTAGAGGCCGTATGGTTTTATGGCAGGGTTCGGAAAATGCACGTGCGTTTACGCACGTGTCAGATTTCGGGCAGATGATACTGGTCGGCTTTGGTTTAAGCCGGATCCGAGTATTATATTGAGTAGATATAATATCTTTGTCTCAGTTGCATTTGTATTCAGTCGTAATACAAATGCGGGTATATTTATACAGTTACGGGGTTATCCTGAAATTCGTTTCGGGATCGCTTTTGGAAGTTGCCAGTTTCCAGTTTTCTATCAGCCGTATTTAACATTTGGTTAAATACGGATTTTGTCTTTTCTTGAGAAGAGTGTGGATGCTTCTAGAAGGTTCTAGAAGTGGTGATTCGGCTTATGACTCATATGTTGCATTAATGGTTTTGGTGACAAGGATTAGTGATTCATTAGTTTCATTTATTGTGTTCACACTTTGTGTTCACACTAGATATTTTCTTATTGTCACCTCCCCCTCACCTACACTCACCCCCCTCACTTATATATGGCCGGCCCCTTCCCCCTCTCTCACTCACTCTCACTTGATGTTTGGAAAAAGATTATGATAGTTTTGGGGTGCATGGAAATTTCATAGCTCATTTCATTCCATCACCCGATTCGAGTGGCAACTTCATTAACCGTTCGTCCATAGCCTTGGACGTAACGAGACAAAGTATTCTACCCATTCTCTACATCATTCTTGGTCGTCTCTTTTAGCAAACTTGACGACCGAGTTGCCACGAGTCAGAGGCGGGAGCCCGTTTAATGAATCGTTGACGTGGTGCCACCTGGACGAGCAGATCGAAGATCGATGAGATCGGAGCAGCCGCAACGGAGCGTGGGATGATGGTCAAAGAATGAAGGACTCGGATCGTTCGGTATAACCATTCTACACTCTTTACAGTTTGTTAGTTTAGCAATAATGGCAGATCCAGGTTATAGTATACGATAGCGCTAGTTAAAAGTTTTTGTTCCACATTTGGCGTCTGTAGACGGCCGGGGCGCTACCGTAGACTTACACATAGAATGAGATACTGGATATTCCTGACCGAATATCTCTATACAAAACAAAAGAATACGACTATGAGTTTTGATGAAAATCGAGTAGTTTTAAAATTGGTTCTGACAACATCATTTAGGTTTATTTTTCTTGCATTATTCAGATAATGCGTTCCCGTCATTTTAAGTTTCTAAGCTACAAAAGAAACAACCAAAATAGCATACTTTTATATGCCATCCGCATTCGCCACGAGGCCTCGTCATGCACCGTTAGCTTACTTAACTAACGGCAGAGCGGGGGCAGGACTAACACGGATGCAAAACATATAGAAGCATCTACTAAATATATATATATATATATATCAACATCACAGGCAGATAATAATCATCACAAGCAGATAAAAATCATCACAGGCATGCGAACAACAATATGGAACAGTGGATAATCTAGGAGCCTCATGTTTCATTTGAGCCGTAAATGAGACGCGACGTTCTCCGGTCGTGTGGATAGCCTGTGCGATGAAGAACCTAGACCCCTATGAGTGCGGCAAGTTACCCGCAAATCCCGGAAGTGAGGCAACCCCAATCAACAAAATGAATGGGCCACCCAACACTTCACGAAATCCGGTAACTTGAGCACCCTTCCGTGGGTCAACCTATACCCTCTACGAGTGTGGCGAATAGCCCGCCAATTCTAGAGTAAAGCCCCCCGGTCTCAACGCCATAAGATGCGGGCCCGTTGCCCTCTAAAACCCGGCTATTCGAGCACTCCTCCGCAGGGTAATCCTAGTACAGAAAAGAAAAATACAAGTGGTGATATCGACCTCAACCCGGCCGTGCCCCAATGAAAGAATATCAGCCACATGTCGGACGCTCGCCCCGCAATAATGAATATACAAATGAATCTAAACTGTACAGCTACCATTGCACTAGGGCTATCCAACACGATAATCTGACTGAACCATAACCAGATATATATAACCACAGAAACAAGTAACATGTGCAACCCCGTCTAAATGAACATATAGCAATTAGACACGTTCACCAGCACATATACAACAAACACAGATATCTACGATGCAAAAGTTTTGAGTTCTAAAACTGCTGAGTTGCCCCAAAGCTAAGATAACACTAAGTGAAATCTTGGAAAAAACAGACAAGACCAAAAATACCAATTTCCAAAACCCAAGACACTAGCTGAAAATGAGGACGTGAAGACAAAAGAAAACCGCCCATAGCGATCATTTTGAGGAAACTGGCGGTTTTATTTAGGTGGAATCTCCTCGTTTTCATTCTGTGTTACTATCATGTCTAGAGTAAGCCTCTGCACATGTTTAAAGAAATTTTAGAGACCAAAATTTTTTCAAACAGAGAATGGGTTTTGCAAATCGGTGTTTTTGGTTTTGAAACTAAAGCATCGTTTATAACCAGTTTAAGGTGTTTGGGAAGCTCTGATATCATGTTGGAGTTCGTTATCCGCGCCGCGGAAGCTGCGGCCGAGGTGGAAGCGATAACAAAAATTTTACACGAGCACTAAATTTTACGGAAGCTGCGGATTCGATCCAAACACCTAAAACTTTAAAGCTAAAACATACAAAGGTATGAAATTACAACTTTCGACGCGTGTCCGCCCAATTGTGGAAGACCCCTCCAAACTTGTAGACGCCCGGATCACGCTTGATGGTCGACCACCATCGCCGAAGAAGATCCACCCGGGGGAAACCGGAAGAGGCTCCAACCGACGATCCAAACTTGCTAAGAATGGATTGTGGGTGATGTAGGAAATTTTCACTAATTTTTCTCTCAAAGATCCATGCTCAAGGGAGCAAGAAGAAGAAGGAGAAGAAGTGAGGAGAATGGCTAAGTCTTGATCCATCAAGCATGAAGCAAACATAGCATGTGAAAAATTCAAGCAAGTGTAGAAAAAAAATCATAGCTTTACATTTACCACCATGGTTCAACAGTGAACCCAAATCAAATCGACATTAAATATTAAAGCCATGCCCTTCTACATATCTAGCCATGCTTCATGCCACCTCCTTTCCCATTTGTTTTTCTAAAAAGAAAAATAAATATGAGGTGTCCTTCTTCTAGAAGCATCCCGTATAAATACGAAATACTTCACCTGGTATACGTATCGCTACATATACGTGTATCCGTATAAAAATACGGATAGCATCAATAAGAAAAAATGAACAGTGAACAATAATACTAAAATATATATATAAATTATTAAATCAAAGCCTGATTTAATAATCTGGCTTAATCCTAAGCCTTCTAATATTATCAACCGTCCGATCAAAATCCGTGTATCCCGTACACGTATTTAATCGGACCCCTACATGTACCATCGTACGGCTCCTACATTTATCGTCTGAACCGGGAAAACCCTCTGTGTGGCACTCTAAAGACTCAACAATACGCTGCAGTGGGTTTAACCACAAGCACGTCAGTGGCACTAGCTGTACGTAACGGCTACCCAGATACTTATCGAAAAGGAGGGTCGACAATCACGTACGTCCTTACCCTACTGAGCTTGAATGTGACAATCTCCGTACAGTCCGGTCTCTTCGTCAAAGAGTATTGCATATCGGATCTAGGGGTGGATAATATTAGACCCCTACTAACCCGATATGTCGTGTCTGAATCAAGCTCATCACTAAAAGAGATAATACTGATCAACTATCAGTAAATCTCATCCACTGTGGCCACGGATTTCTAGAGATACCTAACTAAACACAACACGACATCGACTCCTAATACCAGGAGAGATGAACCCCTGACAATCGACCACTGCCTCCATGTGGCTCGGGACTTTACCCAACTAAAACCTATTTGCACGACTCCTTTGAACCGTGGTAGGATAGTAATCAAAGTACAGTGGAAACTCACACAAGACAAATGATGATCTCAGGTCAAAAGACTAACCTGTACCCATGCCACCTAAGAACTTCTATCCGACGATAGATATAATACCATCTATAAGTTCTCGGTGAGTCTGTCCGGTGTACTCACCTCCAGTGAGCACCTGTATACTATCATAGGTGACACAACACCAATGGCTTGTGAGACCGGCTACTGCTCCTTGTCGGGGTTTAGAAACGTATACACTAGTCTGTTGTGTTTCTTAGCGCCCTGGCCATCTACCGCGACCGTTGTGGAAAAAATTTCGGTGTTTAAGAACCGGCGCTAAAAAAACCCGTTCTAGAATCTAATCATAAATCGAAACTAACTACAAAGATGTTCTAGCAACTGTGATAGAACGTTTTACCAAAAGATCTGTGTCCTTCGTTCTTCTACCCTCTTCCGTAGCTCCTTGAAGTTTCCTTGATCGAGCTTGACCGCCGGCCTTCCTCCGTCGAAGATGATCCACCCGAGGGATGTGGTTTATGGCTCTAGCTCCACACTATGAATCTAGTGAAGCAATTAAGGACTCTAGGTTGCTAATCTAGAGTGCCTAGGGATGTAGTTAGTCGTTCTAAGTGTGTATATACCTATCTTCCACTCTTGATTCTCAACTCATGAGATGGTAGGATGGAAGATCAAGATGAAGGAGGAAGAGCTCAAGAAAGGATAGTGAAGAGAGATGAGGCAAATGGTGAATGTGTTTTTGATCCAACCATGAAAGCATCCATCCAAGTGAGAGAATCAAATGAAGTGTGGTTTTGTATAAAACCAATTTCCAATTAAAATAAAGCACCCATACTTGAATAGTTTGCATAAATGAATTTTCAATTCATTTGTCAACACTATTCAAGCATGGTTCTCACCATTCTCTTTTCACCACCTTTATACCTCATTTCCATTTAAATTAATAAATGGATAAACCAAAATGAGGTGTCCACCTTCTAGAATATTTTCCGTAAAAATACAGAATACACTCAACTGTATATGCATACCCGTATTCGTATCAAAATACGAAAACCCAAAGAGATAGAATAACACAAAGAACATAATACTAGAATATACATATCGAAATACATATACGTAAATTATTAAATCAATACCTGATTTAATAATCCGGCTCAATCCTAAGCCGGCTAGTATTATCAACTGTCCGATCAGAAGTCCAGGTAACTACAAATCATTCGATCAAACTCTGCACGTATCAAAATACGGCTACTACATCATTTCTCCTGAACCAGGGAAACCCTTTCTGTATGACTCTAAAGACTCGACAGTACGCTGGCAGTGAGTTACTGGATAAATCAATAACCACAAGCACGTCAGCGGCACTAGCTGTACATAACGGCTACCCAGGTACCTGTCGAAAAGGAAGGTCGGCGAGCAAACTCATCCGGATACCTACTGAGCCTATCTGTGACAATCTCCGTACAGTCCGGTCTCTTCATCTAAGAGTACCGTATATCGGGTCTAGGGGGTGGATAAAGTCAGACCCATAAAAATGCGATATTTCGTGTTGGTTTGAAGCCCATCACCCACTGAAAAATTACTGATCCAAATCAGTAATTCTCGTCCACCTTGGCCAAGGATTTCTGGTGATGGCCACCCGTGCACAGCGCGACATCAACCTCCAATACCGTGAGAGACGAATCCCCGACGATCCGCTCACTGCCTCCATGTGGCTCGGGATTGTACCTAACTAAAACCTGTTTGCACGACTCCTTTGAGCCGTGGTAGGGTAGTAATCAAAGTACAGTGGGAACTCACACGAAACAAATAACGATCTCAGGTCAAAGGACTAACCTGTACTCATGTCACCTGAGAACTGCTATATGACAATAGGTATAATACCATCTAGCATGTTCCCGGCGAGTCCGTCCAGTGTACTCACCCCCAGTGAGCACCTGTATACAATCTTAGGTACGAAAGACCAATGGCTGTGGGACCAACCATCGCCCCTCGTCGGGGTCTAGAAACGTATACACCAGTCTACTCCGGAATATCGATGCCCAGTCTCGATACTCCCACGACATTTAAGGATGTGCTTATGGACTACCCAGCCCCCACATGTATGATCGCCATCATAACGCTGGTAGTCAAGCAAGAATCCTATGGGCTATATCAATATGTAATAGTGATCTGTAATACCACCGAATGCATGTACATGATGATAAAGACAAACCAGATAACATATTATCATTTTGAGTAAGACTGTTCTATCTGTATAGCTCATCCCTCAATCATCACAATTACGTGCCTGCGATTACAATAATTGACTTGAGGGCACTATATCCAACAATCTCCCACTTACACTTAAGGCTAATTATTACAGTGTCGCATACTCGTAGCCCGTGTGATACCGAACACCCAACTTCTTTACTAGTCAGTCTCGCAAAGCACGTTTGTTAAACTATTGCGTTCGAGAAATAGCCTAGGTGAGTGAATCCGCTCTAATGTTTCTATCTTTATCTCTCTATATCTCAACTTCGTGGAGAAAGACTGTCTCCCGAAATGAGCGATACATGTCTTAAAATTTTTCTGGATATCTGATAGGACCCAGTTCACAAATGAACTCGAAATCCAACAAATTTCTTAGACCGTATCTTCTACTGAATTTAATCAGTATTCTGCGCCATGCCTTCCTCAGTATCCGCTTGGACCTCCTGTCCAACATACTGCCCCTCAAAAGAGGGACAACTATTAACTCTGACAGCCACTCTGTCATCCAGATCACCTTGGAAGCCTAAAATGATAACCGCCTCCAGAAAGTGGCTGTCGTTACCATATACCAAGAACATCCACATAGGTTCATAACTGCTTCCCAATGTTTCACCAGGATTGGATTAATATATATGCTTATTCCATACAGTGCAAAAGCAATATCTGGTGTGGTACTTGACATTTCATGATTGACTCAAATGCCTAAGCAAGTGATATATCAATCATGCAAATCCCTCTCCTCATCAGTATAGAAAACATCTCTTTAGAGAGGGTGACTCCATCACCTGCAGGTACACCATCACGCCAGGAGTCGTCCATTCTAAAATACTTTAGAATAGTGTCAAAGTACCCAAATTGGGACACTTTCTAAATCTAGATCTAAAACCATAGATCTAATGACCGAATCCCTGATATTTTATCCAGATCCTATGTGGAGAAATATCTTGTGACAACTATAATATAACCGATCGTAGTATAGGAATATCAATTCCTATAAGGAGTAAGTCATCCAAATACTGGGACATCACTCCCTACTCCTTTCTTATAAGGTCCATCTATTGTTCTGATGAAGTCAAACTCTATGACAATCATATCAAAAATAGACGATCTATCTCCGCTATACTTGCTTTAGTCTATAAATAGACATATGCTACTGGCCTACCTTGCTTCCGCTGTGCCCACTGACTATAACAACCCTCTGGCAGAATCATATACACGTGCACTTCTAGAGCTGATTTAGAACGACGTTATATTCATCCACCTGCCAGATCTCATAGTCTAGGAAAACAGTAGTGGCAAGCTTATGTTATCAAAACCCCTCTGTCACCGTCTTTGAGGAGACCGAAATACCTCTCGGGTGGCCGAGGTTACCCACCAAATCTGCGGAGTGGCTAATGGATTGCAAATGCAATTGAATCTTTAGGTTCTACTAAATTTTCAGTAATCGTTTGTAGTTCTGGAATCATTTTCAGTTCTATGATACTCCTACTTGTGTTTTCTGAAAAGAATTCATTTTACTAAAGAGGTGGAGATTCAAGAACAATATAACTATTAATCCTCCAAATGGTAGAATGTTAACCCTCGTCAAAACCCGGGATAACCCACAAACTGCCATTACTGAAATTTGCCTTGAGTTTATCCAGATTCTGGTTTTAAGCATAAGCCGGACTACTCCATATACCTTAACTTCGTTAAGATATGAATCCATTCTATATCCAATATAGAAACAAAGGCACTAATTTAATTTGAACCAGATTCAAAATACATGCAGCCGTTTCCAGTGCATATCGACTAAATAGAAGAAGGCCAAAAAACATTACTCATCAAGGAGCGTACTCACGGATGAGTAACCTGAGAGAGAAGCAAGTTCTCAAATATATTACTTACAACGGAATACCTACCACAAGTATCTAAAAATTCGATCACCTCGAAGAATCCTGATACTTGCAACGTATGGTTCTTTACTTTACTCTTATACCTATAACTTCTCAAAATTTGGACCTTATATTTCAACGAAATGCCTGTCTAAAACAAGAGAAGTCATAAGTAAACGGAATATAGTATGAGTACCAATCCCTTTGTCCTAATGGACATCGGACAACATACAATACTTTGTATAAGTCCACTGAGTTTAATAACTCAAACCCTGTGCGTCGTAGGTTGAAAACTATATTATGGTTAAGAAGAATTACACCGTTGTTGAATGCACTTTACCTAACCATCAACTGATATTGGTAAATGTCATAAACATAATTTCAAAAAGTTATATCTCACTTTATAAAATAAACGTACAGATATATCAGTTTGAAATTGGTGCATAACAACGGATATTCAAAACCAAATATTTGCCGTTTGGCAAAACCCAGGCGATTTCCTCAAATATCATCAATCACAAAGAATTCTGATATTGAGGATCTAATCACCCAATTCCCAATATTCCACTCCCACTCAGTATCTATAACGCCATACAGATGTGAGAATCAAGTCTGGTAAATACATACCCTGAAGTCAGAATCTAATTGGGAAAACAGTTTTCAATTAATATCGCACAGTAAAACTGAAACATGAAAATGTTTCGAGGGGGTGGCCGGGTATTCCTAGTAATGCCTCTTCCACTATCCAGATTCATGACAATAGTCGCAATTTCCTTGCCCTCACTCCAATCCCATTATATGTCTTTACTTCTTACCTTCTATACACCATACTTAGGCTAATTGGTTTTCTTCCTTCCCTACCTTTTGACACCTGCCTAAGGTTTGGAAGAAGACTATCCAATAAGCGTAATAGATGTACTCTCCTAATACTAGGAGCTCCCGCAACCTAAGAGAAGGTAAGGAGAAAAGACAACTGAATAATCTTATTCAATTTCTCCAGAACCGGAATCCATCCTCAAACTGAAACAAGTTTCTTCGAGTTTGTATGTCACTATACGATGGCATATCCAAGCAATATGGATCTTCGTAGTGATACGGAGTGTTCTGGAGAAATGCAAAGGGGAAGTAGGAGTGGCATGGATATATACGGCTTTATCGTGAATGATAGTAGTCGCAATTTCCTTTGCCCTCACTCTAATCCCTTTATATGTCTTTACTTATTACTTTATGTACACCATACTTAGGCTAATTGGTTTTCTTCCTTCCCTCCCTTTCGGCGCCTGCCTATGGTTTGGAAGAAGACTATCCAATAAGCGTAATAGGTGTACTCTCCTAATACCAGGAGCCCTCGCAACCTGAGAGAAGGTAAAGAGAAAAGACAACCGAATAATCCTATTCAATATCTCCAGAACCGGAAACCATCCTCGAACTGAAACAAGTTTCTTCGAGTTCGTACGTAACTAAACGATGGCATATCCAAGCAATATGGATCTTCGTAGTGATACGGAGAGTTCTAGAGAAATGTAAAGGGGAAGTAGGAGTGGCAGGGATATATGCGGCTTTTATCGTGAATCATGTCAATCCAAAACCCAAAGTGTTTAAGAAGGTTCAGTTATCTTGGTTTATGAGTTTTAGTTTAAAGTCGAGTCATGGTCGCTGCCAAAGAGAGAGAGAGAAAATAAACACTCAGCGTGCACTCTAACCTCGATTAGATTGGTTAATCACTTTATCTAATTAAGATGACTCCCACTGTTTCCTCAAATTCTCCTTTAAACCCTAAAAGGAGAATTAGTCGGGATCATCTGAAAATCACCCGAGGAGTAACACCTACTCATCAGTGGGAATCGGGATCTAACTATCATCGCATGATAACTTGATGGAAGCCACTTAAGTCACCATACTCCAGAAGATAGGTGCATGCCTGGCAAGTTTCCTGTATATTTAAAACTCCCGATGTGGTTTTTGCCCCTAGGACCCAAGTGACCTTGATGAATAATCAACAAATCAAAAGGTCCTAATCAAGTTCAACCCGTCATTATCCAAGATTGCATTAGACCCACCCGCATGACCCTTGACGAATAATCAACAAGGTCTCTATGCTACAGACAATCCTTACTTAGCTACCATACACCATGCCTTGACGAATAATCAACAAACACAGCACGAATACTAAGTAGTAATTATCTGAAATGATGGAGGGCTACGGCTAGGCTTTTGGCGAAAAACCTTTTAACATAATGAACTTGATATCGTTGAAGGAACCGAGTAGTTTTGAAAAGGAGTGGTTTATACTCCGCTTTTAAAAACTGGTGGTTCTGAAGAAAACCGAGTAATCTACAGTATCATAAACTTTTGCTCAAGAGGTCACTCTCCATGAAGGGATCTAGGCTCTTGCCTCCTAGAATGAGGTGCTGGATATTCCTGAACGAACACCACTATGAAAAGAAAAAGAATCGACTATAGTGAAGTTATTACAAAGACGCAAACTTTTGCCCAAAAGGTCACTCCCCATGAAGGGATCTCAGCTCTTGCCTCGTCGAATGTGGTGCTGGATATTCATAACTGAATACCGCTTGCAAAGTAAAAGGAAACGTCTGTAATGTCAGTTTTCAAAAATCTGTTCCAACATCATTTAGGTTTTTCCTTGTATTAATCAAAATTAACGCAATCCCATCAATTAATCCCTATCACACCAGAAAAGAACGAAAATACGATGTACGTATATGCCATCCGCATTCGCCACAGGCCCCGTCATGCACCGTTAGGTTACTTAACTAATGGCAGAGCGGGGGTTGGACTAGCGCGGATGCAAAACATCTACAACATCTACTAGTATATATATAAATATATATAACATTCGTCCCAGGAATGATATAAGCAACATCACAGAAAAGCGATAAGCAACATAGAATAATGGATAATCTAGGAGGCCCGGGTTTCATTTGAGCCGCAAATGAGACCCGACGTTCCACGGTCATGTAGATAGCCTATGCAATGTATAACCAAGACCCCTACGAGTGCGGAAAGTTACCCACCAATCCCAAATGTGAAGCAACCCCAATCAACAAGTGAATGGGCCACTCTGCACTTCACGGAATCTGGTAACTTGAGCACCCCTCATTGGGTCATCCTATACCCCCTACGAGTGCGGCGAATTGCCCGCTAATTCTAGAGTAAGGCCCCCTCCGTCTCAACGCCATGAGATGCGGGACCGTTGCCCTCTAGAACCCGGCTACTCAAGCAGGGTAATTCTAGTACATAAAAGAAAAACATATATACAAAGGTGACATCGACCTCAATCCGGTCGTACCCCAATAAAAAAATATACAATCTGGCAGAAACGGTTGTCCACATATCGGATGCGCGCCCCGTAATAATGAATATACAAATGAATCTGAATTGTACTACTACCATTGCACTATAGGCTATCCACCACGACAATCCATCCACAACATTAGCGCAACACAGAACATCAACGTGAATATCATGTTCGTAAACCTATCTAATTGTACATATAGAAATTAGTTGGGTTATACCGTTCAATGATATTCACGGTCATAGATACTAACACATGCACTGATAAAAACGTATTCAAAATTCCGATCAACTAAAACTTTTCCATATTGGCCCCAAGTGCAAACCGGTACTCAAACAAATCTAGGCCAAAATCAAACATCCCAAAAACCACATTTTCATATTCCAGAGTGCCAGAAGAAATTTAGGGCACAATTGCAACACTTCGACCGCGGAACCACGGCCAATAGGCAAATAATGCGGCGGTTCCGCGGCCGTATGTTAGGCTCATGTGCCAAAATTTCTTCAGGGCCTCTAAAAATGCCTGCACATAATTTTAAGGTAATCTGAATAATTTTTTGAACAACTTTCAAAACCGACGGAGGGCATGAAAAATGGAATTGCGATTGAGAAAAGTTCATCGATCGAGTCTTTAAACTTGTACAAACTAGCTAGTAAAGGTTTATGGAGTGGCTCTGATACCATGTAGGGTTTCTTAGCGCCCCGGCCATCTATCGCGGCCATTGCGGAACAAATTTCGTTGTTTAAAAACCGGCGCTAAAAAAACCCATCCTAGAATCTAACCATAAACAGAAACTAACTAACTACAAAGATGTTCTAGCTACTGTGATAGAACGTTTTATCAAAAGATCCGGGTTCTTCGGTCTTCTACCCTCTTCCGTAGCTCCTTGAAGTCTCCTTGATCGAGCTTGACCGCCAGTCTTCCTCCGTTGAAGATGATCCACCTGAGGGATGTGGTTCATGGCTCTAGCTCCATACTAAGAATCTAGTGGAGCAATTAAGGACTCTAGGTTGCTAATCTAGAGTGCCTAGGGATGTAGTGAGATGTTCTAAGTGTGTATCTATCTCTCTTCCTCCCTTGATTCTCAACTCATGAGATGGTAAGGTGGAAGATCCAGATGAAGGAGGAGGAGCTCAAGAAAGGATAGTGAAGAGAGATGAGGCAAATGGTGAGAGTGTTTTTCATCCAACCATGCAAGCATCCATCCAAGTGAGAAAATCAAATGAAGTATGGTTTTGTATAAAACCAATTTCCAATTAAAATAAAGCACCCATACTTGAATAGTTTGGACAAATGAATTTTCAATTCATTTGTCAACACTATTCAAGCATGGTTCTCACCATTCTCTTTTCACCACCTTTACAGCTCATTTCTATTTAAATTAGTAAATGGATAAACCAAAATGAGGTGTCCACCTTCTAGAATGTTTTCCGTGTAAATGCGGAATACACTCAACTGTATATACATACCCGTATTCGTATTAAAATACGAATACCCAAAGAGATAGAATAACACAAAGAACATAATACTATAATATACATATCGAAATATATATACGTAAATTATTAAATCAAAACCTGATTTAATAATCCGGCTCAATCGAAAGCCGGCTACTATTATCAACTGTCCGATCGAAAGTCTGGGTAACTACTATAATCATTCGATCGGAACCCTGCACGTATCAAAATACGGCTACTACATCATTTCTCCTTAACTAGGGAAACCCTCTGTTTGGAACTCTAAAGACTCGACAGTACGCCGGTAGTGAGTTACTGGATAAATCCATAACCACAAGCACGTCAACGGCACTAGCTGTACGTAACGGCTAGACAGGTACCTGTCGTAAAGGAAGGCCGACGAGCAAACTCATCTGGATCCTTACAGAGCCTATCTGTGACAATCTCCGTACAGTCTGGTCTCTTCATCTAAGAGTATCGCATATCGGGTCTACGGGGTGAATAAAGTCAGATCCCTAATAACACGATATTTCGTGTCGGTATGAAGCCTATCACCCACTGAGAAATTACTGATCCAAATCAGTAATTCTCATCCACCTTGGCCAAAGACTTATGGTGATGTCCACCCGTGCACAGCGTGACATCAACCCCCAATACGGGAGAGACGAATCCCCGACGATCCGCTCACTACCTCCATATGGCTCGGGACTGTACCCAACCAAAATTTGTTTGCACGACTCCTTTGAGCCGTGGTAGGGTAGTAATCAAAGCACAGTGGGAACTCACACGAGACAAATGATGATCTCAGGTCGAAGGACTAACCTGTACTCATGTCACCTGAGAACTGCTATCAAACAATAGGTATAATACCATCTAGCATGTTCCCGGCGAGTCCGTCCAGTGTACTCACCCCTAGTGAGCACCTGTATACGATCTTAGGTGCGAAAGACCAATGGCTGTGGGACCAGCCATCGCCCCTCGTCGGGGTATAGAAATATATACACCAGTCTACACCAGAATATTAATGCCCAGTCTCGATACTCTGACGACTAGGGACATTTAAGGTTGTGCTTATGGACTACTCATCCCCCACATGTATGATTGCCATCATAACGCTGGTAGTCAAGCAAGAATGCTATGGGCTCTATCAACATGTAATAGTGATCTGTAATACCACATAATGCATGTACATGATGATAAAAACAAACCAGATAGCATACTATCGTTTTGAGTAAGATTGTTCTACCCGTATAGGTCCACCCTCAATCATCACAATCGCGTGCCTGCGATTACAATAATTGACTTGAGGGCACTATATCCAACATAGTCTACTCCGGAATATCGATGCCCAGTCTCGATACGCCCACGGCTACAGACATTTAAGGATGTGCCTATGGACAACCCAGCTCCCACATATATGATCGCCATCATAATTCTGGTTGTCAAGCAACAATCCTACGGGCATTATCAATGATGAAAACAAACCAGATAGCATACTATCATCTCGAGTAAGACTGTATACCTGTATAGGTCCTCCTTCAATTATCATAATCACCTACTTGCAATTATAATAATTGCCTTGAGGGCACTATATCCAACATCTCTCTCTCCCCCCTCTCTTTTTTTTTTGTTTTTTAAAAAAACATGTAGCCATGCCAAAAATAAAACTTATGAAATCCAAAATACAATATTAAACCCTTGCTAGCTTGTCATGGCACCTTAAGTGCAAATGTCACGCCCCGCTTCCCAAAACATGGAATACAAGAGGTGACTAAGCCAGCCATGCTCCTACGGTGAAGAAAATATCCCGTCATAGCCACACATCAACTTCTAGTAGTACATGGCAAGCAGTATTCATAGCATAAGTAATGAGAAATTCACTTACTAATTCTATAAAAACAGATATAGAACTAACCAGATAGACTCAAAGGGAATGATAACGCTAATGTCGCTAATCTAGATGTCCGCAATATCCTCGAGGTAAGGCAGGTCCTGATCCGAGCTAAGTCCACTTCTCGCTCTAAGCATACATACTCAGGCCGTCAGAGCGATACAATAGCAATATATATATATGTAATACGTGCAATGATGATAAACATGAAGCAGTAAACATGGAGAAATGACGTGAGCATGAAGTAACCGGTACTGGTCAACAATAAAGCATGTGTATCGAATCAGTATTCAATGCAATGTCCATATCACTAAATCTATCAATCTCTAAGTCTCAAAGTCCAAGTCACTAAACTTATCGTCAGTCCGAGGGTGAGAGTCAACCACCGCAGGAGTATTCCCAACCCAAGGGTAAGCCCAGGGGCAAGGAAACATGGGCCCGAATCCCAATCAGTAAGAATTAGTAACACGGTAAGTATCAAAATCATGAAATCCCGAAATATGCCGGCAGTGGGACTCCTGAGATTCCGTTGATCGAACCCACACTCAAACTACCCCACACCCCGTGATATACATCAAACACCGACCATGAATCTAAATACTAGTCGCTCCATAACAAGTCTACACGAGATTGGAGACAGGATCTCCATCAAGCATGTCTCGACCAATATCCAAGATAAGTAGACAGTCCTCGATGTCTTACCTATGACACTAATATAAGTGCTTCCATACCCGTCCCATACCAGTTATAGTTACACTTATATATGTCTCATAGGCGTCGACAATGCAATAACTAATTGGTTCCGCTGATTGTGTACAAGTACGTGTCACTTCCATTTTTCAATCACGATTTTACACCAACGTACTTGCCACAATCCAATCACTAACATTTATCACTTGGTAATGTAACACGGTCACTAGGATATCAATACAAATGAACACTATTTACAAAGGGTATAACAGTCATGCAACATGATGGGGATACAATATATGCACTACTAAATACATATGAGCAGCCGGTGTTGGTTGGATTAGAAAAAATCATATAAAATCGTACGTGCATAATTTGGCGAAACAATATAAAAGGCGTAAACAGTGAATTAAATTATCTCTACATTAAAATTGATTTCGAGTCAATCGGGTTTCAGGTTTGTGAGTTACGGTCCTTTCATTTTAAGTGTTCACTGCTGGAAATCTAGTTTCTGAACTAGAAGTACGTTTTGTAACACGTTTTACTCTCTGTTGAAAGCATAATTAGGCGACGCTACAGTTGGATCAAATTTAGGCTTACCTATTATGTTTATAGCTCACCAGAAGAATCAACAATATCCACTGTGTGCAGGGAGATATACACTATCTAAGGTTAAGGTATACATTCTGTTTCTGCATGAAACTGCAGTACGCATCGACGGTTTAAAAGGTGTTATGAATATCAAAAGATACTGGAATGCAATGAGACCGGTACCATTAAAAATCTAATTCAATTCTCTACGCTTCTATGTATGGTTCCTCACACTTTCTGTAAGATTAGCATAGCACCTTAGCTAGGTTTTGGCAAGAATCAATCATGCTACTTTCAAATTTTTTGGGGTGCTAAACAAACCCTAACCAAGATCTTAACTAAAGACTTAGGGTTAATAAAGCAAGTAAACAACTTTACTTCTAAGGGTTTGGGATTACAACCTTTGTAGTCTGTTCCTTCGCTTCAGAAGCTCCATGTTGAGGTCCCTTCGCCGCGATCATTATGTACCCGGACTCTTGAGAGGCTCCATGAAGAGAAAGATGTAAGCTTGCTTCCAATCTTCAACAACTAAGATGATCTATCTTGAAGAATCTCAAACCCAAGCTCATGCTTCACTAATCAAGTATTAGCAAAGCAAACACCCTAATCTAAGTGGCTAGAATAGATGAGGATGATGAAATAGGAATTTAGCTCTCTTTTATTTTCAATTTCTCACTTTATTTCTTATACCTCTATTGAAGCTAGAAAGCTTTTCATGGAGCTTGAAGAAGAAGAAGAAGAACTCATGAATAATTCATCCAAATGAATTATTGCACTCATGGTTGAGTTAAAGCTATCATGCTTAACTCATGTAGAGAATAAACTAAAGGCTATGGTTAAGGGTTGGGTTTGATAAATATCTTAAACTAGACAAAAGGGTTGACTTTGTCAAAGCTTATCCAAAAACTTTTGTGCAAGCTTTATCATGACAAAAATCAATCTCTTTTGAATTAGCTTAACATAAATAGAAACCCTAGCTTAACCCGAGCATAGTGTTAATCTCATACACCCATCTTGTATGTATCATCAAACATGACACAATCCATATACACAAATATACATATCACATATATACAATGTGCACATCATGTTAGTTATATGTATGCCCTAGTGGCCATTACTGTACATACAATGTATATTGTAGTGGATGCTTGGACATATATATAGGGAGGACTTTATTTCTCGACATGATAGTACGCTATCTGGTTGCTCTTTATCTTAACATGTTGACTTATATTAGTTTACTGTCGTACTCTCACATGTTGATAAAGCCCTTAGAATATGTGCTCGACTACTAGGACTATGATGAGATCATACTAGTGGGGCCATGGTAGTCGACGAGTACATCCTATAACTGTTCCTAGTCGAGGGTGTATCGAGACAGGGCATCGATACACCAGAGTAGACTAGCGTATACACATATTGACCCATATGATGGGCGATGGATGATCCCATATCCATCGGTGTTTGACATCAAGGATGGTGTACGGGTGCTCAATGGAGACTGGGTACACTGGACGGACTCGCCGAAGACTCCCAGATGGTATTATACCTCACGTCGGATGGCAGTTCTCTGGTGACACTGGTACAGGTTAGTCTGTAGACCCGAGATCGTCATAGAGTCTTGCGTGATTCCCACTGTGCTTTGATTTCCACCTTACCACGTCCATGAGGCGTGCAAAAGGGTGGCTTTTGGGTACAGTCCCGAATCACATGGAGGCAATGAGCGATAGGAGGGGATTCGTCTCTCCCGGTATAGGGAGTTGATGTTGTGCTGTGTTCGATTGGCTATAACTGGAAGTCCCTGGCCAGGGCTGATATAGAGATTTACTGGTAAGTGTTACTAGTAGTTTCTCGACCTGTTATGAGCCTCATATCGACACGACTTATTGGTTACCGGGGTCTGACGTATACCACCCCTAGACCAGATATGCAACTTATCAGACGAAGAGACCGGACTGTACGGGAGTGTTACTGATTGGATTCACAGGAGAATGTACAGGCTTGCTTGTTGATCTTCTGATCGCTCAATACCTGGGTGGCTGTTACGTTTAGCTGACCGCTTGCAGCTTGTGGGTGTTTGATATGATAATCACCTACTGCCGGCGTATTGATGATTCTTTAGAGTCCTACACAGAGCTTTCTTGACTCAGGCAAAACAGAGTAGGAGCACATATGTGATATGTGCATGACCGAGGATAATGCGATATGAGATACCGTATTCTATTCTCGCGATATTTGACATCAGCCGAGTCATCGGATCAAGTGTTGATTCGATGAATCGGTACAGGTTTATATATTAGTCGGTTATTTGGGAAATAGCCGGATTGTCGGATCAAGTGTTGATTTGATAATTTAATTTATAATTATATATATATGATATATTACATTACATTATCTAATATTGGCTCGCTTTATTATTTCATTTTCTCACCGGATAATACATTGATATATATGCGATATATGTTAATTGCATTATTTTCTTTTGTTACAAAAAATATATTATATATGTGATATATAATATTGTAACATGTTAAAATTACTAATGCAACATGATTAGTGGAGATTAAACGAGGTTAGGGTTTGATTTGGGTTAAACTTTTCTAGAAGCTTGTAGAAGCTTTTATTTTGTTTCTTGCAAAGATATTTAGTTTAGATATTTTGCAAGATATTTCGTAACCCAACCCACACCCTTTAACCCTAGTTAACTCTCTACAATGGTTAGCCCTTTCTTTGGTCAACCATGGTTGCATTTTGTACTTATCATTACAATTTCATTATTCATCACAAAAGGATTCCTTCTTCTTCTTCTTCCTTGAGCTCTTAAAAAAGCTTTCTAGGTTTTCCTTGTGTGATGATTTAGTGTGAGATTATGAAAACAAATAAGAGCCAAATTCCTACCTCATCATCCTCATCTAATCTAGCCAATTAGATTAGGGTGTTCACTTCAATAGTGAGTGAGAGCTTGTGTTAAAGAAACATCAAGGTAGATCATCTGTGTTATCGAAGATCGGAAGCAAGCATGTATCTTTCTCTTCGTGGAGTCTCTCTAGAGTCCGGGAACTTGATGATCGCAGCAAAGGGACCACAACACAGAGCTTATGAAGAGAAGGACCGGACTACAAAGGTTGTAATCCCTAACTCTTAGAAGTAAAGTTGTTTACTTTCTATATGTTTCGCCTAATCTCTAGTCTAAGATCTTGGTTAGGGTTGTTCGGCACGTCTAAATTTTGAATCGGGCATGGTTGATACCTTATAGACCCTTGTAAGAGTGCCTAGTAACCCTACACATCATGTGAGAAAAGAAATCAATAGTGAGCTAAATATTAGTTAATGTAATGTATCAATTATTCATTCAATTATCAAATCAACTCTTGATTTAATAACCTGGCTATTTCATAAATAACCGACTAATATAATCTATATCAGTTCATCGAATCAACACTTGATCCGATGACCCGGCTATATCACATATACCCGGCCGATATCTCATATCGTGAGAATCTAATACGGTATCACATACTAGTAATATTCTCGGTCCCGCACATATCATATATGTGCTCTACTCCGTTTTGCCTAAGCCAGGAAACCTCTATGTAGGACTCTAAAGAATCGTCAATGCGCCGGCAGTAGGTGATGATCATATCAAACACCCACAAGCTGTAAGCGGTCATCTAAATGTAACAGCCACCCAGATATTGAGCGATCAGAAGATCAACAAGAAAGCCTGTACATTCTCCTGCGAATCCAATCAGTAACACTACCGTACAATCCGGTCTCTTCGTCTGATATGTCGTATATCTCGCCTAGGGGTGGTAAACGTCGGACCCCAGTAGCTTGATAAGTCGTGTCGATATTAGGTCCATAACAGTTCAAGAAACTACTGATAACACTTACCAGTAAATCTCAGCAACCCTGGCCAGGGATTTCCAGTTATGGCCAATCGAGCACAGCGCCACATCAACTCCCTATACCGGGAGAGACGAAACCCCTCCTATCGCTCATTGCCTCCATATGATTCGGGAATGTACCCAAAAGCCACCGTTTTGCACGCCCACTTGGACGTGGTAAGGTGGAAATCAAAGTACAGTGGGAATCATACAAGACTTTATGACGATCTCGGGTCTACAGATTAACCTGTACCAGTGTCACCAGAGAACTGCCATCTGACGTGAGGAATACTACCATTTGGGAGTTTTCAGCGAGTCCATCCAGTATACCCAGTCTCCACTGAGCACCCGTATAACATCTCTGATGTCAAACACCAATGGATATGGGATCATCCATCGCCCATCATATGGGTCAAGAAGCGCATACGCTAGTCTACTCAGGAGTATCGATGCCCTGTCTCGGTACTCCCATGACTAGGAACATTTGAAGGATGTACTTAGCGACTACTCTGTCCCCACTAGTATGATCTGCATCATAGTCCTGGTAGTCAAGTACTCATCCTAAGGGCTTTATAAACATGTAATATAGAGACAATCAGAGTACATGTTAAGATAAAGAGCAACCAGATAACATACTATCATGTCGAGCAAGAAAGTCCTACCTATATATGTCCAAGCATCCACTACAATATACATCGTATGTACAGTAATGGCCTCTAGGGCATACATATAACTAACAATCTCCCACTTTCACTAGGGCCATCTGTTGTGGTATCGCATACCCAACAATCAGCTATGGTTGAAATATCTGATACTCAATCATCACATAAAAGTCTATACTAGGAAATATGCCTTTGTGAGTGGATCCGCGCTGTTGTCCCCTGAGTCTACTTTCGTAACCTCGATCTCCCTGGAGATCAACCATCTCCATGATCAGGTGATACTGCCTTAGAATATGTCTGGATCACAGATGGGACGGGGGTTCCTGAACCTAAGCCACAACTCCATTGTCACACAATGGTAGGAACGAAGTTCATCTCATGAACTTATATATGTCCAGACTGTCTCTTTAGTAGCATCCTTGGTAACGATGTATCTAGCCTTTAATCGTCTAGTATGTCACGGTATCTAGCTTGGAACTCATCCAACATACCGTCCCTCGACTGAGGGTAAATACAATGCCTGTGACTGACATTCAGTCGTCCTTATCACCCTGGAACTTTTCCAGTGATTCTCCCCAGGATCGATTGATACCATCTCACTACATCTAGTGAGAATCCAAACATCCAATTAGATCTATCGCATAGATCCAAAACCTAGGATTTAGCAGGTATCAACTTGATCCTTTATGGAGAATCCTTGTGATAAGAGGAGATAGACCGAGCGTAGCATAGGAAACTTCTTTCCTATTAAGAGTATGTCATCCATGTACTTTATGAGGATCATTACCATACTCCCTACTACCTTTTTGTATAAACTAAGTTCATCTACCATTTTGATGAAGTCAAACTCTTTGACTACCACATCAAAACAGACGTTCCAACTCTGTGATGCCTGATTTATCCCATAAAACAACTTGCACACGTTCCCGCTGCTCCAACTGTCTACGAAGCCCTCTAGCTGTGTACTTATAGATGATGTCTTCCAAATTACCATTTAGAAAAGCAGTCATGACACCCAACCGCCAGATATCGTAGTCATGGTATGTAGCATTGGCAAGTAGGATATGGATGGACTTAAGCACAGCTTTGAAAGTCTCAACTTTTCCATGTACACCAAGTAATCTTCTCAAGATATACTTGCTCCTGATGGGGATTTAACCCTTCAGATAAAGCAACCAAAGTCCATACTTTGTTGGTGTATAAGGATTCCATCTCAGATCTCTAAGCATCTAGCCATCCTCACAGAGTCCCTACTCCTGATGGCCTGCTCGAAACTAGTTGGGTCATCATCTCATGATGCAATCCTCGCTCCCACTGTCATAGAGAAACCGAAGTATCTCTCAGGTGGATGAGGAACCCTATCAGATCGGCAGAGAGGCTGAGGTTTGTTGGTAACTATTGAATCCTCAAGGTTTGCCAAATCATCAGCTGCAGTTTGTATTAGCTGGAACTCTTCCAGTCCTACTTTATGACCACTAATTTCTTCACAAGAAATACCCTTTCACAAAGGTGGCATGCTGAGAAATAAAACATCTTTTGTTCCTCGATGTGGTAGAAGATATTCCCTTGCTAATGCTTGGGATATCCAACAAACTTCCACAGAACTGACTTTGCCTCGACCTTGTCCGGATTTTGCTTTTGACATAGGCCGGACAACCCCAAATCTTAACTTCCTTAAGAGATGGGCTCTTCCCATACCATATCACATATGGAGTGGTAGGCATCTGATTTGATAGGAACCCTATTCAATAGGTATGCAGCTTCACAAGTGATAACCCCCAAAAGGAAATAAGCAACTCAATAGCACTCATCATAGAGCATACCATATCACATAGGGTGCAATTACTTCTCCCCGATACACCAACGTGCTGTGGTGTATACGGAAGAGTAATGCTGAGAGAGAATCTCATTCTCCTTTAGAATAGTCCAGGAATTCCGTACTCAAGTATTCTCTTCCTTGATCTCATCAAAGGACATAATACTTATACCCGTTTTTGGTTATTTACTTCTAACTTATATTCATTGAATTTCTCAAAAGGTTCAGACTTGTGTTTCAACTGGAACATATGTCCGAATTTCGAGAGATCATCAGTGAATGAAATGAAGTACAAAGAACCGGTCCTGGCTTATGTAGACAGGGGACTTTCATACATCAGCATGTATCAATCCCTAGAGTTCACTAACTCTTTCTCTGTTTCTAATAAACAGAGCTATGGTCATCTTATCTTTGTAACATGACTGGCAAGTTTTACAAGATGTAAATTCAAACTTATTTAAATATGCATCTAAATGCAACTTAGCTAGTCGGGTCACAATGATATGACCTAGTCTACAATACCTAAACAAGGATTCGTTCATTTCTGAACTCTTCCCCTTGTGTGTATCCTGTACGTTAAGAACTCTAGTTTGATTTAGAACGTATATGCTTTTAGATAACGTGCCTGAACCGATCAACCCTTGATATAGGAAATGTTCAAAACATTATCCATCAATACAAAATTATATCCTTCTTTATTAAATAAAGAGACTGATATGATGTTGTATATCAGGTTTGGTATCTAATAAAATTCGTTCCGAATCAATGTATTTGGTAATACAGGGTGATAACTGCCAACTGCTTGGCTTGCAACAATTGCACCGTTTCCAATTCTTGAAACTTATCACCCGTTCTAAGTTCTCTACCTATCTGCAGCCCATGTAACATATTACATATCTGGGATCCTGATCCGGTATCACATACTCGGGACGTAGAGGATACTGTGAAACAGTTCTCAGTAATGAACATACCCGAAAAAGATGCATCAGCATGCACTTTTTTCATTTGGGCGGCACGGGAATTCTGGTAATCCCCTATTTCCTGCTCGGTCTTATAACAATTATATGTTGGAGCGGGATCAATGTTCCCCAGCTCAGTATAATAAGCGGGTTCGGTCAATACATCCATATTATTATCTTGATTAAGGCGTGACATGGTCGCTACCTGGAGAGAGAGAAGAAAGCACTCAGCGTATGCTCTTGCAAGATTAGATTGGTTATTAATATATCTAATCAGGATGTCTCCCACTGTTTTAATCAAATCTTCTTTCAAACCCTAAAAGGTAAGACTAGCCGGGATTAATTACACTCTACAAGTTCGCTAATTTTTGTAGGGATCCTAGGCACACTAATGAGGTCTCTCAAGACATCAACCATGCCAATTTCAAAAATTACGGTGCCGAGAAACCCTAATACGGATCGTTGGCTAGAAGTTTAGGCGAAAAAGGAAACTAGTTAACAACTTAACTAAATAGTAAACGGAAATACAACCTTTGTAGATCCGGTTCTCCACCTCCATGGCTCCGCGATGATGTCTCCTCGCTGTACAAATCGGATCTTGGGCTCTAGCGTCGGCTTCATCGGAGAAAAGGCGGGCTAGGTCATCGACGACGATGCCGAAGATGATCTACGTCGAGGCATCGCTAGATCAAGCTCCAACTTCACCAAGTCATGAAACTTGTGAAGAAAACACACTCTACTACTTGGCAAGAGGTAGAGCATGAAGAAATAGGAAGTGGGTTCACTTTAGAATTGGATTTCTCACTCATTTGCAAGAGTTGCCATTGATGAAGCAAGCTTTCTTCAAGTGAAGAAGAAGAAGAAGCAAGAAAGAATATAATGATAATATTATGATGAGTGTTAATTGAATAGAAAAGAATAATAAATCTTATCATAATATAACCATGGTCAAGTGTAGAGAATGAATCATGGTTAAGTGGAATGGTTAGGGTTAAGCCTGAGACAAAATGGTGACTTGGTCAAAGTTTTATGAAGCTTCAATATGTATCCAAAGAAAGCCACCATTTTTCTTTATGCTAAGCATTTTCCAAAAATCAATAGATAAATAAAAAAGTGAATAAAACAAAACCCTAACCATTATCATATAACCATGGTTTGATCTTTACACAAAAACCCTAGCAAACATGTATCATCAAACATGATACAATCAAGTGCACAAAAATATATCACATATACGATGTGCATATGCGAGTGAGAAAATCCATCTTAAGTGAACCGATACTAGTTAATGCAAAGTAATATATCAAATATATCATTATGCATTAAATCATTAAATCAACGCTTGATTTAATGATCCGGTCATATCGTATATAACCGACTAATATCAACAGTAACAACTTATCGAATCAACACTTGATCCGATAACCCGGCTATATCACATATAACCGATCAATGTCACAGATCGCGAGAATCGAATACAGTATCACATACTGGTATCATTCTCCGTCCCGCACATATCTCATATGCGCTCCTATTTCGTTTCGCTTGAGCCAGGAAACCTCTGTGTAGGACTCTAAAGACTCGTCAATACGCCGGCAGCAGGTGATGATCATATCAAGCACCCACAAGCCGCAAGCGGTCTGCTAAACGTAACGGCCACCCGGGTATTGAGCGATCAGAAGATCGACGAGCAAGCCCGCTTATACTCCTGTGAATCCAACCAGTAACACTTACCGCACAGTCCGGTCTGATCGTCTGATGTGTCGCATATCTCGCCTAGGGGTGGTAAACGTCAGACCCCAATAGCTTGATAAGTCGTGTCGATATGAGGTCTATAACAATTCGAGAAACTACAGGTAACACTTACCAGTAAATCTCAGCAACCCTGGCCAGGGATTTCCGGTTATAGCCAATCGAACATAGCGCAACATCAACTCCCTATACCGGGAGAGGCGAATCCCCACCTATCGCTTATTGCCTCCATGTGATTCAGGACTGTACCCAAAAACCACCGTTTTGCACGCCCTCTTAGACGTGGTAAGGTGGAAATCAAAGCACAGTGGGAACCACACAAGACTCTATGACGATCTCGGGTCAACAGACTACTCTGTACCAGTGTCACCAGAGAACTGTCATCTGACGTAAGGTATAATACCATCTGGGAGTTCTCGGCGAGTCCGTCCAGTGTACCCAGTCTCCACTGAGCACCCGTATATCATCTCTGATGTCAAACACCAAAGGATATGGGATCATCCATCGCCCATCTGTATGGGTCGAGAAGGTATATGCTAGTCTACTCTGGTATATCGATGCCCCGTCTCGATACACCCACGACTAGGGACTTTGAAGGATGTACTTATGGACTACCATGTCCCCACTAGTATGATCCGCATCATAGTCCAGGTAGTCAAGTACACATCCTAAGGGCTTTACCAACATGTAACAGAGAGACAATCAGTTTACACGTTTAGGTAAAGATCAACCAGATAGCATACTATCATGTCGACCAAGAAAGTCCTCCCTATATATGTCCCAGGATCCACTACAATATACATCCAATGTACAGTAATGGCCTCTAGGGCATACATATAACTAACAATCTCCCACTTGCACTAGGGCCATCTGATAGCAGTGGTTGTAGTATCTCATACTCAACCATCCCATAAAAGTCTCTCTCTGGGAAAAGGCCTTTGTCAGTGGATCCGCCGTGTTTTCCTCTGAGTCTACTCTCCTAACCTCGATCACCCTGGAGATCAACTATCACCATGATCAGGTGACACTGCCTTAGAATATGTCTGGATCACTGATGGGACGGGCGTTCCTTGGCATAAGCCACAACTCCATTGTCACACAATGGGAGGAACTAAGTTTATCTCATGAACAAATATACATCCAGACTGCCTCTTTGGTAGCATCTTAAGTAGCGATGTATCGAGCCTTTATCGTCTAGTATGCCACGGTATCTAGCTTGGAACTCTTCCAACATACCGTCCCTTTACTAAGGGTAAAGACAATGCCTGTGACTGACTTTCAGTCGTCCTTATCACCCTGGAACCCTTCCAGTGATTCTCCCGAGGATCGGTTGATACCATTTCACTACAACTAGTGAGAATCCTAACATCCATTTAGATCTATCTCATAGATCCAAAATCCAGGATTTAGGAGGTATCATTTTTGATCCATATGGATAATCATTGTGATAAGCGGAGATTGACCGAGCGCAGCATAGGAAACTCCTTCCCTATCAAGAGTATGTCATCCACGTACTCTACGAGGATCGTCACCATACTCCCTACTACCTTTGTGTTTATACAAGGTACATCCACCATTTTGATGATGTCAAACTCTTTGACTAAATCATCAAAACAGATGTTCCAACTCCGTGATGCCTGCTTTATCTTATATAGCATCTTGTGCACGTTTCCGCTGCTCCCACTGTCTACGAAGCCCTCTGGCTGTGTACTTATAGACGTCCTCTTCTAAAACATCATTTAGAAAAGCAGTCATGGCACCCAACCGCCAGATATCGTAGTCATGGTATGTAGCCATGGCAAGTAGGATCTGGATGGACTTAAGCATAGCTACTTGAAAAGGTTTCATCATTATCCACGCCTGGTCGATGACGAAAAGCTTTAACAACTCTAGCTTTGAAAGTCTCAACTTTTCCATCTACACCAAGTAATCTTCTCAAGATATACTTGCTCCTGATGGGGATTTAACCCTTCAGAAATAGCAACCAAAGTCCATACTTTGTTGGTGTACATGGATTCCATCTCAGATCACTAAGCATCCAGCCATTCTTACAGAGTCTTACTCCTGATGGCCAGCTCGAAACTAGTTGGGTCATCATCTCATGATGCAGTCCTCGCTCCCACTGTTATAGAGAAACCGAAATATCTCTCAGGCGGGTGAGGAACCTTACTAGATCGGCGGAGAGGCTAAGGTTCGTTGGTAACTATTGAATCCTTTGGTTCTTTCAAATCAGCAGCTGCAGTTTGTATAGCTGGAACATTTCCAGTTCTACATAACTGACCTTGCCTCGAGCTTGTCCGGATTTTGCTTTTAGACATAGGCCGGACAACCCCAAATCTTAACTAACTTAAGAGATGGGCTCTTCCCTTATCATATCACATATGAAGCGGTAGGCAACTGATTTGATTTAAACCCTATTCAATAGTATGCAGCTTCTCAAGTGCATAACTCCCAAAAAGGAAATAGGTAACTCAGTAGTACTTTTCATAGAGCGCACCATATCAAATAGGGTGCAACTGCTCTACCCCGATATACCATCGTGCTATGGCGTATACGAAGGAGTAATGCTGAGAGAGAATCTCATTCTCCTTTAGAAAAGTCCAAGAATTTCGTGCTCAAGTATTCTCCTCCTTGATCTCATCAAAGGACATAATACTTATACCCGTATTGGTTCTCTACTTCTAACTTATATTCTGTGAATATCTCAAAAGGTTCGGACTTGTGTTTCAACAGGAACATATGTCTGAATCTAAAGAGATCATCAGAGAATGTAATAAAGTACAAAGAACCGGTCTTGGCATGTGTAGACAGGGGACCTTACATACATCAACATGTATCATCCCAAGAGTTCACTAACTCTTTCTCTGTTTCCAATAAACAGAGCCGTGGTCATCTTATCTCTGTGACATGACTGGCAAGTTTCACAAGATGTAGATTCAAACTGATTTAAATATGCATCTTCATGTAACTTCAGCTAGTCGGGTCGCATTGATATGACCTAGTCTACAATGCCTTAAGAAGGATTCATTCATTTCTGAATTCTTCCTCTTTTGTGTGTTCCGTATACTAAGAACTGTAGTTTGATTTAGAACATCAATGCTTTTAGATAACGTGCCTAAACCGATCAACTTTTGATATAGGAAATGTTCAAAACATAATCCAGCAATACAAAATTTTATCATTTCTTTACTAATAAAGAAATAGATATGATTTTGTATATCAGGTTCGGTATTTAATTACATTCGTTCAGAATCAATGTATTTGGAATACAGGGTGGCAGTGACCAACAGACTTGGCTGCAACTCTTGCCCCGTTTTCTGCCTCATGAAACTTATCACCCGTTCTCAGTTCTCTACCTTTCTGTAGCCCTATGTAACAGATTACATATCTGGGATCCTGATCTGGTATCATATACCCAGGACGCGGAGGATACTGAGAAACAGTTCTTTGTAACGAACACACCCGAAGATGATGCATCAGCATGCACTCTCTTCGTTTGGGCGGCACGGGAATTCTGGTAATCCCTAATTTCCTGCTCTGTCTTATAACAATTATAAGTTGGAGCGGGACCAACGTTCCCCAGCTCAGAATAACAAGCGGGTTCAGTCAATATTCCGTATTATTATCTTGATTAAGGCGTGATATGGTCGCTACCTGGAGAGAGTGAGAAGAAAATACTCAGCGTATGCTCTTGCAAGATCAGATTGGTTATTATTTTATCTAATCAGGATGGCTCCCACTGCTTTTTATCAAATCTTCCTTCAAACCCTAAAAGGAAAGACTAGCCGGGATTAATTACACACTACAAGTTTGCCAATCTTTCAGCCAGGCCAGTGTCGGTACTTTGAGGGAGGTCCCCCGTGCTTTCGCACGAACCTAATTAATGTAAACCTCATTTTCCCAGAGGCGTAACCCCGTTGACACCTTTCTAGACACCTACTTGATTGGCTAATTGTAATGTGTAAAACTCTCCCAGGAGTAACTCTTACTCGCAGCGGGTATCGGGATCCAACTAGCTCATAGAAGGTATGCAATCTCATTGCAAATTTCAACACTTGAAATTCCCGATAATATTTTGCCCCTAACGTGCTATGACCTTGACGAAAGCCAACAAACCATAGCCCGCTAGTCAAGTTCAACCCGTACATTTCTTGATTGAATTAAACCCACCCGCACGACCCTTGACGAAAGCCAACAAAGCCGCACGACCACCCTAATACAATCGCATCGTATGCAACAGATAAGCAGCATATAGCTACCGCACACTGCACCTTGACGAAAGCCAACAAATGCAGCACGAATACTATATACAACTTATCTGAAATGACGGAGGTCTACGACAGGTTTTTCTGAAAACCTATTGCGTAATGAACTTGATATCGTTGTAGAATCAAATGATTTTAAAATGGAGTGTTTTTTAGGCTTTTCTAGTTTTGCTAAAGGAGTCACTCCCGGTGAAGGGATCGTCGGTCCTTTCCTCGTCGAATGAGGGGCAGGATATATCACATATATCACTGTGCAAAGCAAAAACTCTTAAAAGCAATCAAAAGACAAACCGAGTGTGTAGCATCTGCCAGTTATTGCTAAAGGAGTCACTCCCGGTGAAGGGATCTCGGTCCTTTCCTCATCGAATAAGGTGCAGGATATATCACATATACCTCTGTGGAAAGCAAGAACTGTAGCTACCTGTTTTATTTTGAAATTCGATTCTACAACATGTTAGGTTTCTTTTTACTTTCATTAATCACATTAATGAATTCCCATCATTTAAGTACCTAAACATCACAGATAAATACGACGTACACTTATGCCATCCGCATTCGTCTCGATGTCCCCTCGTGCACCGTTAGGTTAGGTAACTAACGGCAGAGCGGGGCAGGGCTAGCGCGGGTGTAAAACATAAGTAACGCCTATATAATATATCATATATACTATATACAGTATCCATCACCGAACATATCACATGATCACATCACAGATATCGCAGCAGAAGAATCATATGAAATATTGGATATACTAGGACGTCCGTGTTTTTAATACGAGCCAATATTAAAACACGGATTCCACGGTCGTGATGAATAGCCAAACCCACACCCCTAGACCCCTACGAGAGCGGCAAGCAACCCTACCAATTCTGGAGTTAGGAGACCCGGACTCGACTCCTCGAGTTGGTCTCCTACTGGACTCCAGAACCCGGTTACTTGTGCTCCCCTCCTTAGGTCTATCCTAGTGCGGAAAAGTAAATAATATACAAAAGGTGACATCTTCCGCAACCTGGAAGTGCCCCAATAAAAGAATATTACATACAAGTTTTTACATGAATGAAAATGAAAAACACTCATCTCACATAAAAACCCCCGGCTATTCAAACACGACAATCCAATATAACATATCCAGCAACACATAACATCACATGTCATCAACGTAAGTAAATATGCGCATCCAAATTGTCGTTGACATATAGCAACGAAACCGGCGATATCACATATTACACTTACGGTCACAGAAAAGAAAGTGTAAAACTACAACAGTTGGAATCCGCAACCTGCATAGACATCGCATGCCTAATCAAATGAATTCCTTAGACATCGTATGCCTAACAATTATAAACCCCGCATTTTAGTCTCATTATCGAAAACACTTTTCAATATCAAGTCGGGCAATTCAACAGGATTCCCGACATCCTGATCGAATGCTCGTCGCAAACTTTAGTAGGCGGCCGCACCCCCGACGCCGTCGACGAAGTGCACCAAGGAGGAACACCGCTGCCGCAAGCACCCGAACGGATGCCTTCGGCGACGGGATTCTCCTACAGTCACTTGGTCGGGGCTATGGGGTGAGGCTGTCTATTAAGTTTACCCGGCGAGTATCCGCGTACACTACGTGATTGCGACGGACTTTTGATCACATCAAAATTCCGTGGCAACCGATCAAGTGAGACTAATGTGCTTGATTTATAACATTCATTCAGTTATCTCATAACTACTTGTGAATTCCAATTATTGTATCTCATTCCAGATAAATAGAAAATGTTAAACTTTCCGATCGAACATTCAAACACCCAAGTTTTCCGAAACAGATCAACACATGAAATAAGTTTAAAAACATCCAGTTCATGCCTCAGTACCAACGGTCCAGCCGTAGAAGGATCAAGCCAACGCCTCACATGTGGCACGCCGTACTGCCCCAAACCCTAAGGTTCAAAGGGCAGTTCAAGACGGTCACATAATCGAGTTAAGGTTTGTTGTCTTCTAGAGGGACCATCGCATTACTTGCACTACTTAGAACGTCTTTAAACCACGGAAAACACTTGGAAATTTCCCGACAGGGGAAAAGTTGGGTATTTATATCCAGTCGAACTTTCTAACATATTCTAAAATATCCGGAAAAACACATAGACGAAGTGTGATAATCCGATCGAAACTCCGAGTCCCTAATACAACCCAGAAAATTCAACTCTTGAATAATTATTAAAAATTCCCAGGAAAACCAGCACTGAAAAATAAGAATTACTGTATAAATTTCTACAGCTGATGTGACATAATGGCCGCGGAACCGCCGCACGAGCCATGCTCGTGCCGCGGTTCCGCCGCGCTTTGGATGAATCAAAGGTACGTGCTGCACAGTATTTCTTACAATTCCCTCCTGATTTTTCTGCATATTTTTAATATGGAAAATTCCATAATTTTGAAAAAAGTCCAGAGAGCGGGTCAGATTAGGGTTTCGGGGTTTATTCGGATTCAAAATTCCGTCTACGCATCGCCTAAGGCTCTAGCTAGGCTCTGATACCACTGTAAGGATCCTAGGCACACTAATGAGGTCTCTCAAAGCATCAACCATGCCAATTTCAAAAATTACGGTGCCGAGAAACCCTAATACGGATCGTTGGCTAGAAGTTTAGGCGAAAAAGAAAACTAGTTAACAACTTAACTAAATGGTAAACGGAAATACAACCTTTGTAGATCCGGTTCTCCACCTCCATGGCTCCGCGATGATGTCTCCTCGCTGTACAAATCGGATCTTGGGCTCTAGCGTCGGCTTCATCGGAGAAAAGGCGGGCTAGGTCATCGACGACGATGCCGAAGATGATCTACGTCGAGGCATCGCTAGATCAAGCTCCAACTTCACCAAGTCATGAAACTTGTGAAGAAAACACACTCTACTACTTGGCAAGAGGTATAGGATGAAGAAATAGGAAGTGGGTTCACTTTAGAATTGGATTTCTCACTCATTTGCAAGAGTTGCCATTGATGAAGCAAGCTTTCTTCAAGTGAAGAAGAAGAAGAAGCAAGAAAGAATATAATGATAATATTATGATGAGTGTTAATTGAATAGAAAAGAATAATAAATCTTATCATAATATAACCATGGTCAAGTGTAGAGAATGAATCATGGTTAAGTGGAATGGTTAGGGTTAAGCATGAGACAAAATGGTGACTTAGTCAAAGCTTCATGAAGCTTCAATATGTATCCAAAGAAAGCCACCATTTTTCTTTATGCTAAGCATTTTCCAAAAATCAATAGATAAATAAAAAAAGTGAATAAAACAAAACCCTAACCATTATCATGTAACAATGGTTTTATCTTTACACAAAAACCCTAGCAAACATGTATCATCAAACATGATACAATCAAGTGCACAAAAATATATCACATATACGATGTGCACATGCGAGTGAGAAAATCCATCTTAAGTGAACCGATACTAGTTAATGCAAAGTAATATATCAAATATATCATTATCTATTAAATCATTAAATCAACGCTTGATTTAATGATCCGGTCATATCGTATATAACCGACTAATATCAACAGTAACAACTTATCGAATCAACACTTGATCCGATAACCCGGCTATATCACATATAACCGATCAATGTCACAGATCGCGAGAATCGAATACAGTATCACATACTGGTATCATTCTCGGTCCCGCACATATCTCATATGCGCTCCTATTTCGTTTCGCTTGAGCCAGGAAACCTCTGTGTAGGACTCTAAAGACTCGTCAATACGCCGGCAGCAGGTGATGATCATATCAAGCACCCACAAGCCGCAAGCGGTCTGCTAAACGTAACGGCCACCCGGGTATTGAGCGATCAGAAGATCGACGAGCAAGCCCGCTCATACTCCTGTGAATCCAACCAGTAACACTTACCGCACAGTACGGTCTGATCGTCTGATATGTCGCATATCTCGCCTAGGGGTGGTAAACGTCAGACCGCAATAGCTTGATAAGTCGTGTCGATATGAGGTCTATAACAATTCGAGAAACTACAGGTAACACTTACCAGTAAATCTCAGCAACCCTGGCCAGGGATTTCCGGTTATAGCCAATCGAACACAGCGCAACATCAACTCCCTATACCGGGAGAGACGAATCCCCTCCTATCGCTCATTGCCTCCATGTGATTCGGGACTGTACCCAAAAACCACCGTTTTGCACGCCCTCTTGGACGTGGTAAGGTGGAAATCAAAGCACAGTGGGAACCACACAAGACTCTATAACGATCTCGGGTCAACAGACTACTCTGTACCAGTGTCACCAGAGAACTGCCATCTGACGTAAGGTATAATACCATCTGGGAGTTCTCGGCGAGTCCGTCCAGTGTACCCAGTCTCCACTGAGCACCCGTATATCATCTCTGATGTCAAACACCAATGGATATGGGATCATCCATCGCCCATCTGTATGGGTCGAGAAGGTATACGCTAGTCTACTCTGGTATATCGATGCCCCGTCTCGATACACCCACGACTAGGGACTTTGAAGGATGTACTTATGGACTACCATGTCCCCACTAGTATGATCCGCATCATAGTCCAGGTTGTCAAGTACACATCCTAAGGGCTTTACCAACATGTAACAGTGAGACAATCAGTGTACACGTTTAGGTAAAGATCAACCAGATAGCAATCTATCATGTCGAGCAAGAAAGTCCTCCCTATATATGTCCCAGCATCCACTACAATATACATCCAAAGTACAGTAATGGCCTCTAGGGCATACATATAACTAACAATTTTTCAGCCAGGCCAGTGTCGGTACTTTAAGGGAGGTTCCCCGTGCTTTCGCATGGACCTAATTAAGATAAACTTCATTTCCCCAGGGGCGTTACCCCATTAACTGAAAGGTTCCTAGGCACTCTCAAGAGGTCTCACAAGGCATCAACCATGCCAATTTCAAAAATTAGAGGTGCCGAGAAACCCTAATACGGATCGTTGGCTAGAAGTTTAAGCGACAAAGCAACTAGTTAACTACTTTAACTAAGAGTACGGAAATACAACCTTTGTAGATCCGGTCCTCCACCTCCACGGCTCCGTGATGAAGTCCTCTCCGCTGTCCAAATGAAATCCCGGGCTCTAGCGTCGGCTTCATCGGAGAAATGGGCGGGCAAGGTCGTCGGCTTCGTGCCGAAGATGATCTACGTCGAGGCATCACTAGATCAAGCTCCCACTTCACCAAGTCATGAAACTTATGAAGAGAACACCCTATACTACTTGGCAAGAGGTAGAGGATGAAGAAATAGGAAGTGGGTTCATTTTAGAATTGGATTTCTCACACTTTTTCATCAATCACCATTGATGAAGTCAAGCTTTCTTCAAGTGAAGAAGAAGAAGAAGCAAGATGAATATTATGATAAGTATTTCTAAAATGAATAATAAAATCAATACTTATCATATGCTAACCTTAGTTAAGTGTAGAGAATAGACCATGGTTTGTTTAAATGGTTAGGGTTAAGAATGAAGACAAGAATGGTGACTAAGTCAAAGGTTCATGAATCTTCAACAAACAAACAAACAAAGCCATCATTCTTTCTTTATCCTTTCCAAAACAAACAAATAAATAAATAAATAAATAAATAAGATAATCAAAACCCTAATCATTAACTTTACCATGGTTTAATCTTTACACGTAACCAAGTTAACATGTATCATAAAACATGATATAATCATTTGCACAAAAAGTATATCACATATGCAACTTGTACAACCAAGTGAGAAAATCCTTTGTAAAGTGAACCGATACTAGTTAATGCAAAGTAATATATCATATATATAATTATACATTAAATCATTAAATCAACACTTGATTCAATGATCCGGTCATATCGTATATATAACCGACTAATATCAACAGTAACAACTTATCGAATCAACACTTGATCCGATAACCCGGCTATATCGCATATAACCGATCAATGTCACATATCGCGAGAATCGAATACAGTATCACATACTGGTATCATTCTCGGTCCCGCACATATCTCATATGCGCTCCTATTTCGTTTCGCTTGAGCTAGGAAACCTCTGTGTAGGATTCTAAAGACTCGTCAATACGCCGGCAGCAGGTGATGATCATATCAAACACCCACAAGGCGCAAGCGGTCTGCTAAACGTAACGGCCACCCGGGTATTGAGCGATCAGAAGATCGACGAGCAAGCCCGCTCACACTCCAGTGAATCCAACCAGTAACACTACCGTACAGTCCGGTCTGATCGTCTGATATGTCGCATATCTCGCCTAGGGGTGGTAAACGTCAGACCCCAATAGCTCGATAAGTCGTGTCGATATGAGGTCTATAACAGTTTGAGAAACTACAGGTAACACTTACCAGTAAATCTCAGCAACCCTGGCCAGGGATTTCCGGTTATAGCCAATCGAACACTGCGCAACATCAACTCCCTATACCGGGAGAGACGAATCCCCTCCTATCGCTCATTGCCTCCATGTGATTCGGGACTGTACCCAAAAACCACCGTTTTGCACGCCCTCTTGGACGTGGTAAGATGGAAATCAAAGCACAGAGGGAACCACACAAGACTCTATGACGATCTCGGGTCAACAGACTACTCTGTACCAGTGTCACCAGAGAACTGCCATCTGACGTAAGGTATTATACCATATGGGAGTTCTCGGCGAGTCCGTCCAGTGTACCCAGTCTCCACTGAGCACCCGTATATCATCTCTGATGTCAAACACCAATGGATATGGGATCATCCATCGCCCATCTGTATGGGTCGAGAAGGTATACGCTAGTCTACTCTGGTATATCGATGCCCCGTCTCGATACACCCACGACTAGGGACTTTGAAGGATGTACTTATGGACTACCATGTCCCCACTAGTATGATCGGCATCATAGTCCAGGTAGTCCAGTACACATCCTAAGGGCTTTACCAACATGTAACAGAGAGACAATCAGTATACACGTTAAGGTAAAGATCAACCACATAGCATACTATCATGTCGAGCAAGAAAGTCCTCCCTATATATGTCCCAGCATCCAGTACAATATACATCCTATGCACAGTAATGGACTCTAGGGCATACATATAACTAACAATCTCCCACTTGCACTAGGGCCATCTGATAGCAGTGGTTGTAGTATCTCATACTCAACCATCCCATAAAAATCTCTCTCTAGGAACAAGCCTTTGTGAGTGGATGCGCTGTGTTGTTCTCTGAGTCTACTCTCCAAACCTCGATCTCCTTGGAGATCAACCATCTCCATGATCAGGTGATACTGCCTTAGAATATGTCTGGATCACTGATGGGACGGGCGTTCCTTGGCATAAGCCACAACTCCATTGTCTCACAATGGTTGGAACGTAGTTCATCTCATGAACCAATATACACCCAAACATCCTCTTTGGTAGCATCTTTAGTAGCAATATATTCAGCCTTTATCGTCTAGTATGCCTCGGTATCTTGTTTGGAACTCTTCCAATATACCGCCCCTTTACTGAGGGTAAAGACAATGCCTGTGACTGACACTCAGTCGTCTTTATCACCCTGGAACCCTTACTGTGATTCTCCCCAGGATTTGATACCGTCTCACTACATACTAGTGAGAATCCTAACACCCAATTAGATCTATCTCATAGATCCAAAACCTAGGATTTAGGAGGTATCACTTTGATCCTACATGGAGAATCATTGTGATAAGCGGAGATTGACCGAGCGCAGCATAGAAAACTCCTTCCCTATCAAGAGTATGTCATCCACGTACTCTACGAGGATCGTCACCATACTCCCTACTACCTGTTTGTTTATACAAGGTTCATCTACCTTTTTGATGATGTCAACTTCTTTGACTAATCCATCAAAACAGATGTTCCAACTCCGCGATGCCTGCTTTATCCTATAAAGCATCTTGCACACGTTTCCGCTGCTCCCACTGTCTATGAGGCCCTCTGGCTGTGTATTTATAGACTCCCTTTTCTAAAACATCATTTAGAAAAGCTGTCATGACACCCAACCACCAGATATCGTAGTCATGGTAAGTAGCCGTGGTAAGTAGGATCTGGATGGACTTAAGCATAGCCACCTGAAAAGGTTTCATCATTATACACGCCTGGTCAATGACGAAAAGCTTTAACAAGTCTAGCTTTGAAAGTCTCAACTTTTCCATCTACACCAAGTAATCTTCTCAAGATATACTTGCTCCTGATGGGGATTTAACCCTTCAGATATTGCAACCAAAGTCCATACTTTGTTGGTGTACATGGATTCCATCTCAGATCGCTAAGCATCCAGCCATTCTTACAGAGTCCTACTCCTGATGGCCAGCTCGAAACTAGTTGGGTCATCATCTCATGATGTAATCCTCGCTCCCACTGTCATAGAGAAACTGAAGTATCTCTCAGGTGGGTGAGGAACCCTACTAGATCGGCGGAGAGGCTGAGGTTCGTTGGTAACTATTGAATCCTTTGGTTCTTTCAAATCATCAGCTACAGTTTTGTATAGCTGGAACCTTTCCAGTTCTACATAACAGACCTTGCCTCGAGCTTGTCCGGATTTTGCTTTTCAGACATAGCCCGGACAACCCCAAATCTTAACCAACTTAAGATATGGGCTCTTCCCTTTCCATATCACATATGAAGTGGTAGGCAACTGATTTGATTCGAACCCTATTCAATAGGTATGCAGCTTCTCAAGTGCATAACTCCCAAAAGGAAATAGGTAACACAGTAGTACTCATCATAGAGCACACCTTATCATATAGGGTGGGATTGCTCCACCCCGGTATACCATCGTGATATGGTGTATTCGGAGGAGTAATGCTGAGAGAGAATCTCATTCTCCTTTAGAATAGTCCAGGAATTCCGTGCTCAAGTATTCTCCTCCCTGATCACATCAAAGGACATAATACTTATACACTTATTGGTTCCCTACTTCTAACTTATATTCTGTGAATACCTCAAAAGGTTCAGACTTGTGTTTCAACAGGAACATATGTCTGAATCTTGAGAGATTATCAGAGAACGTAATGAAGTATAAAGAACCGGTCCTGGCATGTGTAGACAGGGGACGTACATACATCAACATGTATCATCCCAAGAGTTCACTAACTCTTTCTCTGTTTCCTATAAACAGAGCTGTGGTCATCTTATCTCTGTGACATGACTGGCAAGTTTCACAAGATGTAAATTCAAACTCATTTAAATATGCATCTTTATGTAACTTCAGCTAGTCGGGTCGTATTGATATGACCTAGTCTACATTGCCTCAAGATGGATTCGTTCATTTCTGAACTATTCCTCTTGTGTGTGTTGCGTATACTAAAGAACTGTAGTTTGATTTAGAACATCAATGCTTTTAGATAACGTGCCTGAACCGATCAACTTTTGATATAGGAAATGTTCAAAACATTATCCAACAGTACAAAACTTTACCGTTTCTTTACTAATAAAGAGACAGATATGATTTTGTATATCAGGTTCGGTATCTAATAACATTCGTTCAGAATCAACGTATTGGTAATACAGGGTGACAGTGACCAACAGACTTGGCTGCAACACTTGCCCCGTTTTCTGTCTCATGAAACTTATCACCCGTTCTCAGTTCTCTACCTATCTGTCGCCGTATGTAACATATTACATATCTGGGATCCTGATCTGGTATCACATACCCAGGACGTAAAGGATACTGAGAAACAGTTCTCTGTAATGAACACACCCGAAGATGATGCATCAACATGCACTCTCTTCGTTTGTGCGGCACGAGAATTCTGGTAATCCCCAATTTCCTGCTCTGTCTTATAATCATTATAAGTTGGAGCGGGACCAACGTTCCCCAGCTCAGTATAACAAGCGGGTTCAGTCAATAATCCGTATTATTATCTTGATTAAGGCGTGATATGGTCGCTACCTGGAGAGAGAGAGAAGAAAACACTCAGCGTGCGCTCTTGCAAGAATAGATTGGTTATTATTTTATCTAATCAGGATGGCTCCCACTGCTTTTTATCAAATCTTCCTTCAAACCCTAAAAGGAAAGACTAGCCGGGATTAATTACACGCTACAAGTTCGCCAATCTTTCAGCCAGGCCAGTGTCGGTACTTTGAGGGAGGTCCCCCGTGCTTTCGCACGAACCTAATTAATGTAAACCTCGTTTTCCCAGAGGCGTAACCTCGTTGACACCTTTCTAGACACCTACTTGATCGGCTAATTGTAATGTGTAAAACTCTCCCAGGAGTAACAATTACTCGCAGCGGGTATCGGGATCCAACTATCTCATAGAAGGTATGCAATCTCATTGCAAATTTCAACACTTGAAATTCCCGATAATATTTTGCCCCTAGCAGCTATATGACCTTAAAATATTCAACAAATCATAAGTGCTAGTCAAGTTCAACCCGTCATTTCCCGATTGAATTAAACCCACCCGCATGACCCTTAACATAGTCAACAAAGTCGCACGACTACCCTAATCCAATCGCATCATATGCTTTTGCAGATAAGCACTAATTAGCTACCGCACACTACGCCTTAACATAGTCAACAAACGTAGCACGAATACTAACTAGTACTTATCTGAAATGACGGAGGGCTACGACAGGTTTTTCTGAAAACCTATTGCGTAATGAACTTGATATCGTTGTAGAATCAAATGATTTTAAAATGGAGTGCTTTTGAGGCTTTTCTAGTTTTGCTAAAGGAGTTACTCCCGGTGAAGGGATAGTCGGTCCTTTCCTCGTCGAATGAGGTGCTGGATATATCATATATATCACTGTGCAAAGCAGAAACACTTAAAAGCAATCAAAAGACAAACCGAGTGTGTAGCATCTGCCAGTTATTGCTAAAGGAGTCACTCCCGGTGAAGGGATCTCGGTCCTTTCCTCATCGAATAAGGTGTAGGATATATCATATATACCGCTGTGCAAAGCAAGAACTGTAGCTACCTGTTTTATTTTTGAAATTCGATTCTACAACATCTTAGGTTTCTTTTCTTTCATTAATCACATTAATGAAGTCCCATCATTTAAGTACCTAAACATCACAGATAAATACGACGTACACTTATGCCATCTGCATTCGCCTCGATGTCCCCTCGTGCACCGTTAGGTTAGGTAACTAACGGCAGAGCGGGGCAGGGCTAGCGCGGGTGTAAAACATAAGTAACGCCTATATAATATATCATATATACTATATACTATATCTATCACAGAACATCACATGATCACATCACAGATATCGCAGCAGAAGAAACATATGAAATATTGGATATACTAGGACGTCCGTGTTTTGAATACGAGCCAGTATAAAACACGGATTCCACGGTCGTGATGAATAGCCAAACCCACACCCCTAGAGCCCTACGAGAGCGGCAAGCAACCCTACTAATTCTAGAGTTAGGAGACCCGGACTCGACTCCTCGAGTTGGTCTCCCACTGGACCCCAGAACCCGGTTACTTGTGCTCCCCTCCTTGGGTCTATCCTAGTGCGGAAAAGTAAATAATATACAAAGGGTGACATCTTCCGCAACCTGGAAGTGCCCCAAATAATAGAATATTACATACAAGTTTTTACATGAATGAAAATGAAAAACACTCATCTCACATAAAAAACCCCGGCTATTCAAACACGACGATCCAATATAACATATCCAGCAACACATAACATCACATGTCATCAACGTAAGTAAATATGCGCATCCCAATTGTCGTTGACATATAGCAACGAAACCGGCGACATCACATATTACACTTACGGTCACAGAAAAGAAAGCGTAAAACTACAATAGTTGGAATCCGCAACTCCTTTAGACATCACATGCCTAATCAAATGAATTCCTTAGACATCGCATGCCTAACAATTACAAACCCCGCATTTTAGTCCCATTATCGAAAACTCTTTTCAATATCAAGTCGGGCAATTCAACAGGATTCCCGACAATTTGATCGAATGCTCATCGCAAACTTCAGTAGACGGCCGCACCCCCGATACCGTCGACGAAGTGCACCAAGGCGGAACACCGCTACCGCGAGCACCCGGACGGATGCTTTCGGCGACGGGGTTCTCCTACAGTCACTTGGTCGGGGCTATGGAGTGAGGCTGTCTATTAAGTTTACCCGGCGAGTATCCGCGTACGCTACGTGATTGCGACGGACTTTTGATCACATCAAAATTCCGTGGCAACCGATCAATTAAGACTAAACTGCTATGTTTATAACATTCATTGAGTTATCTCATAACTACTTGTGAATTCCAATTATTGTATCACATTCCAGATAATTAGAAAATGTTAAACTTTCCGATCGAACATTCAAACACCCAAGTTTTCCCGATACTGATCAACACATGAAACAAGTCTAAAAACATTCAGTTCGTGCCTCAGTACCAACGGTCCAGCCGTAGAAGGGTCAAGCCAACGCCTCACATGTGGCATGCCGTACTGCCCCAAACCCGAAGGTTCAAAGGGCAGTTCAAGACGGTCACATAATCGAGTTAAGGTTTGTTGTCTTCTAGAGGGTCCATCGCGTTACTTGCACTACTTAGAACGTCGTTAAACTACGGAAAAATCCAACACTTGGAAATTTCCCGACAGGGGAAAAATTGGGTATTTATATCCGGTCGAACTTTTTAACATATTCTAATATTTATCCGGAAAGCCACATAGACAAAATCTGATACTCCGATCGAACCACCGAATCCCCAAAACAACCCCAGAAAATTCAACTCTTGAATAAAATTAAAAATTCCCATAAAATACAGCATTAAAATGTAAGAGTTACTGTGCAAAAAGTACTGGGAGAAGGGACAAAAGTGGCGCGGAACCGCCGCATTAGCCAACTAATGCCGCGGTTCCGCCGCACTGTAGCAGCTTCACTCAAAACATTTTGCATCGTAATTCTTAGTTTTTCCTGCTGAATTTTTTAAGAATTTTTAATCTGGAAAAAACCCAGTTTTTAGAAAAAGTCCAGAGAGCATGTCGGATTAGGGTTTCGGGGTTTGTTCGGGTTTCAAACTTCGTCTACGCATCGCCGAAGGCTCTAGCTAGGCTCTGATACCAATGAAAGGTTCCTAGGCACTCTCAAGAGGTCTCACAAGGCATCAACCATACCAATTTCAAAAATTAGAGGTGCCGAAAACCCTAATACGGATCGTTGGCTAGAAGTTTAAGCGACAAAGCAACTAGTTAACTACTTTAACTAAGAGTACGGAAATACAACCTTTGTAGATCCGGTCCTCCACCTCCACGGCTCCATGATGAAGTCCTCTCCGCTGTCCAAATGAAATCCCGGGCTCTAGCGTCGGCTTCATCGGAGAAATGGGCGGGCAAGGTCGTCGGCTTCGTGCCGAAGATGATCTACGTCGAGGCATCACTAGATCAAGCTCCCACTTCACCAAGTCATGAAACTTGTGAAGAGAACACCCTATACTACTTGGCAAGAGGTAGAGGATGAAGAAATAGGAAGTGGGTTCACTTTAGAATTGGATTTCTCACACTTTTTCATCAATCACCATTGATGAAGTCAAGCTTTCTTCAAGTGAAGAAGAAGAAGAAGCAAGATGAATATTATGATAAGTATTTCTAAAATGAATAATAAAATCAATACTTATCATATGCTAACCTTAGTTAAGTGTAGAGAATAGACCATGGTTTGTTTAAATGGTTAGGGTTAAGAATGAAGACAAGAATGGTGACTAAGTCAAAGGTTCATGAATCTTCAACAAACAAACAAACAAAGCCACCATTCTTTCTTTATCTTTTCCAAAACAAATAAATAAATAAATAAATAAATAAATAAATAAGATAATCAAAACCCTAATCATTAACTTAACCATGGTTTAATCTTTACACTTAACCAAGTTAACATGTATCATAAAACATGATATAATCATTTGCACAAAAAGTATATCACATATGCAACTTGTACAACCAAGTGAGAAAATCCTTTGTAAAGTGAACCGATACTAGTTAATGCAAAGTAATATATCATATATATAATCATACATTAAATCATTAAATCAACACTTGATTCAATGATCCGGTCATATCGTATATATAACCGACTAATATCAACAGTAACAACTTATCGAATCAACACTTGATCCGATAACCCGGCTATATCGCATATAACCGATCAATGTCACATATCGCGAGAATCAAATACAGTATCACATACTGGTATCATTCTCGGTCCCGCACATATCTCATATGCGCTCCTATTTCGTTTCGCTTGAGCCAGGAAACCTCTGTGTAGGACTCTAAAGACTCGTCAATACGCCGGCAGCAGGTGATGATCATATCAAACACCCACAAGCCGCAAGCGGTCTGCTAAACGTAACGGCCACCCGGGTATTGAACGATCAGAAGATCGACGAGCAAGCCCGCTCACACTCCAGTGAATCCAACCAGTAGCACTACCGTACAGTCCGGTCTGATCGTCTGATATGTCGCATATCTCGCCTAGGGGTGGTAAACGTCAGACCCCAATAGCTCGATAAGTCGTGTCGATATGAGATCTATAACAGTTTGAGAAACTACAGGTAACACTTACCAGTAAATCTCAGCAACCCTGGCCAGGGATTTCCGGTTATAGCCAATCGAACACTGCGCAACATCAACTCCCTATACCGGGAGAGACGAATCCCCTCCTATCGCTCATTGCCTCCATGTGATTCGGGACTGTACCCAAAAACCACCGTTTTGCACTCCCTCTTGGACGTGGTAAGATGGAAATCAAAGCACAGTGGGAACCACACAAGACTCTATGACGATCTCGGGTCAACAGACTACTCTGTACCAGTGTCACCAGAGAACTGCCATCTGACGTAAGGTATAATACCATCTGGGAGTTCTCGGCGAGTCCGTCCAGTGTACCCAGTCTCCACTGAGCACCCGTATATCATCTCTGATGTCAAACACCAATGGATATGGGATCATCCATCGCCTATCTGTATGGGTCGAGAAGGTATACGCTAGTCTACTCTGGTATATCGATGCCCCGTCTCGATACACCCACGACTAGGGACTTTGAAGGATGTACTTATGGACTACCATGTCCCCACTAGTATGATCGGCATCAAAGTCCAGGTAGTCAAGTACACATCCTAAGGGCTTTACCAACATGTAACAGAGAGACAGTCAGTGTACACGTTAAGGTAAAGATCAACCAGATAGCATACTATCATGTCGAGCAAGAAAGTCCTCCCTATATATGTCCCAGCATCCACTACAATATACATCCTATGCACAGTAATGGCCTCTAGGGCATACATATAACTAACATTAACACCTTTCTAGACACCTACTCGATCGGCTAATTGTAATGTGTAAAACTCTCCCAGGAGTAACTCTTACTCGCAGTGGGTACCGGGATCCAACTATCTCATAGAAGGTATGCAATCTCATTGCAAATTTCAACACTTGAAATTCCCGATAATATTTTTACCCCTAGTACTTATGACCTTAACTGTGGTCAACATATCACAAGCACTAGTCAAGTTCTACCCGTCATTTCATGATTAATTAGACCTACCCACATGACCCTCAACTATGGTCGACATAATCACATGACTGTCCTAATTAATCGCATCATATGTTGTGAAGGAAGACATCACTTAGCTACCGTACACTACGCCTCAACTATAGTCGACATACACAGCACGAATACTAAGTACTCTATTTCCTAAAATGACGGAGAGTTACGACAGGTTTTTAAGAAAACCTTTTGCGTAATGAACTTGATATCGTCGTAGAATCGAGTGATTTTAAATGGAGTGTTTTTTAGGCTTTTACTAGTTTTGCTAAAGAGGTCACTCCCGGTGAAGGGATCGTCGGCTCTTTCCTCATCGAATAAGGTGCAGGATATTTCATAAATACCACTATGCAAAGCAAAAACTATAGAAGCAATCAAAAGACAGACCGAGTATGAAGCATCTGCTAGTTTCGCTAAGGAGGTCACTCCCGGTGAAGGGATCTCGGCTCTTTCCTTATCGAATAAGGTGCTGGATATTCTACAAGGAATACCGCTATGCAAAGCAAGAGCTAGAGCTACCAGTATTTAAATAAGTTTCTATAACATTTTTAGGTTTCTTTTATTTCATTAATCTGATTAATGAAGTCCCATTTTATTATGCTTCACAAGCATCACATTTGAAACAAAATCAATAATATACAATATATATCTCATATATATAATATAAACATTCGTCTCAGGCAGTAATATGATCTCATCACAGAACATTGCAGCAGAAAATAACATATGAACTATTGGATATACTAGGACGTACGTGTTTTATATCGAGCCTGTATAAAACACGGATTCCACGGGCGCGATGAATAGCCAAACCCACATCCCTAGACCCCTACGAGAGCGGCAAGCAACCTTGCCAATTCTAGGGTTAAGAGACGCGGTCTCGACTCCTCAAAACGGCCTCCTACTGGACCCTAGAACCCGGTTACTTATGCTCCACTCCTCGGGTCTATCCTAATGCGGAAAAGTAAATAATATACAATGGTGACATCATCCTCAACCCGGAAGTGCCCATGTTCCCCTCCGAATGGCGGCGCACAAGACTGCGAAGTCCTGACGCTGAGATTCGGGGCAGATGCTATATGGTTTTATCCATCTACCTCTCCGAAGATGCCAAGTTGATTTATGGCACCGTTTATCGGAGGTTTAGACGGATGCGGCCGATGTAGCAGACTTCGTCAGATTCCCCCTCGTTTGAGGGGTTTTTGATTGTGGGGACGCTCTTCCCTGCAGGCATAAGCCCTTGGAGTTAATTACGCTACCGCATCGCGGTAACAACTTTCTCCTTCTCCAGAATTTCACTTCGTGTCGTGGGTGTTTGTTTTGTTTGTGGTTGCCCGTGGATTGTATACGGAGACTATTTATTTCGTCGCCCGTAGGACGTGGATTAGTCCAAATCCGTACTTTCTTAGATTTGGGTATTGGGTTTTGGTTTAAGGATACGTTAGCCATATTTGAGGCTAAGATCAACTTAAACGTTTGTTAAGGATACGTTATTCTAATTTCCAGACTAAGATCTACTTAACGGGATCCTCTAGATCCATTTCCAGTTTAGGGACATGGTGGTCCTTTGAATGTATGGCCGTCGGGACCCGTCACCTCTCTGACGACGTTGAAGGATTACAACGATAGGTGTCAGAGGAGTTCAGAGATGTACCCTTGAACCAAAGTTGGTTACGAGATCTATAGTCCAATTTGGGACTAAAGTCTGTTTGAGGGTTTAAAGATACGTTAGCCGAGGCTAAGATCAACTTAAACATTTGTTGAGGATACGTTAGTCTAATTTGAGACTAACATCAACTTAACGGGATCGTTTAGATCCGACAGAAGAGCATTTGGGCTCTATTGTTCCAGTTTAGGGACATAGTGGTCCATTGCCAGTTTAGGGACATGGTGGTCCATTGGTAGTTTAAGGACATTGCGGTCCATATTCCAGTTTCGGGACATGGTGGTCCATTTAATATGTGGCCGTCGGGACCCGTCACCTCTCTGACGTCGTTGAAGGATTATAACGATAGGTGTCAGAGGAGTTCGGAGATGTACCCTTGAACCAGATGTAAATTGATTTAAGAGAGCAGCCGTGCTCAGTCAATTTAATTTGAGGACTTACGGCCATGATTGGGCTAAGTCCAGTTGAAAAATGTTCAACGCTTTTATTTGTCTTTGGCCTATTAGGCCTGTGCTAAGGCTTTGCCCCTTTTTAAACAATGCATTGCATTTCTTATTTTTGTTTGGGCTCTGCCCTTTTATAAATGATGCATAGCATCAATTTTGTTTGGGCTCTGCCCTTTATTTTGTTTGGGCTCTGCCCTTTTATTGCATTGCATTTAATTTGGTCTGTTAGGCCTTTTTTAATTGGACTTGGCCCTTCTGTAAATAATGCAGTGCATTAATTACTTGACAATGGTTTGTCAGGCGCTTTGCGCCAGTTATTGAGCGCAAGCGCTTGTCGTGGTGACACGTGTCACGCTCTGGTGAGCGCAAGCGCGACAGCGCAGTGCGCTGCGCTGTTGCGCTACTGACACATGGCGCGCTCTGGTGAGTTGCGCCAACTTTAAAGAGCAATGCTCTATCTTAAAAGCACACAGCGCAAGTGGTCTTGGAGCTGACACGTGGCGCTCCCTGGGGGCTTGCGCCAACCCAGGAGCGCAACAGTGCAGTTTTGTAAGTGCATGGCACTGTTTGATTTCTTGATCCAATTTAGATCAAAGAAAACAAGTTTTTCTTTTTTCAGAGAACCAGTGGTTCATAAAAAGTGCAAGGCACTATTATTATTTGAAGATCGTTGATCTTGTTCTTAGATCAATGATCTATTAGAAGAAATTCTTCTATTTTATGATGGTTTTACATTTTTCTTGAAATTTCTTTAGAGTTCTCTCTGTTCTGAGCTTCTTAATCTCTCACAATGTTCATGATTTTGAATTGGGGTCTAGGGTCCTTTATATAGTGCCCATAAATTAGTTAAATTTGTTAAAGAAATCTTTCTCTGAGTGATTTGGGGAATTTTCCTCACCGTTGGATCTTTGATCCAAGGGCTTCTGTTTTACAGAAGACAATCTTCTTGTTTTAATAAGAACAGAAAGATCTTATTAAAATTTTAATTCTGTTTGGTGCAGATGCACCAGCACTTGACACGTGTCAAGCAGCGCACAGCGCATCGCAACTGCGCTGACACGTGTCGCGCAGCGCAGAGCGCAGCGCAATTGCACTAGCGCAACTGCGCTGCCACGTGGAGCGCAGCGCAGAGCGCAGCGCAACTGCGCTGCCACATGGTGCGCAGCGCAGAGCGCAGCGCAACTGCGCTGCCACGTGTCGCGCAGCATAGAGCGCAAATTATCTGAAGCGTTGCTTCCTTTAATTTTTGTTTTAAATAAAGCCTTGCTCTGATTAGGCGCGCCGCTTTGGGCGCTGCGCTCCTTACGCTGGCGTGCCTGATTTTGACACGTGGCGCTCTGCGCACAGCGCAGGGGATCTGAAGCGTTGCTTCATTTATTAAAATTTAAATTTTCGAAGTAGAGCATTGCTCTGACTGGGGGAATCAGAAGCGTTGCTTCATTTCCCGCCTTGGAATTTGAACAGAGTTTTTCTCTGATTGGGGTAAACAAATGCCCCCCCACCGTTGCGCTTACGTGGCCCCAAACGTGAGCGCAGCGGTGGCAGAATCCCAACCGTTGGGAAGTTGAAACGGCACTTATTGCCTATAAATAGGACCTTTGGTCCCTTAGATGATTTTCATCTCTTCATAAGAATTTTGTCCAGAGCCCTGCTCTTTTTGTTCAAGCACTTTTAAGAGTTAAAACTCTAGAAAATTTTTAAGTAAAATTAATTTGGATTAAATTAAATCAATTTTAAGAGCCTTGCTCTCAATAGATCCCTGATCTAAAGAAGACCCATTTAGGGTTTCACTTAGCAGAGCTTTGCTCGAAAAGGATCTAAAGAGAACTAAGGGGAACTCTATCAGAGTTCCATTAATAAAGTTCTGTTCTTCTGAGAGGATTTTATATGTAACCTCTTGATTCATTGATGGAGCTTTGCTCCTTTTTAAATTATATAGCAAAACTCTTACGAGTTGCTAATTTTGTCGATCTTCTTTTATAGGAGTGATGGACGCCCACATGTACAATCTCGACGAGATTATTTCCTACGGGGACATCCGCCGACTTGGCCGTTCCCAAAATCGAGAATTTACCAATGCCGAATGTGCAGAGATCATGAGTCACTTCGACACGTACAACGGTCGACTGCTTCCTCGGTGCTCCCCTATGTTGAAGCTTATTGTGGGAGCCATCTGGGAAGCGCTTCCACTATTCTTTACCGGCGTGCCGCTTAGAGCATTGGACGCCGCCGAGGACAAGGTGCACTCAGTGTCCCTGATGAATTTAATCTCGAAGAGACGACGAGACAATCTCATCGATCTCTTGCACGAAGCCTTTCAATAGTCCTCCATTCTTGCTGCTTATCGGAGGGTGGAGGACATCAGTGGGGATCCCGATGCCCGTGGCGCGAAAGGAAGCACACCAGGATGGTTCGCCAAGCTTGGAAAGTCTTGGACAAGGTCACTTTCGAGTTCCTCAATCCCTGTCCAGGATCCGAGGTTTTGCCATTGTAATGATCCGGACAATGTCTTTGTTTATTTCTTTACGATTGAAAGAACCCTTTGCCATATGAATGGAAAATTTTTTATTTCAGCTTGTCTTATTTCTTGTTCTGAGTCTTTTGCATATGCATAAGTGAGTGTGTCTCGAACGCTTGATCAAATGCACATCGGACGTTCTTTCTATCGCTTTCTTCTTTCTCTTATTATCAGCATGCTGTCTTGATAAACATAGTTGACAGATAATAGAGTAAGCATCTTAGTTTTTTCCAAGAGACAGCGATAGCTTAGGCTGCAGGTTCAGATCTGCCGCCTAAGACTTTTCAACACTATGAGCCGTGAGGGTCTTATAGAGACTTTTCTCCCTACGGATCGAGAGGATCTCGTAGGTGGATTTTCTCCTTAGGAATCGTGAGGATTCCTAAATGTGTTTTCTCTTATAAGTCGTAAGGATCTTATAGGAGAATTATCCCTTCTTACGAGTCGAGAGGACCCGTAAGCGGTTGTTTCCCTCCTTGTCGAGATTCGACGTTGGAGAGTGAAACCCGTGGATAGTATGCAAGAGACCGTTTTGGGCCAACTTGCAGGGTCCCAGTGCTTAGGAAACATGTTTCTTTTGTGCCCACTGCCTAAGGCTTTATCTCACGAGTCGAGCCGCATCGAGAAGTTCTCGCAAAGACATCAATTTCTTCACAAGTCGAGACGAATCGAGCATTTCTCGCAAGAACATCCTAACGTCACAGTTAACCTATGCTCTTTACAACAGAAGTCCGTTAGGGTCTGTGGTACTTAAGGTTTTGGCCGTCGTACCGTCGCATAAGATGATATATTCCTCGATAGGCAATCGTGCTGTTCGAGTAGCCCTGCGACTGCCGTGTCTCTGATCCTTTCGGGGGCTGGACAAGACGTCTTCAAGCAATCTTCCTAGGCAGTTTGACCGTCGGAAGAGCAAGCGTTAGGAATTTGCCATGCCGCTTTTTACTTGAGGTTAGGCTCATTTTGGAGAGCCCCGATGAGTCATAACCACTCCGCGCTGGTGTGGGATGATCTCCGATAGTCTTTCAGGTTTTATGTGAGTTGCCGTGAAGACCCTGAAGCTAGAAATTTGGCCTTTGCTTCATTTGCTGTCATCGCGTCTGCTGTATCGAGGCGAATGTCGCGATTGTCTCTAGGTTGCTGGTGAACCGTCGAGATTTGGAACTAGGGATTTTTCCATGGCTCCGTTAGTTTGATTGTCGCGTCTGAACCCCGCTGGAGGAAGAATGCTGTGGTGACAACTCGTCTGCTGTATCGAGACGAACGTCGCGGTTGTCTCTAGGTTGCTGGTGAACCGTCGAGATTTAGAACTAGGGATTTTGCCGTGGCTCCGTTTGTTTGATGATCGCTTCTGAACCCTACTGGAGGAAGAACGCTGGGGTGATAACTCGTCTGCTGTATCGAGACGAACGTCGCGGTTATCTCTAGGTTGCTGGTGAACCGTCGAGATTTAGAATTAAGGATTTTGGAGTGGCTCCATTTGTTTTGACCGCAAGATTTTTTATTGGCGTTGTATCAGCATCTTGATGGATTGCGAAGGAACGCCTTTGTTGATTCTTAGGCCGTAGATATTGCCTTTAAGATTTGGAACTAGGGACTATGCCGTGGCTCCATTTCATTGCGACTCTGAGGTCGGTTGTTGATGTCATGTCTGCATCTGGTTGGAATGAGGAGAAACGCCGTTGGTGATCTCTAAGTTGTCGATATCGACGTCGAGACCCTGAAGCTAGGGATCTTCCTTTGCTTTGTTTGTTGACATTGTGTCTGCAATATTGCGACAAAATCTCGACGTTGTCCCTAGGTTGTCTATGAACCGTCGAGATTTGGCTTCGCTTTTTTATGGAGCCTGTTGGGAAGGTATGGTTCCCTCTTTGTTTGTACCCCTGGATTGTATACAGGGATCGATGTGATCTCACCTGTAGGGCATAAATTTTGTTATATATATATATATATATATATTTTTTTTTTCTTTCCGGGATGCTCTATCATTTCAGCTTTTATATCGCGAAGGTCGCGATTGCCCAATCATTTCGGCTATTTTTCGCGGTGCCTAATCATTTCGGCTATTTAATTTATTTTCACTCGCTGCTTTTTATTGCGAGTTGCCCAATCATTTCGGCTATTTAGTTTATTTTTACTCACTGCTTTTTATTGCGAGTTGCCAAATCATTTCGGCTATTTTCCATGCATACATTTTTACTTGCTGATTTTTATTGCAAGTTGCCCCATCATTTCGGTTGTTTCGTGTACCTGTGCGGCCTACCGGCTTTTCGTAGTAAAAATGAAATTAGACAAAGATTTTGGCATCAGCACCGCTACAAATGGGATATTGCCAGGAGAGAATCATCATTTGCCTCTATCGATGTCGAACAAAGGTGGCTTAGTAAACAGGGTTAGGATCCTGTCGACTAAGGCTTTTGACCTCATGAGCCGTAAGGGTCTCACAAAGGTATTTCTCCCTACAAGTCGTGAGGATCTCGTAGGTGTGTTTTTTCCTTAGGGATCATGAGGATTCCTAAGTGTATGTTCCCCTATAAGTCGTAAGGATCTTACAAAAGGGTTTTCTCCTTATCAGTCGAGAAGACTTATAAGGGTTGTTCACCATATGGACATATCCCCAGTCACGGATGGGACTTGGTTAGGGAAATGTTTATTTGCGCCCGTGGATTGTATACAAGGGTCAAAACCTGAACCACTTGTAGGGCAATATCGAAGGTTGTGGGGGGTTTGCTTAAGAACAGGTTCAGGTCTCTGTAACTTAAGACTTTCAAATCTTATGAGCCGTGAGGGTCTCATAAGAGAGTTCTCCTTACGAGTCGTGAGGATCTCGCAAGTGTATTTTCTCCTTAAGAATCGTGGGGATCCCTAAGTGTGTTACTCCCTTGTGAGTCGTAAGGATCTCGCGCGGGTGGTTTCTCCTTACAAGGTCGATAGGACCCTATAAGTGTCTTTTAACGAGGTTGCGCCCTTTCGGGTTTTCACAAACACTCACCGGTAGTCCTGCTGTTTTTACTCACGGAGCCCTTTCGGGTTTTCATCCGTGCCCATTTTGCTTATGGACATACCGTTTTTTTTATTCTTTTTATTTTCTCTCTTTTTTTTCCTTTTACGAGGTCGTGCCCTTTCGGGTTTTCACGAACACTCGCCAGTAGCCCTGCTGTTTTTACTCATGGAGCCCTTTCGGTTTTTCATCCGTGCCCATTTTGCTTATGGACATATCGTTTTTTTCGTCAGCCTGAGGATGCTGCGGTAGTAGTTTAAAGACGTTTCGGTCGCTTCCAAGTTTTAGGACATTGCGGTCCATCATTAGTTTAAGGATGTTTCGGTCCGTTGTTAGTTTAGGGATGTTTCGGTCCATGAGGCTTTCTCTATGACTGAGCATGATGCCCCCGGCGTACCCATCTTTGTCGGAGCATGGGGTTGTGGCGGGCTCACCTTCCAGTTTTCGGAGATGACGAACTTGCCCTGTTGGTATTGGTCCTCAACCCAGTTTTTAAAGACGTAGCAATCCTCAATCAGGTGACCTACCGTTTGGTGGTAAGGGCAATAATTGAGATCGTTAACATCGCCTGACCGCAACGGACGTTTTGGACTCGGCAGATTGATGAGTCTATCGCGCACTGCCAACTCGAATAGTCTCCTTGTTTAATCTTGAGGAAACGAGTAAGGACGTTTCAACTTTTCATGGAGGGGTTGCCGCTTGTTGTTTCGGCAAACAACCAGTCTAGGGTCACTCGATTGCTGTTGAGTACTGGCCACGAGGGCTGTTTTTCCCTTCCCTTTATCCTTTTTGCTCGATCCTTTGTTTACGGGGCCGAGATTTTTTCCAGTAGCGTGCGATTGCACGGCTGAACGTTCTCGCAACTCCTCAATTCTTTCATTTTTGAAATGGATTCCTTGAGGAGAGGGTTGAGGGCAGCTTCTTCGTCAGATTCGCTTCTAAAGGTGATAATTTGCGATCCCTTGGAGTCGGCTATGTGACAGTCTTCAGCGGCTCTTTTGAGCTCATCTATCACATTTTTCTGATGTCTACGAGCTCCACGTTTTGTCCTGTTGAAGTATTGCTTTTGAGTGACATACCCTTGCCACCAACACTTAAAGGAGTCACAGTCTACAGTGGGATGTGCGACCTTCTAATGATACAAGCAGTAGTTAGGATGCATCTCTACTCCATCGAGAGTGTTTTCTTTAGAGGGTGGTAGATTCATTCCCATTGACATGGCCTTAGCAAACCTTTTCCTCGTCTTAAATCTGGTTCAGGGTCCGCCCTCGGTTTCTCGGCGCAAGGAGCCTCTTCATCATCTACCAATGAGTGAGAGATCACATGACAAGTTGCCCCCGGTGCGTCCGTCTTCTTTGAGTGTGCGGCTGTGGTGGGTTTACCTTCCACTTTTCAGACAGCGCAAACTTGCCTTGTAGGTACTGATCCTCGATCCATCCCTTAAAGACGAAACAATCCTCGATCGGGTGACTTACTGTTTGGTGGTAAGGGCAATAATTGGGATTATTGAGATCGCCTGGCTGCAACAGACGTTTTGGACTCGGAAGATTGATGAGTTTGTTGCGCACTGCCAGCTCAAACAGTCTTCTTGTCTTATTCTGAGGAAACGAGTAAGGACGTCATAGTCTCTCCTCGAGGGATGGACATGGACGCACGTCGTTTTGGTGAACGACCGGCTTTGAGTTGCTCGGCTGCTGTTGAGCATTGGCGACGACGATCACTTTCCCTTTTCCTTTCTCATTTCGAGAGTCTGGTTTTGGAGGAGACGGTCCATGGCCCATCTGGTCCATTTGGGCTAATTTGTCAATCAAGGCCTGGAAGGTGGTCGGCCTGAAGAACATCATGAATTGCGAGATGGTCTCTTGCGGATCAAGAGTGCCCAAGATCATGCCTACCGCAGGTGCCTCTTCTATGCGTTGTTCGCATTTTGACCATAGGTTCCGCCATCGTGTTGCGTATTGGACCCATGTTTCGCAGGGCCTTATCCTGGCATTTATCAGTGCTGTTATCGGGGTGCGTTCACTAGCACTCGCGAATCTTTGTGCAAAAAGTAGCTCCATCTCCGCAAATGTTTTGACAGAGTCATTAGGTAGCTCCGAATACCATTCAAAGGCTGTTTCTGCTAAGCTGCCGATGAATTGGCGAAGCAACAATTTGTCATCGCCCCCAGTATTGCCGCATAAGGCCCTGAATTGAGCGACATGCTGATGTGGATTCCCTGTCGCCTTGTACACATGGAATTTAAGGATCGTATATCCCGGCGGGTAACTGATTTGGTCATACCAGCTTGGAAAGGGTCGTCCAGTCTTGACAATTTGGCCAGCCGCTTCATTCGCCTGATGAACTCGTATCTGCTGAGCAATATAATCATCCAGGGCGGCCTTGGAGATAGTTTCCTCTTTGGCTGTTGAAAGGGCTGGAGGAGGATCACATGTTTCCCCTCCGTCGTTTCCGACAATGACTGGAGGGTCTTCAACTGGAGGGTCCGGCTGTAACATCATCCCTACCATGTCTTGGAAGAGGAGTGCCATTTGTTTTATGTTAGCCGCTTGTTCTGCGGCTTCTTTGTCCTTCTTTTCTAGGATTCTACGTAAGAAGTCAGCATCGGTTTCTTTTTCGTGACGCTGCTCTGATGATACTTTCGAACTTTCTTTCGGTTCGGTAAGTGCAGCCATCGCAGTCATCATTTCCTGAAGCTTATGTTGCTGCTCCTGGGCTTTTGTCATGGATCGGGTGAGCGGTCGGTGACCCGTCGAAGCACGGCTTTCCTCCTTTCCGGAAGCCATATAAACAGTGTGCACCACCATGCCCCCAGACTTGGGGCATTTGTGTTCAGCGCTTTTACGGTTCGCCATGTTCATAGGCGCTCTTTGCGGCCTCCTTTTCCTTTGAGGGATTGGAGATGAGGGGGCCATTGCAGTGGGCACCTAAGTAGCTGTTGCTTTTTGTGGCTTGGCGGAGTAATTCTACTCCTGCTGCACCTTCATCTTTTCCTGTCGGCAGAGATATTTTTCATCAATCACCGACTCCTGGACCTGTTGCCAGACTTTGTAAATTTTAGAGGACATCCGTTGAGGGGGCTGCTCTAGCTTCTTCTCCGGAGTATTCTTCACAGGTGAAGGAGTTCGTTTCAACACCGCGGTAGGAGAGTTTCTGCGCACCGTGTTCAGCAATTCAAAGCTGTTCCCGGTTGGAACAACAGCATCGATCCCCACCGTTGGAGCTGGCATAGTTATCCCAGAGGGGGAGTTGCCCCTAACCTTCCTCACTCGGCGCCAATGGCGACGTCGAGCATGTCATGTGGATGGGATCATCTCCGTTGTTGGATAAGCTTCTTCATGCCCCCTCTGAGCAGGGGAAGCAGCTTTGAGGACCTCGCCTGGAGCAGCAACTGGAATGGCCAGCCTTGTAAAAACTGACTTCTTAGAAGGAGGAACCTTTCCAAAGATTTCGTCCGCTTGAGCAGGGATAGCTATCCACTTTGGGATGGCAGCTTCGGGTATCGCAGGTTTGCAGACGTTCTGGCCCAGTCTGTTGAAAACTGAGGTATTGAAACTGGGCGACCCGTTGAGAGGGGTCGCGGCAGTGGTAAGCCGATCAAAGACCGACTTCTTCAGGGCTTCTTGCAACGTCATGGTGGCATTGAAGCTCAACGGTGGGAGCATGGTCCCGAAGAATAATCCAGTGGTGGCCTGAGTTACCTGCTCCACCGGCATCTTGACAAGAGAGGCCGCTTGGGGCCCGTAAGTCACTCCTCCAGCAAAGACCGAGCGAGAGTTGCAGTTGCAAGCAGTGTAGTTTGAAGCCATTGATCTTCTGTTTTCTGCACGGAGCAAGACACCAATACCTTGAATCCACAGGCAACCACAGCAAACCGCGATTCGTTCGCGAACACGACACACGAAGTGTTGAGTAGAAAGAGGAAAAGGTCCAACCGGGCGTGCCAGAATCTGTTCCCCTCCGAATGGCGGCGCACAAGACTGCGAAGTCCTGACGCTGAGATTCGGGGCAGATGCTATATGGTTTTATTCGTCTACCTCTCCGAAGATGCCAAGTTGATTTATGGCACCGTGTATCGGAGGTTTAGACGGATGCGGCCGATGTAGCAGACTTCGTCAGATTCCCCCTCGATTGAGGGGTTTTTGATTGTGGGGACGCTCTTCCCAGCAGGCGCAAGCCCCTGCAGTTAATTACGCTACCGCATCGCGGTAACAACTTTCTCCTTCTCCAGAATTTCACTTCGTGTCGTGGGTGTTTGTTTTGTATGTGGTTGCCCGTGGATTGTATACAGAGACTATTTATTTCGTCGCCCGTAAGACGTGGATTAGTCCAAATCCGTACTTTCTTAGATTTGGGTATTGGGTTTTGGTTTTAGGATACATTAGCCATATTTGAGACTAAGATCAACTTAAAAGTTTGTTAAGGATACGTTAGTCTAATTTCCAGACTAAGATCTACTTAACGGGATCGTCTAGATCCATTTCCAGTTTAGGGACATGGTGGTCCTTTGAATGTATGGCCGTCGGGACCCGTCACCTCTCTGACGACGTTGAAGGATTACAACGATAGGTGTCAGAAGAGTTCAGAGATGTACCCTTGAACCAAAGTTGGTTAGGAGATCTATAGTCTAATTTGGGACTAAAGTCTGTTTGAGGGTTTAAAGATACGTTAGCCCTATTTGAGGCTAAGATCAACTTAAACATTTGTTAAGGATACGTTAATCTAATTTGAGACTAAGATCAACTTAATGGGATCGTTTAGATCCGACAATAGAGCATTTGGGCTCTATTGTTCCAGTTTAGGGACATAGTGGTCCATTGCCAGTTTAGGGACATGGTGGTCCATTGGTAGTATAAGGACATTGCGGTCCATATTCCAGTTTAGGGACATGGTGGTCCATTTAATATGTGGTCGTCGGGACCCGTCACCTCTCTGACGTCGTTGAAGGATTACAACGATAGGTGTCAGAGGAGTTCGGAGATGTACCCTTGAACCGGATGTAAATTGATTTAAGAGAGCAGCCATGCTCGGTCAATTTAATTTGAGGACTTACGACCATGATTGGGCTAAGTCGAGTTGAAAAATGTTCAACGCTTTTATTTGTTTTTGGCCTATTAGGCCTGTGCTAAGGCTTTGCCTCTTTTTAAACAATGCATTGCATTTCTTATTTTTGTTTGGGCTCTGCCCTTTTATAAATGATGCATAGCATCAATTTTGTTTGGGCTCTGCCCTTTATTTTGTTTGGGCTCTGCCCTTTTATTGCATTGCATTTAATTTGTCCTGTCAGGACTTTTTTAATTGGGCTTGACCCTTCTGTAAATAATGCAGTGCATTAATTACTTTACAGTGGTTTGTCAGGCGCTTTGCGCCAGTTATTGAGCTCAAGCGCTTGTCGTGGTGACACGTGTCACGCTCTGGTGAGCGCAAGCGCAACAGCGCAGTGCGCTGCGCTGTTGCGCTACTGACACATGGCGCGCTCTGGTGAGTTGCGCCAACTTTAAAGAGCAATGCTCTATCTTAAAAGCGCACAGCGCAAGTGGTCTTAGAGCTGACACGTGGCGCTCCCTGGGGGCTTGCGCCAACCCAGGAGCGCAACAGTGCAGTTTTGCAAGTGCAGGGCACTGTTTGATTTCTTGATCCAATTTAGATCAAAGAATACAAGTTTTTCTTGTTTTTCTTGTTTTCAGAGAACCAGTGGTTCATAAAAAGTGCAAGGAACTATTATTATTTGAAGATCGTTGATCTTCTTCTTAGATCAATGATCTATTAGAAGAAATTCTTCTATTTTATGAAGGTTTTTACCTTTTTCTTGAAATTTCTTCAGAGTTCTCTCTGTTTTGAGCTTCTTAATCTCTCACAATGTTCATGATTTTGAATTGGGGTCTAGGGTCCTTTATATAGTGCCCATAAATTAGTTAAATTTGTTAAAGAAATCTTTCTCTGAGTGATTTGGGGATTTTCCTCACCGTTGGATTTTTGATCCAAGGGCTTCTGTTTTACAGAAGACAATCTTCTTGTTTTAACAAGAACAGAAAAATCTTATTAAAATTTTAATTCTGTTTGGCGCAGATGCACCAGCGCTTGACACGTGTCAAGCAGCGCAGAGCGCAGCGCAACTGCGCTGACACGTGTCGCGCAGCGCAGAGCGCAGCGCCACTGCGCTAGCGCAACTGCGCTGCCACGTGGCGCGCAGCGCAACTGCACTGCCCCGTGTCGCGCAGCGCAGAGCGCAGATTATTTGAAGCGTTGCTTCCTTTAATTTCTGTTTTAAATAGAGCCTTGCTCTGATTGGGCGCGCCGCCTTGGGCGCTGCACTCCCTGCGCTGGCGTGCCTGATTTTGACACGTGGCGCTCTGCGTGCAGCACAGGGGATCTGAAGCGTTGCTTCATTTATTAAAATTTAAATTTTCAAAGTGGAGCTTTACTCTGACTGGGGAATCAGAAGCGTTGCTTCATTTCCCGTCTTGGGATTTGAACAGAGCTTTGCCCTGATTGGGGTAAACAGCCCCAATAAAAGAATATTACATACAATGAAGTTTACGTGAATGAAAATAAAAACCCTCATCTCACATAAAACCCCCGGCTATTCAGAACACGACGATCCAATATAACATATCACAGCAACACATAACATCACATGTCATCAACGTAAGTAAATATGCGTATCCCAATTGTCGTTGATGTATAGCAACAAAACCGGCGATACACCACATATTACACTTACGGTCGCAAAAAAAAAATATAAAACTACAACATTTGGAATCCACAATCATTTTAGACATCTTCAATCGGAAATATCACATACTTCGCATTTCATGCCTAACTATATGAATTCCACATATTGTATCACATTCCAGATAGATAGACAATGTTAAACTTTCTGATCGAATAAACAAACACCCAAGATTTCCCAAATAGCTTAACACTTGAGCGGAGTTCAAATATCCCAGAACGTGTCACAGCCCCAATAAACTAGCCGTAAAAGGGTCAAACCAACGCCTCACATGTGGAAACGCTAAACTACCACAAACCCTAGTGTTCAAGTGGCAGTTTTGACGGTCACATAATCGAGTTAAGGTTACGTTCTTCTAGAGGGTCCATAGATACGCTTGCATGATTTCACGAAAGTTTCAAACTCGTGAAAAAATCCAACACATGAAAGTTTTCCGATAAGGGAAAAAGTGAGTTATTGATATCCGTTCAAACTTTTTAACACATTCTAAATTACCCGGAAAAATTTAAACGAAGTCAAACTTTCCGATCGAATCAACGAATACAAAAGATCTCCAGAAAACTCAACACTTGAGTAATATTAAAAATTCCCAGAAGCATGTAGAAATACCTACGGATGTTACTGTGAAAAATCTAACCCTAATACCCAAGTACGGCCGCGGAACCGCCGCGCAAGGCATGGTATTGCCGCGGTTCCGCGGCGACTTGAGGGGATTAGTGGTTCGTTTTTCACAGTAATCCTTAGAATTCCCTGCTTAATTTTCTGAGAATTTTTAATACGGAAAAAACCAACTTTTTAAAAAATTCCAGAAAGGGGGTCCAAATCGACGTTTCGGGGTTCGATTGGACTTTAAACTTCGTCCAGACAACCCCTAAAGCTCTAGCTTGGCTCTGATACCACTGTAGGGTTAGCTTAGCACCATAGGAAGGTTTTGGCAAGAATCAATCATGCTACTTTCAAATATTTAGGGTGTAAACAAACCCTAACCAAGATCTTAACTAAAGACTTAGGGTTAACAAAGCAAGTAAACAACTTTACTTCTAAGGGTTTGGGATTAAAACCTTTGTAGTCCGTTCCTTTGCTTCATAAGCTCGGTGTTGAGGTCCCTTCGCCGCGATCATCATGTACCCGGACTCTGGAGAGGCTCCATGAAGAGAAAGATGCAAGCATGCTTCCAATCTTCAATAACTAAGATGATCCACCTTGAAGAATCTCAAACCCAAGCTCATACTTCACTAATCTAGTATTAGCAAAGCAAACACTCTAATCTAAGTGGCTAGAATAGATGAGGATGATGAAGTAGGAATTTAGCTCTCTTTTGTTATCAATTTCTCACTTTATTTCTTATACCTCCATTGAAGCTAGAAAGCTTTTCATGGAGCTTGAAGATGAAGAAGAACTCATGAATAATTCATCCAAATGAATTATTGCACCCATGGTTGAGTTAAACCTATCATGCTTAACTCATGTAGAGAATAAACTTAAGGCTATGGTTAAGAGTTGGGTTTGATAAATATCTTAAACTAGACAAAAGGGTTGACTTTGTCAAAGCTTATCCAAAAGCTTTTGTGCAAGCTTCATCATGACAAAAATCAATCTCTTTTGAATTAGCTTAACATAAATAGAAACCCTAGCTTGACCCTAGCTTGGTGTTAATCTCATACACCTATCTTGTATGTATCATCAAACATGATACAATCCATATACACAAATATACATATCACATATATACAATGCTCACATCAGGTGAGAAAAGAAATCAATAGTGAGCTAAATATTAGTTAATGTAATATATCAATTATGCATTAAATTATCAAATCAACTCTTGATTTAATAATCTGGCTATTTCACAAATAACCGACTAATATAATCTATATCAGTTCATCGAATCAACACTTGATCCGATGACCCGGCTGTATCACATATACCCGGCCGATATCTCATATCGTGAGAATCTAATACGGTATCACATAGTCGTAATATTCTCGGTCCCGTACATATCATATATGTACTCCTACTCCATTTTGCCTAAGCCAGGAAACCTCTGTGTAGGACTCTAAAGAATCGTCAATACGCCGGCAGTAGGTGATGATCATATCAAACACCCAAAAGCTGCAAGCGGTCAGCTAAATGTAACAGCCACCCAGGTATTGAGCGATCATAAGATCAACAAGCAAGCCTATACATTCTCCTGCGAATCCAATCAGTAACACTACCGTACAGTCCGGTCTCTTCGTCTGATATGTCGCATATCTCACCTAGGAGTGGTAAACGTTAGACCCCAGTAGCTTGATAAGTCGTGTCGATATTAGGTCCATAACAGTTCGAGAAACTACTGATAACACTTACCAATAAATCTCAGCAACCCTGGCCAGGGATTTCTAGTTATGGCCAATCGAGCACAGCGCAACATCAACTCCATATACCGGGAGAGAAGAAACCCATCCTATCACTCATTGCCTCCATGTGATTCGGGACTGTACCCAAAAGCTACCATTTTGCATGCCCACTTGGACGTGGTAAGGTGGAAATCAAAGTACAGTGGGAATCACACAAGACTCTATGACGATCTCTGGTCTACAGACTAACCTGTACCAGTGTCACCAGAGAACTGCCATCTGACGTGAGGTATACTACCATCTGGGAGTTCTCAGCGAGTTCGTCCAGTGTACCCAGTCTCTACTGAGCACCCGTATACCTTCTCTGATGTCAAACACCCATGGATATGGGATCATCCATCGCCCATCATATGGGTCAAGAAGCGCATACGCTAGTCTACTCTGGAGTATCGATACCCTGTCTCGGTACTCCCATAACTAGGAACATTTGAAGAATGTACTTAGAGACTACTCTGTCCCCACTAGTATGATCTGCATCATAGTCCTGGTAGTCAAGTACTCATCCTAAGGGCTTTATAAACATGTAACTTAGAGACAATCAGAGTGCATGTTAAGATAAAGAGCAACCAGATAGCATACTATCATGTCGAGCAAGAAAGTCCTACCTATATATGTCCAAGCATCCACTACAATATACATCGTATGTACAGTAATGGACTCTAGGGCATACATATAACTAACACTTGTACACCTGATCAGTGAGAAACCAGAGTTGTAAAAAGGGTAAAGGCAGAGATTCTTGCTCTGGACTGCAGTCCAGATCCATGAATCGCCTCAGTTTTTATTGTCTTAAATTATTAAAATACAGAGATGAACTATGGGGTGCTGTAGATTTATTTGTTGGTTTCAATACGGGCTAGAGAATGCCCATATCTGATATATAAATGATTTATTATGATTTTAACCGTTCAGCTTGTCCGAGAAAATTCATGTTTTGGAAAGGTTATCAAGGGTAACGTTTTATAGGTGAAACAGGGTCGTTTTGCCGTCCAACTTCTACAGCGTATTCATTAAAAGTAATTGGGTATAATGATCATGGGTTACACCATATTCGTGTATGGTTTACTTAGCACTATGCCTGGGGTTTGGAAGCATCACACATACCACAATAAAAAATTTCGGGGGTGCTAAGCAAACTAACCTAAGGATCGAACTAAAATTTTTGGGTAACATGTAACTAGTATCATATACTAGAGGTAATCTACACTAAGAGATAAGTAATACAACCTTTGTAAACCTCCTTGAGTGACTCCTTGGATCTTCTAGAGTTTGAACCGGCTTGCTTAAGCTCCTTCCAAGTCCACGACGGTCCACCCGAAGTCCCTTTGAACAAGCTCCAAGCTTCACTTGATCAAGGATGAAGATGAAGCAAACACTCTACACTAGTGGGCTAGACTAAAGTAGAATGGTGATGTGGGTTGTTTCTCACATCAAAACCCTTTCTTTTTATCTACTTCACTCAAAGGAAAAACTCAAGAGAGCATGAGAGAGGAGGATGAAGAAGATGGCAAGCTTGAGCTCAAGTTTTTGTAATAATCACTAAAATAAAAAGAGAATAGAAAATATAAATGAAAGTCACACACTCATCTAACCATGGTAACTAGAAATCTAGATATTTATTTTAGAGTTTAAAGCAACAAAGGAAAAGAAACCAAAGGTTATGGTCATGGTTAAAAAAGGAAGAGTGTGGAAACAATAATTAACCATGAAACAATTTCCTTTTCCTTTTTCTTTAAATGAAAAACAAATGTATATATATATTTATTTACCGTGTGAGTCTTGCATTGCCATTTAATGTGTATCAACAACCATGACACAATTGTATGTATGTATGTGTGCATTCACATCATCATGTGCATGAACATAAATATATGCATACATGCATGCATACACTAAAAGAAAAGGCTTAATAAACGTGAGATTAAAAAGTCAATGTTAAATCAACGCTTGATTTAACAAACCGGTCATATCACATATGACCCGACAAATAGTAAGCGACCGATTAATATACGGTATCATATACACGCATCTAATCGAGCTCCCGCGCATATCTCATATGCACACCACATCGTATCGTCTGAGCTAGGAAACTCCTGTGTGGGACTCTAAGACTCGTCAATACGCCAGCAATAGGTGATGATCATATCAATCACCCACAAGCCGCAAGCGGTCAGCTAAACGTAACGGTCACCCGGGTATTAAGCGATCAGAAGAAAAACAAGCGAACTTGTCAAAACTCCCGTCGAGCCAACTGGCAACACTTACCGTATAGTCCGGTCTCTTTGTCAGATATGCTGCATATCGAGTCTAGAGATGGTATAGCCGACCCTAATAACTCAATAAATCATGCCGGTGTATGGCTCATAACATATCGAGAAACTACTGATAACACTTATCAGTAAATCTCAGCAGCCCTGGCCAGGGACTTCCTATTATAGCCAATTGAGTATAGCGCAACATCAACCCCCAATACCGGGAGAGACGAAACCCCTCCTATCGCTCATTGCCTCTATGTGCCTCGGGACTGTACCCAAAATCCATTTGTTTGCACGACTCAGTAGAGATGTGGTAGGGTGGAGATCAAAGTACAGTGGGAGGACGCACAAGGCTCTATGATGATCTCGGGTCTACAGACTAACATGTACCAGTGTCACATGAGAACTGCTATCCGACGATAGATATAATACCACATAGGAGTTCTCGGCGAGTCCGTTCAGTGTACCCAGTCTCCACTGAGCACCTGTATACAATCTTTGGTGTCAGCACACCAGATAGACATGGGATCATCCATCGACCATCATATGGGACAAGAATGGTATTCCGTAGTCTACTCTGGAATATCGATGCCCCGTCTCGATACACCCACAACTAGGAACAGTTCAAGGATATGCTTATAAACTACACATGTCCTACTAATATGATCTGCATCATAGTCCCAATAGTCAAGTAAATATCCTATGGGCTTTATCAACATGTACCAAAAGAGTAAGATGCATGATCAAATGAACATGTCAAGATAAAGTACAACCAGATAGCATACTATCATGTCGAGCAAGAAAGTCATCTGTATATATATACATGTCCAAGCATCCATTATACATATAATGACCTCTAGGGCATACATATACCCAACAATCTCCCACTTGCACTAAGGACAATTATTGGCGTATCTCATACCCAACATCTCAAAAAGTCGCTCATGTTGCGGCTGTGGAAGGGCCTTGGTGAGTGGATCCATGGTGTTATTCTTTGTATCTACTCTCCGAATCTCGATCTCGTGGCGATCTACTATCTCCCGGATCAAATGATATCGCCCTAGGATGTGTCTAGACTTCTGATGGGACCTGGGTTCTTTGGCCAATGCCATAGCCCCATTATTATCACAATACAATGGTATTGGATCAATAATGGTTGGAACTACTCCTAGTTCCGCGATGAACTTTCTCATCCAGACGGCTTCCTTGGCATCATCATTTGCAACAATATACTCAGCTTCCATCATGGAGTTTGCAACGGTATCCTGTTTGGAACTTTTCTAACTAACCGCCCCTCCATTGAGGGTAAATACAAACCCTGAGATAGATTTATTGTCATCCTTATCACTTTGGAAACTGGAATCGGTAAAGGCCTCCATATGGAGATCCCCATTACCATACACCAAAAAAAATTCTTTAGTCCTTCGCAAGTACTTAAGAATGTTCTTCACTGCTATCCAATGTTTCTCCCCTGGGTTGGATTGATACCTGCTTACTATAGCTAGTGCATAAGCTACATAAGGGCGAGTACATTGTTAGTTAAATGTATGCCCTAGAGGCCATTATTGTACATGAGATGTATATAATGGATGCTTGGACATATATAAGGAGGACTTTCTTTCTCGACATGATAGTATGCTATACGGTTGCTCTTTGTCTTAACATGTTGACTTGTATAAGTGATGCTGTCTTGCTCTCACATGTTGATAAAGCCCTTAGGATGTGTACTTGACTACCAGAATTATGATGGAGATCATACTAGTGGGGCCAAGGGTAGTCTATAAGTACACCCTATAATTGTTCCTAGTCGAGGGTGTATCGAAACAAGGCAACGATATTCCAGAGTAGACTAGCGTATACGCATCTTGACCCATATGATGGGCGATAGATGATCCCACATCCATTGGTGTTTGACATCAAAGATGGTATATGGGTGCTCAGTGGAGACTGGGTACACTGAACGGACTCTCCGAGAACTCCTAGATGGTATTATACCATCGTCAAATAACAGTTCTCCGGTGACACTGATACAGGTTAGTCTGTCGACCCGAGATCGTTATAGAGTCTTGTATGATTCCCACTGTGCTTTGATTTTCACCATACCACGGTCAAGAGATCATGCAAAAAGGTGGTTTTTGGGTACAGTCCCGAGTCACATGGAGGCAATGAGCGATAGGAGGGGATTCATCTCTCCCGGTATTGGGAGTTGATGTTGCGCTATGCTCTATTGGCCATAACAGGAAATCTCTAGCCAGGGTTGCTGAGATTTACTGGTAAGTGTTATCAGTAGTTTCTCGAACCGTTATGGATCTTGCATCGGCATGACTTATCAGGCTATTGGGGTCTGACGTTATACCATCCTCAGGCTGTGATATGCGACATATCGGACGAAGAAACCGGACTGTGCGGTAGTGTTACTGATTGGATTCGCAGGAGTATGAGCAGGCTTGCTTATTGATCTTCTGATCACTCAATACCTGAGTGGCCATTACGTTTAGCAGACCGCTTGCGGCTTATGGGTGTTTGATATGATCATCACCTACTGCCGGCGTATTGACGAGTCTTCAGAGTCCTACACAGAGGTTTCTTGGTTCATGCGAAACGAAATAGGAGCACATATGTGATATGTGTGGGACCGAGATTAATGCGCGTATGTGATACCGCATTCTATTCTCGCGATATGTGATATCAGTCGGTTATATGAGATATAGCCGAGTTATCGGATCAAGTGTTGATTCGATAAGTTGCTACATTTAATATTAGTCTGTTGTATGTGATATAGCCGGATTATTAAATCAAGTGTTGATTTGATAATTTAATGTATAATTATATATTTGATATATTAATTTACATTAACTAATATTAGCTCACTTAAACATTTCTTTTTTTCTCACTTTGTACTTTAGTATATATGTGATATATATTAATGTACACTATTATACGTGTCATGCTTGATGCCACATGCAATATGGGTGTATGAGAATCACACCAAGCTTATGATAATGTATGGTTTTATTTATTTAAAGTTAATCAAAATTAGTTGGTAATTAGTCACATGGTTGAATCTTGTAAAAGCTTGTGGAACCATTGACCAAGTCCACTAATTTTGTTTTACTTATAGATATTTATTAACCTAATCATTATTGTTTAGCCATGGTTTATTCTCTACATGGGTTAGTCTATGAAACTAACTCACCCATGGTTGCTATTCTCACCTCATGATTTCATTCTCTCATCTTCATCTTTTTCTTCATGAGAAAAAGCTTGCTAGCTTTTTTCTAAGTGAGAAATTATTGTGAGAAAAACAAATCTAAAGTGAGCCCATTTCCTATTTCATCATCCTCTACTATTAGCCATTTAGTTTTGGGTGTTTGCTTCACTAAACCCTAATTTAGTGAAGAGGTAGCATGAGCTTGAGTTTCCTCGACGTAGATCATCTTCGGCCTCGAAGACTTCGAGCAAGCTTGTTCATTTCTTCATGTGAACCCTCACTAGAGTTCGGAAGTTCACTACTTAGAGCGAAGGGACTACTACACGGAGCTTTAGAAGTGAAGGACCGGTCTACAAAGGTTGTATTACTCATTCACTTTGGATGTAAAGTTGTTTGCATTGCTAGTTCATTTAAATCTCTAGTTAAGATTCTAGGGTTAGGGTTCTTTAGAACGGCAAAATTTTGAAAACGGCATGAACAATGCATCCCGAAACCTTGCTGCCGACCTAGGGAACCCTACAGTGGTATCAGAGCCAAGCTAGAGATTTAAATGATGTTTGTTAAATTAGGAAACCGAAACAACTCCGAAACACCCGATATAAAATCTAGTTTCTGTCGAATTTTTAAAGGTGTAAAAAAAAATTTTAGCAACTACAGAATGTTGTATGTGATATAACATGAACACTATGAAAATTTGGAGCAATTTGGTGCAAAAGTGGCCGGCCACATAGGGTTTAAAACCGAGCTCACCGGGTCCTTTGTGGAATTCTGGCTTCAAATTTTCATGGTGTTCCAGTCTCTGGGTTTTGGTGTTTCAGGTGTTGCTTGTTTTTGCTAAATTTTCATGTGATGTTAACTTTCTGCAAATGCAATTAGGAGTGTTTCGTAGTCATAATTCTAACATGTATTCGGTTTATTTAGACGATGTTAAAAAGTTCGAACGGATATCAATAACCCATATTTTTCCTCGCTTGAAATTTTCCAAGAGTTGGATTTTTTTCAAGTTTAAATCATCAGAAAATCATGCAAGCAATTTTGTGGACCCTCTAGAAGAACGATACCCAAACTCGACTTTTTGGATCGTGGAACAGCGGTCATACCCTAGGGTTTACGGCAGTTCTGTGGCGACATCAGTGAGGTATGGGACGGCCCTTCTACGGATGGTTCATAGGAGCTGTGACATGTTCTGGGTACTTTTTGTTAGTGTATATGCCCTAGAGGCCATTACTGTATCATACTAGTTTGTATATTACTTGATGGAAGCTTGGGATATTCACCTTGTATAGACAATCTTGCTAAATATAGTAGTATGCTACTTGGTTTGTTTCTGCTTTAATGTGTACATGTGTTTATTTTAGTATATCACCTATACACATTAGTGGAGCCCTTAAGATCTTTGCTTGATTACCAGCGTTGTGATGGCAGTCACACTCGTGGGGGCTGGGTAATCTATAAGCACATCCATATGCAGGTCCCTAGTCGCATGACTATCTTGACAGGGCATCGATACTCCGGAGTAGACTAGCGTATGCGCTTCTCATCCCAGTGTGGGAGACGGTCTGTCCCATAGCCGTCAGTACGTCATACTTGAGATAGTATGCGGGTGCTCGTTAGGTTACGAGTACACTGGATAGGACTCGTCGGGAACTGTTGGTTGGTACTATACCTATCGTCGGTTATCAGTTCCCAGGTGACATGAGTACAGCTTAGTCCGCTGACTTGACACTATCACTTCGCCTCGAGTGTGTTCCCACTGTACTTTGATTACTACCCTACCACGGCTCAAAGGAGTCGTGCAAACAGGTAGTTTTTGGGTGCAGTCCTGAAGCACTTGGAGGCAGTGACGGTTAGACAGGATTCGTCTCTCCCGGTATTGGGGGTTGACATCGCGCTGTGTCTAGAAGAGCCGTTACACGAGTAGTCCCTGGCCAGGGCAAGCGAGATATAGTGGTAGGTTTCCAGTGATATCTCAGGGTGTTCTGGGCTTCACTCCGACATGACTTGTACCGCTATTAGGGGACTGACGTTTACCGCCCCCTAGGCCCACCATGCGATGTATCAGACGAACAGACCGGACTGTACGGAGATTTTCACATTCAGGCTCAGTAGGAGTTCAGATGGGTTTCACCTCATCAGTCTTCTTGTCGGCATCTACCTAGGGACCGTTACGCACAGCTAGTGCCGCTTGCGGTCTGTGGTTAAACCCACTTCCAGCGTAGTTCGAGTCTTTAGAGTCCCACACAGAAAGCTATTCGCCTTTAGGCAAAAGAGTAGAGGTCGCATGGTTTTGCGACAGGGTTCGGTCACATCCGTGCACTTGTGCACGTTTGGTGTCCGGACAGTTAACACTAGCGGGCTTTGGTTTAAGCCAGATCCTAGTGTACGTTTTGGGATTGGTTTTATCTCGTTTGTATTCGTGTTCCTCGGAACGCGGATGCGGGTGTGTTTGCACAGTTCACAGAGAGACAGAGGCAGAGGATTCTCATTGTTGACTGTTGACTGTTGACTATTGACTTTTGACTAAATCCTAATGAGAATAAGATATATGATTAACAATAATATTAATTAAGTATTATAGTGACATGGTTGTTGAGGGGTTGACTTTGTTGACTTGTTGACTTTGTTGACCGGTTGACTAGGTTGGACTAGTTGACCATCATCATGACAATGGCTATCATTCCATGGCAAAGACTTTTGCTTGCTTGTTTATTTATGCAAAATGAGTGCATGAAATGATATAGCCATTTTGACTTAAACCATCACACAATACTTGATTACTATTTTTGTTATGATGGCTTTTGGATTATGAGAGGTTGGATGAGAAAAGAGTTGCTCATTCTTTCATTTGCTTTCTCTCTCTTGAGATCTCTCGTTCTCAAGCTCTCCCTCTTCCTCTTGCTCTCTCTAGCTCAAGGCAAACCATTCTCATGTGTTGAGACTCATTGCCTTAGAGATAAAAAGACACCAAAATATTCCTCTACTCATTCTAGTTCACAAGGCCTAGCAAGCCAAGTGTTCTAGTTTCTTCAAAGTTCGAAGAAGAAGCCAAAGGTAGAAGCTTTCAGGTGGATCCATCTTCGGCGCAAGGAGACGACGAGGTGAGGTCGATCCGTACACCGAAAAGAGTGGAAGACGAAGGAGTTCAAGAACGGTATAGCCCCCTAACCGAGTAGGTAAAACTCTAGTTAGGTTGTTAGTTAGTTGTTTAACAAAAATCCGTATTTTGAGTCCATGTTACCACCCTCTTGAAAATCGTTTTTTATCACTTCCGCAAACCCGTAAGTACCGGGGAAGGGTAGCATAGACTTACAGTGGTATCATAGCCTAGTTAAACACTATCTAACATGTTAGCAAAGTAAGTAGAAGTTTGATCGGAGAAAAAGTCGCGAAACGAAACCGAAAAATTAAGTTTCTGCTGAATTTTTTTCTGTCCAAAAAATAATAAATCAAACATGAAAAATCGGCTCAGGCTTTTGTTAAAACACACAAGAAATTTCGTCCATTGAATCGGTCAAAGCGCCGCGGAAACGCGGCGGAGCATGCTCCCGCCGCGGTTCCGTGGCCGAGTTGACTCGGTCTTGGAAACGATTTCCTGCAGTGTTTTTCTGGGTTTGTTTTGGGATTTTTAAAATATGTTTTTTCTGCCCAGATTTTCCAGAAAGAAAAATTTGTGTTTGGGGCCTAAAAATCCGTATTTTGATCGAACTTCTAAAGACTTAAGCTGACGGGTATATATCTGTGATGTGTTATATGTATTGAACGTCCGCTACTCGCTATACGTCGATTAGTGGGGGTTATACATATCTGTGATCTGTAATGTTGATGGTATGTGTATATGAATTCATTGGATTGTCGCGGATGAATAGCCCGGGGTTGTGAGATGAGAGTTTTTCCTTTTATCTTTCAATTCATGTTATATGTAAATTGATGTAATATTACTTTTGGCCGCACAGCCGGGTCGGGGTTGTAGCCGTCATTGTATAATTTCGTTTTACTGTTTTTGCTCCTAGGATAGACCCAAGGTGGGGTGCATAAACTACCGGGTATCTCGAAGTGCCGAGTGTCCTACTCACGTCGTTGAGGGAGGTTGCTCCACTTCGGATATTTGGCGGGTAGTTTGCCGCACCCATAGGGGTCTAGGATGGGGTATTGGCTATTCATCGCGACCTAGTATATCCAATGTGTTCATCTATGATCTGAAATGCCTATCATTGCAATATATATCTATATATGATATTATTTAGGCGTTGCTTATGTTTTGCAGCCGCGCTAGCCCAGCCCCCGCTCTGTCGTTAGTTAAGTAACCTAACGGGTAATGACGGGGCCCCATGGCGAATGCGAATGGCATAAGCGTACATCATATTTTGGTTGTTTTCTACAATGGTAGGATTAAATGATGGGACGCATTAAAAGAACTAATGCAAGAAAAATAAACCAAGTAAAAGTCGTTGGAACACTTTCAAAACCACTCGGTTTCTTTTCAAAATAACTTTTAAACGCGGAGCTTAAGCCACTCCTTTTAAAAGATATCTCGTTCCATCGATTATATCAAGTTCACTACATTCACGGTTTCGCCAAAACCATTCGTAGCCCTCCGTCGTTTCACATGGATGGTCAATAGTATTCAAACTATGTTTGTTGGCCAAAGTCAAGGCATAGTGATTGGTAGCTATTGGGTATTCATGTGCAGCATAGATAGATGTGTTGGTTTGGGGCAGTCGTTCTACCTTGTTGGCCAAAGTCAAGGGTATGTGCGGGTGGGCTCAAATTAACCTGGAGAATGACGGGTAGAACTTGACATGTGACTTATGATTTGTTGGCCAAAGTCAAGGTCATAAGAGCATGGGGCAAAAATCCACATCGGGAGTTTCAAAAGAACTGAAACTTGCTAGCACTGCATACCATTTAAAGTGTGATGATTCTGGTAGGATTCCTTCAATTTTGTCACGCAATGATATTTGGATCCCGATCCTACTGTGAGTATATGCTACTCCTCGGGAAATTTCTCACTTAACGATCAATGCTATAAACCAAGTAGGTGTCTAGAAAGGTGTTAGCGGGGCTACGCCCACAGGGAAAAGAGGTTATTTAATTAAGGAACTTCGCGAAAGCATTGGAAAACCTCCCTCGAAGTACCGACACCAGCCTGGCCGAACGGTTAAGCAAGTATTGTACGGTGAGATTGATCCTGACTAATTCTTCTTTTTTGGTTTGAGGAGGGATTCGAGAAACAGTGGGAGCCATCCTGTTTAGACAAATTAAAAACCACTCTAAACTTGCAAGAGCATCATGCTAAAGTGTTTCTTCTCTCTCTCCTAATTGCAGCGACCAAACATCATGACCGGACATAAGTTATTACTAGATAAAAATATACTGACAGGGCCAAACTACAAAGATTGGCTCAGGAATGTCAAAATGGCAATCACTTATGACAAGTTGGGGTATCTCCTTACCACCAAAGCTCCCCCTGTCCCAAGTCCCAAAACCAGCGTCGCGGATAGAAAAATCTGTAAGACCTGGGAAATCGATTGCACGAAGGCCAAGTGCCTCGTGCTTGCCTCTATGGACAATGAACATCAGAGGAGGCACGAGAATATGGACCTCGAATCCATATTTCTCCATACAAAAGAACTGTATGGAGACCAATCTCGTATCGCATGATACGAAGTGTCGAAGAAGTTATTTTCGGCAAAGTTGGCCGTCGGATCATCGGTAGCGGAACACGTGCTTAAGATGATTGGCTTCATAGAGGAGCTCACGGACCTTGGGACCACGTTGGAGAATGAGCTCTATACGGACTTGATTCTTCAGTCCCTTCCTTCCACTTACACCCAGTTCATCCTGAATTTCAACTTGCAAAAAAAGGAAGTTGAACTTTCAGAGCTCCTCAACATGCTGAGGAATGCGAAGGGCACCCTACAGAAAGGTAGGAAAACATCCACTTTGTTTGTAGGAGGATCTTCCTCTTCTTGGTCCAAGGCGAAAGCCAAGGGAAAGAAGAAGAAAACCCCCGCCAAACCAAGGGGCGGTGTTAGTAAAGTGGATACGAAGGGAAAGGCAAAAGAAACAAAGAAAGCGGGGAAGCTTGTGGATAAGGAAGAATGCTTTTACTGTCATAAGAGTGGGCACTGGAAGAAAGATTGCAGGGCTTGGAATGCCAGAACACAGGATCTGAAGCAAGTTGCGGCTTTAGCTTCAGGTGTGTATGTTATTGAAAACTGTCTATCAATAAACTCTACTTCCTGGGTATTGGATACCGGATCAGGATCTCATATCTGTAATTCTTTGCAGGCATTGAGAAACCGTAGGGTTTTGAAGGCAGGTGGCATGACCTTCAAAGTTGCAAACGGAGCTAGCATGGATGCTAAGGCCGTGGGGGACTATCACCTGGGAATGTCAGATGGACATGTTTTGGTTTTACGTAATTGCTTTTTTGTACCCAACGCAAGTTGTAATATCTTTTCTGTATCTTTGATTTCTAAAGAAGGTTATGAATTTGCGTTTGTAAATAATGTTGTAAACATTCACCTTAATCAAGTTTTGATTGGGTCAGGTACATTAAGCAATGGTATATACGTATTAAACCAACCACAGATTTTCAATGTCCTGAATACACACAAAAGAAAGTCTCCGGAAATAAATCAGACTTTCTTATGGCATTGTAGACTGGGTCACATCAATGAGAGAAGGTTGACGAAGTTACATACAGAAGGATATATGGATCCGTTCGAATATCAATCGTATGCCACTTGTCAATCCTGTCTCAAAGGAAAGATGACAAAGACTCCGTTCACTGAACACGGAATAAGAGCGAGCGAGCTCTTAGGACTCGTACACAGCGACGTGTGCGGTCCAATGCCTACACATGCACGAAGCGGTTATTCTTACTTCATTACTTTTACGGATGACTTTTCAAGTTACGGTTATGTCTTCTTAATGAAACATAAATCCAAAGCCTTTGGAAAATTCCAGGAATATAAGAATGAAGTAGAAAAACAAACCGGCAAAAGTATCAAGACACTAAGATCGGATCGAGGTGGTGAATACTTGAGTGCCGAGTTCCTGGATTACTTAAAAGAGAATGGAATTATCTCTCAGCTTACTCCTCCATACACTCCGCAACATAACGATGTATCGGAGAGACGGAACCGAACCCTATTGGATATGGTACGGTCCATGATGAGTAACGCTGAGTTACCGCGATCATTCTGGGGATATGCACTAGAATCAACTGCATACCTTTTGAACGGAGTTCAAACTAAGACTGTGCCTACCACACCATATCAGATGTGGTGTGGGAAGAGACCCTATCTAAATCACATTAAGACATGGTGATGTCCAGCTTTTGTCAAAAAGCAGCATGCGGACAAGCTCGAGGCACGCTCAGTACAGTGCAAGTTTGTGGGATATCCAAAGAACTCCAAGGGATATTTCTTCTATTGCGAAGAGGAACAAAAGATTTATGTTTCTCGTCATGCCCACTTCTTGGAAACTGAGTTTTTGGAAAATCAGATAAGTGGGAGCGCAATAGAACTGGAAGAAATTCCAGAACCACGAGCTATTACTGAAAGCTTAGTAGAACCAGAGGGTTCGAAAGATCATGACATTCCTACGCCGCTCCGCAGGAGTAGTAGGCAGTCTCATCCGCCCGAGAGATACTACGGTTTTCTCATAGACGGGGATAGAGAAGATTGCATCATTGATTATGATGAGCCTACTAGCTTCCAGCAAGCCGTTCAGAGCGTTGACTCGGTAAAATGGCTGGATGCAATGCGGACCGAAATGGAGTCCATGTACACCAACAAAGTGTGGACATTGGACGTTGATCCAGATGGGGTAAAACCCGTAGGATGCAAGTGGACCTTCAAAAGGAAGATTGGTATAGATGGACAGGTTGAGACCTATAAAGCTAGACTGGTTGCAAAGGGATTTCGTCAAAGACCTAGTTTGGACTATGACGAAACCTTTTCTCCAGTAGCTATGCCGAAATCCATTCGGATCCTTCTTGCCATTGCTGCCTTCCACGATTTTGAGATTTGGCAGATGGACGTAAAAACCGCTTTTCTAAATGGAAATTTAGAGGTGTGTGTTTATATGGACCAGCCAGAGGGTTTCATTCTGAGTGGGAGCAGCGGAAAGGTGTGCAAGTTGCTTAAGTCCATCTATGAATTAAAGCAGGCATCGCGGAGTTGGAACATCTGTTTTGATGAGACGGTCAAGGAATTTGGCTTTATCAAAAATCTAGATGAACCATGCATCTATTGTAGATTTTTAGCGAGAACTGTAGTATTCCTCGTTTTATACGTGGATGACATTCTCTTAATAGGAAATGACATTCCTATGTTACAATCTGTCAAAGGGTTCTTGTCACACAGATTCTCCATGAAAGACCTGGGTGATGCCTCATACATTCTGAGGATCCGGATCTATCGTGACAGATCCAAGAGGATACTGGGACTCTCACAGTCCAGGTACATCGACACCATACTAAAAGATTCAGTATGGAAGATTCCAAGCGCGGTAATCTATCGGCATGTCACGGGATCACCTTCTCCAAAGAGATGTCTCCCATGACTGATTTGGAAAGGGATCGCATGTCTATTATACCCTATGCTTCTGCGGTAGGCTCTATAATGTATGCGATGTTGTGTACCAGACCAGATGTAGCTTATGCACTGAGTGTGGTAAGCCGGTATCAGTCAATCCCTGGGGAGAAATACTGGATAGCGGTAAAGAACATTCTCAAGTACCTGAGAAGGACTAAAAAGATGTTCTTGGTGTATGGCGGAAAAGACCTCCAGATCGAGGCCTTTGTTGACTCCAGCTTCCAGAGTGACAAGGATAATTCCAAGTCCATGTCGGGTTATGTCTTTACCCTCAATGGAGGGGCGGTGTGTTGGAAGAGTTCCAAACAGGAAACCGTTGCTTACTCGACGATGGAAGCGGAATATATCGCTGCTGCAGATGCCGCAAAAGAAGCTGTCTGGATAAGAAAGTTCTTAACTGAACTTCAGGTGGTTCCGTCCATTGTTGATCCAATACCGCTGTATTGCGACAACAACGGGGCTATAGCTTTAGCGAAGGAACCCAGGTCCTATCAGAAATCCAGACACATCTTAAGGCGGTATCACCTGATCAGGGAGATCGTAGGGCGCCAGGAGATCGAGGTTCGGAGAGTTTCTACGGAAGATAACACTGCTGATCCACTCACAAAGGCCTTACCCCAGACTCAGTTCGAGCGGCTGATCGAGATGCTAGGTCTTCGATACGCCAGTACATGGCCTTAGTCCAAATAGGAGATTGTTAGTGTATATGCCCTAAAGGCCATTACTGTATTATACTAGTTTGTATATTACTTGATGGAAGCTTGGGATATTCACCTTGTATAGACAATCTTACTCAATATAGTAGTATGCTACTTGGTTTGTTTCTCCTTTAATTTGTACATGTGTTTATTTTAGTATATCACCTATACACATTAGTGGAGCCCTAAGGATCTTTGCTTGATTACCAGCGTTGTGATGGCAGTCACACTCGTGGGGGCTGGGTAATCTATAAGCACATCCTTATACAGGTCCCTAATCGCAGGGCATCGATACTCCGGAGTAGACTAGCGTATGCGCTTCTCATCCCAGTGTGGAAGACGGTCTGTCCCACAGCCGTCAGTACGTCGTACTTGAGGTAGTATGCGGGTGCTCGTTAGGTTACGAGTACACTGGACAGGACTCGTCGGGAACTGTTGGTTGGTACTATACCTATCGTCAGTTATCAGTTCCCAGGTGACATGAGTACAGCTTAGTCCGCTGACTTGACATTGTCACTTCGCCTCGAGTGTGTTCCAACTGTACTTTGATTACTACCCTACCACGGCTCAAAGGAGTCGTGTAAACAGGTAGTTTTTGGGTGCTGTCCCGAAACACTTGGAGGCAGTGATGGTTAGACAGGATTCGTCTCTCCCGGTATTGGGGGTTGACATCATGCTGTGTTTAGGAGAGCCATTACACGAGTAGTTCCTAGCCAGGGAAAGCGAGATATACTGGTAGGTTTCCAGTGATATCTCAGGGTGTTCTAGGCTTCACTCCGACACGACTTGTACCGCTATTAGGGGACTAACATTTACCGCCCCTAGGCCCGCCATGCGATGTATCAGACGAACAGACCGGACTGTACGGAGATTGTCACATTCAGGCTCAGTAGGAGTTCAGATGGGTTTCACCTCGTCAGTCTTCTTATCGGCATCTACCTGGAGACCGTTACGCACAGTTAGTGCCGCTTGCGGTCTGTGGTTAAACCCACTGCCAGCGTAGTGTCGAGTCTTTAGAGTCTCACACAGAAAGCTATTCGCCTTTAGGCAAAAGAGTAAAGGTCGCATGGTTTTGCGACAGGGTTCGGTCACATCAGTGCACTTGTGCACGTTTGGTGTCCGGACAGTTAACACTAGCGGGCTTTGGTTTAAGCCAGATCCTAGTGTATGTTTTGGGATTGGTTTTATCTCGTTTGTATTCGTGTTCCTCGGAACGCGGATGCGGGCGTGTATGCACAGTTTACAGAGAGACAGAGGCAAAAGATTCTCATTGGGGTTGTTGACTGTTAACTGTTGACTATTGACTTTTGACTAAACCCTAATGTGAATAAGATATATGATTAACAATAATATTAATTAGGTATTATAGTGACATGGTTGTTGAGGGGTTGACTTTGTTGACTTGTTGACTTTGTTGACCGGTTGACTATGTTGGACTAGTTGACCATCATCATGACAATGGCTATCATTCTATGGCAAAGACTTTTGCTTGCTTGTTTATTTATGCAAAATGAGTGCATGAAATGATATAGCCATTTTGACTTAAACCATCACACAATACTTGATTACTATTTTTGTTATGATGGCTTTTGGATTATGAGAGGTTGGATGAGAAAAGAGTTGCTCATTCTTTCATTTGCTTTCTTTCTCTTGAGCTCTCTCATTCTCAAGCTCCCCCTCTTCCTCTTGCTCCCTCGAGCTCAAGGCAAACCATTCTCATGTGTTGAGACCCATTGCCTTAGAGATAAAAAGACACCAAAATAATTCTCTACTCATTCTAGTTCATAAGGCCTAGCAAGCCAAGTGTTCTAGTTTCTTCAAAGTTCGAAGAAGAAGCCAAAGGTAGAAGCTTTCAGGTGGATCCATCATCGGCGCAAGGAGACGACGAGGTGAGGCCGATCCATACACCGGAAAGAGTGGAAGACGAAGGAGTTCAAGAAAGGTATAGCCCCCTAACCGAGTAGGTAAAATTCTAGTTAGGTTGTTAGTTAGTTGTTTTACAAAGATCCGTATTTTGAGTCCATGTTACCACCCTCTTGAAAATCGTTTTTTATCACTTCCGCAACCCTGTAAGTACCGGGGAAGGGTAGCATGGACTTACACTTTTTGAACTCCGCTCAAGAGTTGAGCTCTTTGGGAAAGCTTGGGTGTTTGTTTATTCGATCAAAAAGTTTAACATCGTCTAGCTATCTGTGATTGTGATACAATATTTGGAATCCACATTATTAGTTATGAGATAACTAGTTTGAATTTTATAAATCTAGCAGTTTAGTCTCATTTGATCGGTTGCCACGGAATTTTGATGTGGATCAAAAGTCCGTCATAATTACGTAGTGTACGCGGATACTCGCCGGGTAACCTTACTAAATAGCCATGCCCCATAGCCCCGACCAAGTGGCTGTAGGAGAACCCCGTCGCCAAAAGCATCCGTTCGGGTGCTCGCGGCCGCGATGTTTCGCCTTAGTGCACTTCGTCGACGACATCGGGCGTGCAGCCGTCTACTAAAGTTTCCGACGAGCATTCGATCAGGTTATCGGGAATCTTGTTGAATTACCCGACAAGTTATTGGAAAGTGCTTTCAATAACGAGACTAAAATGCGGGGTTTATAATTGTTAGGTATGTGATGTCTAAGGAATTCATTTAGTTAGGCATGAAATCCAAAGTATGAGATACATTGGGTTTATGATGTCTAAGGTGTTTGCGGATTCCAACTGTTGTAGTTTTTCACTTTCTTTTCTGCGACCATAAGTGTAATATGTAATACATCGCCGGTTTCGTTGCTATACGTTAATGACAATTGGGATACGCATATTTACTTACGTTGATGACATGTGATATTATGTGTTGCTGTGATATGTTATATTGGATCGTCGTGTTTTGAATAGCCAGGGTTTTTTATGTGAGATGAGAATTTTTCATTTTCATTCATGTAATAGCTTGTATGTAATATTCTTTTATTGGGGCACTTCCGGGTTGAGGATGATGTCACCATTGATGTATATTATTTAATTTTCCGCATTAGGATAGACCCAAGGAGGAGAGCACAAGTAACCGGGTTCTAGATTCCAGTGGGAGACCATCTCGAGGAATCGAGACCGGGTCTCCCAACTCTAAAATTGGTATGGTTGCTTGCCGCTCTCGTAGGGGGTCTAGGGATGTGGGTTTGGCTATTCATCGCGACCGTGGAACCCACGTTTTTTATTGGCTTAATTAAAACACGAAATTCCTAGTATATCCAATATTTCATATGTGTTCTTCTGCTGCTGATATTCTGTGATGTGATCACTTTATATGATGAGACGAATGCTTATATTATATATATGATATATAATAAATACTGTTGCTTTCGTTTCTTCTGTGATGCTTAAGAAGCATATAATTGATGGGACTTCATTAATGATATTAATGAAATAAAAGAAACCTAAAGATGTTGCAGAATCTTGTTTTAAAAACTGTAGCTCTAGCTCTTGCTTTGCATAAAGGTATTCCTTGTAGAATATCCAGCACCTTATTCGATAAGGAAAGAGCCGAGATCTCTTCACCGGGAGTGACCACTTTAGCGTAAACTAGCAGATGCTACGCCCACTCGGTTTGTCTTTTGATTGCTTCTATAGTTTTTACTTTGTATAGCGGTATTTATGAAATATCCTGCACCTTATTCGATAAGGAAAGAGTCGAGATCCCTTCACCGGGAGTGACCTATTTAGCTAAACCAGTAAAAGCCTAAAAAACACTCCTTTTAAAATTTACTCGATTCTATAACGAGATCAAGTTCATTACGCAAAAGGTTTTCTTAAAAACCTGTCTTAGCCCTCCGTCATTTCAGATAAGTAGTATTTAGTATTCGTGCTACGGTAGTTTGGCCTCCGTCAAGGCATAGTGTACGGTAGCCGATTAGTACTTATCTGCAGCATGAGATGCGATTGGATTAGGGTATTCGTACGACGTTGTTTGGCCTCCGTCAAGGGTCGTGCGGGTGGGTCTAATTCAATCAAGAAATGAACGGGTTGAACTTGACTAGCGCCCTATGGGTAGTTTGGCCTCCGTCAAGGTCATAGGACGCTAGGGGTAAAATATTATCGGGAATTTCAAGAGTTGAAAATGAGATTGCATACCTTCTATGAGATAGTTGGATCCCGATACCCACTGCGAGTAAGAGTTACACGTGGGAGAGTTTTACACATTACAATTAGCCGATCAAGTAGGTGTCTAGAAAGGTGTTAACGGGGTTACGCCCCTGGGAAAACGAGATTTATTTTAATTAGGTCCGTGCGAAAGCACGGAGAACCTCCCTCAAAGTACCGACACTGACCTGGCCGAAAGATTGGCAAACTTGTAGGGTGTAATTAATCCCGGCTAGTCTTACCTTTTAAGGTTTGAAAGAAGATTTGATAAAAACAGCGGGAGCCATCCTGATTAGATAAAATAATAACCAATCTGATCTTGCAAGAGCATGTTAGTTGTATGTATGTCCTAGAGGCCAGTATTGTACAGATGATGTATATTATATTGGATGCTTGGACATATATTGAGATGACTTTCTTGCTCGATATGATAGTATGCTATCTGGTTACTCTTTATCTTAACATGTACACTTGTCTCTTTGCACTGTCTTATAGTTACATGTTGGTAAAGCCCTTAGGATGTGTACTTGACTACCTGGACTGTGATGCAGATCATACTAGTGGGGACATGGTAGTCTATAGATACATCCTTCAAGGTCCCTAGTCGTGGGTGTATCGAGACGGGGCATCGATACACCAATGTAGACTAGCGTATACGCTTCTCGACCCATGAGATGGGCGATGGATGATCCCATATCCATTGGTGTTTGACATCAGAGATGATATACGGGTGCTCAGTGCAGACTGGGTACACTGGACGGACTCGCCGAGAACTCCCAGATGGTATTATACCTCACGTCAGATGGCAGTTCTCAGGTGACACTTGTGCAGGTTAGTCTGTAGACCCGAGATCGTCATGGAGTCTTGTGTGATTCCCACTGTGCTTTGATCTCCACCTTACCATGTCCATGAGGGCGTGCAAAACGGTGGTCTTTAGGTACAGTCCCGAGTCACATGGAGGCAATGAGCGATAGGAGGGGTTTCGTCTCTCCAGGTATTGGGGGTTGATGTTGCGCTGTGCTCGATTGGCCGTAACAGGGAAGTCCCTGGCCAAGGCTGATCAGAGATTTGCTGGTAAGTGTTACCAGTAGTTTCTCGACCCGTTATGAGCCTCACATCGGCACGACTTATCGGTTATTGGGGTCTGACGTTTACCACCCCTAGACTTGATATGTGACATATCAGACGAACAGACCGGACTGTACGGTAAGTGTTACTGGTTGGATTCACAGGAGTGTGAGCGGGCTAGCTCGTCGATCTTCTGATCGCTCAATACCCAGATGGCCGTTACGTTTAGCAGACCGCTTGCGGCTTGTAGGTGCTTGATATGATCATCATCTGCTACCGGCGTATTGACGAGTCTTTAGAGTCTTACACGGAGGTTTCCTGGCTCAAGCGAAACGAAATAGGAGCGCATATGAGATATGTGCAGGACCAAGAATAATGCGTGTATGTGATACCGTATTTCATTCTCGCGATGGATGTATCGATTGGTTATATTCGATATAACCTTGACATCGAATCAAGGATTGATTCGATAAGCCGATACATAGGATACTAGTCGGTTATATGCGATATGACCGGATCGTTAAATCAAGTGTTGATTTAATGATTTAATGTATAATTATATATTTGATATATTACTTTGCATTAGCTAGTATTAGTTCACTTTAAATGGATTTTCTCACTTGATGTGCAAGTTGTATATGTGATATATTTTTGTGCACATGTTTGTATCATGTTTGATGATGCTTGCTCATTTGGTTAGGTGTATAGAATTAAACCATGGTTAAGTTAATGATTAGGGTTTTTCTTTTTCATTTATTTATTTATTTGTTTATTTGTTTATTTGGAAAAGATAAAGATGAGAATGGTGGCTTTCTTTGTTTCTTATTGAAGCTTCATGAAGCTTTTACTTAGTCATCATTCTTGTCTCATGCTTAAACCTAACCATTTGAACTAACCCTAGTTCATTCTCTACACTTAACTATGGTTAAGATTATGATAATTTTTCATTTTCTTTTTCATTTTAGAAGACTTATCATATTCTTTCTTCTTCTTCATCATCTTCATCAAGAAAGAAAGCTTCAGCCCATCAATGGCAACTTGAGCAAAAGTGTGAGAAATCCAATTCTAAAGTGAACCCACCACCTATTTCTTCACCCTCTACCTCTTGCCAAGTAGTATAGGGTGTTTTCTTCACAAGTTTCACAACTTGGTGAAGTTGGAGCTTGATCTTGTGCAACCTCGACGTAGATCATCTTCGGCATCGTAGCCGACGACTTGTCCGCTTATTTCTCCGATGAAGCCGATGCGAGAGTCCCGGATCCGAGATGGACAGCGAGGGGACAACTACGAGGAGCTAAGGAAGTGGATAACCGGATCTACAAAAGTTGTAGTTTCCTACTTTTAGTTAAGATGTTAACTAGTTAATTGTTTCGCCTAAAATTCTAGTCGACGATCCGTATTAGGGTTTCTCGGCACTTATAAAATTTAAAATTGGCATGGTTGATGCCTTGTGAGACTTCATTAGCATGCCTAGGAACCCTACAGTGGTATCAGAGCCTAGCTAGAGCCTTAGGCGAAGTGTAGACGACGTTTGAAATCCGAACGAATCGAAACCCTAATCCCAAACTTGCTCTCTGGACTTTTTTCAAAAACTGGGTTTTTTCCATATTAAAAATATGCAGAAAAATCAGCAGGTGATTGTAAGAGTTACTGTGAAATTCGATAGCCTAATGCCATAGAAGCACGGCGGAACCGCGGCATTAGCATGCCTAATGCGGCGGTTCCGCGGCCATCTAGTCTCCTCTGTTGTTCAATTTTGCACAGTGATTCCTATGTTGCAGTGTTGGTTTTCCTGGGAATTTTTAATCTGAACTCAAGAGTTGAGTTTTCTGGGTTGTATTAGGAGTTCATAGATTCGATCGGATTATCAGACTTTGTCTATGTGGCTTTCCGGATATTTTGGAATATGTTAAAAAGTTCGACCGGATATAAATACCCAATTTTTCCCCTGCCGGAAAATTTCCAAGTGTTGGATTTTTCTGTGGTTTAAGGACGTTCTGAGTAGTGCAAGTAACGCAATGGTCCCTCTAGAAGACAACAAACCTTAACTCGATTATGTGACCGTCTTGAACTGCCCTTTGAACCTTAGGGTTTGGGGCAGTACGGCGTGCCACATGTGAGGCGTTGGCTTGACCCTTCTACGGCTGGACCGTTGGTACTGAGGCATGAAGTGAATGTCATTGAACTTATTTCATGTGTTGAACGGTTTCGGGAAAACTTGGGTGTTCGAATGTTCAATCGGAAAGTTTAATATTTTCTATTTATCCGGAATGGGATATAGTAATTGGAATTCACAAACAGTTATGAGATAACTAAATGAATATTATAAATCTAGCGGTTTAGTCTCACTTCATATTGAAAAGAGGTTTTGATAATGGGACTAAAATGCGGGGTTTATAATTGTTAGGCATGCGATGTCTAAAGAGGTTGCGGATTCCAACTGTTGTAGTTTTACACTTTCTTTTCTGTGACCGTAAGTGTAATATGTGATATCGCCGGTTTCGTTGCTATATGTCAACGACAATTGGGATGCGCATATTTACTTACGTTGATGACATGTGATGTTATGTGTTGATGGATATGTTATATTGGATTGTCGTGTTTGAATAGCCGGGGGGTTTTTATGTGAGATGAGTGTTTTTTCATTTTCATTCATGTAAAAACTTGTATATAATATTCTTTTATTTGGGGCACTTCCAGGTTGCGGAAGCTGTCACCCTTTGTATATTATTTACTTTTCTGCACTAGGATAGACCCAAGGAGGGGAGCACAGGTAACCGGGTTCTAGGGTCCAGTGGGAGACCATCTCGAGGAGTCGAGTCCGGGTCTCCTAACCCTAGAATTGGTAGGGTTGCTTACCGCCCTCGTAGGGGTCTAGGGGTGTGGGATTTGCTATTCATCACGATCGTGGAATCCGTGTTTTATACTGGCTCGTATTGAAAACACGGACGTCCTAGTATATCCAATGTTTCATATGTTTCTTCTGCTGCGATATCTGTGATGTGATCATGTGATGTTCTGTGATAGATACAGTATATAGTATATATGATATATTATATAGACGTTACTTATGTTTTTCACCCGCACTAGCCCTGCCCTGCTCTGTCGTTAGTTACCTAACCTAACGGTGCACGAGGGGACATCCAGGAGAATGCGGATGGCATAAGTGTACGTCGTATTTATCTGTGATGTTTAGGTGATTTAAATGATGGGACTTCATTAATGTGATTAATGAAAAGAAAGAAACCTAAAGATGTTGTAGAATCGAATTTCAAAATAAAACAGGTAGCTACAGTTCTTGCTTTTCATAGCGGTATATATGATATATCCTGCACCTTATTCGATGAGGAAAGGACCGAGATCCCTTCACCGGGAGTGACTCCTTTAGCAATAACTGACAGACGCTACACACTCGGTTTGCTTTTGATTGCTTTTGGAGTTCTGCTTTGCACAGTGATATATATGATATATCCCGCACCTCATTCGACGAGGAAAGGGCCGACGATCCCTTCACCGGGAGTGACCCCTTTAGCAAAACTAGAAAAGCCTCAAAATCACTCCATTTCAAAACTTCATTTGATTCTACAACGATATCAAGTTCATTACGCTCATAGTTTTCAGAAAAACCCGCGTAGCCCTCCGTCAATTCAGATATGTAATATTCAGTATTCGTGTTACGGTTGTTTGGCATGCGTCAAGGCGTAGTGTACGGTAGCTGATTATTACTTATCTGTAGCATGAGATGCGATTGGATTAAGGTATTCGTACGGCGTTGTTTGGCATGCGTCAAGGGTCGTACGGGTGGGTTTAATTCGATCACGAATTGTACGGGTTGAACTTGACTAGCGGACTATGGGTTGTTTGGTATGCGTCAAGGTCATAGCACGCTAGGGGCAAAATATTATCGGGAATTTCAAGTGTTGAAATTTACAATGAGATTGCATACCTTCTATGAGATAGTTGGATCCCGATACCCACTGCGAGTAAGAGTTACTCCTGGGAGAGTTTTACACATTGTAATTAGCTGATCAAGTAGGTGTCTAGAAAGGTGTCAACGGGGTTACGCCTCTAGGAAAACGAGGTTTACATTAATTAGGTTCGTGCGAAAGCACGGGGGACCTCCTTCAAAGTACCGACACTGGCCTGGCTAAAAGATTGGCGAACTTGTAGTGTGTAATTAATCCCGGCTAGTCCTTCCTTTTAGGGTTTGAAGGAAGATTTGATAAAAACCAGTGGGAGCCATCCTGATTAGATAAGATAATAACCAATCTGATCTTGCAAGAGCATACGCTAAAGTGTTTTCTTCTCTCTCTCTCCAGGTAGCGACCATGTCATGCCCTAATAAAGATAATAATATGGATGTATTGACCGAACCCGCATGTTATACTGTGCTGGGGAACGTTGGTTCCGTTCTTTCCTATAAGAGTTATAGGACTGAACAGGATATAGGGGAATACCAGGATTCCCATGCCACCCGAATGAAGAAAGTACATGTTGATGCATTTTCTTCGGGTGTGTTCATTACAGAGAACTGTTTCTCCATTTTCTCTACGTCCTGGGTATTAGATACCGGGTCAGGATCCCATATATGTAATCAGTTACATGGGCTTAAGAAAGGTAGAGAACTTGGAGAAGGTGATAAAGACATTAGAGTTGGAAATGGTGCAATTGTTGCAGCTAAGACTGTCGGGGAATATCACCTTATATTACCAACTGGTAATACATTGGTTCTGAACGAATGCTATTACATGCCGAACCTGATATGCAACATTATATCGGTTTCTTTATTGAGTAAAGAGGGATATAATTTTGTATTACAGGACAATGTTATGAACATTTTCCGTAACCAAAAGTTGGTTGGATCAGGCACGTTGTGCAATGGCATTTATGTTCTAAATCAATCAACAGTTCTGAGCATAACAAACACACATAAGAGGAAGAGTTCAGAACTGAACGAATCCTTCTTGTGGCATTGTAGACTCGGTCACATCAATGCGACACGACTAGCTAAGTTGCATAAAGATGGATATTTAAATCCGTTTGAATTTTCATCTTATGACACTTGCCAGTCATGTCTCAAAGGCAAGATGACCAACACTCCGTTTACGGGACACGGAGAAAGAGTTACAGAACTCTTGGGACTAATACATAGTGATGTATGCGGTCCCATGTCTACACATGCCAGGGATGGTTCTTCGTACTTCATTACATTCACTGACGATCTCTCTAGATTCGGATATGTGTTCCTGATGAAACACAAATCAGAAGCTTTTGAGAAATTTAGAGAATATAAACAAGAAGTCGAAAACCAAACCGGAAAAAGTATTAAAATCCTTCGATCTGATCGAGGAGGTGAATACTTGAGCAATGAATTCCTGGATTTCCTAAAAGAGAATAGGATTCTCTCTCAGCTAACTCCTCCATATACACCACAGCACAACGGTGTATCAGAACGGAGGAACCGCACCCTATTAGATATGGTGCGCTCTATGATGAGTACAGCTGAGTTACCTATTTCCTTCTGGGGATATGCGCTTGAGACAGCCATGGACCTATTGAATAGAGTTCCTACCAAATCAGTGCCTACCACTCCATATGAGATATGGAAAGGGAAGAGACCACATCTTAATTATATAAATATATGGGGTTGTCCAGCCTATGTCAAAAGACAAAATCCGGACAAGCTCGAGGCAAGATCAGTCTTATGTAAGTTTATAGGATATCCCAAAAATTCACAAGGGTATATCTTCTACCATCCCGAGGAACAAAAGGTGTTTGTTTCTCGACATGCCACTTTCTTAGAAAAAAGTTTTCTTATGAAACAGATAAGTGGCATTGAGGTAGAACTGGAAGAGGTTCCAGCGACACAAACTATAACAGAAGACTTGGTAGAACCGGAGGATTCAGTAGTACCCGACGAACCCCAGCCTCTCCGCCGATCTAGTAGGCTTCCTCGCCAACCTGAGAGATACTACGGTTTTCTCATGGATGGTGGGAGCGAGGATTGCATCATGGAGGATGATGACCCAACTAGCTTCGAGCAGGCCATCACGAGTAAAGACTCAGTGAAATGGCTGGATGCTATGCGGTCCGAGATGGAATCCATGTACACCAACAAAGTATGGACTTTGGATGTTGCTCCTGAAGGGGTAAAACCCATCGGGAGCAAGTGGATCTTCAAGAAAAAACTTGGTGTAGATGGAAAAATGGAGACTTTCAAAGCTAGACTTGTAGCAAAGGGTTTTCGTCAAAGACCAGGTGTGGACTATGACGAAACCTTTTCTCCAGTGGCTATGCTTAAATCCATCCGGATCATGCTTGCCATCGCGGCATATCATGACTACGAAATCTGGCAAATGGATGTTAAGACCGCCTTTCTAAATGGTGATTTAGAAGAGTGCGTGTACATGACTCAGCCAGAGGGCTTCGTAGATAGTGGGAGCAGCGCGAAGGTGTGCAAGCTGCTTAAATCCATTTATGGATTAAAGCAAGCATCGCGGAGTTGGAACATCTGCTTTGACGTCGTTATCAAAGAGTTTGATTTCGTCAAAAACCCAGATGAACCTTGTATCTACAAGAAGGTAGCAGAGAGTAAGGTTGTCTTCCTCGTATTGTACGTGGACGACATACTCTTGATAGGAAATGATATTCCTATGCTGCAATCGGTCAAGCTCTTCTTATCACGGAGATTCTCGATGAAAGATCTTGGTGATGCCCCTTGCATATTGGGAATCAGGATCTATATAGATAGATCCAAACGGATATTGGGATTGTCCCAATCCAGGTACATTGACACCATACTAAAGAGGTTTAGTATGGAAGAATCCAAGCGTGGGAACTTGCCCACGATCTCTGGAGTCACTCTCTCCAAAGAGATGTCTCCCAAGACTGATTTAGAGAGAGCTCGCATGCAAGGGATACCCTATGCTTCGGCTGTAGGCTCTATCATGTATGCGATGCTATGTACCAGACCCGATGTAGCATACTCACTAAGTATAGTGAGCAGGTATCAAGCTGATCCTGGAGAGAGTCACTGGACAGCTGTGAAGAGCATTCTCAAGTACTTACGAAGGACTAAAGTGATGCTCTTGGTGTATGGTAATGGAGAACTCCAAGTGGAGTCCTTTACCGATTCGAGCTTCCAGAGTGATAAGGACGACTCTAAGTCGCAGTCGGGATTTGTCTTTACCCTTTACGGAGGGGCGGTTAGCTGGAAGAGTTCCAAGCAGGAAACCGTGGCAGACTCGACGATGGAGGCTGAATACATCGCTGCCAACGATGCTGCCAAAGAGGCTGTCTGGATCAAGAAGTTCATTACTGAACTTGGAGTGGTTCCATCCATTGAGCATCCAATACCTTTGTATTGCGATAACAATGGAGCGGTGGCTTTGGCCAAGGAACCTAGGTCCCATCAGCGATCCAGGCATATTCTGAGGCGGTATCACCTGATCCGGGAGATAGTTGATCGCCGGGAGATCGAGGTCAGGAGAGTTGACACGAAGAACAACACGGCGGATCTACTCACGAAGGCCATTCCCTAGATACAGTTTGAGAGACTCTTCGGGATGCTCGGTATGCGATACTACAGCAGCTGGCCCTAGTGCAAGTGGGAGATTGTTAGTTGTATGTATGCCCTAGAGGCCAGTATTGTACAGATGATGTATATTATATTGGATGCTTGGACATATATTGAGATGACTTTCTTGCTCGATATGATAGTATGCTATCTGGTTACTCTTTATCTTAACAAGTACACTTGTCTCTTTGCACTGTCTTATAGTTACATGTTGGTAAAGCCCTTAGGATGTGTACTTGACTACCTGGACTGTGATGCAGATCATACTAGTGGGGACATGGTAGTCTATAGATACATCCTTCAAGGTCCCTAGTCGTAGGTGTATCGAGACGGGGCATCGATACACCAGAGTAGACTAGCGTATACGCTTCTCGACCCATGAGATAGGCGATGGATGATCCCATATCCATTGGTGTTTGACATCAGAGATGATATACGGGTGCTCAGTGCAGACTGGGTACACTGGACGGACTCGCCGAGAACTCCCAGATGGTATTATACCTCACGTCAGATGGCAGTTCTCAGGTGACACTTGTGCAGGTTAGTCTGTAGACCGGAGATCGTCATGGAGTCTTGTGTGATTCACACTGTGCTTTGATCTCCACCTTACCACGTCCATGAGGGCGTGCAAAACGGTGGTATTTGGGTACAGTCCCGAGTCACATGGAGGCAATGAGCGATAGGAGGGGTTTCGTCTCTCCCGGTATTGGGGGTTGATGTTGCGCTGTGCTCGATTGGCCGTAACAGGGAAGTCCCTGGCCAGGGCTGATCAGAGATTTGCTGGTAAGTGTTACCAGTAGTTTCTCGACCCGTTATGAGCCTCACATCGGCACGACTTATCGGTTATTGGGTTCTGACGTTTACCACCCCTAGACTTGATATGCGACATATCAGACGAACAGACCGGACTGTACGGTAAGTGTTACTGGTTGGATTCACAGGAGTGTGAGCGGGCTAGCTCGTCGATCTTCTGATCGCTCAATACCCGGATGGCCGTTACGTTTAGCAGACCGCTTGCAGCTTGTAGGTGCTTGATATGATCATCATCTGCTACCGACGTATTGACGAGTCTTTAGAGTCCTACACAGAGGTTTCCTGGCTCAAGCAAAACGAAATAGGAGCGCATATGTAATATGTGCAGGACCGAGAATAATGCGTGTATGTGATACCATATTTCATTCTCGCGATGGATGTATCGATTGGTTATATTCGATATAACCTAGATATCGAATCAAGGATTGATTCGATAAGCCGATACATAGGATACTAGTCGGTTACATGCGATATGACCGGATCGTTAAATCAAGTGTTGATTTAATGATTTAATTTATAATTATATATTTGATATATTACTTTGCATTAGCTAGTATTAGTTCACTTTAAATGGATTTTCTCACTTGATGTGCAAGTTGTATATGTGATATACTTTTGTGCACATGTTTGTATCATGTTTGATGATGCTTGCTCATTTGGTTAAGTGTATAGAATTAAACCATGGTTAAGTTAATGATTAGGGTTTTGCTTTTTCATTTATTTATTTATTTGTTTATTTGTTTATTTGGAAAAGATAAAGATGAGAATGGTGGCTTTCTTTGTTTCTTATTGAAGCTTCATGAAGCTTTGACTTAGTCACCATTCTTGTCTCATGCTTAACCCTAACCATTTGAACTAACCCTAGTTCATTCTCTACACTTAACTATGGTTAAGATTATGATAAGTTTTCATTTTCTTTTTCATTTTAGAAGACTTATCATATTCTTTCTTCTTCATCATCATCTTCATCAAGAAAGAAAGCTTAAGCCCATCAATGGCAACTTGAGCAAAAGTGTGAGAAATCCAATTCTAAAGTGAACCCACCTCCTATTTCTTCACCCTCTACCTCTTGCCAAGTAGTATAGGGTGTTTTCTTCAAAAGTTTCACAACTTGGTGAAGTTGGAGCTTGATCTTGTGCACCCTCGACGTAGATCATCTTCGGCATCGTAGCCGACGACTTGTCCGCTTATTTCTCCGATGAAGCCGATGCGAGAGTCCCGGATCCGAGATGGACAGCGAGGGGACAACTACGAGGAGCTAAGGAAGTGGATAACCGGATCTACAAAGGTTGTAGTTTCCTACTTTTAGTTAAGATGTTAACTAGTTAATTGTTTCGCCTAAAATTCTAGTCGACGATCCGTATTAGGGTTTCTCGGCACTCATAAAATTTAAAATTGGCATGGTTGATGCCTTGTGAGACTTCATTAACGTGCCTAGGAACCCTACAGAGCATACGCTGAGTGTTTTTTTATCTCTCTCTCCTGGTAGCGACCATGTCATGCCTTAATCAAGATAATAATATGGATGTATTGACCGGACCCGCTTGTTATACTGAGCTGGGGAACGTTGGTCCTGCTCTACCTTATAATTGTTATAAGACCGAGCAGGAGATAAGGGATTACCAGGATTCCCGTTCCGTCCAAACGAAGAAAGTGCATGATGATGCACCTTCTTCGGTTGTGTTCGTTATAGAGAACTATTTCTTAGTATCCTCTACATTCTGGGTATGAGATACAGAATCAGGATCCCAATATGTAATCTGTTACATGGGCTACAGAAAAGTTGAGAACTGGGAATGGGTGATAAGTTTCAAGAGTTGGAAACGGTGCAATTGTTGCAGCCAAAGTCGTTGGCGGTTATCACCCTGTATTACTAAATACATTGATTCTGAACGAATGTTATTAGATACCGAACCTGATATACAACATTATATCAGTCTCTTTATTTAATAAAGAAGGATATAATTTTGTATTGATGGATAATGTTTTAAACATTTCCTATATCAAGAGTTGATCGGATCAGGCACGTTATCTAATGGAATATACGTTTTAAATCAAAGTGCAATCCTTAAACGTACAAAACACACATAAGAGGAAGAGTTCAGAAATGAACGAATCCTTCTTGAGGTATTGTAGACTAGGTCATATCAATGCGACCCGACTAGCTAAGTTATATTAAGATTCATATTTAAATCAGTTTGAATTTACATCTTATGAAACTTGCCAATCATGTCACAAAGATAAAATGACCATAGCTCCGTTTACTGGAAACAGAGAAAGAGTTAGTGAACTCTTGGGATTGAAACATGATGATATATGTAGGTCCCCTGTCTACACATGCCAGGATTGGTTCTTTGTACTTCATTTCATTCACTGACGATCTCTCAAGATTCGGGCATATGTTCCTGTTGAAACACAAGTCTGAAGTTTTTGAGAAATTCAAAGAATATAAGTCTGAAGTAGAGAACCAAAATGGGTATAAGTATTATATCCTTTGATATGATCAGGGAGGAGAATACTTGAGCACGAAGTTCCTGGACAATTCAAAAGGAGAATGAGATTCTCTCTCGGCATCACTCCTCCGCATACACCACAGCACAACGGTGTATCGGGGCGGAGCAATCGCACCCTATTAGATATGGTGCGCTCTATGATGAGTACTACTCAGTTGCTTATTTCCTTTTGGAGAATTATGCACTTGAGAAGTTGCATACTATTGAATAGGGTTCCAACCAAATCAGGTGTCTACCACTCCATATGAGATATGGTATGGGAAGAGCCCATGTCTTTGAGTTAAGATCTGGGGTTGTCCGTCCTATGTCTAAAAGCAAAATCCGGACAAGCTCGAGGCAAGGTCGGTTTTATGGAAGTTTGTTGGATATCCCAAGCATTCGCAAGGGAATATCTTCTACTGCACCGAGGAACAAAAGGTGTTTTATTTCTCGACATGCCACCATTTTAGAAAAGGAATTTTTTATGGAAGAAATTAGTGGTCATGTGGTAGAACTGGAATAAGTTCCATCTATACAAACTACAGCTGATGATTTGGTAGAACCAGAGGATTCAATAGCTCCCGACGAACCTCAGCCTCTCCGCCGATCTGGTAGGGTTCCTCATCCACCTAAGAGATAGTTCGGCTTTCTCAATGACAGTATGAGCGAGGATTGCATCATGAGATGATGACCTAACTAAGTTTCGAGTAGGCCATCAAGAGTGAGGACTCTGTAAGAATGGCTGGATGCTAAGAGATCTGAGATGGAATCTATATACACCAACAAAGTATGGAATTTGGTTGCTATATCTGAAGGGTTAAACCCCCATCAGGAGCAAGTATATCTTGAGAAGATTACTTGGTGTAGATGGAAAAGTTGAGACTTTCAAAGCTAGACTTGTTGTAAAAGGTTTTCGTCATCGACCAGGTGTGGATTATGGTGAAACCTTTTCTCCAGTGGCTATGCTTAAGTCCATCCGGATCCTACTTGCCACTGCTACATACCATGACTACGATATCTGGCGGTTGGGTGTCATGACTGCTTTTATAAATAGTGATTTAGAAGAGAGCGTCTATAAATACACAGCCAGAGAGCTTCATAGAAAGTGGGAGCAGCGGAAACGTCTGCAAGTTGCTTTACGGGTTAAAGCAGGCATCGCGGAGTTGGAACATCTGTTTTGATGTGGTAGTCAAAGTATTTGACTTCATCAAAGTGGTAGATGAACCTTGTATATACAAAAATGTAGTAGAGAGTAAGGTGGTCTTCGTCGTATTGAACGTAGATGACATACTCTTGATAGGGAAGGTGTTTCCTATGCTACACTCGGTCAATCTCCTCTTATCACAAGGATTCTCCATAAAGGATCAAGGTGATATATCCTAAATCCTGCGTTTTGGATCTATGAGATAGATCTAAGTGGATATTGGGAGTGTCCCAAATCCAGGTACATTAACACCATACTAAAGGGGTTTAGTATGGAGGATTCTAAGCGTGGTGGTTCGCCCACTTACTCATGAATCACTCTCTCCAAAAAGATGTCTCCCGAGACTGATTTGGAGAGAGCTCGCATGCAAGGGATAACCTATGCTTCGGCAGTAGGCTCTATCATATACGCAATGTTATGTTTCAGACCAGATGTAGATGACTCACTAGGTGTAGTGATCAGGAATCAATCGGATCATGGGAGAATCACTGGACAGCTGTGGAGGACATTCTTAAGTACTTGAGAAGCATTGAATGAATGTTCTTAGTTCGAGCATCCAGAGTGATAAGTGATTGATCTCAAAAACTATCTATTAACCGCAATCAAGAACGGCGTCGCTTTGCAGCTAGCCGGTGAGTACGGGTCGGTCCACAGGGATTTTGTGTTTTCCTAATCGCGCTAACGAGTTAATTCCGATGAGAGCCGTATTGATTATTAAATCTAAAAACTAAATTAATCTAGGGCAATTGAATTAAAGATCTAATTATCTAACTAAGGCAGATGATAAATTTAACCTAGAGCAAGGAATTAAATTTAACCTAGGGCAGAGAATGAAAAATTACCTAGGGCAAGAATTGAAATTAATTACTTACTTTACAGATGGCTCTCTCCAAACATCAACACAAGACTTAAGATCTGAATTTCTGAAATGAAAAGAGGCATCGATGCTCTCCAAAAGATTTCTAAATTTTATTCATAAAAAGAGGCATGAGGGAGGCATGGCTAATACAATGATTTAGAGTTCCTATTTATAGAGGATAGGAAACCATAGGTTACAATTGATTCGCATGTCTACATTTACCAAAATATCCTTAGGAAGACCTAGTCAAAGTAGACTCCAAGCTTTGGTAAAATTTTATGTCTCTGTCTCTTTAAAAGGAAGTATTGGGCCTTGAAATTTCCTTTGTTGGCTCTTCTGTCTTTGGGCTTCCTTATTATTTGGTTCTTTTATTAAAATAGCTTCTATGTTTCTTCCAGATCTCCAGTGAATAATTGCGGTGGACTTTTAACCGTTCGCTTTGTAATCTTGGACCTTGCATTGCCTTGTACTTTGTGAATTTTATCTTTGATGTAGGTTTGATCAAGAGTCTTCTGTTTGTTGGTCAAAATCCACTTTTGCATCGTCTTTTCATCGTTTTCACTGTTTTCTGTCCATGAACCTGTAACCTGTAATATGGAGCAGACATGCGTCAAAAGCACCTGTTTATTTATAAAACGAATAAGAATAGGGAATATAATAATACAATATTATGGTGTTAACAAATACCCCCAAACTTATCTTTTGCTCGTCCTCGAGCAAACTTATTTTTTTATTCTCGACAAAAAACCTAACCGCACTTTCGCAGAGAAACGCGATTGCACTGAGCTCGTGAAACAAGTCGTTAAACCTCTAGGTGTCCCTAGTAGGAGAAGTATTATCTCCTGAGGGTTTTCAGTGGATACTACCCACAAAATCCTATCAATTTGGCCTATTGACTTTAATTCTCCAATTAGGTTTTCTAACAAGGAATTCTATTATCGTCGACTCATGAATTATCCACCCATATTCTTCACACTTCCTCATCATTTAACTTAAGATTATATATGTTCTATAGACTTACTTAGCTTTCGGCATTTCTTAAGTTTTCCTTCTAGGGTTCCATCTCCACTTAGGTGTTTTATCAACTCTACTAAAGATACAAGTTCTATTCTTCACTCCTTTCTCTCATCTAAACTCTAATTACATATCCCCACGTGTGTGTACATATCACCCCTACACTCGGAAATTCAAATCAAGCAATCATACTCTTGTCCGTTGTCCAAAGCACTTCTTAATTGGTGAATTTTTAATTAAATTTTGCTTACACATCCTTCATGCGACCGTTAATACTTCTTGAGGTACCAACGACCGATTACAAAATGCGTTTGCACTTTAAAGCTTAATTCCTAGTTTTGCAACACCCAAGGCTTTTTAGCAGTGACTCCCAAACCAGTTGGTCTAAGGCACTAGATGATAAAGCACCCTCGCTAAATATTTTTCTATTTTTACAGCCTTAAGTAATCACAAAAACCAGTGTTCATTTTTTTTCTTTATTCACTTTTTTTTTCTTTTATTTTCTTCGTACTAAGGACTTTAGACGAGAGCATTTCAAGGTCTCTTCTACTATTCCAAGTTTCAAGGTGCGTGATTGTGCAAATTGTAGGGTATACATTTTCAGAATCTAGACTTAAGCTAGGAATTATTTTTCAAACTTATACTTTAATAAGAAAATCAATACTTTTCCTTTGTTTCGACTTAACCCAAGAAGTGAACTCAAAATTTGCTTATTTCTAAATAAACTACAAAGACATATTCTCTCTACCGTTAAACTTTAAGAAAGGTTATTTTTAGGGTTTTTAATTTACTAAGTCTAAGATCTAGTTGTTCTTAGCCAGTTAACCTATTTGTCAAACTCAAATCAAAATAAGGCCAAAATTAAATACAATAATTTTTATAATTTTTAAAATTTTCAAATTTTTATTGGTTTTCAAATAAATATGCAAATGCAAAAATATGTACATATGAATGCGAAGGAAGAAGGCTTACCGAGCATACCCCCAAAGTTAAACTTGACAGTGTCCTCACTGTCATGCTACACCAAAATGGTCAAAATTGTCGGCACTCCCCTGTTTATTTATTTATAAAATTTAATTTTTTTATTTTTTTTCTTTTTTATTTTTATTGTTAAAAGAAAAACAAAAATATATATACAACAAGGTTCCCCCCAAACTTAAGCTTGGCCTTACATAAGCCAAAGGTTAGCACCAACCATTCAAAAATATTATCATGGTAATGGTCGAGTTGGTGAAAGAATGGAGTGGAAAGAAAAGAGATGAGAAGCACACGAGACCGTGTAGAGGTAGAAACGGTATACGGTCTCGGTGGAGGAGAAGAATGACGGAAGGGAAAAAGAAATGGTAGTGGTTCTACTTCTTCGAGTGGAGGTTGATTAATCACAAAATTCGTATCGTTTAAGAATGCGAGTTCATCGGCGAAAATATCTTCGAAACTTTCATCGAAGGTCCAATTGAAAATTACTGAACTCAAAATAGCAGATTGTGATTCATCAACACTCGGTGTCATTAAAGGAAGATTAGAAGAACCAAAGAAAGTGGGAATACGAACTTGAGGGTGGGGATGGAGTGTATAAATTAACACAATTTGTAATGACCGATATGTAAAAAGCGATTGTGCTAACCTATCAACCCGCGGAAAAATGAGATTAAATCCTTCAAGATTCGTGAGAAAACATGGGTACGTCGAACTTGGTATTGGAGATGAAAGCGTAACGGTCTCTTGCAAGGTCGGAACGAGGACGGAGGGAAGTGAGTGAGGAATGGTATCAGTTAAAGATTCAGGAGGGTGTACACACTCGGTGGGACGGACATGATGAATTGGGAAATCCGACTCATCAAACAAAACGGGTTCATCCTCAATAATTTCCTCAATATTCTCTTCAATACTATCCTCATAATTCTCCTCAATATTTAACTCATCCAAGCTATTATCATCAAAATCAAGACGCATATGAAGTTCGGGAGAAACATCTAATGACTCGGGATAATGAATTGGACATAAAATTTCAATCAAATCGACAGGTTCATCATCCGAAATATTCCCGGCGTCTATATCTTCAATCAAGTGAAAATCAATTTTCTCTGACACATCATCAAAAGCATGGATATTTATCGATTTAGGTTCTAGAGTGGAGGTGTAAAGATCGAAAGGATTAAGGGTGGTTTCACTCGAAAGTGGTTCTTCACAACTTGGCAAATCAAGCACTACAAAATCACACAACTCGTTTTTATTTTGAACTTGTGAATCATTCGATGGAAAACTGGAGTTGTGGGCTTCAATTGGGTAAGGGTAGGTTTGATTTGGAAATCCTCTCACATTCTCACTCTGTCCAACCACCTCCTCATACATTGAAAAATTTGGAGCTATCGGGAAACTAGCTACCGGTTCACTAGGTTGCATAAGGGCGGCCATGGATGCATCCACATTCCTAATCATTTTGTTGGTTGCTGCAATGTATGCCTAAAATAAGGGGTTACCCCTACGGATAACGAAATCCGTAGGGGTAGATTTAGTTTGGCCCTACGGATTAGTCCGTAGGGCTAAAAGGTTGCACCTACGGTCCTTACATATTAATTTAAAAAATATTAAATCGTAAATTATTGTTTGCCTCTACGGAGCCGCAAACCAAGTACCTACGGACTTATCCGTAGGGGCATCTAAATAGAGATTTAATTAAAAAGGCACGGATCGATCCCTACGCTCATTACCTAAAATTTATTTTTCCATCGCCCGCGAACCCAAAATCCCCAAACCCCCGTTCCCGCCGATCGCCTGTGTTTCGTCGCCGTTCTCGTCGTCGCCAGCGCAGGCCGATTCGTCGTCACCACCGTCTGGTTCTTCCTCATCTCCGATTTCGTCATCGCCTGCTTTCATTGTCGCCTCCGATCGATCGTCGACGCCTCCACTGCACAGGTTAGGAAATCTTAAATTAAACAAATTTTTGATTATTTTAGGGCTAGGGTTCAAGGTTTGGGTACCGATGAGGCATCCGTTGGGGTTAGCGTTAGGGTTGCGGTTGGGGCTGGGGCTGGGGCTGGGGTTGCGGTTGGGGTTGGGTTCGGCAGGGGGTTGCGGTTTGGGTTGGGGTTAGGGTTAGGGTTGGGGCAGGGGGTTGCGGCAAGGGGGTGAGAATTTTTCTAGGTTTCTTTTAAAGCTTGTGAAGAAAATTTTGAGCCCCCTAAAAATGAACATTTCTAATGATTTTGATAAGAGACAAGGGAGCAATAAAGTTTTGTTTTCTATTTGTCTAGATTCAAATGTCTACTTATATATATATATATATATAAATATTTACAATCTCAATATTAGTGGCATGTTGGTTATAAATTTCTCTCTCTGTAGAGATATATAGCCTACTTCAGCACATAGCTAGGTATGTGATAAAATTATTTTTGATAAAACAATACATGATATAATATGGAAATATATTTGTTTCTTAGCTTCAATCATACAAACGTTTTCCAAATTAACGTAATTCAAATAGCAATTCCTTGGAATTTTTTAGCCCAGAGAATCTTGATCGAGTCTCAGGATGATATTGATTCAAGAATTTGGTGTGACACCAAAGACTGGACGTTAGACGAATAGCCGGTGGTAAAACTTCTTAAAGTATATTAATTTTGAATCTTCTTCTAAACTTAATGATTCTACATTGATAAAGAAAAGCTTAGATATCGATGACAAATGGCCACATATTACAAGTTACAAAGATGATGTTCAACACCTTCCCAACTTTTTCATTGCTTGTGATATTTTCTCTCCTCTCTCTCCTTTTCTCCTGGTCTCTGTCTATCATGAAACTTTGGGCATGCAAATTAAGACTCTCTCCTCTTTTTGGTTATTATTTTTCCCTTTGTCGGCTTAATTATTGAGATGGAGATATGATTAGAGTTTTGGTGTTCATAATTTCATAATATGAGCAAGGCAATTGACAAATCATCATGATGTTGTTATGATCATAGCAAGATGTAGGTGCTTGTGTGTTGGTACTAAAGCATGATACAATCTCTTTTATTGCTAGTGGATGCGTTTTGTTCAAAGAGTCTTTTCCTTTTAGTAATTTTCCTCTTTAGGGAGTTTTCGACATTGAAATCTCACTAGTTGATAATGTTAAATGAGTTCTAGTCCTAGTTTGCTACATTTTTTGATATATAGTAGATGGTGATACTTCTTTAAGTGCTTGTCGCATTAACTTGGAAGCCGACCATACCAAAGGTTGTGGAGGACATAATTATCGAGACACGAATCAAATGGTTTCATGTTAGAGCTACATCTTCACTCGAACTTTGGACATGTACAAAAGGAAGAGTTAATGTACATGTTATTAGAACTCATAGGTATGAGATGCCCTCTTTCTCTATTTCAAAACAAAATACAAAATATAAAAGGAATTTTTTTTTTGCTCCAATAACAAAACTTTCCGAAATTTTTAAAACCAGTAGTTTACCTCTCACAACCATAATTTATTCTCAAAATGGGCTTCCTTTAAATAGTTCATTAAAATATTTAAATGAAATAAGATAGAGAGGAAGAAGGATCTATACTTAAGTGCATGAATAACCAAAAAGGAAAACGAAGAAAAACAACAAAAGAAACCAAAAGATAGAGAAGGTAAAGCTAGATGAATCGCGCCATTAGCTGTGGGTCATCTTTTAAATGAGCCCCTTCTTTGATCCCTTGCCAGCAGCCATCACAATCCCCATATATATAATTTCTTCAGGCAGTCCACTTAGCCGGTACCTGAAAATAGCATAAGTGTCACACGACAACAGTTAATTTCTATCGGTTAACATACGTTCGATGTTCGTCGTGACATGGAACTATACAAAGTTGATCTTAGTCAAAAATAGCATCTGCCCCGAAGTTCAGGCCCGGACGTCCTAACGTCCCGGTCGCGTCTTTCGGCGGAGAACATATGTGACATGTGATATGTATGCATGTGTTTATGTGATATGTGTGCATGTATGCATTTAAGTAAAAACAACCATACACTTAAGCGAAATCATAAATTGAAACACACATATATAGAATACAACTCATACATGGGTATCCTCAAATCTAACTTTAATTATCGATAATTTATTCTTTTCAACGACAACGCACACACAAAGCATATACACGGATTTTCTCCTTTGTCAGTAACCATCCCGTTCTTAGATTTCTCAATATAGTCATCATAACCTACAATTTATATGATACAGTCTAATATGGCCCATGAGTACGTCAAGGTTAAGGACTGGATGTATGTGAATTGGCAACAACGTATGCAACCTAAGTTTGTCACTGGAGTTTCTGCTTTCATTGAATTTGCACGCGCACATAATAAGAAGGAGAAGACAGTAACGTGGCAGAAGAAGAAGGAGAAGACAGTAATGTGGCAGAAGAAGAAAAAAATTACATTCCTTGTTCTCTGTTTCAGCATCAATCTTCTGATATGAACTAATGATGGCTTTCACATTGGCTTTTCCTTTTAGAGACTTCTTAGTGTCCAATGGAAAGTATACATCAGATTTGTGCAGGTCAGGTTCTTCTATGACTTTCAAGAGTTTCAACTGATTCTGTAAATTACACCCTAGTTGGGTGATACTTTTACCACTTCTCACTGCAGGTACGCTCTCTAATATCCATTTTGAATGTAATATTATAGATATTCATGCCTGTTTATGTCAAAATTACTTATATTGTCAATGTTTGATTATCTAGTTGTTGGTGATGCGTCCATATCAGGGACAGAGGCCACTCCCGCTCCTCCAGGTATGTTTATATATCATATAGTGCATGTATATTGATTTAGAATGCTATATCATAAATATACACACATTTCTTTTGCTCTTACTTAGATAGTAATTTTTATTATTTTCTAGCAGTAGGTGGACAATAAAATTTGTCATCCTAGAAACTATGATTTTTATATGTGCTCGCATGCGGGAATGATTGTAAGTCGTGGACCTGTACAATAAATTCTTATTTGGTATTTGTTTGAAATCAATTGAATACTATATGATTGATAAGTTTGTTATATTTGTATTTAGTTTGGAATTAACACAATATTTATTCACGCAGCATGCATTTATGATCAACCAACTGCTCATGATATTTGTAGCCCAGCATAGAGATCACCACATCAACTTTTTTTATTGCCTCCACCAAGCTCTTGTGATCATGCATATCACCCTAAATATATTCAACATATATATCATCAGGTCTTTCTAAAATCAATGACCTTTAATTCAAAAAATAAATAAACACACACAGGGAGTGAATTAATGAAGAAAAGAGGGTCCACTTTTCGTTAGGTGTCGTCAAAAGTTTATATCCTCCATCAATTATCATGCTACCGAGGACGAAAGGCCACCTTTGTTAGTCGAGAGTCATGGTAATAGACTTGTCATTATAGATCATAGTCAATTGTTTTTCGTATCATTTTCTTGATCCAGATGCTAATCAACTTGTTAATTGGTTACTGTTTTTATGACGTATTTGTCTATATTTATTGACAGTGGCCTTGTTTTTATGGAGCCGCTAGAATTTATGAATCCAGCTGGAAGCCTCTGCATGAGTTAGTAATCATGGAGATTGATTATAAAAGAAATAGAGAGAAGAAAATAGAAATTGTAGATAGTAGAATAGCACACTCATTTTAAAAATTGCACTTTGATCTTTATGTCTGCCTTTTTTTTTAATTACCAATGTATCTCGATTTTATTTGCAAAATATCCTTTTCTGTGCAGCGGCTGGCTGGCTCAATTTCATAGAACATAATAACTGCGCCGGGCTTGAAGTTGCATATTGCCCTCAACTTTAATCGCCACTAATTTATGGTTTCGCAACTTTGTAGTAATCGCGAAACATGATTTATTTTCTGCAAATGCTATAAAATTTCACTCCTCAAATTTTGCATCTTTACTCTATTTTTCACAACGGTTAATTTGTTATGTTTCACCACTTGGGTATTTGAGGAAACATCTTCTATTTTCTACCATTTGACTGAAATTGCAAGTTTTTATTGAAAATAATACAATTTCATAACCTTAAGAAAAACAACCACCCCTTTTTTTAATGAATTTGGACGGGTAATTATCCCAAATTTTTTTAAAACAAAAGAAAAACAGCGACCTATATACAAAATGGGTAAATGTCGTGATCAATAAATTACTTACCATTTGCCGAGACATGTATTTTTACAGCATCCATACATCCTTTTCTTCTTCTTCGATGACGTATTCTCATTATCTTCGTCTAATCCATCTGAAACTGCAATTAAATTTAATTAAACCAAATAAAATCAAAAATTAAAATCAAACAGCAAGAACAAAATCAATAAAATTTATAGCCTACCAGAGTTTTCAAGAATCTCCACATTTGAATCCTGGGCCTTCTTCTTTTTCTTCAAAGATCTTTTAGAAGCAGAGAATTTTGTTTTCTGGAAAGTTCTTTGATCAAAAGCTTTGAAGCTAAACACCATATTGCCTTTGTATTTGAAAACCAAAAAATGCCCAGTTTGCAGATTATTGGCTACTTAAAATTCATGCCACCCATCTCCACTCATGGAAGCAACTTTGTTGTCGATGTGAAGATCAACATGCCATATTTTGCCATTGTGGCTCACTAGGTTAGCCTTTTCTCTTCTCTTAACAATCTTGCTAATCTGCTTGGTAAATTTATTCGGAACCGGCTGCGAATCATTAAATGACATGCATAAGAAAGAAATCTAAAATACAGATATATAGCATACCGATACATCGAAACTTCAAAGTTGCGATGATAATCCAGAGATATTTATTTCTACACACGTGGTGCACGTGCGAATGCGTCAGGCATCATGGACAAATATTTGAGAACATGGAAAGTATTATTAGTATAAAGTAATTAAAAATTTTAAACACCTTGGGTAGATATTTTCTTAGTTGATGCAATCATATCATGAAAACTAAATTTAAGCTATTATACATATACATATGTATTTTTCTAATCTAATATATTACACACACACACACACACACACACACACACAGAGAGAGAGAGAGAACACCAATTTGGTAGAGAAATTAGGTAGCAGGACCCTGAAGAAATGGAGTCCATAGCATTGCTCATCATCATCATCCATGATCCCTTTAAAGAAATATTATCAAAAGGGGAGAATAAATACTACAAGCAGTGAGAATTATTATATAAATGGGTTGAACGCACGTTTCAACTTCTTGCAAGCATTAACTAGCAGTAACAATTTATTCTCTCCTTTTGATAATATTTCTTCAAAGGGATCATGGATGATGATGATGAGCAATGCTATGGACTCCATTTCTTCAGGGTCCTGCTACATGATTTTTCAACCAAATTGGTTCTCTCTGTGTGTGTGTGTGTGTGTGTGTAATATATTAGATTAGAAAAATACATATGCATATATATAATAGCTTAAATTTAGTCCTCATGATATGATTGCATCAACTAAGAAAATATCTACCCAAGGTTTTTAAAAACTTTAATTACTTTATACTAATAATACTTTCCATGTTCTCAAATATTTGTCCATGATGCCTGACGCATTCGCATGTGCACCACGAGTGTAGAAATAAATATCTCTGGATTGTCATCGCAACTTTGAAGTTTCGATGTATCGGTATGCTATATATCTGTATTTTAGCTTCCTTTCTTATGCATGTCTTTTAATGATTCGCAGCCGGTTCCAAATAAATTTACCAAACAGATTAGTAAGGTGGTCAAGAGAAGAGAAAAGGCTAACCTAGTGAGCCACAATGGCAAAATATGGCATGTTGATCTTCACATCGAGAACAAAATTGCTTCCATGAGTGGAGATGGGTGGTATGAATTTACAGTAGCCAATAATCTGCAAACTGGGCATTTTTTGGTTTTCAAATACAAAGGCAATATGGTGTTTAGCTTCAAAGCACTTGCCAGAAAACAAAATTCTCTGCTTCTAAAAGATCTTTGAAGAAAAAGAAGAAGGCCCAGGATTCGTATGTGGATATTCTTGAAGACTCTGGTAGGCTATAAATTTCATTGATTTTGTTGTTACTGTTTGATTTTAATTTTTGATTTTATTTGGTTTAATTAAATTTAATTGCAGATTCAGATGGATTAGACGAAGATAATGAGAATACGGCATCGAAGAAGAGGAAAAGGATGTATGGATGCTGCAAAAATACATGCCTCGGCAAATGGTAAGTAATTTATTGATCACAACATTTACCCATTTTGTATATAGGTCACTGTTTTTCTTTTGTTTTAAAAAAATTTAGGATAATTACCCATCCAAATTCATTAAAAAGGGGCTGGTTGTTTTTCTTAAGGTTATGCAATTGTATTATTTTCAATAAAAACATGCAATTTCAGTAAAATGGTAGAAAATAGAAGATGTTTCCTCAAATACCCAAGTGGTGAAACATAACAAATTAACCGTTGTGAAAAATAGAGTAAAGATGCAAAATTTGAGGAGTGAAATTTTATAGCATTTGCAGAAAATAAATCATGTTTCGGGATTACTACAAAGTTCCGAAACCATAAATGGCGATTAAAGTTGAGGGCAATGTGCAACTTCAAGCCCGGCACAGTTATTATGTTGTATGAAATTGAGCCAGCCAGCCGTCGCACAGAAAAGGATATTTTGCGAATAAAATCGAGATACATTGGTAATTAAAAAAAAAGGTAGACATAAAGATCAAAGTGCAATTTTTGAAATGAGTGTGCTATTCTACTATGTACAATTTCTATTTTCTTCTCTCTATTTCTTTTATAATCAATCTCTATGACTACTAACTCATGCAGAGGCTTCCAGCTGGATTCATAAATAGCAGCGGCTCCACAAAGAATAGCAGCGTCTCCACACGTTAGGTCTAGACACGACAGGGTACATCGGCCGAGGCATCTCCTTCGGCTGCGGCTCCGCAAGCTACTACATCGTGTTGGAGATAGTGCCCTCAGAGTCAATTATTAGGTCACAGGTACGTGATTGCAATGATTGATGGAGGACCTATCCCGGTAGGACAGTCTTACTCGAGATGATAGTATGCTATCTGGTTTACCTTTATCATCGTGTACTGCTTTAGGTGACCTGACAAGTCGCTATTACACGTTGATAGAGCCCCTAGGATTCTTGCTTGACCACCAGCAGTATGAGGGCGATCATATAAGTGGGAGCTGGGGGTCTATAAGCATATCCTTAAATGGTCCCTAGTCGTGTGAGTTTCGAGACAGGGCATCGATACTCCAGAGTAGACTAGTGTATAAGTCGAGACCCCGACGAGGGGCGGTGGCCGGTCTCACAAGCCACTGGTGTCAGTTGGATCACCTAAGATGTATACAGGTGCTCATTGGGTTATGAGTACACCGGACTGGACTCGCCGGGAACATGCTAGTTGGTCATATACCAGACGTCAGATGGCAGTTCCCTGGTGACATGTGTACAGGTTAGTTCATCGACCTGGGGATCGTCATTTGTCTTGTGTGAGTTCCCACTGTACTTTGATTACTACCCTACCACGGCTCAAAGGAGTCGTGCAAACAGGTTTTAGTTGGGTACAGTCCCGAGCCACATAGAGGCAGTGAGCGTATCTTCAGGGGTTCGTCTCTCCCGGTATTGGGGGTGAGGTCGTGCTGTGTCTAGGAGAGCCATTACACGAAGCCCTCGGCCGAGGCAAGGAGATTTACTGGTAGGTATTCCAGTAGTATTTCAGGGTGTTCTGGGCTACACTCCGACACGACTTGTACCGCTTTTGGGGGTCTGACTTTTACCAACCCCCTAGGCCCGCCATGGGATGCTCATAGACGAACGGACCGGACTGTACGGATATTGTCACTGACAGGCTCAGTAGGGTTGTCAGGATGAGTTCGCTCACAGACGTCCCTTTTAGTCAATACCTGGTAGCCCGTTACGTATTGACTTATACCTCTGACGTGCTAGTGGTTAAATCCACAACCAAGGTATTGCACGGATCAGGATCGAACGGATAATACTAGCCGGCTTTGGTTTAAGCCGGATCCTAGTTTAGTACAGTGGAGATTTTGTCTCATTGCATTTGTATTTCGGTCGGAATACAAATGCGGGTGTGTATGCACAGTATCGGGGTTTTCCTGTAATTTATTACGGGACCAGTTTTCTGGAGTTGCCAGTTTGCTTTCCGTTTCGGCCATTTTCATTTGTATCGTTCATTGGCCGAAGATTGGTGGAGGAGGGCTTATTTGCATTATTGCAAATAAGTATTTGGAAGGGGGTCCATTGCATATTATTTGTATCATGATAGTTTTCATGATGAGCACCATCACTTGACTTCTTCTTCTCATGATGGCTTGACTTTTTGAAGCCATCATGCATGAGATGATGGTTGCCTTGGAGTGTTGGATTTGTTGTGATCATTCCCTTTTGCATGATAGCCTTCTCTCTCTCTCCTTTGTATTATTGAGAATGGCTCCCATTATTTTTGAGACTCTCCCTCATTCTCACACTCCCTCTCCTCTAGTGATGGCCGGCCACCATGAGGGTGGGTTGCCCATTTTTGTAGTGGGGATTTTTGCTCTCTTGATGCTAGAAAAATCCCCAAGTTCCTCCACAAAAGTTCATACCTCATTTCCTCCACCAAAATGGCACCTCCATAAACCCCAAATGAAACACTAGTTCTACTATTTTCTACAGCGAATCTTGGGCACGTCGAGTAGCCGGCTTCGTGCCCGAGTTGCCTCGGCATTGAGGTGGGAGCCCGTAAAAGAAGTAGGCGATGTGGTGCACTTCCGGCGACGAGGAGGAGACGGGACATTCCGCAGGTGATCGGGACGATGACGAGAAGACCGGAGGACTTGGATCGTCGGTATATCTCTATTCCCTTTCTTGTAGATAGCTAGGACTAATTAATGGTTCGATCCGGGTATTAGTGCGCGGCGGTTTGCCAGTTCAAGAAAAAATTAAAGTTTATCACCGCTTCCGCATTTGGCCGTCGGATTGACGGCCGGGGCGCCGCCGTGCACTTACAGTGGTATCAGAGCCTCGCCATTAATTTAGTCTAGCTTGGTTTAATGTGTTTTGCATTTCCGATCGACCAAAATTCCAAAATCTACATTTTTGTTCGCGACAGTTTTCTGTTGAAATTTTTTGGTCTCCAAAAATTTTTCAGGTTGTATAAAATTGATGTACTGGAGATTATAAGGCTACTGTAGAAATTCGACAAAGTAATTCGATAGTGGGAGCGCGGAACCGCGGCCAAACCCCCCCTTGGGCCGCGGTTCCGCCGCACTATGATAAGAACACTCTGTCAATTTTCTCCAGTGGGCTTCTGGGGTGAAAATTGGGGTTTTGGAATATCAATATTGGGCCCAGAATTTCCTGATCTGCTACAGTAGTACTTGGGGCCCACTTATTATAATTTTGATTGATCGGATATTTTAAACACATTATTTCACAGTATTTACATTATATCTGCGACCGTGAATGTCACTCGATCGGTAAATCCGGTCTAACTGCTATAGCCCGGTTAGACGGATTTGTGAACGTGACTTTCACGTTGATGTTCTGTTTTTGCTGTGATGTTGCGGATCGGTCGTGGGGGATAGCCTGGATGCAATGCTAGTACATTTCTGTTGTATTATGTACATTTGATATTGCGGGACGAGCGTCCGACATGTGGACTGCCGTCACTGCCTGTTTGTATTATTATTTTGGGGCACGACCAGGTTGCGGTCGATGTACCCGTTGTATGTATATTTTACTTTCTGTACTAGGATTGCCCCGCGGAGGGGTGCACGGATAGCCGGGTTCTAGAGGGCAACAAGCCCGCATCTCATGGCATTGAGACGGAGGGGGCTTCACTCTAGGATTGGCGGGCTATTCGCCGCACTCGTAGGGGGTACAGGTTGACCCAGGAGGGGTGCCCAAGTTGCCGGATTCCGTGAAGTGCCGGGTGGTCCATTCACGTCGCTGAAGGGGGCTGCCTCGCTTCAGGTTTTGGCGGGTGACTTGCCGCGCCCGTAGGGGTCTAGGATTTCATTGCGCAGGCTATCCACACGACCAGGGGAACGTCGGGTTTCAGTAGTGGCTCTGTGAAACCCGGGGATCCCAGATATCTGTATTGTTTCTGTGATGCTGTACATTTCTGTGATGTTGCATTTTTATCACGCCTTGAGCGAATATAATATATTGGTATATATATTAGTAGATGTTGTATATGTTTTGCATCCGCGCTAGTCCAGTCCCCGCTCTGTCGTTAGTTAGCTAACCTAACGGGTAATGACGGGACCCAGTGGCGAATGCGGATGGCATATACGTACATCAGTATATTTTCGTTCTTTTTGGTGTGATCAATTGATGGGACTGCATTAATTCGGATCAATGCAAGTTAAAAACAAACCTAATCTGATGTTGTTGGAACAACTTTTCAAAAAGATGTTATTGCAAGGACGTTCTCTTTTGTTTTGCATCGTGGTATTCAGTTGGAATATCCTGCTCCTCAGTCGACGAGGCAAGGGCCGAGATCCCTTCACCGGGAGTGACCCCTTGGACAAAAGTTTGCGTCAGGGCATTAACTTCACTATAGCCGATTACTTTTGCTTTGCACCGTGGTATTCAGTTAGAATATCCTGCACCCCATTCTACGGGGAAAGAGCCGAGATCCCTTCACCGGGAGTGACCTCTTTAGCGAAGGTTTTCGTCACTATATTTTTAAAAAAAAAGCTATCCGTTCCTTCAACGATATCAAGTTCATTACGTTAAAGGTTTTCGCCAGAAACCATTCGTAGCCCTCCGTCGTTTCATATGGGTAGTCAATAGTATTCAAGCTGTGTATGTTGGCCAAAGTCAAGGCACAGTGATTGGTAGCTATTGGATATTCATATGCAGCATAGATAGATGCGTTGGTTTGGGACAGTCGTACTGCCATTTTGGCCAAAGTCAAGGGTAGGTACGGGTGGATTCAAATTAACCTGGAGAATGACGGGTTGAACTTGACATGTGACTTATGATATGTTGGCCAAAGTCAAGGTCATAAGAGCATGGGGTAAAAATCACATCGGGAGTTTCAAAAGAACTGAAACTTGCCAGATATGCGCATACCTTCTGGAGTGTGATACCGTGAGCGGATTCCGTCACGTTGTCATGCGATGATAGTTGGATCCCGATTCCCACTGATGAGTTGGTATACTCCTCAGCTGATCCCGACTAATTCTTCTTTCAGGTTTGGAGGAGAATTTGAGGTACAGTGGGAGGTTTCCAGATTAGATAAATGGTAACCATTCTGATCTAGGTTAGAGTGCACGCTGAATGTTTCTTTTCTCTCTCTCTGGCAGCGACCATTGACCCGACCCTAGACTATGACTCAGTGACCAAAATTAACCGAACCTTCTTAACACAGGCTTTTGGATTGTCAGAGTTGCAAACCTCATTGCCACCCCTACTTTTACCCTTTTTCTCCAGGACACCCCGTATTACTACGAACGTCCACTTCCATTGGACAAAACCATCGTATGGTTAGATACGAACTCGAAGGAATTTATTCGAGGATGGTTTCAGGTTCTGGAGAAAACGGATTGGATTATTCAGTTGTCTTTTCCTTTTACCTTCTCTCAGGTTGCGAGTACTCCTTGGTTTAGGAGATAGTACACCTATTACGCAAATTGGATAGTCTTCTTCCAAACCTTAGGCTGGTGCCGACCGGTAGGGAATGAAGAAAACCAATTAGCATAACGATGGTGTGCAGAAGGTATTAAGTTCAGACAAAGTAAGGGATTAGTAAGAGGGCAAAGTAAATTGCGACTGCTATTCACGACCAAACCAAGTATTCCTTCGCCAATCCTAAATCACCTTTGTATTTCTCCAGGACACTCCGTATCACTACGAAGATCCACAGTTTATTTGGATACTCCATCGTATGGTTATATACGAACTCGAAAGGAACTTGTTCCAATTCGGGGATGGATTCTGGTCCAGGAGAAATAGGAATAAGGTTTATTCGGTTGTCTTTTATCTTCACCTTCTCTCATTGCGAGTGTTCCTAGGATTGGGACAGTACACCCATTATGCTTATTGGATAGTCTTCTTCCAAACCATAGGCTGGTGCCGAACGGTAGGGAAGGAAGAAAACCATTTGGCCTAAAGGGGTGTACAGAAGGTAAAGACTAAAGACATATGAAGGGATTTGGAGAAGTGGCAAAGAATTATACGGTTACAGTCGTGAATCTGGAAGAGGCATTACTAGGAATACCGGGATACCCCATCGAAACATTTCAATGTTTCAGTCTCACTGTGTACTGTTAAAGAGAAACTGATTTCCCGATTAGATACTTACTCCAGGGTATGTATTTACCAGTTACGATTCTCACATCTGTATGGCTTTACAGATGATGAGTGGGAGTAAGTTATTGGGAATTGGGTGATCATCCTCATTATATCGCGATTCGTTGTAATCGGTGATATTTGAGGAAGTCACCTGGGTTGTTTGCCGGTCGGCAAATATTTGGTTTTGAATATCCGCTGTTATGCACCAATTTCAAATCGATATATCTGTACGTCTATTTTCATAGAGTGAGATATACCTTTTTGAAATTATGTCTGTGACATTTACCTACATCAGTGGATGGTTAGGTAAGGAGCATTAAACAGCGGTGTAATTCTTCTTAACCATAAGTACAGTTTTCAACCTACGACACACAGTGAATGAGTTATCAGACTCAAGGGACTTATACAGAGTATTGTATGTTGTCCAGGGTCCATCAGGACAGAGGGGTTGGTCCTCGTACTATATTCGGTTTACTTATGACTTCTCTAGTTTTTAGACAGGTGTTTCGCGGAAACACAGGGTCTGAATTTTGAGAAGTTATAGGTATTTGAATAGAGTAGAGAACCAGGTGTAGCAAGTATCGGGATTCTTCAAAGTGATCGAAGATGTAGATACTTGTGTATGGTATTCAGTTGACAGTAATGATTAAGAGATCTTGCTTCTCTTTCAGGTTACTCATAATTGGAAGCATTCCTAAGTTGAGTAACGCTGATCAGGCCTCCTTCCATTCAGTTGACATGCACTGGAGACAGTTGCATGATTTGGATCTGGTTCAGTTAAATCAGTGCCTCTGGTCCTATATGGGATATAGAACAGTTCGTATCTTAACGTTGTTAAGGTACGGGGAGTTGTCCGGTTTATGATTAAAACCAGACACTGGACAACTCAAGGCACATTTCTGTAATGGCTGTTTGTGGGTTGACCCAGGCTATGACGAGGGTTGATTTTCTACCATCTGGATGAACAATAGCGATATTGTTCTAGACTCGCCACAGTTTTATTAAAAATGGATTTTTTCAGAAAACAGTAGTGGGAGTATGGTAGAACTGGAAGTGATTCCAGAACCACAAACGATTACTGAAGATTTGATAAGGAACCTAAAGATTCAATCTGGTTTGACATTCCATTGGCCACTCCGCAGATAAGGTGGGTAACTTCGGGCACTCGAGAGGTACTACGGTAGCCTCAAGGACGGTGACAGGGAAGTTCTTGTTTACCCACACTTGCCATTGCTGTTGTTCCAGACTGTGAGACCCGGCAGGAGAATGAGTATAGCGTCATTCTGAACTCGCTTCAGAAGTGTACGTGTATATGACTCTGCCAGAGGGTTGTCGTAGTCAGTGGGAGCAGCGGAAGCATTGGTGGACAGGTAGCTTATGTCTATTTATAGACTAAAGCAGATGTAGCGGAGATAGATCATCTATTTCTGACGTGACAGTCATAGGTTTGACTTCATCAGAATAGGGGATGGATCTGTTGAGAAGGTAGTAGGGTGTCATATCCTGGTATTTGGATGACATAAACAAAATAGGAAAAGAAACTCCTATACAACAGTCGGTTATACTTTGGTCGTCACACAGTGTTTTCTCCACAAAGGAAATGGATTTTATATCAGACATACTGGTTACTAGATCTATGGTTTTAGATCTAGATTTGGGTGGTTTCCCAATCTGGGTACTTAGACAGCATTCTAAGAGTATTTAGAATGGACGACTCCTGGCAAGGTAGTGTACCTGCAGGTAATGGAGTCACCCTCTCTAAAGGTGTCTTACAGACTAAAGGGGAGAGGGATGTGCATGATTGGCAGATCACTTGCTCAGGCAATTGAGTCAATCATGAGATGTCAAGTACCACACCAGATGTTGTTCTTGCACTAGATGCAATAAGTTGACATTGATCCAATCCTGGAGAAACGGTCGGAAGCAGTTTTAGAACATAAGTGGATGTTCTAGGGATATGATAACGACAGCCTCATTCGGGAGATAGTTATCATTCCAGGCTTCCAAGGTGACCTGGACGACAAGGAGGTTGTCAGAGTTATAGTTCTTCCTTCTTATGAGGGGCAGTATTTTGGACAGGTGGTCCAAGGCAATACTGAGGGAGGCATGGCGCAGGATGCTGATTAAGTTCAGTTGACGATACAGTCTAAGAAGTTTGGATTTGGAGTTCATTTATGAGCTATGTCCCATCAGACATCCAGACATTCTAAGACAGGTATTACTCTTTTCAGGAGATGGCTTTCTCCGCGAACTTGAGATATAGAGAGACATAGAAAGATACAACAAAGCGGATCCACTCACTAAGGCTATTCCTCGAACGCAATAGTTTCACAAACGAGCTTTGTGAGACTGACTAGTACAGGAGTTGGGTGTTCGGTATCACACGGGCTGTGAGTATGCGACATCGCAATAATTAGCCTTGAGTGCAAGTGGGAGATTGTTGGAGATAGTGCCCTCAGAGTCAATTATTAGGTCACAGGTACGTGATTGCAATGATTGATGGAGGACCTATCCCGGTAGGACAGTCTTACTCGAGATGATAGTATGCTATCTGGTTTACCTTTATCATCGTGTACTGCTTTAGGTGACCTAACAAGTCGCTATTACACGTTGATAGAGCCCCTAGGATTCTTGCTTGACCACCAGCAGTATGAGGGCGATCATATAAGTGGGAGCTGGGGGTCTATAAGCATATCCTTAAATGGTCCCTAGTCGTGTGAGTTTCGAGACAGGGCATCGATACTCCAGAGTAGACTAGTGTATACAGTCGAGACCCCGACGAGGGGCGGTGGCCGGTCTCACAAGCCACTGGTGTCAGTTGGATCACCTAAGATGTATACAGGTGCTCATTGGGTTATGAGTACACCGGACTGGACTCGCCGGGAACATGCTAGTTGGTCATATACCAGACGTCAGATGGCAGTTCCCTGGTGACATGTGTACAGGTTAGTTCATCGACCTGGGGATCGTCATTTGTCTTGTGTGAGTTCCCACTGTACTTTGATTACTACCCTACCACGGCTCAAAGGAGTCGTGCAAACAGGTTTTAGTTGGGTACAGTCCCGAGCCACATAGAGGCAGTGAGCGTATCTTCAGGGGTTCGTCTCTCCCGGTATTGGGGGTGAGGTCGTGCTGTGTCTAGGAGAGCCATTACACGAAGCCCTCGGCCGAGGCAAGGAGATTTACTGGTAGGTATTCCAGTAGTATCTCAGGGTGTTCTGGGCTACACTCCGACACGACTTGTACCGCTTTTGGGGGTCTGACTTTTACCAACCCCCTAGGCCCGCCATGGGATGCTCATAGACGAACGGACCGGACTGTACGGATATTGTCACTGACAGGCTCAGTAGGGTTGTCAGGATGAGTTCGCTCACAGACGTCCCTTTTAGTCAATACCTGGTAGCCCGTTACGTATTGACTTATACCTCTGACGTGCTAGTGGTTAAATCCACAACCAAGGTGTTGACGAGTCTTTAGAGTCCCCCACATTCAGTTACTCAGCTTTCGGGCGAAAGGTTGTAGAGACCGTATGGAGATATGGCAAGGTCCGATCAGATACGTGCGGTATTGCACGGATCAGGATCGGACAGTTTGTACTATAGGCCGTATGGATATATGGCAGGGTTCGATCAGATACGTGCGGTATTGCACGGATCAGGATCGAACGGATAATACTAGCCGGCTTTGGTTTAAGCCGGATCCTAGTTTAGTACAGTGGAGATTTTGTCTCATTGCATTTGTATTTCGGTCGGAATACAAATGCGGGTGTGTATGCACAGTATTGGGGTTTTCCTGTAATTTATTACGGGACCAGTTTTCTGGAGTTGCCAGTTTGCTTTCCGTTTCGGCCATTTTCATTTGTATCGTTCATTGGCCGAAGATTGGTGGAGGAGGGCTTATTTGCATTATTGCAAATAAGTATTTGGAAGGGGGTCCTTTGCATATTATTTGTATCATGATAGTTTTCATGATGAGCACCATCACTTGACTTCTTCTTCTCATGATGGCTTGACTTTTTGAAGCCATCATGCATGAGATGATGGTTGCCTTGGAGTGTTGGATTTGTTGTGATCATTCCCTTTTGCATGATAGCCTTCTCTCTCTCTCCTTTGTATTATTGAGAATGGCTCCCATTATTTTTGAGACTCTCCCTCATTCTCACACTCCCTCTCCTCTAGTGATGGCCGGCCACCATGAGGGTGGGTTGCCCATTTTTGTAGTGGGGATTTTTGCTCTCTTGATGCTAGAAAAATCCCCAAGTTCCTCCACAAAAGTTCATACCTCATTTCCTCCACCAAAATGGCACCTCCATAAACCCCAAATGAAACACTAGTTCTACTATTTTCTACAGCGAATCTTGGGCACGTCGAGTAGCCGGCTTCGTGCCCGAGTTGCCTCGGCATTGAGGTGGGAGCCCGTAAAAGAAGTAGGCGATGTGGTGCACTTCCGGCGACGAGGAGGAGACGGGACATTCCGCAGGTGATCGGGACGATGATGAGAAGACCGGAGGACTTGGATCGTCGGTATATCTCTATTCCCTTTCTTGTAGATAGCTAGGACTAATTAATGGTTCGATCAGGGTATTAGTGCGCGGCGGTTTGCCAGTTCAAGAAAAAATTAAAGTTTATCACCGCTTCCGCATTTGGCTGTCGAATTGACGGCCGGGGCGCCGCCGTGCACTTACACATCGGCTGCGGTTCCGCAGACAGCTCCTATAGCTCCACCGCCCGCTCAGACTCCCGCAGCCGCGGCTCCGCAAGCTACTACCTCGACGGCGGCTGCGTAGACCACATCGCCAGCTCCACAGGCCGCTCAGACTCCCGCACACGCCGAATTGCATGGTTTATTGACCGAGGAGCAGGCGCGCCAGATTCTATCGTTTATCAGAGGTGGAGCTGGACCGAGCTAGGGTAGCTTTTTGATTCTTATATTTTGAAACATGTATTTATTTATATGATACATATTGTACTACATTTTGAAACGATATTGATATTGATATTGGTTTATATTTATATCATATTCGGTTTTTGGGTTTCTTTTGTATATTATATGCGTGAGATGTGATTATGAATACTGCGATATATGTTGCGTGATGATTAATTTTATATTTTATTGTTATATATATTATTGTGCACAGGGCGGGAAAAAATCAGGCATCCCCTTTTTAAAAAAAAATACAGATAATGTGTACCTACGGATTAATCCGTAGGTACACATGTTGCCCCTATGGATATATCCGTAGGGGCAAAATATCAGCAGTAACTGATATTTCCCCCCTGATCTCAGTACCAGGGGGGTTGGGAGTGCCCCTACGGACATATCCGTAGGGGCCATTGCTTCGCCCCTACGGCGTTATCCGTAGGGGCAACATATCAGGATTTCTTATATTTTGCCCCTACGGATAAGTACCTACGTAGGTATCCGTAGGGGATAGTACGTGGCCCTACGGCTATATCCGTAGGTACAGTTAATATATTTAAAAAAACCGTAAATAATATAACTTTTTGTACCCTACGGCCTACTCCGTAGGTGAAACTGGCCCTACACAGAACTCTGTAGGGGCAAGATTTTGCCCGTAGGGGCAAGTTCAGGGCTTCAACTTGCACCTGCGGCCTTTGCACCTACGGGGTATTTTTTCGCCCCTACGGATATATCCGTAGGGGCAGTGGGTTGCCCCTACCGATAAATCCGTAGGGGCAACCCTTATTTGTAGTAGTGCCAACGACTGTTCCAAACTAGACATGGGTTGGGAAGGGGTTTCGGTAAAAGATTCAAAATTGTTTGGATACGTGAAACTCCCTAATGGCTGTGTAGAAATAGTGTCTACTGAAGGTGGGAAAGTCGGGTAGGACTGGTAGGAATTGGATGGTTGGACAGGAGTAGGGTCAACAGTTGGATAAAAAGGTGAATGGACTTGTTGACCCCTAGAACTAGATGTGTGGAGAGGGGTGAAAGATCGGCTACGAGATTGAGCAATATGCTCAGCAATGGACATCGGTTTAGGAGTTACAGCAGGATTTGGAAAAGTGGTGTCAACGTACGAAGGTGGTGAAGGTTGATAAGGTTGACACAAAGTGGGTTGCAACGTCAAACTGTTTCTCCTAGACGCTTCTATTTGATCTTTCAAATATATTTTTGGCAAGGAAGGATTTTCTTTAAATCGACGGAAACAATTGACGTACGAAGCAAAGTTAGGTTCGGGATACTAAAGTTCGGCAAGTGATTTATGATTTGGGGTACCCATGTTAGAAGAAAGGGGAAAAGAAAGAAGGTTGGGTGGTGCAAGGATTTATTTGTGACAAAAATTTGCAAGTTGTTAAAAAAGATTTTTCCTTTTTCCTTTTTCTTTATTTGGAAATTGTTGCAAAAATATTTTTTTGATAAAAGATATGCAAACAGGAAAGATTACTTGCAAACAATTATTATGTTAAGCATATCACAAAGAATCCTGCATAACAATTCATGTTAGAAGAAAGGGGAAAAGAAGGAAGGTTGGGTGGTGCAAGGATTTCCTAGCGGCAAAAATGTGCAAGTTGTTAAAAAAAAATTCCTTTTTCCGTTTGCTCTATATTTGGAAATTTCTCTTTGCAAAAATATTTTCTATAAAAGATATGCAAACAGAAAATATTACTTGCAATCAATTTCTATGTTAAGCGAGGCGCAAAAATTCTGCACAAGACTTGTTATTTGGAAGGGAAAAGATTTTTAAAGTGCACAGAATCCTGCAGGAATTTTTCAGAAAAGATATATCTAGATTTCCAGAGCAAGAACAGAGGACCTTACAGAGGAATTTTCAGACGAAGATGCAACAGGAAAACCGTGTTTCCGCGGTCTAAGAGTCATCCCGCGGCGGAAAGGCGGCGGCGGCTCGGATCCCCAGAATTTTTCTGACGTTATGAGTTGACCAGATGGCGGCGGTTCCGCGGTCCTAAGTGGGTTAGCGCGGCAGAAGGGCGGCGCAATGGAGGGCTCGGGTCTCGGGAAAAATTCTGCTGCTCTGATTTTGAAGTCCCCTTCTGTTTTGATATTTTGTTTTCTGTTTCTGGCTCTAGATTTTTCCAGATCCGAAGTTGTTTGTAGATCCTGCAAAATTCTCACAAAAATACCCTTTCCGAAAATAACAGATGATATATTTTTATATATATATATATATTTTGATTTTTCAGATTTTTCTGATTTTTTTAATTTATATTAACCCGAAATTGCAAAAAGAAAATAGCACGCCATCCCCGGCAACGGCGCCATTTGGTTGATCTCAAAAACTATCTATTAATCGCAATCAAGAACGGCGTCGCTTTGCAGCTAGCCGGTGAGTACGGGTCGGTCCACAGGGATTTTGTGTTTTCCTAATCGCGCTAACGAGTTAATTCCGATGGGAGCCGGATTGATTATTAAATCTAAAAACTAAATTAATCTAGGGCAATTGAATTAAAGATCTAACTATCTAACTAGGGCAGATAATAAATTTAACCTAGGGCAAGGAATTAAATTTAACCTAGGGCAGAGAATGAAAAATTACCTAGGGCAAGAATTGAAATTAATTACTTACTTTACAGATGGCTCTCTCCAAACATCAACACAAGACTTGTCAGATCTGAATTTCTGAAATGAAAAGAGGCATCGATGCTCTCCAAAAGATTTCTAAATTTTATTCATAAAAAGAGGCATGAGGGAGGCATGGCTAATACAATGATTTAGAGTTCCTATTTATAGAGGATAGGAAACCCTAGGTTACAATTGATTCGCATGTCTACATTTACCAAAATATCCTTAGGAAGACCTAGTCAAAGTAGACTCCAAGCTTTGGTAAAATTTTATGTCTCTGTCTCTTTAAAAGGAAGTATTGGGCCTTGAAATTTCCTTTGTTGGCTCTTCTGTCTTTGGGCTTCCTTATTATTTGGTTCTTTTATTAAAATAGCTTCTATGTTTCTTCCAGATCTCCAGTGAATAATTGCGGTGGACTTTTAACCGTTCGCTTTGTAATCTTGGACCTTGCATTGCCTTGTACTTTGTGAATTTTATCTTTGATGTAGGTTTGATCAAGAGTCTTCTGTTTGTTGGTCAAAGTCCACTTTTGCATCGTCTTTTCATCGTTTTCACTGTTTTCTGTCCAAGAACCTCTAACCTGTAATACGTAGCAGACATGCGTCAAAAGCACCTGTTTATTTATAAAACGAATAAGAATGGGGAATATAATAATACAATATTATGGTGTGAACAATAAGCACGACTGAAAGTCAGTCACAGGCATTATCTTTACCCTCAGTGGAGGGACAGTATGTTGGAAGAGTTCCAAGCTAGATACCGTGACATACTAGACGATAAAGGCTAGATACATCGCTACCAACGATGCTACCAAAGTGGCTGTCTGGGCATTTCTTATTCATGAGATGAACATTGTTCCCCTTTGAACAAGGATACGCGACCGCATAGGTCCGTCTCGCCTGAATTCGGGGCAGATGCTAGTTGGTGCTATTCGTCCACCTCTCCGAAAATGCCAAGTTGATTTATGACACCATATATCGAAGGTCTAAACGGATGCGGCCGATGTAGCAGACTTCGTCAGGTTCCACCTCATTGAGGGGTTTTTGATTGTGGGGACGCTCTTCCCTGCGGGCGCAAGCCCCTACAGTTAATTATACTACCGCATCGCGGTAACCACTTTCTCCTTCTCCAGATGGTCACTTCATGTCATGTGTGTTTGTTTTGTTTTCTGGTTGCCCGTGGATTGTATACGGAGACTAATTTACATTGGCGCCCGTAGGGCATGGATTAGTCCAAATCCGTATTTTCTTAGATTTGGGTTTGGGGGTTGGGTTTAAGGATACGTTAGTCTCATTTGGGACTAAGATCAACTTAAACGTATGTTAAGGATACGTTAGTCCAATTTTAGACTAAGATCAACTTAACGGGATTGTTTAGATCCAACAAAAGAGCATTTGGACTCTATTGTTTAGTTTAGGGACATTGTGGTCGATTACCAGTTTAAGGACATGGTGGTCCAACGTTAGTTTAGGGACATTACGGTCCATTACCAGTTTAAGGACATGGTGGTCCAACATTAGTTTTGGGACATTACGGTCCATGACCAGTTTAAGGACATGATGGTCCAAGGTTAAGGACATCATAGTCCGTGGGTTTAAAGGGACCCCACAGTCCGAGGTTAAGGACATCATAGTCCATGGGTTTAAGGACCCCAAAGTCCAGTTTAAAGACGTCATAGTCTATGAAATTCATGGTTGTCGGAACCCATCACCTCTCTGATGACGTTGGAGGATTACAACGATAAATATCAGAGGAGTTCAGAGATGTACCCTTGAACCAATTTTGGTTGGGATCTGTAGTCCAATTTGGACTAAGATTAAAAAGATTTATGAGCATATGGGCTCAATTAATCTGAGTTGAGGACTTATGGCCAATCTTGGGCTAACTTCAATCAAGTTAAAATGTTTAACATTTATTTTGGACTTTTGAGCATTTATTTGGGCTTAGCCCTTTTAACAATGCTGAGCATTGGTTTGGATTCTGACAGTATTTCTGTCTTGTATTGAATGTTGAGCATTCATCATAGCTCTGGGCTCATTAAAGAACAATTTATGTTCTATCAGCTCACACGTGATGTGCTTGGCGCTTTGCGCCAGTCAAAGAGCGCAGTGCGCTTCTGCCGAGTAGCGCACACGTGAGGGACACGTGGTGCGCTTGGCGCTGAGCACCAATTAATGAGCGCATTGTGCTAATTCAAGAGCGCAAAGCGATGACTTTTAAGTGGCGCACACGTGAGGGACACGTGGTGCGCTTGGCGCTGAGCGCCAGATGATGGGCGCATTGCACCAGTTTATAAGCATAGAGCGCTGTCTTATGAGCGCAAGCGCTATCTGTTCAGTGGCGCACACGTAGGGAGCACGTGGTGTGCTTAACGCTGAGCACCAGTCTTATGAGCGCAGTGCGCTATATTTGGAGCGCTAAGGCCCTACAGCGCTTTGCGCTAGTCTTGAGCGCTGAGGCGCTTCTGCTAAGTAGCGCACACGTGGCGCGCTTGGCGTTGTGCGCCAATCTTGAACGCAGAGCGCTAAGTTATGAGCGCTAAGCGCTAGCTGATCAATTTTTATGATCCAAGAAATAAATTTTTGTTCTTTTATAAGAGACTTTGTCTCAAGATTCTAAGAACAAAAGTTCTTACTTTCTAGGAGATACTTCAATCTCTTGTATTGATGAAAGGCTTTGCCTTTATGGATCTGTGATCCTAAGAGAATTGGCTTATTCTCTCCCCCTTTATGAGATGTTCATGATCTCTGAAAGGCAATTTGTATTATATATCTAAGATCAGTGAGAAGAATTATGTTCTCCTTTTTGTTTTATGATGAGATCTTTTGATCTTTTTGTAAAAGAACTTGGTCTTTGTAGATCTATGATCTTTAAAGAAGTTAATTCTTCTTCTTTTTAATTATGAGTGTTGGATATAGTGCCCTCAGAGTCAATTATTGGATCGCAGGCACGTGATTGTAATGATTGAGGTAGGACCTATACCGGTAGGACAGTCCTACTCAAGAGGTTTGTATACTATCTGGTTTGCCTTTATCATCGTGTACATGCTTTAGGTGACAAGTTCTCTATTACACGTTGATAGAGAATAGTATGCTACTATGGTTTGTCTTTATCAGTCGTTTACAGCTTTAGGTGACATGGTCGCTATTACACATTGATAGAGCCCTTAGGATTCTTGCTTGACTACCAGCAGTATGATGGCGATCATATACGTGGGAGCTGGGGTCTATAAGCACATCCTTAAAGTGGTCCCTAGTCGTGGGAGCTTCGAGACTGGGCATCGATACTCCATTACTAGACTAGTGTATACAGTCGAGACCCCGACGAGGGGCGGTGGCTGGTCTCACAAGCCATTGGTGTCAGTTGGATCACCTAAGATGTATACAGGTGCTCATTTGGTTATGAGTACACCGGACAGGACTCGCCGGGAACATGCTGGTTGGTATTATACCTGACGTCAGATAGCAGTTCTCTGGTGACATGTGTACAGGTTAGTTCATCGACCTGAGATCGTCATTTGTTTCGTGTGAGTTCCCACTGTGTTTTGATTACTATCCTACCACGGCTCAAAGGAGTCATGCAAACAGGTTTTAGTTGGGTACAGTCCCGAGCCATATGGAGGCAGTGAGCGGATCGCCAAGGGTTCGTCTCTCTCGGTATTAGGGGTGAGGTCGTGCTGTGTCTAGGAGAGCCATTACACAAAGCCCTCGGCCGAGGCAGGAGATATACTGGTAGGTATTCCAGTAGTATCTCAGGGTGTTCTGGGCTACACTCCGACACGACTTGTACCGCTTTTGGGGGTCTGACTTTTACCAACCCCCTAGGCCCGACATGCGATGCTCATAGACGAATGGACCGGACTGTATGGATATTGTCACTGACAGGCTCAGTAGGGTGTCAGGATGAGTTCGCTCATCGACCTCCCTTTTGGTCAATACTTTGTAGCCCATTACGTACGACTAATATCTCTGACGTGATAGTGGTTAAATCTATAGCCAAAGTATTGACGAGTCTTTAGAGTCCCCTACAGACAGTTTCTCAAGTTTCGGGCGAAACATTGTAGAGGCCGTATGATATATGGCAGGGTCCGATTATATACGTGCAGTAGTGCACGGATCATGATCGGACGGATCATACTAGCGGGCTTTAGTTTAAGCCGGATCCTAGTATTAGATTTGTTGGATTACTTTAGTCTCATCGCATTCGCATTCAGTAGGAATGCGAATGCAGGTATGTATATACAGGTGAGGGGTATCCTTGTGATCCGTCACGAGTTTACTTTAGATGTTGCCGGATTTTCTTGTTGGACCAAACATTTGGATTTATGTTTGGATGGTGGAAATAATAAGCTAGAATTTCATCATGAGATGCATTAATATGACATAGACATATATCATAACTCATGGTCTCTTTTTTAGCAAAAATGTCACATTAGTGGATTGATTTAAGTCATGAAATGAGAAGGAGAGAGAGAGGGGCTTCCATGAATTAGTTAGCTCTCATATTATTCTTCACATTCTCTCTCATTTTTCATAAAAAACATCACAAAAGAAAAGAAAGAGAAACATCTTCTCTTCTTCTTCTTCCTCCTCTAGCTCTTTATCTCCATCAATGGCAACATCTCTAACATCCATCCAAATCAATGGATGCAGGAATTAAAGTGATCACAAACATTCTCTACAACACCTTGGACACGTCGGCTAGCACACTTCGTGCCCGAGTTGCTTCGGATGAAGCGGGAGCCCGTAAAAAGACTCGTAGATGTGGTGCCCTTTCCGATGAGGAGATCAAGACCGGAGATGCCGCGAGGAGCTTGGGATGGTGGCCGAAGACCGAAGGACACGGATCGATCGGTGTAGCTTTCCAACCCCTTCTCTAGTTGCTAGTTGTAGGTTAATGGTTCGATCCGGGTTTTAAGCATACGATAGCGCCGGTTTTCAAGTTAAGAAAAAATTTCGTTTCCGCATTTTTGCCTCGAAAAGACGGCCGGGGCGCTACCGTAGTCTTACATGGTATCAGAGCCACGCCATTAACCTTTACTAGCTTGCTTTAGCGTGTTTAGAACTTCGATCGGACGAAATTTTCAAAAACCGCGTTTCCAAGTCATCAGTTTCTGTCGAAATTTTTCTGTTGTCAAAAAATTATTTGGTGTGTTGCAGAAAATCAGGCAGGGTTTTTAGAGAACACTGAAGAAAAATGGTTGCATGATGTCACTATAGCGCCGCGGAACCGCGGCCGTAACCCCCTTTTGGCCGCGGTTCCGCTGCCGAACAGTAACATCTCTGGACCATATTTCCTACAGTGATTCCTGACTTGAAATGGGGTTTCTGGTAATTTTTGTTTGGGCCCAGATTTATTTGAGTACTGGGTATTGTGCTTGGGGCCCACTTCGGGAAATTTTGTCGATCGAAAATTGTAAACATGTTAGTTCACAATATTTACATTATATCTGCGACCGTGAATGTCATTCGATCGGTAAATCCTGTCTAATTGATATAGTTCTTTTAGACGGATTTGCGAACGCGACATTCACGTTGATGTTCTGTGTTGTGCTGTGATGTTGCGGATTTGTTGTGGTGGATAGCCTGGATGCAATGTTAGTACAGTTTGGTTGTATTTGTACATTTGATATTGCGGGGCGAGCGTCCGACATGTAGACTGCCATCACTGCCTGTTTTTATATTATTCTTTTGGGGCAGACTGGGCTGAGGTCGATGTACCCGTTGTATATATTTTTACTTTCTGTATTAGGATTACACCGCGGAGGGGTGCACGGGTAGCCAGGTTCTAGAGGGCAACAGGCCCGCATCTCATGGCTTTGAGACGGAGGGGGCTTCACTATAGAATTGGCGGGCTATTCGCCGCATTCGTAGGGGGTACAGGTTGACCTAAGGAAGGGTGCCCAAGTTACCGGATTCCGTGAAGTGCTGGGTGGTCCATTCACTTTGTTGAAGGGGGCTGCCGCGCTGCAGGTTTTGGCGGGTAACTTTCCGCGCCCGTAGGGGTCTAGGATTTCATTGCACAGGCTATCCACATGACCAGGGGAATGTCGGGTTTCAGTAGCGGCTCTTTGAAACTCGGGGATGCCAGATTATCTGTATTGTTCTGTGATGCTTATTACTCTCTGTGATGTTGTATTTTATCAGGCCTTGAGCTATTATTATATATTGGTATATATACTAGTAGATGTTGTATATGTTTTACATCCGCGCTAGTCCAGTCCCCGCTCTGTCGTTAGTTAAGTAACCTAACGGGTGATGACGGGACCCAGTGGCAAATGCGGATGGCATATACGTACATCGTATTTTCGTTCTTTTGTGGTGTGATTAACTGATGGGACTGCATTGATTCGGATCAATGCAAGCTAAACAAACCTATTCTGATGTTGTTGGAACATTTTTCAAAAAGCTATTATTGCAAGGACGTTCTCTTTTGTTTTGCACAGTGGTATTCGGTTATGAATATCCAGCACCTCAGTCGACGAGGCAAGGGCCGAGATCCCTTCACCGTGAGTGACCCCTTGGACAGAAGTTTGCGTCAGGGTAATAACTTCACTATAGCCGATTACTTTTTGCTTTGCATCGTGGTATTCAGTTGGAATATCCTGCACCTCATTCTATGGGGAAAGAGCCGAGATCCCTTCACCTGGAGTGACCTCTTTAACAAAGGTTTTCGCCACTATATTTTTATAAAAAGTTATCCGGTTCCTTCAACGATATCAAGTTCATTACGTTAAAGGTTTTTCACCAAAAACCAACCGTAGCCCTTTGTCATTTCAGATTAGCATTGCTTAGTATTCGCTCTACGTTTGTCGTTGCTATTCGCCGAGACGTAGTGTGCGGTAGCTCTGTTGTGCCTTTCTGTCGCATGGATATGTGGATTGGTTAGGACAGTCGTACGACTTTGTTGATTATTCGTCAAGGGTCGTGCGGGTGGGTTTAACGCAATCAAGATAATGACAGGTTGAACTTGACTAGGACTTTTTGATTTGTTGATTATTCATCAAGGTCACTTGGGTTCTAGGGGTAAAAATCACATCGGGAGTTTCTAAAGAAACTGAAACTTGCCAGATATGCGCATAACTTCTGGAGTGTGATAACGTGAGTGGATTCCGTCACGTTATCATGCGATGATAGTTGGATCCCGATTCCCACTGATGAGTTGGTTTACTCCTCGGGTGATCCCGACTAATTCTTCTTTCAGGTTTGGCGGAGAATTTGAGGATACAGTGGGAGGTTTCCTGATTAGATGAAGTGATAACCATTCTGATCTAGGTTAGATTGCACGCAGAGTGTTTCTTTTCTCTCTCTCTTTGGCAGCGACCATGGCCCGACCCTTGACTATGACTCAGTGACCAAATTAACCGAACCTTCTTAAAACACTAGCTTTTGGCTTGTCAGAGTTGCATACCTCATTGCCACTCCTACTTTTACCTTTTTTCTCCAGAACACCCCGTATTACTACGAACATCCACTTCCATTGGATAAAACCATCGTATGGTTATATACGAACTCGAAGGAACTTGTTCCAGATTCGAGGATGGTTTCCGGTTCTGGAGAAAACGAATAGGACTATTCAGTTGTCTTTTCCTTTTACCTTCTCTCAGGTTGTGAGTACTCCTTGGATTAGGAAGGTACACCTATTATGCTAATTGGATAGTCTTCTTCCAAACCATAGGCAGGTGTCGAACGGTAGGAAATGAAGAAAACCATTTAGCCTAACGATGGTGTACAGAAGGTAATAAGTCAAGACAAATAAAGGGATTAGTAAGAGGGCAAAGTAAATTGCGACTGCTATTCACGACCAAACCAAGTATTTCATCGCCACTCCTACTTCAACTTTGTATTTCTCCAGAACACTCCGTATCACTACGAATATCCACAGTTTATTGGATACTCCATCGTATGGTTATATATGAACTCGAAGGAACTTGTTCCAGTTCGGGGATGGATTCTGGTTTAGGAGAAATAGGAATAAGGTTTTATTCAGTTGTCTTTTATCTTTACCTTCTTCTCGGGTTGCGAGTGCTCCTAGGATTAGGACAGTACACCCATTATGCTTATTGGATAGTCTTCTTCCAAACCATAGGCTGGTGCCGAACGGTAGGGAAGGAAGAAAACCATTTAGCCTAAAGGTGGTGTGCAGAAGGTAATGACTAAAGACATATAAAGGGATTTTGAGAGATGGCAAACAAATATACGGTTATAGTTGTGAATCTGATAATAGAAGAGGCATTACTAAGAATACCCGGATACCCTTTCGAAACATTTACATGTTTTTCAGTTTCACTGTGCATTGTTAAAAGAAAACTAATTTCCCAATTGGCCCTTGCTCCGGGTATGTATATACCAGGTTTGATTCTCACATCTGTATGGTTTTACAGATGATGAGTGGGAGTAAGCAATTGGGAATTAGGTGATCATCCTCATTATATCGGAATTCGTTGTAATTGGTGATATTTGAGGAAATCGCCTGGGTTGTTTGCCGGACGGCAAATATTTGGTTTTGAATATCCGTTGTTATGCACCAATTTCAAATTGATATATCTGTACGTTTATTTTTATAAAGTGAGATATAACTTTTTGAAATTATGTCTACGACATTTACCTATATCAGTGGATGGTTAGGTAAGGAGCATTAAACAGCAGTGTAATTCTTCTTAACCATAAGTACAGTTTTCAACCTACGACACACAGCGAATGAGTTATTAGACTCAGGGGACTTATACAGAGTATTGTATGTTGTCCAGTATCTATGAGGACAGAGGGGTTGGTCCTCGTACTATATCATGTTTACTTATGACTTCTCTAGTTTTTAGACAGGTGTTTCGTAGAAATGCGAGGTCTAAGTTTTGAGAAGTTATAGGTATATGAATAAAGTAGAGAACCAGGTATTGCAAGTATCAGGATTCTTCAAGGTGATCGAAGATGTAGATACTTGTGTATGGTATTCAGATGATAGTAATGATTAAAAGAACTTGCTTCTCTTTCAGGTTACTCATAATTGGAAGCACTCCTAAGTTGAGTAATGCTGATCGGCCTCTCTCCATTTAGTTGACATGCACTGGAGACAGCTGCATGATTTGAATCTGGTTCCAATTAAATCAGTGCCTCTGTTTCTATATTGGATATAGAACGGTTCATATCTTAACGATATTAAGGTACGGGGAGTTGTCCGGCTTATGCTTAAAACCAGACTCTGGATAACTCATGGCACGTTTCTGTAATGGCTGTTTGTGGGTTGACCCGGGCTATGACGAGGGTTAATTTTCTACCATCTGGAAGATCAATAGTGATATTGTTCTTGACTCGCCACAGTTTTTAATAAAAATGGATTTTTTTTCAGAAAACAGCAGTGGGAGTATGGTAGATCTGGAAGTGATTCCAGAACCGCAAACGATTACTGAAAATTTGATAAGAACCTAAAGATTCAATCTGGTTTGACATTCCATTGGCCACTCCGCAGATATGGTGGGTAAGCTCAGGCACTCGAGAAGTACTTCGGTATGCTCAAGGACGGTGACAGGGAGGTTCTTGTTTACCCAAACTTGCCATTGCTGTTGTTCCAGACTATGAGACCCGGCAGAAGGATGAGTATAGCATTGTTCTAGACTAGCTTTAGAAGTGTACGTGTATATGACTCTGCCAAAGGGTTATCGTAGTCAGTGGGACCAGCGGAAGCATAGTGGACAAGTGGCTTATGTCTATTTATAGACTAAAGCAGATATAGCGGAGATAGATCATCTATTTCTGATGTGACAGTCATAGGTTTGACTTCATCAGAATAGGAGATGGATCTGTTAAGAAGGTAGAAGGGTGTGATGTCCTGGTATTTGGATGACATACACAGAATATGAAGTAAAATTCCTATACTACAATCGGTTATACTTTGGTTGTCACACAGAGGTTTCTCCACAAAGGATATAGATATAATATCAGATATTCTGGTTACTAGATCTATAGTTTTAGATCTAGATTTGGGTAGTTTCCCAATCAGGGTACTTAGACAGCATTCTAAAAGTATTTAGAATGGACGACTCCGGGCATGGTAGTGTACCTGCAGGTGATGGAGTCACCCTCTCTAAAGGTGTCTTACAGACTAAAGAGGAGAGGGATGTGCATGATTGGCAGATCACTTGCTTAGACAATTGAGTCAATCATGAGATGTCAAGTACCATACCAGATGTTGTTTTTGCACTAGATACAGTAAGTTGATATTAATCCTATCCTGGAGAGACATTCAGAAGCAGTTTTAGAACATAAGTGGATGTTCTAGGGACATGATAACGGCGGCCTCCTTCGGGAGACAGTTATCATTCCAGGCTTCCAAGGTGACCTGGATGACAGAGTGGCTGTCAGAGTTATAGTTTTCCCTCTGACGAGGGGCAGTATTTTGGACAGATGGTCTAAGCGGATACTGAAGGAGGCATGGCGCAGGATACTGATTGGTTTCAAGTTGACGATACAGTCTAAGAAGTTTGGATTTGGAGTTCATTTATGAACTAGATCCCATCAGATATCCAGACATATTCTAAGACAGGTATTGCTCATTTCGGGAGATGGCTTTCTCCGCGAACTTGAGATAAAGAGAGACATAGAAAGAAACATCAGGGCGGATCCACTCACTGAGGCTATTCCTCGAACGCAATAGTTTCGCAAACGGGCTTTGTGAGAATGATTAGTAGAAGAGTTGGGTGTTCGGTATCACACGGGCTGTGAGTATGCGACATCGCAATAATTAGCCTTGAGTGCAAGTGGGAGATTGTTGGATATAGTGCCCTCAGAGTCAATTATTGGATCGCAGGCACGTGATTGCAATGATTGAGGGAGGACCTATACCAGTAGGACAGTCCTACTCGAGAGGTTTGTATACTATCTGGTTTGCCTTTATCATCGTGTACATGCTTTAGGTGACAAGTTCTCTATTACACGTTGATAGAGAATAGTATGCTACCATGGTTTGTCTTTATCAGTCGTGTACAGCTTTAGGTGACATGGTCGCTATTACACATTGATAGAGCCCTTAGGATTCTTGCTTGACTTCCAGCAGTATGATGGCGATCATATACGTGGGAGCTGGGGTCTATAAGCACATCCTTAAAGTGGTCCCTATTCGTGGGAGCTTCGAGACTGGGCATCGATACTCCATTACTAGACTAGTGTATACAGTCGAGACCCCGACGAGGGGAGGTGGCTGGTCTCACAAGCCATTGGTGTCAGTTGGATCACCTTAGATGTATACAGGTGCTCATTGGGTTATGAGTACACCGGACAGGACTCGCCGGGAACATGCTGGTTGGTATGATACCTGACGTCAGATAGCAGTTTCCTGGTGACATGTGTACAGGTTAGTTCATCGACCTGAGATCGTCATTTGTTTCGTGTGAGTTCCTACTGTGCTTTGATTACTACCCTACCACGGCTCAAAGGAGTCATGCAAACAGGTTTTAGTTGGGTACAATCTCGAGCCACATGGAGGCAGTGAGCGGATCGCCAGGGGTTCGTCTCTCCCGGTATTGGGGGTGAGGTCGCGCTGTGTCTAGGAGAGCCATTACACAAAGCCCTCAACCGAGGCAGGAGATTTACTGGTAGGTATTCCAGTAGTATCTCAGGGAGTTCTGGGCTACACTTCAACATGATTTGTACCGCGTTTGGGGGTCTAACTTTTACCAACCCCCTAGGCCCGATATGCGATGCTCATAGACGAACGGACCGGACTGTACGAATATTGTCACTGACAGGCTTAGTAGGGTGTCAGGATGAGTTCGCTAATCGACCTCCCTTTTGGTCAATACTTGGTAGCCCGTTACGTACGGATAATACCTCTGACGTGCTAGTGGTTAAATCCACAGGCAAAGTATTGACGAGTCTTTAGAGTCCCCCACAGACAGTTTCTCAAGTTTCGGGCGAAACGTTGTATAGACCGTATAATATATGGCAGGGTCCGATTATATACGTGCAGTAGTGCACGGATCATGATCGGACGGATCATACTAATGGGCTTTGGTTTAAGCCGGATCCTAGTATTAGATTTGTTGGATTACTTTAGTCTCATCGCATTCGCATTCAGTCGGAATGCGGATGCAGATATGTATATACAGGTGAGGGGTATCCTTGTGATCCGTCACGAGTTTACTTTAGATGTTGCCGGATTTTCTTGTTGGACCAAACATTTGGATTTATGTTTGGATGGTGAAAATAATAAGCTAGAATTTCATCATGAGATGCATTAATGTGACATAGACATATATCATGACTCATGGTCTCTTTTTTAGCAAAAATGTCACATTAATGGATTGATTTGAGTCATGAAATGAGAAGGGGAGAGAGAGGGGCTGCCATGAATTGGTTAGCTCTCATATTATTCTTCACACACACTCTCATTTTTCATAAAAAACATCACAAAAGAAAAGAAAGAGAAACATCTTCTCTTCTTTTTCTTCCTCATCTAGCTCTTTATCTCCATCAATGGCAAATCTCTAACCTTCATCCAAATCAATGGATGCACGAGACAAAGTGATCACAAACATTCTCTACAACACCTTGTACACGTCGGCTAGCACACTTCGTGACCGAGTTGCTTCGGATGAAGCAGGAGGCCGTAAAAAGACTCGTAGATGCGGTGCCTTTTCCGGCTAGGAGATCAAGACCGGAGATGCCGCGAGGAGCTTGGGATGGTGGCCGAAGACCGAAGGACACGGATTGATCGGTGTAGCTTTCCAACCCTTTCTCTAGTTGCTTGTTGTAGGTTAATGGTTCGATCCGGGTTTTAAGCATACGATAGCGCCGGTTTTCAAGTTAAGAAAAATTTTCGTTTTCGCATTTTGGCCTCGGAAAGACGGCCGGGGCGCTACCGTAGTCTTACGATGAGATGATTTCATCTCTCTGTTCTTCATCATTTTTTTAACCTTGAAGAAGATCTTCTTTCTATAAGAGCTTGGCTCATTTTTCTGAGTTCTCTCAAAGCTTATGGTGGGTTCCTCTCAATGCTTCACTCTCTGAGACTTAAAGTCTAAGGGCCTTTATATAGGGCAAGCTGATCAGTTCAATCAGTTAAGGAGATCTTTTCTCCAATTGATTTAGGGAATTTCCCATCGTTGGATCTTTGATCCAAGGGCTTCTGATTTACAGAACGCAATCTTCTTATTTTTAACAAGATTGGGAAATCTTTTTAAACAGAATTTATTCTGTGTTTTTGGTGATTTTTAATCACCATTGGATCATTGATCCAACGGTGCTCTGATTTACAGAGCACAATCTTGTTGCTTGGAAAGATTTTGAGGAATCTTTCCTTAACATAATTTAATTCTGATTAATTAATGATTTATCATTATTATTGGATCTTTGATCTGGCGTGGTGCGCTGCTTGGAGTGCGGCGCACTTAGCGCTAGCGCACCCGTGCTTTGCACGTGGTGCGCTGCTCGGAGCGCGGAGCACTTAGCGCTAGCGCACACGTGCTTTGCACGTGGTGCGCTGCTTAAGTACAGCGCTCTTAGCTCTAGCGCACACGTGCTTTGCACGTGGTGCGCTGCTTAAGTGCAGCGCTCCTAGCGCTAACGCACACATGCTTTGCACGTGATGCGCTATCTAGGGCGCAGCGCACTTTGCGCTGCCTCTGAAGCGTTGCTTCATTTAAAAATTTGAATTTTGAACAGAGCTTTGCTCTGATTGGGGGAAACAAATGCCCCCCACCGTTTCGCTCATGTGGACCATACATGAATGCAGCGGTGGCAGCATCTGCGCCCTTGGATCAACTCAGAACTTGAAACGGCATCTTAGTGCCTATAAATAGGACCCTTGGCCCTTGAAATGATTTCTATTCATCTTCCTCTTTCTGTGAATTTTTATTCTCCTATAGAGCATAGCTCTTTGTCTTAAGAACTTCTTTTAAGGACAGAACTCTGTCAAAACTTAGGTAAAGATTAAATCTTTTAAATGATTATTTAAGAATCTAGGGTTTCACCCTTTAACAGAGCTTTGCTCTTCATAGATCTTTGATCTAAAGGAAACCCTTTTAGGGTTTCATTAATTGAGCTTTGCTCTTATTAGATCTTAGATCTTAAGAAATCCTTTTCATGGTTTCTTAACCCATTAACAGAGCTTTGCTCTTTTCAAATCATATAGATTTATTAATCTTTCATAAAGAACTCTTAAGAGTTTATTCATGGATCTTGAAGATCATAGAATTTTATTCCATTAAAAATTTATTTCAATTTTTCTGATGGTTTATTCCATCATTTTTACAGAGCAAAGGCTCTTAAAATTCTCAGGGCATTTTTAGTTCCCCTCATAATTGACTTTAACAAGTGTCACTCCTATCTGCAGAACATTGCTCTCGAGGAGTTTAACTCCTCTATCCCGAGGATCCTTTTTCTTAATTGCACAGAATTAAATTCATTGGGTGATTTAATTAGCACTTATTTCCTCCTTGGGGATATCATGAGTTGTTTAAATCACGTGTCTGTTTCAATAAGCTTTTTCTTAATCAGTCTGTCCACTAACTCTTACTGATTTTCCTTTTCAGATTTTATGGATGATCATATGTATGATCTCGACGAGATTATTTCCTACGGAGACATTCGTGCACTCGGCTGTTCCCAAAACCAAGAATTTGCAAACGCCCATTGTACTGAAGTTATGGGTCGCTTTGATGCATACAATGGTCGACTGCTTCCTCGTCGTTCCTCTCTCTTGAAGCTTATTGTGGGAGCGATCTGGGGAGCCCTCCCTCTATTTTATGCCGGCATGCCACTTAAGGCATTGGACGACGCCGAAGATAAGGTGCACTCAGTGTATCTGATGGGCCTAATCTCAAAGAAAAGGCGGGACAACCTTGTTGATATCCTGTATCAAGCTTTTCAGCAGGCAGCGATACTCGCTGTCTATCGAAGGAAGGAGGACATCAGTGAGGATCCTGACGCTTGTGATCATGAAAGGATGCATACGTATATGGTTCGAGAGGCCCGAAAATTTTTGGATGGCCTCACTTTTGAATTTCTCAATCCATGTCCTATATTTGATGTCTTGCCTTTGTAAACATTTTAATGGCGTTTTTGTTTCTTGTTTTCATCAATGTAGGCATTTTCTGAAGTATGAATAGCAATCCTTTTCGTTTCCATGTGTTTATTTTATGCATCAAACTTTTTTGCACATGCTTGAATGGGTATGCCTTCAACGCTCAACTAAATGTGAACCAAACGTTCTCCTTACTGTTGCTTTCTTCTCTTTTTCTTTATTGCCAGCATGTTACTTTTAGTAAGTGTAACCTGTAGATGATAGAGAGGGCATTCCATCTCGAACTCTTTAAGAGGTAGCGTTGGCTTAGGAAGCAGGTTCAGGTCTACTGCCTAAGACTTTTCAACTTTATCAGCCGTGAGAGTCTCATAAAGACTTTTCTCCCTACGAGTCGAGAGAATCTCGCAGGTGTATTTTTCCTTAGGAATCGTGAGGATTCCTAAGTGTGTTTTCTCTTGAGAGTCGTAAGGATCCAACAAGACAATTTTCTTCCTTACGAGTCGAGAAGACCTGTAAGTGATTGATGAGGTTGACATTGTCCGTATTTCACGGATTCAGAAGTTGCTCTGGGCGTTTCCCACGGGGTCAAGGTTGACTTTTGCCGTATTCCACGGGGCCAGGATTTGCTCTGGATACTTCCTACGGGGTCAGGATTGACATTATCCGTGTTCTGCAAGGACCAGGTTCTGCTCTGGACGCTTCCTACAGGGTCAGGATTGACATTAACCGTGTTCCACGAGACCAGAAGGGGTTGACTTATTTTTAAGGCGGGGCCACCGGGTGACGTATTTATGCGATGGGGTCATTTCCTGACGTGTTTCCGCGACGGGGTCATTGGCTGACGTGTTTCTGCGACGGGGTCATTTGTTGATGTGTTTCCGAGACAGGGTCATTGGCTGACATGTTTCCGCGACGGGGTCATTTGTTGACGTGTTTTCGAGACGGGGTCATTTGTTGACGTGTTTCCGATACGGGGTCGTTGGCTAACGTGTTTCCGCTACGGGGTCATTTGTTGACGTATTTCCGAAACGGGGTCATTGGATGACGTATTTCCGAGACGGGGTCATTTGCTGACGTGTTTCCGCAACGGGATCATCGGCTGACGTGCTTCCACGACGGGGTCATTTGTTGACGTATTTCCGAAATGGGGTCATTGGATGACGTATTTCCGAGATGGGGTCATTTGCTGACGTGTTTCCGCGACGGGGTCATTTGCTGACGTATTTCCGAGACGGGGTCATTTGCTGACGTGTTTTCGAGATGGGCATTGGCTGATGTGCTTCCGTGACGGGGTCATTTGTTGACGTATTTCCAAAACGGGGTCATTGGATGACGTATTTTCGAGACGGGGTTATTTGATGACGTATTTCCGAGACGGGGTTATTTGTTGACGTGTTTCCGAGACGGTGTCATTTGTTGACGTGTTTCCGAGACGGGGTCATTGGCTGACGTGTTTCCGCGACGGGGTCATTTGTTAACGTATTTCCGAAACGGGGTCATTGGATGATGTATTTCCGAGACAGGGTCATTTGCTAACGTGTTTCTGCGACGGGATCATTGGATGACGTATCTCCGAGACGGGATCATTTGATGACGTATTTCCGAGACGGGGTCATTTGTTGACGTTGCGTCTGTTGTAATGAGACGAATATCGAAGTGGTTTCTAGGTTGTCTATGAACCGTTGAGATTCGGAGTAGGGACTTTACCATGGCTCCAAGGTTGATTGTAGCGTCTGAATCCTGCTGGAATGAGGAAGAACGCTGTTAATGATCTCTAGGCTGTTTGTGAACCATCGAGATTTGGAGTAGGGACTTTGATATGGCTCCAAGGTTGATTACAGCGTCTGAATCCTGCTGGAATGAGGAAGAACATTGTTGATGGTCTCTAGGCTGTCTGTGAACCATCGAGATTTGGAGTAGGGACTTTACCATGGCTCCAAGGTTGATTGAAGCGTCTGAATCCTGCTGGAATGAGGAAGAACGTTGTTGATGATCTCTAGGCTGTCTGTGAACCATCGAGATTTGGAGTAGGCACTTTGCCATGGCTCTAAGGTTGATTGTAGCGTCTGAATCCTGCTGGAATGAGGAAGAACACTGCTGATGATCTCTAGGCTGTCTGTGAACCATCGAGATTTGGAGTAAGGACTTTGCCATGGCTCCAAGGTTGATTACAATGTCTGAATCCTGCTGGAATAAGGAAGAATGCTGTTGATGATCTCTAGGCTGTCTGTGAACCGTCGAGATTTAGCTTCGTTTCGATGAAGCCTGGTGGGAAGGTATGGTTCTCTCTTTGTTTGTGCCCCTGGATTGTATACAAGGCTCGATGTGATTTCATCTGTAGGGCAAAAAAAATTTTATTTTATATATTTTTCTTTCCGCGATGCTCTATCATTTCAGCTTTTATATCGCGAAAGTTGCGATTGCCCAATCATTTCGGCTATTTTTCGCGGTGCCCAATCATTTCGGCTATTTGTTTTATTTACTCGCTGCTTTTTATTGCGAGTTGTCCAACCATTTCGGCTATTTTGGATACATACATTTTTGCTTGCTGATTTTGTTGCAAGTTGCCCCATCATTTCGTCTATTTCATATGCATTTGTGGTTTGCTGCCTTTTCGCTGCGAGCTTGGGATTTGATACCGATTTAGGCATCAGCACCTCTACAACTGGGATATTGCCAGGAGCGAATCATCATTTGCCTTTGTCGGTTCGAACAAAGGTGGCTTAGTAAACAGGGTTAAGATCCTGTCGACTAAGGCTTTTTGACTTCATGAGCCATAAGGGTCTCATAAAGGTATTTCTCCCTACAAGTCATGAGGATCTCGTAGGTGCGTTTTCTCCTTAAGAATCATGAGGAGTCTTAAGTGTATGGTCCCTTATAAGTCGTAAGGATCTTACAAGAGTGGTTTCTCCTTATAAGCCGAGAGGACTTACAAATGTCTTTTGCCATATGAGCATATCCCCAGTCTCTGGTGGGACTTTATTAGGGAATTTTTATTCGCGCCCGTGGATTGTATACGAGGGTCATTACTGAACCGCTTGTAGGGCAGCATTGGAGGTTGTGATGGCTTAAGAACATGTTCAGATCCCTGTAGCTTAAGGCTTTTGAATCCTATGAGCCGTGAGGGTCTCAAATGAGGGTTCTCCTTACGAGTCGTGAGGATCTTGCAAGTGTAATTTATCCTTAGGAATCGTGGGGATCCCTAAGTGTGTTGCTCCCTTATGAGTCGTAAGGATCTCACACAGGTGATTTCTCCTTGCAGGGTCGAGAAGGGCTTGCAAGTGTCTTTTAACGAGCTTGCGCCCTTTCGGGTTTTTACAAAACTCGCCGGAAGCCTTGCTGTTTTTACTCACAGAGCCCTCTCGGGTTTTCATCCGTGCCCATTTTGCTTATAGACATACCGTTTTCTTCCTTTTTTTTATTATTTTTTTATTATTATTTTTATTATATATATATTTTTTGTTAGCCTTGGGATGCTGCGATCCGTAGTAGTTTATCGACGTCTTGGTCAATAGCCAGTTTTAGAACATAGGGGTCCATCGTTAGTTTAAGAACGTTTCGGTCTGGAAACCGGCTACTACTAATAGAGTTTAGGCTTAAAAAGACAGCGAGCAGACATAGGCGTCGTCATCTATCATTAACCTAGACCGTGACTCATCAGGCGTAGTAATTTTTCAGGAAGCGACCGTTTATTGGCCTGAAGGGTCTTTCGCCATGCATATCCATGAGTAGATAGGCTCCACCTTGGTAGACCTTGTCTATGATGTACGGGCCTTCATAGTTCGGCTCGAATTTCCCCTGTTTGGCACGATTGGGGATCATAAGTCTTTTGACCACTAGTACGAGTTCGCCTTGGCGGAATGTCCTCGGCCTAGTCAATCTCTCATATGAGCGCATCATCTTCGCATTATAAGCCTCCAGATTTTGTTGCGCCATGAGCCGGGTTTCATCAAGGGCATCGAGCTCCTCAAGCCGAAGGTGAGCATTTTCTTCGTCTGTTAGCTAGTAGTGAACGGCCACTCGTAGAGAGGGTAGCTCTATCTCGAGGGGGAGTACCGTTTCTGTGCCGAATACCAATGCATACGGCGTTATGTTTGTGGCCATTTTGAACGTAGTTCGATACGCCCAGAGAGCTTCATGCAGTCTCTCATGCCAGTCCCTCTTATTTCGGGACACCGTCTTTTTCATGATCTTCGTCAAGGTCTTGTTGAAAGCCTCAGCCAGACCGTTAGCTCAGGGGTTATAGACCGAAGAATATCTCCAGTATATGTTATGCTGTTGTCCGAAGCGGCTGATCTTGTGGCTTCTATAGGCTGGACCATTATAGGAGATAATCCGTCGCGGAGTGCCGAACCGATAAATGACGTGTATCCTGAAGAAATGGAGGATATTCTCCGTATTTACTTCCTTCAGCGATACTGCTTCTGCCCATTCGGAGAAGTAATCAGTTGTCGCCAAAATGAATCGATGTCCTCTGGACGATGCTGGTTCGATAGGGCCGATTATGTCAGTTCTCCACATTTCGAATGGCCAGCTAGCCACCGTTGGGTGTAGCGGATTTGGATGTTGATGGATAAAGTCCGCGTGAATGTCACGACCTCAATGTACGGAACGTGACCGGCACTTAAATTACGAAGTGTCTAGAGGCGCAACATAATCTAAGTAAGCCGAAGCCCAGAAATCTAAACCTTTCAAAGAAGAAGTAAAGAAAACATCAAATTTTCTCAAAAATTTCGGCAAAGTCTCCTTTGTAAAAACTAGCCCCAAACGGGTACAAACAGGAATAATATATATTCAAACAATAAAAAGGCATCCCCAAGCGGGAGCTAGCTCTACGCCAACAGGCGGAAACAACCACACAATGCACAATAATATACAACGCCAAAGGGCGAGGCTCAAAACTCAAAAGAAAACAAATCCACCAGATACTATAATAATACAAGCGGGACTCTAAGGTCGAAATAAACAACTGGTCCTCTAAACTATCAAGTAATACAAGTCTGGTTGATGGAGCTTAATAGATACCAATGAAATAATAAAAGTACAACGGCGGTCCTGATACAAGTGAACCAACCTACCAAGCAAATCACCCAGAATGAAATGATGTGCCAGCAAACTGCTAAGGAAACCTGTACATCGAACCTGTAATAAAATTTGGCACAACGGGGGTGAGTTGCCAACTCGTGAGTAGAAGACATCTGCGAAAAGAAATCGAATGCACGACGCTGTCCTAGGTCACAATAATATACTAATATATCACTAGTCATCTAGTAGTGCAGGGTAATAAACTACGCGTAAGTGCAAATGCTCCGTGCTCGTGTCAGTGCCTCAAATAGTAATATGTCATGTGAATGAGTATGCATGAACCATGAATGTAAAACAATCACCCCTGAAATCTGGATATATCTGTATAAGAAGTCTTTAACTTTCATCATAGTAAAATTTGTATAGAAATCTGAAATATCATTGATGAAATCCATGGAAATCCATGTCAAGTATCGACACAAAACATGTAAATCTCAAGTCTCAATACCTCATAATCTCAATATCTAGGGCTCCGTCAGTCCGGATCGGCCCATATCATCAAATCTCATGACAACGGTCGGTATCCTCCGGATATCCGCCGCGCCAGACATCACCGGTAGGTAGTCTTCCCCTGCCAGGCTCATCGTCTACAACTCGATCTTCTTGTCCCGGGGTACCATACCGGGCCCACCATGTACCCGAAACGGTTCATCCACTCCTCGAATCGGGTCTCGAAATCCAACATAAAACATGAAATCTTATGGTGGACGACACATACATCACGAGAAAACCGCAACTTATATTTTAAAAAGAGAGGTGGAGAGAGAGAAGGTTTTTTTTATATATATTCTTGCGGTTTTCCCCAAAATCCAGAAATCTCATAGAAATCCAAAATCCCAAAATCATGAGTAAGTAAATGATAAGTGTCGGCATAAGCCCCACAATACTTCATGATAACATGAAATTGTGAATGCATGAAATGTCTAAGTAATAAATGCAATGTCTAGACTAACACCTGAGAGTAATCACAATATTATATTGATCTAGCCTTTAGCTGATTCTATCAATAAAAGATAATATGTTCTAAAGTGTACGTGAAATAGCAAATACCGATGATGATGTGTGTGAGCCGACAAATAAGTGTACGTGGAATATGCGCATCATCGGTAATGGTGCTGGTGTCCTAACAGGCAGAGTTTCATACTGACTAAAGAAACAAATGTATGAACATGCAACATGATGATTACGATCTGAATGTAAAGATGGACGTGTATTAACCACTCATTTGTAATATACATGTCTAACTATAACTATATAACTCGAGCCTAAACCAGTATCTATCTAACCCCCTAAGGAACTAAACTAAAGAAACTAGTCGATAAGAAATAAGAATCCACCTAAGGTCTGAGTCCATATCTCTAATAGTCGGCAATCCAGCCTCAATAGCGTCACGTACGTAGTACGACTTCCTCGAATCAAGAGTGAGGATCAATCATCACATCTATGCCTCGTACGGTAAATCCATCGTACGGCATCCCAATATTGGGGTACGGGTCAAGTATCACCTACGTACATCATCATTCGTATAATATAATCATCAAATAATGTCATGATCAAAAGTACTGTACCGTAATCGCATACATCCCAATATCATCAATCATATATCATTGTCTGCGTACATATACCTCATCAATTGTTCCTCAGAAATATCATGTCATTTATCATATCGTAATCAGGTCACACATATATCATATCGTAATCAAGTCACAGGTTACAGTCTGGGTTCTATTCTAGAGTCTCGTATATCTCAATGTCATCATCACCTATTATCGTTTATGTATACATATCCATTTTCTCATTTCCAACGATCCGCTAACATCATAACACGACTGTACAGCCAAGAGATCACGGCATCAAGCCCAGTTATATTGTCTCATCCCCATGTATCATATAACATCCTTATCTCACATATACATGTTGTGTATATATATACCTACACACATTCCTATATATATATATATATATATATATATATATATATATAGACACACACACACACACACATACACCAAGTCAAGTTTATGTGTGTGCGTGTGCGTGTGTCTACCTGAAACCTACGAATCCCCTCCAAGACATTCATCCTCTGGTAAAGTCCTTTTAAATCCGTCTAGTCCAATCTAAAGTTTTTAATAGGGTGCTACTCGCCAAGAATCTAAGGTCATGTCCGACTTCCTAATGACAATAAGTAATATTCCTATTCTACGTTTGCGGGGGTGCTAAACTCCATCCACCCGACTTCCCCCGTAGATATACATCTACTCACCTGGTCCTTATCTGCCGAAGAAGATGTCGCCCTCCTCTTCTTCCTCGTCCAAAATCCACGTGAGGGGTACCTATACGCAAACATATATAATATCGTAAACTAAATCACGGACAAAACCAAAACGGCGCACGGAACGAGCATAAGTTAAAACCTATGTCCCGCTCATGCAAAAGAACCAAATATCGCTCGATATCGGCGTACAAACGCCGATTGATCGAGATAAACACCAATAATCAACTCGTAGTTTCAAAACTCATTATTTATAATATAAAATCTGGTTTAAATCATCGAAACCCTAAAATCGATCAAATCGTCCAATTCCGCAAAACCTTGAAAATGTCAATTTACCGTTTTACTTCAAAACTTGATGTTTAAATGAAACTAATGGCCATAATATTCATTAAATAACATAACTAAGTTATATAAACCCTTACTATATTTTAGTCACACTAATTTGTATTAAATTAGAAATTCTACTTTGCAATTTTATCAATTTCAACACCTTACAAGCAAACTTTCACAATTTCACAACTAAACTTGATTTTGCATGAAATAACTTATTAAACTACAATTTATGATGTTAATAATGTAATGAAACCATAATTAGATTTTAAATCTCAATTATTTAAGAAATTTCTAAAACCTAGTTAGCAAAAATAACATATTTATCACAATTTTCCATTATCAATTTGAAACTAGTAACCAAATTAGGTTTTTCATTCCTTTAACATGTTAATATTCTCATTAAAACCACAATCTAGTGATAAAAACATTAGTTAGAATTTTATCTCACCAATATATATAATTTACAAAAGTCTAGTTTGCAAAATTGTTGAATTTAAACAATTTTGAATGAATAATTTACAATACATCAATCATACAAGATTTTTCATTTTTAAAAATGTTAAACTAGATATTATAACCCCACTTAATTAATATTAACCATAACTTGATTTTATAAACGCTATCTTGAATTTTAAACTTGCAAATAGAATTAATTAAGAAAATCTACATATGCTAGATTAAAGCATTTAATAACAATTAATCATAGGAATAAAAACTATACCTCCACAACATGAGATCCAAACATGAAAATATGCCTCCAAAATAATGGTTTCCAACTCCAAAATCCATGCTAAATAGGTCAAAGGAAAATGGTAGAGATTGAATATTGATTTGAGGTTTATTTTGGAAATTTTTTTTTTTGATTTTTTGATGATTTTTAAAACAAAAGTGATGGGGGAGAAATTGGGGGCTGCCCATGGAGGAGGCCGGCCATGGAGAGAGGTATGAGAGGAGAGTGAGAAAAGTGTAGAAGGGTTCTCCAAAATATCACCCATTTAAGTCTTTTCATGAATTAATAAAATTTATTTATTTTCCTAACTCAATTTAACCTAGAATGGTCTAGAACCATAGAAAATTTTGAAAATGAATTTGTCATGAAACACACTTGATTCCAATATGTAATGGTTCACTTTTGCTAATTTAACCAATTCAAATTTGTAATTTACACTAATTTAATGTATAAATAAAGCTTATGTTAATATTTAAAATAATTAAATTAGGAAAAATATTTAATTAAACTAAAAATTTATAAGTGACTAAATAAACACCATTTACTAGTAATTACATAATTAAAATAGGTCTTTTTAAATTTATGAAGAAAATTATTTATAGTTAAGTTTTACGGAAAATACGGTTTATTTTACCGAAAATCAGAAAATTCACTTAAAACATTTTATTTATTTAATTAATTATTTATTTATTTTTAAAACGTTACAGTGAATCTGGCACGAGTGGCACTGCTTCGCGTATTCGAGGCAGTATTGGATCATTGTGGGCCAATAGTAGCCCATCCTTTTGATCTTCAGTTTCATCTTCGGCCCGGCTTGGTGAAAACCGCAGAGTTCGTCGTGAGTTTCTTGAACGACTCTCTTTGCTTCTTCAGGTCCTAGGCATCTTAGCCATAAAGAATCAAATGATCTCTTATACATAGTATCATTGACGAAGGCGAAAGACAGAGCTCGTTTCATGAGCTGATGTCTCGAGGATGCATCTTCAGGTGTTCGACAGGATTTGAAATAGTCTATAAAGACTTCTCTCCAATCCTTAGCCTCTTCCTGGTCTTTTATTTGTAGGGTCGTTTGCTCGGTAGCTCCCATTTTTTTGGACGAATCCGGAGATATTTCTGCCGGGGCAAGAACCCGTCGGCTTTGCACAACGATCCTTACGTCAACGAGATTTTCGTCGGTCAATTCTTTAGCGAGCTTAGCTAATGCATCCGCTTTGCTGTTTTATGCACGCGGTATACTTTCCAGCATGTAGGAAGGAATTTGAGTCAGCAGTTGCTGCACTCTCTCGGCGTATCTTACCAACTCTGGTTTGCATGTTTGATAGTCACCATTTAATTGGCTAACGACCAGTTTGAAGTCTCCGTATATGAGGAGGTTTTCGATTCCCATGTCGAAGGCGATCTCAAGACCCCCTATCAAAGCTTCATATTCGGCTTCATTATTCGTCCTCGGCTCCGTTAAAGAGAAGGCAAAGCGCATTATCCCTCCTTGTGGACTCACGAAGATGAGGCCCACTCCAGATTTGATTATGGGGATACTTTGTTTGCGCTTCTTCATGGAAGATGCTCCATCGAAATAGAGTTCCCACCGGGTATCATTCTCTTTTCTCTCCCCATCGATCGTGTCAAACGCGTATTCATCTGCCAAGTCGCAGTTCAAGGGAGATTCAGCAGGTATTGGATGTTCAGCGAGGAAGTCAGCGATAGCCTGGCTTTTCACCGCCTTGAGGGGTCGGTATGTCACCAAGAATTCCATTAAGAGTAGGGCCCATTTAGCGAGTCGTCCCGTTAATATGACCTTTGAAATCAAATATTTGAGAGGATCCACCTTTGATATGAGATGGACCTCATGTGCCAACGCATAGTGCCGGAGCTTCGTTATTGCGAAGATCAACGCTGGACAGTGTTTCTCGATAGAGGAGTAGTCGTTTTCTGCCCCCAGGAGAACTCGACTCAAATAGTAAAGGGCTCTCTCCTTCTCTTGGTCATTTTCCTGTGCCCATAGTGCACCTAAAGAACCTTCAAGGGCGGTTGTGTACAGGATGAGAGGCTTTCCCTTGACTGGAGTGGTAAGCACCGGCGGATTCTGCAAGTATTGCTTGATTTCGTCCAGTGCGCTTTGGCATTTGCGATCCCAGACGAACGGGGTCCCCTTTTTCATTAGGTGACTGTAGGGACGGCATTTGCCGAAGAGCTTGACTTGAACCGTCGGAGTTTGACACCTGTATAAGCATCTGTATCGCTATAACTGGGATATCACCGGGAGCGAGTAGTAATTTGCCCCTGTCGATTTGGACAAAGGTGGCTTAGTAGACAGGGTTAGGATCCTGTTGACTAAGACTTTTGACTTTACGATCCATAAGGGTCTCATAAAGGGTTTTCTCCCTACGAGTCGTGAGGATCTCGTAGGCGTATTTTCTCCTTAGGAATCGTGGGGATTCCTAAGTGATGTCTTCTCTTGTAAATCGTAAGGATCTTCCAAGAGTGTTTTCTCCTTATAAGTCAAGAGGACCTACAAGTGTTATTCACTACATGAGGATATTTCTTGCCATTTGTAGAACTTGACAAAGAAATATTTATTTGTGCCCCTGGATTGTATACAAAGGTCAATATGGACCGCCTGTAGGGCAATTTGAGAGATATGACGTCTTAAGAACAGGTCTAGATCCCTGTAACTTAAGGCTTTTGAGTCCTATGAGCCGTGAGGATCTCAAAGGGGGGATTCTCCTTACGAGTCGTGAGAATCTCGTAAGTGTATTTATTTTAATGAGGTTGCGCTTTTCCGGGTTTTCACAAGCTCGCCGGAAGTCCTGCTGTTTTTACTCACGGCGTCCTTTCAGGTTTTCATCCGTGCCCATTTTGCTTGTGGAGATACCGTTTTTTTTTTTTAACGAGATTGCGCCCTTCCGGGTTTTCACAAGCTTACCGGCAGTCCTGCTGTTTTTACTCACGACGCCCTTTCGGGTTTTCATCCGTGCCCATTTTGCTTATGGACATACCGTTTTTTTTTTGTTTTTTTTTGTTTTTGAGAGCGTGATTTAGGAAATCAGTATCCAACTCGTGCTATGTTCTTTCTCCAGGTGCTTCTTCAGGATTTGCCTTAGACAATGGATTGGCGAGTGATGCCGCCTGAGCAAGCATCTCCTGCAGATTTTCACGTTGCAGTTGAACTTTTGTCAAGGACCGAGTTTGAGGCCGGTGACTAGTATAAGCTCGAACTTCGTCTTCGGAAATCACCACATAGACTATGTGAACTACCATGCCCCCAGGCTTGGGATGTTTGGAGTTTTGGCCTTTGGAGTTTGCTCCGGGCATTTGAGCTTTATTAGGCCTCTTGTTGTGAAAAGCCGTTTTGGTTTTGGGAGGAACCGCTGTCTCAGGATCCTACTTGGGGTGAGTTCCCTTCACCTGTTTCCACACCTTATATATAGATGAGGAAAGTTGTCTCAGGGAGAGAACTGGTTTCTGCTCTCGTGGGATCTCCATGGGCTGCGGAGACTTCTTCAATATTGCAATAAGAGAATTTTGTCTGACCCTTCACAATCAATTTGAAGTTGTTCCCAGTTGGAACAACAACGTTCACCACTGGGGTTGAAACAGGACCATACGGAGAACTGCCCCCAGCTCATTTTGTATGACACTGATATCGACGTCGACCGTTTCTTACGGCCGGGATTTGAATAGCTTCAGGATTTTGCCGAGCCTGCCCCCTGTTTCCTTTAAGAGCTTGAATATCCTGCCCCATGCGTTAGCAAAGCTGCAGCTTAGGGAACCAACCTGCGGAAGACAGACTTCCTCCGGGCTTCCTCCATCAGCGTTGAGACACCGAGGGTGGGAGGTGGGGGCACCGAGGGTGGGAGGTGGGAGCAACGATCCAAAGAGAAGCCCGTTGATTTCTTGAAGAGCCGGATTGCAGAGATTTGAGACTGGAAGTGGCCTATACTTGACTCCACCAGATGTGACAGAGCCTGAGTTGGGGTGAGTAAAAGCGAACGTCATTCTCGAAAAAGACGAAATGCCGGCTTCAGTATCCACTCCCCTAAGGGAAACAACATACACACCGCGATTATCTGATCGCGGGAAAAACACGACATACGAAGTGTAGAGTGGAGAGAGGAAAAGGTCTCACCGGGCATGCCAGAATCTGTTCCCCTCCGAACACGGAGATGCGACCGCGTAGGTCCATCTCGCCTGAATTCGGGGCAGATGCTAGTTGGTGCTATCCGTCCACCTCTCCGAAGATGCCAAGTTGATTTATGACACCATATATCGAAGGTCTAAACGGATGCGGCCGATGTAGCAGACTTCGTCAGATTCCCCCTCGTTGAGGGGTTTTTGATTGTGGGGACGCTCTTCCTGCAGGCGCAAGCCCCTGTAGTTAATTACGCTACCCCATCGCAGTAATCACTTTCTCCTTCTCCAGATGGTCACTTCATGTCGTGTGTGTTTGTTTTGTTTTTTGGTTTTCCGTGGATTGTATACGGAGACTAATTTATGTTGTCGCCCGTAGGGCGTGGATTAGTCCAAATCCGTATTTTCTTAGATTTGGGTTTGGGGGTTGGGTTTAAGGATACGTTAGTCTCATTTGGGACTAAGATCAACTTAAACGTATGTTAAGGATACGTTAGTCTAATTTTAGACTAAGATCAACTTAATGGGATCGTTTAGATCCGGCAAAAGAGCATTTGGACTATATTGTTTAGTTTAGGTACATTGCGGTCGATTACCAGTTTAAGGACATGGTGGTCCAACGTTAGTTTAGGGACATTACGGTCCATTACCAGTTTAAGGACATGGTGGTCCAACGTTAGTTTAGGGACATTATGGTCCATTACCAGTTTAAGGACATGATGGTCTAAGGTTAAGGACATCATAGTCCGTGGGTTTAAAGGGACCCCACAGTCCGAGGTTAAGAACATCATAGTCCATGGGTTTAAGGACCCCATAGTCCAGTTTAAAGACGTCATAGTCTATGAAATTCATAGTTGTCGGGACCCGTCACCTCTCTGAAGACGTTGAAGGATTACAACGACAAATATCAGAGGAGTTCAGAGATGTACCCTTGAACCAACTTTGGTTAGGATCTATAGTCCAATTTGGTACTAAGATCAAAAAGATTTTTGAGCATATGGGCTCAATTAATCTGAGTTGAGGACTTATGGCCAATCTTAGGCTAAATCCAATCAAGTTAAAATGATTAACATTTATTTTGGGCTGTTGAGCATTTATTTGGGTTTGGCCCTTTTAACAATGCTGAGCATAGGTTTGGATTCTGACAGTATTTTTGTCTTTTATTGAATGCTGAGTATTCATCATAGCTCTCGGCTTATTAAAGAACAATTTATGTTCTATCAGCGCACACGTGAGGAGCCCGTGATGCGCTTGGCGCTTTGCGCCAGTCAATTAGCGTAGTGCGCTTCTGCCGAGTAGCGCACACGTGAGGGACACGTGGTGCGCTTGGCGCTGAGCGCCAATTAATGAGCGCATTGCGCTAATTCAAAAGCGCAAAGTGCTGATTGTTAAGTGGCGCACACGTGAGGGACATGTGGTGCGCTTGGCGCTGAGCACCAGATGATAGGCACATTGCACCAGTTTATAAGCGCAGAGCGCTGTCTTATGAGTGCAAGCGCTATTTGTTCAGTGAGGAGCACGTGGTGCGCTTAGCGCTAAGCGCCAGTTTCATGAGCGCAGTGCGCTATATTTGGAGCGCTAAGGCTCTGTAGCACTTTGCGCTAGTCTTGAGCGCCGAGACGCTTCTGCTAAGTAGCGCACACGTGAGGAGCACGTGGCGTGCTTGGCGCTGTGCGCCAGTCTTGAACGCAGAGCGCTAAGTTATGAGCGCTAAGCGCTAACTGATCAATTTTTATGATCCAAGAAATAAATTTATGTTCTTTTATAAGAGACTTTTTCTCAAGATTCTAAGAAAAAAAGTTCTTATTTTATAGGAGATGCTTCAATCTCTTGTATTGATGAAAGGCTTTGCCTTTATGGATCTGTGATCCTAAGAGAATTGGCTTATTCTCTCCCCCTTTATGAGATGTTCATGATCTTTGAAAGACAATTTGTCTTATAGATCTATGATCTATGAGAAGTTTTTTTCTTCTTTTTGTTTTATGATGAGATCTTTTGATTTCTTTGTAAAATACCTTGGTCATTGTAGATCTATGATCTTTAAAGAAGTGAATTCTTCTTCTTTTTAATTATGAGATGATTTCATCACTCTGTTCTTCATCATTTTTTTTACCATGAAGAAGATCTTCTTTCTTTGAGAGCTTGGCTCATCTTTCTGAGATCTCTCAAAGCTTATGGGGGGTTCCTTTCTATGCTTCTCTCTCTGAGACTTGAAGTCTAAAGGCCTTTATATAGGGTAAGTTGATCAGTTCAATCAGTTAAGGAGATCATTCTCCAATTGATTTAGGGAATTTCCCATCGTTGGATCTTTGATCCAAGGGCTTCTGATTTACAGAAGGCATTCTTCTTGTTTTTAACAAGATGGGGAAATATTTTTTAACAGAATTTATTCCGTGTTTTTGGTGATTTTTAATCACCATTCGATCATTGATCCAACGGTGCTCTGATTTATAGAGCACAATCTTGTTGCTTGGAAAGATTTTGAGGAATCTTTGCTTAACAAAATTTAATTCTGATTAATTAATGATTTATCATTATTATTGGATCTTTGATCTGACGGTGGGGAGCTTTTCGTTCCAGCGCTAGTGCGCAGCGCACTTGGCGCTAGCGCACCCATGCTTTGCACGTGGTGTGCTGCTCAGAGCGCAGCGCACACGTGCTTTGCACGTGGTGCGCTGCTTAAGTGCAGTGCTCCTAGCGCTAGCGCACACGTTCTTTGCACGTGATGCGCTGCTTAAGTGCAGCGCTCCTAGGATGCAGCGCACTTGGCGCTGCCTCTGAAGTGTTGCTTCATTTCAAAATTTGAATTTTGAACAGAGCTTTGCTCTGATTGGGGGAAACAAACATGGTTCCTACCATTGAGTGTCTAATAACTATTATTGTGACTTCAATGGAGTTATGGCTTTGGCCTAAGAATGCCGGTCCCATCAGCGATCCAGACATATTCTGAGGCAAGTATCACCTGATCAGGGAGATGGTTGATCTCCAAGGGATCGAGGTAAGGAGAGTAGATTTTGAGGTTAACACGGCGGATCCACTCACCAAGGCCTGCTTCCCCAAATACTATTTGACAGATTTTGGGATGGTTGAGTATGGGATACTATAACCACTGCTATATTGTTGGGTATTGGATACTACAACAGATGGCCTTATGTAACGTTTTAGAAATCGTTTTGTGAATTTTCCCGTTTTAGGGCAAAATTGTCGGTTTTTCCCGTTTTAACCCGATTTCGATCAAACGTTCGTATAACCTTGCCGGCACCTAGTTTAGATAAAATAAAGCTTGTGCGCAAACTTTGGGAGTATTTGGGAGGTTTTGGTTCAGAGAGAATTTTTCCCAAATAAATTATTATTTTAAGCGGTATTTTGTGCACGTAAATCGGGGAATTTTTTCTCTTGTGAATAAATTAATTTTGTCACTAGAAAAATTTTGGAAACTTCTTTTTTAAATATCTAGATATTTTTGGAGTGCAAAAGGAATTATTCTAAAAAGAAAAGAAAAGGTGTAAAGGTGGCAAAGTGCATTTATTAACTTTTATTACTCATTTTCCTAGCAATTTCTTCATCCAAAATTCACAAAAATACCCCCAACCTCCCCATGGCCGAGCCTTATCTCAAATTTCTGTCCAAAATATTTCCCAAGCTCATTTCTTCATTATTTCTTCAAAATTCTTCAAAACAATTCCTAAAATAATCCACAAAAATCCTAAATGAAAATAAAACCATCTTTTCCTTCACTAATCTTTCTTGGATCTTCATCAAAGCTTGGTTTTTTGATGCTATGAGGATGGATTAAGTTTCTTTTTGGTGTTCTTGGGGAGGTATAATTCTTACCTTAATCCTTATATATTTGTTTTAATCTTAATCTAGCTAATTTAGTTAGCTAATTATGTGTTTAGTTTAGCTTTTAAATCATGATTAATTCATTTATATTTGGTTTAAGAAATTCATGTTAGGGTTAAAGTTTGTTTAAGTGATTAGTGTTAATTTGTGTTTTGGAAAAGATTAACCTAGTAGAAAATGTTAATCTTTGCTAATGAGCATTTTGTTTAATTATGCAATTTGCTTACTAGGTTTTTTCTAAAACTTAATTAGCAAGTGTTAAAAATATAGGAATGGTTTAGATAGCTTAGTTAAGCTAGTTTATGGTGTTTGTAATCGCTAGATATGCGTTAGCTTGAAACTAATGCGAAATATTGCGATAGGTTGCTTACTAGGTTTCGGGGTTTTTCCGACGTGGGTTCGATTGGTCGTTGCGAGGTTATATCTATTGTATTCCTCGTAATTATTTGTGTTTTCTTGTACGATCAAGACGATCGGGGTCTAGACTTTTGTTTTGTAGTTTGGCGACTCCAGTTAGGGTTTTGGCCGATGTCGTGCGCGATAGATGCGCTAAGTGCGCGGTGTAATTTTCCGGGCGTTTTCATCGCGTTTCGTTGTCTTTTCGTCATTATAAGATATTTAGCTTATGTGTTGTATTTATGAAATTTTAGGTTCGCAAGCAGGGACTTCGGGTGCTGCGGACAAAGGGAAGCAGATGGTCGGATTTTCATAGCTCAGGACCATTGGTGAGTAGATTTAACATCTACGGGGAAATCGCCCGTACGACGTTATGCGTCGGGGCGAATATGATATGATAGCTGCATGTATTTGTATATTAGTTACTTTCATATGAATGTCATTGCATAGCATTATCTGTTGTACTTGACTCGTACCTTTAGATATAACACATTACTGACGGTTCATGTTGCACGAGCACTAAATTGTATGCTACACCCACACCGTCTGTAATCGCCATGACACGCACAAACACCTACATACGTGATATAGTAGTGGATTGGAATGATTGGAGTAGTAACTCTTATTCTATTGTGCATATGAAATACTGTGAACACATACATACGTGATATTGTATTGGGCAGGAATAGTTGAGGCAATGACCCTTATTCCACTTCACGTATATCTTGCTATAGCTACTTATACATCATGCATACATATTGACATGTACACCCACATACTTGATTACATGTAGTTACTTAAACCTTGCTACAGTTACATGTACACTTCATATGATACTGCATTTGTTTTCGAAGGATTTGGGAACCGCATGATATGTTTTAAAGCTAGATTCAATTTAAAGAGCGGTTTTCCCTTTATAAGCTCATATTGATGTTTTATGTTGCATATATCAGTTTTATATGGATTTTACGTATTGAGATATGGATTTCATATGATTTATGGATTTGAGAACCGTGGGGGTATTTTCAAGAAACTATGTATTGTTTGAAAACCCGGTTTCTCTTGATATGATATTTAATGCATCCACCATGAGATTTCTCGGTTCTGAGATTTGTGATATATACCCGATGCGAGGAGTGAGAGGGCCGTGTGCGGGTACATGGTGGGGCCCGGTACGGTTCCCCTCGGCAAGATGTTCGTGGTACAGATGATGAGCCTGGAAGGTGGGCATGTACCTACCGGTGATTGTATTTGGACTCGGCGATTATCGTGAGGATACCGACCGGAGTGATGTATGACATATCGTCAGGGCCAGTCATGGTGACAGCGTCTAAGTTATGGGGATTTACGTGTCGATGCTAGACACGGGTTTCATGATGTTTCGGGTGTCGATATTAGACATTCAGGTTTCCATGATTTTTACAGGATGTGAGGGCCGATCTGAGGATGCGGTGCCTGAGGATTTAGGATTTGATGTGTCAGTGAGGGACACTGGTGTTTTTCCGTGCTGATGATTTTGCATGAGATTTTATATTATATCATCCCACACTCAGGATTATGTTGATATGCATTGCTTCATGTAGTTGTATTACCCTGATAATGTACCTTTACATGATTGTTGCATATTCACTTATCATACTTATGCTATCGGATTACATATGATAGATCGATCGCTGTTTGTGCATACTTGCGATTACAGTATGATGTTATTTACTGTTCACGAGTTGGCAACTCACCCCCGTTGTGCCACAGTGTTTTGCAGGACTTACCCTCTGAGTAGTCGCGGCAGGGCGTTTTATCATCTCTACTTTTACGGATACCGCTACGGTTGGCTATGAGGCCTTGCTTTTAGGTGGGTTTGCGGTTATCTGTTTGTGCATTGTATACCTTTTGTTGGATCTAGTATTCTCCATCTACCACTATGTTGTATATGACTTAGAGACGACTTGTGAGGATTCAGTGTTATATTTTGTGGTGACTTTGGGTGCCGTGCTCGTGGGAGCCGGTTTTGTTGAAAAGTTTTACTTCTTTATGCAGTTTTATTTTATATTTCTTCGCTTCGGCGTCGTATATATGTTTGGTGGTTGTCTCCGCCGTTGGGCATGATTTTCTCCCGTTTGGGATGCTTTTATTATTATCTATGTTGTACCCGTTTTCGGGGTTAGTTTTTACAACGGAGGTGCTGCCGAAATTTTTAAGAACGAAAACTAAACTTAAAGATATTTACTTGAAAATTACCGAATGTTTAAAACTATGTATTCTCCGTTGATCCAGTTTTGGGTGGTTTAGATTTCTGGGTTTCGGCTTACTTAAGTTGCGTACGCCTTTAGACGTTACGTAGTTTAAGTGCCAGTTACGGGCCAAATTTTGGATCGTGACAAAGTTGGTATCAGAGCGCTAGGTTTTACCTTTCGGAGTGTAGAATGACCTTGGTATGATGGAGTAGGTAGCTTAAGCAGAGTGACATAGCGTGTGTATATTCTGCGGCATACTTACGACACGGTACTCCGCCTAAGTGAACTTAGGACTTATTGATTGAAATTCCTTCCGTGATTGATATACATCTTTGTGATTCGATTTCCTTTTCCTTATCGAATCTTGTTTCAATTTCCATCTTATATGCCGCCGAAGACTACAAGGGCACAGAGAGCGGCCGTGAGGGCCGAGGCCACAGTCGATTCGTCTTAGGCGAGGACTGACCAGGGCGATACGCCTGTGGTACCGGAGCACATTGCTATGATTGGGGCTAGTATGCAGGACCTGCACCAGATTATGGGAACTTTAGTAGAGGCCATTCGAGCACAGGGGCAGGCTGTTGTTCCACCCGTTGCAGGGACCACGATGGTACCTACAGTTCCGGCAGTCGCAATTACAGCTCCGGAAGTTATTACCGTATCACTGACAGATTTTATAAGGCTGAGGCCTCCAGTGTTTACTGGCACAGATGTTACTGAGGATCCGCATTCGTTTATCGACCAGATGGCCAGGATTTATCGCTCACTCCGATGCTCCGACGAGAGATGGGTAGAGTTTGCGAGTTTTCGGCTGGAGGGTCTAGCCCAGAAGTAGTGTGAGTTCTTTGAGAGGGGCAGAGTCGCGGTTCTTGCTCCTATGACATGGGCTGAGTTTGTGACAATATTTCTCGGCCGTTTTCTTCCACCGAGCGTCAGGGATGCGCGAGCGTGCAAATTTGAGTCGTTACGTCAGACTCCGGGGATGACGGTGTCTGAGTATGATGTACTGTTTACCGAGCTGTCTGTGTATGCTCCGTACTTGGTGGCGACTGAGGAGATGAGGGTGAAGAGGTTTGTTCGAGGCCTGCCTACTCAGTTGTTCCTAGCCATCAGCATTCAGCATTGCGACACATATGCGGCAACTGTGGATGCGGCCCTTTTAGTGAAGGAGCGTCTAGTTGAGTCATCGGTTGTTCCGGAACCGAAGAGGACTCATACGGATGTACCAGCACAGAGGCAGAGGTTTAGATTCCGAGACAGAGCTCGATCAGACACTGGGAGTAGCAGAGACATGGGACGTGGCTAGTTGTTCAGTACTTTTTCCCAGGAGGGTCAGCCGTCGACACGTGGGTGTTTTGGATGTGGCAGTTTAGAGCACCTAGTGAGGGATTGTACCGTGGTGCATCAGAGAGGGCCAGCAGTACCCCAGGTTACCTTACCACCTTCTCTATCTCAGAGAGCGTTGCCTCTTATCCTGTTGTAGTGCCGCGTCAGACTCCTACTCAGAGAGGTCATGGTCACGGTGGTTTTGGGCCGAGAGGACGAGGTGGCAGAGGCAGAGGACAGCCGGTAGAGGGCAGGCACAAGTTTTTTCCTTGACTTACCAGGACGCTCAGGCTTCCAATGCTGTAGTTTCAGGTACCCTTTCTATATGTTCTTATGATGCACATGTTCTTTTCAATCCGGGATCTATGCATTCATATGTTTCTACGCACTTCGTACCGAGGTTAGGCCGAGAGTCGTGCTTGCTGGATCAGCCACTTGTCATGACTACTCCTGTGGGAGAGTCGTTTGTTGCACGACACGTGTTCCGATCGTGTGCTGTCCGTTTAGGAGACAGAGATCTGTCCGTCGACTTGATCCTTCTTGAGATGTTGGACTTCGACGTTCTATTGGGCATGGACCGGCTAGCTACTTGCTATGCGTTCGTGGACTGGCGCGAGAAGACAGTTAGATTTTGTTTTCCCGGCGAATCAGTGTTTGTTGTGCAGGGGGACCATGGTGCCGCCCCTCACAGTTTGGTTTCTGTTCTGTTCGCTAGTCTGCTTTTGAGGAGGGGATGCGGGGATTCTTGGCTTTCATTCATGATACTGGAGCCACAGTAGAGTCGTTGGACCAGGTTTCTACCGTGCGAGAGATTCCCGATGTCTTTCCCGATGAGCTACCAAGGTTGCCGCCAGAGCGCGATATTGAGTTCTGCATTGATCTGATTTCTGGCACAGAGCCTATTTCCATTCCACTTCATCGGATGGCTCTGGCAGAGCTTAGAGAGCTTAAAGATCAATTGCAAGAGTTGCTTGAGTTGGGACTTGTGCGTCCAATTGTTTCGCCGTGGGGAGCTCATGTTCTGTTCGTCAAGAAGAAGGACGGAAGTTTGAGGCTATGTGTGGATTATCGTCAGTTGAACCGAGTTACGGTGCGAAATAGGTATCCTTTACCTCGCATTGACGATTTATTTGATCAGCTCCAGGGTGCGAAACATTTTTCAATGATTGATTTGCGTTCGGGTTATCATCAGTTGCGCGTTCGAAATGATGACATTCCGAAGATTGCTTTTCATACGCGCTATGGCCATTATGAGTTTTTGGTGATGTCGTTCGGACTCACCAATGCGCCAGCAGCGTTCATGGATCTGATGAACCGGATTTTCATGCCGTTCCTCGACCAGTTAATTATAGTGTTTATTGATGATATACTGGTGTACTCTAGGAGTCGTGAGGAGCAAGAGCAGCACTTGAGGATTACTTTGCAGATATTGAGAAAGCACCAGCTGTATGCTAAGTTCTCAAAGTGTGCATTTTGTCTTGATAGTGTGGACTTCCTGGGTCATGTGGTGACTGGTGATGGTATTCTTGTGGACCCTAGGAAGATCGAGGCTGTACAGCTTTGGCCCAGACCTGTGTCGGTGACTGAGGTCCGCAGTTTTTTGGGCTCAGCTGGTTATTATCGCCGTTTTGTGCAGGATATCTCGAGTATCGCTGCACCGCTGACTAGACTGACCCGGAAGGGAGTTCCTTTTCTTTGGACTGATGCGTGCGAGCAGGGTTTTCAGCAGTTGAAGACTCGGTTGATGACAGTACCAGTTCTATCTTTACCTTCTGGATCAGGCGGCTTTGTTGTTTATTGTGATGCTTCTTAAGTGGGACTCGGCTGTGTATTGATGCAGCATGATAGAGTGATTGCTTACGCTTCTAGGCAGCTGAAGAAGCACGAGCAGAATTACCCCACTCACGATCTTGAGATGGCCGCGGTAGTCTTTGCGTTGAAGATTTGGAGACACTACTTGTACGGAGAGTCGTGTCAGATCTTCACAGATCACAAGAGTTTGAAGTATATCTTCCAGCAGCGGGATCTGAACCTGAGACAGCGCTGATGGATGGAGCTAGTGAAGGATTGTGATTGTGAGATCCTTTATCACCCGGGCAAGGCGAATGTGGTAGCTGATGCATTGAGTCGTAGGCCCGGGGGTAGCTTGTCCCAGTTGAGCACAGTTCAGCGTCAGTCTTCTGTAGATTGGCAGCTCTTGTATGATGGTAGAGTGCAGTTCGAGTTCACTTCCGCTGGGGGACAGCTTGCTCATGTCCGTGCCCGTCCACTACTACTTGATCGTATCCGTGAGGCGCTGCCCAGTGATGCCCGTTTGACTGAGATTCTTGAGCTTGTTCGGCAGGGAAGAGTTTCGAAATTCATGATTGATGACCAGGGTGTGCTACGATGCGGGACTGGATTGTGTGTACCAGATGATGATGGGTTGAGACACGAGATCCTAGAGTAGGCACATCAGTCGGCCTTTAGTGTTCATCCAGGTTCCACCAAGATGTACCTTGACTTGAGGGACTTCTACTGGTGGGAAGGGATGAAGCATGATATATCGGACTTCGTTTCGAAGTGTCTGACTTGTCAGAAAGTCAAGGCTGAGCATCAGAGACCGGCTAGAGAGTTGCAGCCTTTACCCGTTCCGGAGTGGAAATGGGAGCAGATTTCCATGGACTTCATTATGGGTCTACCTAGGACCAGTCGAGGGTATGATTCCATTTGGGTTATTGTAGACCGGTTGACAAAAGCGGCTCACTTTCTTCCAGTGAAGACCACTTTTGGTTATGCTCAGTATGCTCAGTTGTACATAGATGAGATTGTGCGTTTGCACGGTGTTCCCACATTCATAGTATCCGACAGAGGCACCCAGTTTACTAGCCGTCTTTGGAGGAAGCTTCAGGAAGCTTTGGGTACCCGGCTGAGTTTTAGTACCGCTTTTCATCCACAGACCGATGGCCAGTCGGAGCGGACTATACAGACTCTGGAGGATATGCTCCGTGCATGTGTGCTTGATTTTGGTGGCAGTTGGGATCGTCACTTGCCGTTGATTGAGTTCTCCTACAACAACAGCTTTCAGGAGACTATTCAGATGGCACCTTTTGAGGCTTTATATGGTAGGAAGTGTCGATCGCCGGTCTGTTGGACCGAGCTTAGTGAGAGTCTGGTTTTGGGACCCCAACTAGTTCAGGAGACTACGGAGAAGATCCAGCTGATTCAGGACAGGATGAGAGCAGCCCAATGCAGGCAGAAGTCTTATGCCGACCGTCGTCGTCGCAGACTTGAGTTCGCAGTGGGGGACCATGTATTCCTGAGGATTTCTCCGATGAAGGGCGATCGCACGCCAAAAGCGTGTCGGATATTTAAAAGTTCTAAAGTTTAACCGCGATCAGGACGGTGTCGCTTTGCAGCTAGCCGCGATGAGCACGGGTCGATCCACAGAGAGATGGTAAGTTTTATGTCCTTGTTTTAACGAGTTAACAACGTGGCGGATTTGTTCGTTATTTAACCTATGTGTTATATTCAAGTATAAGGCTTGTTAGGAAACGATAGGATATTGTAAGTTAATGGATTCCGTATTCAAGTACTTTGAGCCGAACTTAACCAATGAAGCTAGAACAATCGGCAACAACGTGGATCATGGGACTTAAGCACAGTATTCATGGAATCCGGCTTATTGACCCTTGTCCGTCCGTTCTTGTCTCTTGCTTTCGCCTCCGGCCAAACCGAATGCAACCGGTCACGGTTAGGAATCACCTTTACCTTGGTAGGGTAGGGTGCCTAACGGAGCGCTTGCATAAGGTTTGGGCGGAGTTTCAAATGGAAAAGACGGGAAAAGGAAATGAAAAACGAAACGTTAACTTACAATATCTTTCTCTTTTCCTAACAACAATATTAACACCATTCACAAAACAAACCACAAAAAGATAACAAAAGTGAAGAACAAAGAAAAGAAAAGATCACAAGCAAGTAATTAAAGTGCATGGAATTTAAGTATGAGAATTAAAAGAGCAAGAATAAAATGCAAGTAAGTAAAAGATTAGGAACCAAAGAACATATTGCAAGACATGGGTTCAATTGTAAGTGCACGGCAGCGCCCCGGCCGTCGATCCGACGCCGGAAACGCGGAAACGAAAAACTTTGCGAAACTTGCAAACCAGCACCACCGCGCACTTTTAAAACCCAGATCGGGCCATTAACCTAGCTACTAGCAATCTAAAAGATGGGTGAAGAGATATACCAAGCGATCCGTGTCCTTCGGTCTTCGTCTCCACTCCGATCTCCCGCGGAATCTCCGTCCGTCACCTCCTCGTCGGAAAGGGCACCACGTAGCCATATACTTTTACGGGCTCCCACCTCTGGACCGAGGCAACTCGGGCGCGAAGTTGGCTAGCCGACACGTCCAAGATTTGCTGTAGAAGTAGTATAGAATCTATGTCTCTTTGGGGTTTAGTTGCCTTTGGATGATGGAGGAATCAAAGTACTTCGGAGAGGGGTTTGGGATTTTGGAGCAAGCAAAAATGAGATGATCAAATTTCCCTCATCAAAAATAAAACCTCTCTCTCTCTCCCCCAAGAATGGCCGGCCTCTTATAATGGAATGGTGGAGGAAAAAGATTAATAAATCCAAGAGAAGAAATTGAATCATCATGAGAAGAAAATTGTCACACCAATTTCCTTTCTCATCTAATCAAGACACCATCACAATAAATGCAAGACAAATGATCCAAAAGGAATCTCATCATGAAGGAAGCCACAATCACAATAAACCCCTCCACAATAAGTTATTTGCACAACTGCAAATAACTCCTCCATCGAAAAGTCCGGCCGGGAAGGAACAAAGAAAAACCGGCCGGAACAGAATGCAAACTGGCAACTTCAGAAAAACTGATCTCGTAATAAATTACAGGAAAACCCCGCTACTGCATATACATGCCCGCATTTGTATTCCCACTGAACACAAATGCAAAGAGACAAAATCTACACTGTCTAATACGAGGATCCGACTTAAGCCAAAGCCGGCTAGTAAAATCCGTCCAATCACGGTCCGTGCAATACCGCACGTATCTGATCGAACCCTGCCATATCTCCATACGGCCTCTACAGCGTTTCGCCCGAAACTTAAGTAACTGTGTGTGGGGGACTCTAAAGACTCGTCAATACTATGGCTGTGGATTTAACCACTAGCACGTCAGAGGTATCAGCCATACGTGACGGGCCACCAGCTATTGACCAAAAGGGACGTCGATTAGCGAACTCATCCTGACACCGTACTGAGCCTGTCAGTGACAATATCCGTACAGTCCGGTCCGTTCGTCTATGAATATCGCATGGCGGGCCTAGGGGGTTGGTAAAAGTCAGACCCCCAATAGCGGTACAAGTCGTGTCGGAGTGTAGCCCAGAACACCCTGAGATACTACTGGAATACCTACCAGTAAATCTCCTGCCTCGGCCGAGGGCTTTGTGTAATGGCTCTCCTAGACACAGCGCGACCTCACCCCCAATACCGGGAGAGACGAACCCCTGCAGATCCGCTCACTGCCTCCATGTGGCTTGGGACTGTACCCAACTAAAACCTGTTTGCACGTCTCCTTTGAGCGTGGTAGGGTAGTAATCATAGCACAGTGGGAACTCACACGAGACAAATGACGATCTCAGGTAGATGAACTAACCTGTACACATGTCACCAGGGAACTGCTATCTGACGTCTGGTATAATCCCAACTAGCAGGTTCCCGGCGAGTCCTGTCCGGTGTACTCATAACCCAATGAGCACCTGTATACATCTTAGGTGAACCAACTGACACCAGTGGCTTGTGAGACCGGCCATCGCCCCTCGTCAGGGTCTCGACTGTATACACTAGTCTACTATGGAGAATCGATGCCCTGTCTCGAAACTCCCACGACTAGGGACCTTTTAAGGATTTGCTTATAGACCCCAGCTCCCACGTATATGATCGCCCTCATACTGCTGGTAGTCAAGCAAGAATCCTAGGGGCTCTATCAACGTGCAATAGTGACCTGTAAGGTCACCTAAAGCAGTACACGATGATAAAGATAAACCAGATAGCATACTATCATCTCGAGTAAGACTGTCCTACCGGCATAGGTCCTCCCTCAATCTTTGCAATCACGTGCATGTGATCCAATAATTGACTCTGAGGGCACTATATCTAACAATCTCCCACTTGCACTCAAGGCTAATTATTGCGATGTCGCATACTCACAGCCCGTGTGATACTGAACACCCAACTCCTCTACTAGTCAGTCTCACAAAGCTAGTTTGCGAAACTATTGCGTTCGAGGAATAGCCTCAGTGAGTGGATCCGCTTTGATGTTTCTTTCTATGTCTCTCTATATCCCATGTTCGCGGAGAAAGCCATCTCCCGAAATAAGCAATACCTGTCTTAGAATGTCTGGATGTCTGATGGGACCTAGTTCAAAAATGAACTTCAAATCCAAACTTCTTAGATTGTATCGTCAACTGAACTTAATCAGTATCCTGCGCCATGCCTCCCTCAGTATCCGCCTGGACCATCTGTCCAAAATACTGCCCCTCGTTAGAGGGAAAACTATAACTCTGACAGCCACTCTGCCATCGAGGTCACCTTGGAAGCCTGGAATGATAACCGTCTCCTAAAGGAGGCTGCCGTTATCAAATCCCTAGAACACGCACTTATGTCCTAAAACTGCTTCCGATCGTTTCTCCAGGATTGGATTAATATCAACCTATTGCATCTACTGCAAGAACAACATCTGGTGTGGTACTTGACATCTCATGATTGACTCAATTGCCTAAGCAAGTGATCTACCAATCATGCACATCCCTCTCTACTTTAGTCTATAAGACACCTTTAGAGAGGGTGGCTCCATTACCTGCAAGTACACTACCGTGCCAGGAGTCGTCCAATCTAAATACTCATAGAATGCTGTCTAAGTACCCAGATTCGGATACTTCCCAAATCTAGATCTAAAACCATAGATCCAGTAACCAGAATGTCTGATATAATATCCATGTCCTATGTGGAGAAACCACTGTGTGACAACCAAAGAATAACCGATCGTAGTATAGGAATATCACTTCCTACTCTGTGTATGTCATCCAAATACCAGGACATCACACCGTACTACCTTCTTAACAGATCCATCCCCTATTCTGATGAAGTCAAACCTATGGCTGTCACATCAGAAATAGATGATCTATCTCTGCTATATCTGCTTTAGTCTATAAATAGACATAATCCTCCTGTCCACCAATGCTTCCGCTGCTCCCACTGACTACGACAACCCTCTGGCAGAGTCATATAGACGTACACTTCTAAAGCTAGTTCAGAACGACGCTATACTCATCTTCCTGCCGGGTCTCACAGTCTGGAACAACAGCAATGGCACGTCTGGGTAAACAAGAACCTCCCTGTCACCGTCCTTGAGGCTACCGAAGTACCTCTCGAGTGCCTGAGGATACCCACCATATCTGCGAAGTGGCCAATGGAATGTCAATCCAGATTGAATCTTTAGGTTCTTATCAAATCTTCAGTAATCATTTGCGGTTCTGGAATCGCTTCCAGTTCTACCATACTCCCACTACAGTTTTCTGAAAATATCCATCTCTTTTAAAATTGTGGCGAGTCCAGAACAATATCACTATTGATCTTCCAGATGGTAGAAAGTCAACCCTCGTCATAGCCTGGGTCAACCCACAAACAGCCATTACAGAAACGTGCCTTGAGTTATCCAGATTCTGGTTTTAAGCATAAGCCGGACAACTCCCCGTACCTTAACATCGTTAAGATATGAACTGTTCTATATCCAGTATTGAAACAGAGGCACTGATTCAATTGAACCAGATTCAAATCATGCAGCTGTCTCCAGTGCATGTCAACTAAATGGAAAAAGGCCGATCAGCGTTACTCAACTCAGGAGTACTTCCAATTATGAGTAACCCGAAAGAGAAGCCAGTTCTCTTAATCATTACTATCAACTGAATACCACGCACAAGTATCTACATCTTCGATCACCTTGAAGAATCCCGATACTTGCAACATCTGGTTCTCTACTTTACTCTTATACCTATAACTTCTCAAAACTTAGAACCTGTGTTTCTACGAAACACTTATCTAAGAACCAGAGAAGTTATAAGTAAATAGAATATAGTACGAGGACCAACCCCTCTGTCATAATGGACATTGGACAATATGCAATACTCTGTATAAGTCCCGTGAGTCAAATAACTCATTCACTGTGTGTCATAGGTTGAAAACTGTACTTATGGTTAAGAAGAATTACACCGTTGTTCAATGCTCCTTACCTAACCATCCACTGATATAGGAAAATATCATAGAAATAATTTCAAAAAGGTATATCTCACTCTATAAAAATAGACGTACAGACATATCAATTTGAAATTGGTGCATAACAACGGATATTCAAAACCAAATATTTGTCGTCCGGCAAACATCCCAGGTGACTTCCTCAAATATCACCAATTACAACGGATTCCGATATAATGAGGATGATCACCTAATTCTTAATAACTTACTCATACTCATCATCTGTAAAACCATACAGGTGTGAGAATCAAATCTGGTAAATACATACCCTGGAGCAAGTGTCTAATTGGGAAATCAGTTTTCTTTTAACAGTACACAGTGAAACTGAAACATTGAAATGTTTCGATGGGGTATCCGGGTATTCCTAGTAATGCCTCTTCCATTATCCAGATTCATAACTGTAACCGTATATTTCTTTGCCACATCTCCACATCCCTTCATATGTCTTTAGTCATTACCTTCTGCATACCCCTTTAGGCCAAATGGTTTTCTTCCTTCCTTACCGTTCGGCACCAGCCTATGGTTTTGAAGAAGACTATCCAATAAGCATAATGGGTATACTGTCCTAATCCTAGGAACACTCGCAATGTGAGAGAAGGTGAGGATAAAAGACAACCGAATAAACCTTATTACTATTTCTCCTGAACCAGAATCCATCCCCGAACTGGAACAAGTTCCTTTCGAGTTCGTATATAACCATACGATGGAGTATCCAAATAAACTGTGGATCTTCGTAGTGATACAGAGTGTCCTGGAGAAATACAAAGGTGAAGTGGGAGTGGTAACGAAATACTTGGTTTGGTCGTGAATATCAGTCGCAATTTACTTTGCCCTCCTTCTAATCCCTTTCTTTGTCTTAACTTAATACCTTTTGTACACCATTTAGGTTAATTAGTTTTCTTCATTCCCTACCAGTCGGCACCTGCCTATGGTTTGGAAGAAGACTATCCAATTTGCATAAAAGGTGTACTGTCCTAATCCAAGGAACACTCGTAACCTGAGAGAAGGTAAAAGGAAAAGACAACTGAATAATCCTATTCGTTTTCTCTAGAACCGGAAACCATCCTCGAATTCCTTCGAGTTCATATATAACCATACGGTGGTTTTGTCCAATGGAAGTGGACGTTCGTAGTAATACGGGGTGTCCTGGAGAAAAGGGTAAAAGTAGGGGTGGCAATGAGGTCTGCAACTCTAACAATCCAAAAGCCAGTGTTTAAGAAGGTTCGTGTTAGTTATATGTATGCCCTAGAGGCCATTACTGTATAGACGATGTATATTGTAGTGGATGCTAGGACATATATAGGGAGGACTTTCTTGCTCAACATGATAGTATGCTATCTGGTTGTACTTTATCTTAACATGTACTCTGATTGTCTCTATGTTACATGTTGATAAAGCCCTTAGGATATGTACTCGACTACTGGGACTATGATGAGATCATACTAGTGGGGCTACGGTAGTCGACGAGTACATCCTATAAAAGTTCCTAGTCGAGGGTGTATCGAGACAGGGCATCGATGCACCAGAGTAGACTAGCGTATACGCATCTTGACCCATATGATGGACGATGGATGATCCCATATCCATCGGTGTTTGACATCAAGGATGGTGTACGGGTGCTCAGTGGAGACTGGGTACACTGGACGGACTCGCCGAGAAATCCCAGATGGTATTATACCATACGTCAGATGGCAGTTCTCCGGTGACACTGGTACAGAGTAGTCTGTTGACCCGAGATCGTCATAGAGTCTTGTGTGGTTCCCACTGTGCTTTGATTTCCATCATACCACGTCCAAGAGGGCGTGCAAAAAGTTGGCTTTTGGGTACAGTCCCGAATCATATGGAGGAAATGAGCGATAGGAGGGGATTCGTCTCTCCCGGTATAGGGAGTTGATGTTGTGCTGTGTTCGATTGGCTATAACCGGAAATCCCTGGCCAGGGTTGCTGAGATTTATCGGTAAGTGTTATCAGTAGTTTCTCGAACTGTTATAGACCTCATATCGACATGACTTATCGAGCTACTGGGGTCTGACGTTTACCACCCCTAGGCGAGATATGCAACATATCAGACGACGAGACCGGACTGTACGGGAGTGTTACTGTTTGGATTCGCAGGAGAATGTACAGGCTTGCTTGTTGATCTTCTGAGCGCTCAATACCTGGGTAGCTGTTACGTTTAGCTGACCGCTTGCAGCTTGTGGGTGTTTGATATGATCATCACCTACTGCCGGCGTATTGACGATTCTTTAGAGTCCTACACAGAGGTTTCTTGACTCAGGCAAAACGGAGTAGGAGCACATATGTGATATGTGCAGGACCGAGGATAATGCGATATGTGATACCGTATTGTATTCTCGCGATATTTGATATCAGCCGGGTCATCGGATCAAGTGTTGATTCGATGAATCGGTACGGATAAATATTAGTCGGTTATATGCGATATAGCCGGATTGTCGGATCAAGTGTTGATTCGATAATTTAATGTATAATAATATATATGATATATTAAATTGCATTAACTAATATTTGCTCACTAAAAGATTCTTTTTCTCACTCGGATAATACATTGATATATATGCGATATATGTTAATTGTATTATTTTATTTTGTTACGATAAATATTATATATGTGATATATAATATTGTAACATGATATGATAACAAATGCAACTTGTTTAGTAGAGATTAAACATGGTTAGGGTTTGATTAGGGTTAAGGTTTTCTAGAAGTTTCTAGAAGCTTTCTTTCTTTGTCTTTGTTAAGATATTATGCTAGATATTTCCTTAACCTAACCAAACCTTTAACCTTAGTCAAATCTCTACAAGGGTTAGTTTGACCATGGTTACATTATTCATCATATCATTTCTTTTCCTATTCATCACAAAAGGATTCTAATATTGTTCAGCATCTTCTTCCTTCTTCTTCTTTGCTTGAAATGGTTTCTTGCTTTGATTTTTGTGATGGATAAATATGAGAAAAAGATAAATAAAGAGAGCAAAAATCCTACTTCATCATCCTCATCTTCCCTTGCCATTTAGATGAGGGTGTTCACATCATTTCATGAGTGTTAGCTTGTGTTAAAGAAACTTCAAGGTAGATCATCTTAGTATCGAAGATCGGAAGCAAAGGTTGCGTCTTTCTCTTCGTGGAACCTCTCGAGAGTCTGGATCCCGATGATCGCAGCGAAGGGACCACAACACGGAGCATATGAAGTGAAGGACCGGATCTACAAAGGTTGTAATCCCTCTCACTTAGTGTTAAAGTGTTTAGCATGCTTGTTTTCGCCTAATCTCTAGTTTAAAGTTCCGTATTCGGGTTGTTCGGCACGGCTAAATTTTTAATCGGGCATGGTTGATGCCTCATAGACCCTTGTGCGTGTGCCTAGCAACCCTACAGTGGTATCAGAGCCAAGCTAGAGCTTTAGGCGAAGTCTAGACGAAGTTTGAAGTCCGATCGAACCTGGAAAACCCGAACAAACCCCTTCTCTGGAAATTTTCTGAAAGTTTGGATTTTTGCGAATTAAAAATTGCCAAAAAATTCAGCAGGGAATTGTATGAGATACTGTGAAGCACGTGGTTTTAACTCGACAAGTGAGGTGCGGAACCGCGGCCTATCCCTGGTATTCGCGGCGGTTCCGCGGCCATTTGGCTGAGTTACACCACGTGGCTTACACAGTAATTCTTGTCTTGAAGTGCTGAGTCTTCTGGAAATTTTTATTTTTAGTCAACAGTTTAGTTTTTCTGGGGTTGTTTTGGGGATTCAATTATTCGATCGGATTGTCTAATTTTATCTATGTGTTTTGTCCAGATAATTTTTAGAAACTGTTAAAAAGTTCGAACGGATATCAATAACTCACTTTTTCCCCTGTCGGAAAATTTTTCAAAAGTTGGATTTTTTCTCGTGTTCAAGAATGTTCTAAGTCGTGCAAGTAACTCGGTGGACCCTCTAGAAGACAACAAACCTTAACTCGATTATGTGACCGTCTTGAACTGCCCTTTGAACCTTAGGGTTTGGGGCGGTACGGCGTGCCACATGTGAGGCGTTGGCTTGACCCTTCTACGGCTGGACCATTGGTACTGTGGCATGTGATGAATGTTTTAAAACTGATTTCAAGTGTTGAGATATATTGGGGAAATCTTGGGTGCTTGATGATTCGATCGGAAAGTTTAACTTTTTCTATTTATCTGGAATGTGATACAATATTTGGAATCCACAGGCAGTTATGAGATAACTGATTTGAATATTATAAACATAGCAGTTTAGTCTCAGATGATCGGTTGCCACGGAATTTTGATGTGATCAAAAGTCCGTCGCAATCACGTAGCGTACGCGGATACTCGCCGGGTAAACTTAATAGACAGCTACACCTCTTAGCCCCGACCAAGTGACTGTAGGAGAACCCCGTCGCCGAAAGCATCCGTTCGGGTGCTCGCGGCAGCGGTGTTCCGCCTTGGTGCACTTCGTCGACGGCATCTGGGGGTGCGGCCGTCTACTAAAGTTTGCGACGAGCATTCGATCAGGACGTCGGGAATCTTGTTGAATTGCCCGACTTGATATTGAAAAGAGTTTTCGATAATGAGACTAAAATGCGGGGTTTATAATTGTTAGGCATGCGATGTCTAAGGAATTCATTTGGTTAGGCATGCGATGTCTAAAAAGGTTGCGGATTCCAACTGTTGTAGTTTTACACTTTCTTTTATGTGACCGTAAGCGTAGTATGTGGTGTATCGCCGGCTTCGTTGCTATACATCAATGACAATCGGGATACACATACTTGCTTACGTTGATGATATGAGATATTATGTGTTGCTGTGATATGTTGTATTGGATCGTCGCGTTTGAATAGCCGGGGGTTTTATGTGAGATGAGAGTTTTTCTTTTTCATTCATGTAAAATTCATTTGTATGTAATATTCTTTTATTGGGGCACTTCCAGGTAGCGGAAGCTGTCACCGTTGTATATTATTTACTTTTCCGCATTAGGTAGACCCAAGGAGGGGAGCACAAGTAACCGGGTTCTAGGGTCCAGTGGGAGACCATCTCGAGGAGTCGAGACCGGGTCTCCTAACCCTAGACTTGGCAGTGTTACTTGCCGCTCTCGTAGGGGTCTAGGGATGTGGGTTTGGCTATTCATCGCGACCGTGGAATCCGTGTTTTATACAGGCTCGTATTGAAAACACGGACGTCCTAGTATATCCAATATTTCATATATGTTCTTCTACTGCAATGTTCTATGATGAGATCATATTACTGCCTGTGACGAATGTTTATATTATATATATGAGATATATGTTATATTGCAGATTTCGTTTTCAAAAGAGATGCTTGTGAAGCATAATAAAATGGGACTTCATTAATGAGATTAATGAAATAAAAGAAACCTAAGATGTTGTAGAAACTTGTTTATAAAAATAAAAACTGGTAGCTCTAGTTGTTGCTTTGCATAACGGTGTTCCTTATAGAACATCCAGCACCTTATTCGATAGGGAAAGGACCGAGATCCCTTCACCGGGAGTGACTCCTTTAGCGATAACTGGCAGATGCTACAAACTCGGTTTGTCTTTTGATTGCTTTTAGAGTTTTGCTTTGCATAGTGGTATTTGTGAAATATCCTGCACCTTATTCGATGAGGAAAGGGCCGACGATCCCTTCACCGGGAGTGACCCCTTTAGCAAAACTAGAAAAGCCTCAAAAACACTCCATTTAAAATCACTCGATTCTACAACGATATCAAGTTCATTACGCAAAAGGTTTTCTTAAAAACCTGTCATAGCCCTCCGTCATTTCAGATAAGTACTAGTTAGTATTCGTGCTACGTTTGTTGACCATGTTAAGGCGTAGTGTACGGTAGCTGATTAGTGCCTATCTGTATAAGCATATGATGCGATTGGATTAGGGTAGTCGTACGACTTTGTTGACCATGTTAAGGGTCGTGCGGGTGGGTTTAATTCAATCGGGAAATGACGGGTTGAACTTGACTAGCACTTATGATTTGTTGACCATGTTAAGGTCATATAGCTGCTAGGGGTAAAATATTATTGGAGATTTCAAGTGTTGAAATTTGCAATGAGATTGCATACCTTCTATGAGATAGTTGGATCCCGATACCCGCTGCGAGTAAGAGTTACTCCTGGGAGAGTTTTACACATTACAATTAGCCGATCAAGTAGGTGTCTAGAAAGGTGTTAACGGGGTTACGCCTCTGGGAAAACGAGGTTTACTCTAATTAGGTTCGTGCGAAAGCACGGGGGACCTCCCTCAAAGTACCGACACTGGCCTGGCTGAAAGATTGGCGAACTTGTAGCGTGTAATTAATCCCGGCTAGTCTTTCCTTTTAGGGTTTGAAGGAAGATTTGATTAAAACAGTGGGAGACATCCTGATTAGATATATTAGATAACCAATCTAATCTTGCAAGAGCATATGCTGAGTGTTTTCTTCTCTCTCTCCAGATAGCGACCATATCACGCCTTAATCAAGATAATAAAACGGATATATTGACCGAACCCGCTTGTTATACTAAGCTGGGGAACGTTGGTCCTGCTCCAACTTATAATTGTTATAAGACAGAGCAGGAAATTGGGGAATACCAGATTTCCCGTGCCGCCCAAACGAAGAAAGTGCATGTTGATGCATCATCTTCGGGTGTGTTCATTACACAGAACTGTTTCTCAGTATCCTTTACGTCCTGGGTATGTGATACCGGATCAGGATCCCGTATATGTAATCTGTTACATGGGCTACAGATAGGTAGAGAACTGAGAACGGGTGATAAGTTTCATGAGATAGAAAACGGTGCAAGTGTTGCAGCCAAGTCTGTTGGTCACTGTCACCCTGAATTACCAGAATACATTGATTCTGAACAAATGTTATTAGATACCGAACCTGATATACAAAATCATATCAGTCTCTTTATTAGTAAAGAAAGGATATAATTTTGTATTGTTGGATAATGTTTTGAACATTTCCTATATCAAGAGTTGATCGGTTCAGGCACGTTATCTAAAAGCATTGTCGTTCTAAATCAAACTACAGTTCTTAGTATACGGAACACACACAAGAGGAAGAGTTCAGATATGAACGAATCCTTCTTGAGGTATTGTAGACTAGGTCATATCAATGCGACCCGACTGGCTGAAGTTACATTTAGATGCATATTTAAATAAGTTTGAATTTACATCTTATGAAACTTGCCAGTCATGTCACAAAGATAAGATGACCACAGCTCTGTTTGTTGGAAATAGAAAAAGAGTAAGTAAACTTTTGGGATTGATACATGCTGATGTATGAAAGTCCCCTGTCTACATATGCCAAGATCGGTTCTTTGTACTTCATTACATTCTCTGATAATCTCTCAAGATTCAGACATATGCTCCTGCTGAAACACAAGTCCGAAGCTTTTGAGATATTCACAGAATATAAGTTAGAAGTAGAGAACCAAATACGGGTATAAGTATTATGTCCTTTGATGAGATCAAGGAGGAGAATACTTGAGCACGGAATTCCTGGACTATTCTAAAGGAGAATGAGATTCTCTCTCGGCATTACTCCTCCGTATACACCATAGCACGATGGTATATCGGGGCGGAGCAATAGCACCCTATGTGATATGGTGTGCTCTATGATGAGTACTACTGAGTTGCCTGTTTCCTTTTGGGAGTTATGCACTTGAGAAGCTGCATACCTATTGAATAGGGTTCAAATCAAATCAGTTGCCTACCACTTCATATGTGATATGGAAAGGGAAGAGCCCATATCTTAAGCTTGTTAAGATTTGGGGTTGTCCGGCCTATGTCTAAAAGTAAAATCCGGACAAGCTCGAGGCAAGGTCTGTTATGTACAACTGGAAAGGTTCCAGCTATACAAAATGCAGCTGATGATTTGGTAGAACCAAAGGATTCAATAGTTTCCAACGAACCTCAGCCTCTCGACCGATCTAGTAGGGTTCCTCACCCACCTGAGAGATACTTTGGTTTTTCTATGACAGTGGGAGCGAGGATTGCATCATGAGATGATGACCCAACTATTTTCGAGCTGGCCATCAGGAGTGGGACTCTGTAAGAATGGCTGGATACTTATGGAATCCTTATACACCAATAAAGTATGGACTTTGGTTGCTTTATCTGAAGGGTTAAATCCCCATCAGGAGCGAGTATATCTTGAGAAGATTACTTGGTGTACATGGAAAAGTTGAGACTTTCAAAGCTATGCTTAAGTCCATCCAGATCCTACTTGCCACGGCTACATACCATAACTACGATATCTGGTGGTTGGGTGTCATGACTGCTTTTCTAAATGATATTTTAGAAGATAGCGTCTATAAGTACACAGCCAGAGGGTTTCGTAGACAGTGGGAGCAGCGGAAACGTGTGCGAGATTCTTTATAGGATAAAGCAGGCATCGCGGAGTTAGAACATCTGTTTTGATGTGGTAGTCAAAGAGTTTGACTTCATCAAAATGGTAGATGAACCTTGTATATACAAAAAGGTAGTAGAGAGTATGGTGGAGATCCTCGTAGAGTACGTGGATGACATACTCTTGATAGGGAAGAAGTTTCCTATGCTACGCACGGTCAATCTCCGCTTATCACAAGGATTCTCCATATAGGATAAAAGTGATACCTCCTAAATCCTGGGTTTTGGATCTATGAGATAGATCTAATTGGATGTTAGGATACTCACTAGTTGTAGTGAGATGGTATCAATCGATCCTAGGGAGAATCACTGGAAAGGTTCCAGGGTGATAAGGACGACTGAATGTCAGTCGCGGGCATTGTCTTTACCCTCAGTGGAGGGACGGTATGTTGGAAGAGTTCCAAGCTAGATACCGTGACATACTAGACGATTAAAGGCAAGATACATCGTTACCAAGGATGCTACCAAAGAGACAGTCTAGATATATATATAAGTTCATAAGATGAACTTCGTTCCTACCATTGTGTGACAATGGAGTTGTGGCTTATGCCAAGGAACTACCGTCCAATCAGAAATCCAGATATAATTCTTAGGCAGTATCACCTGATCATGGAGATGGTTGATCTCCAGGGAGATCGAGGTTAGGAGAGTAGACACAGAGGACGACAGCACGGATCCACTCAAAAAGGCCTTTTTCCCAGTAGAGACTTTTATGGGATGGTTGAGTATGAGATACTTCAACCGCAGCTAATTGTTGGGTATGTGATACCACAACAGATGGCCCTAGTGCAAGTGGGAGATTGTTAGTTATATGTATGCCCTAGAGGCCATTACTGTACATACGATGTATATTGTAGTGGATGCTAGGACATATATAGGGAGGACTTTCTTGCTCGACATGATAGTATGCTATCTGGTTGTACTTTATCTTAACATGTACTCTGATTGTCTCTATGTTACATGTTGATAAAGCCCTTAGGATATGTACTCGACTACTGGGACTATGATGAGATCATACTAGTGGGGCCACGGTAGTCGACGAGTACATCCTATAAAAGTTCCTAGTCGAGGGTGTATCGAGACAGGGCATCGATGCACCAGAGTAGACTAGCCTATACGCATCTTGTCCCATATGATGGGCGATGGATGATCCCATATCCATCAGTGTTTGACATCAAGGATGGTGTACGGGTGCTCAGTGGAGACTGGGTACACTGGACGGACTCGCCGAGAACTCCCAGATGGTATTATACCATACGTCAGATGGCAGTTCTCCGGTGACACTGGTACAGAGTAGTCTGTTGACCCGAGATCGTCATAGAGTCTTGTATGGTTCCCACTGTGCTTTGATTTCCATCATACCACGTCCAAGAGGGCGTGCAAAAAGGTGGCTTTTGGGTACAGTCCCGAATCATATAGAGGCAATGAGCGATAGGAGGGGATTCGTCTCTCCCGGTATAGGGAGTTGATGTTGTGCTGTGTTCGATTGGCTATAACCGGAAATCCCTGGCCAGGGTTGTTGAGATTTACTGGTAAGTGTTATCAGTAGTTTCTCGAACTGTTATAGACCTCATATCGACATGACTTATCGAGCTACTGGGGTCTGACGTTTACCACCCTTAGGCGAGATATGCAACATATCAGACGACGAGACCGGACTGTACGGGAGTGTTACTGTTTGGATTCGCAGGAGAATGTACAGGCTTGCTTGTTGATCTTCTGAGCGCTCAATACCTGGGTAGCTGTTACGTTTAGCTGACCGCTTGCAGCTTGTGGGTGTTTGATATGATCATCACCTACTGCCGGCGTATTGACGATTCTTTAGAGTCCTACACAGAGGTTTCTTGACTCAGGCAAAACGGAGTAGGAGCACATATGTGATATGTGCGGGACCGAGGATAATATGATATGTGATACCGTATTGTATTCTCGCGATATTTGATATCAGCCGGGTCATCGGATCAAGTGTTGATTCGATGAATCGGTACGGATAAATATTAGTCGGTTATATGCGATATAACCGGATTGTCGGATCAAGTATTGATTCGATAATTTAATGTATAATAATATATATGATATATTAAATTGCATTAACTAATATTTGCTCACTAAAAGATTCTTTTTCTCACTCGGATAATACATTGATATATATGCGATATATGTTAATTGTATTATTTTATTTTGTTACGATAAATATTATATATGTGATATATAATATTGTAACATGATATGATAACTAATGCAACTTGTTTAGTAGAGATTAAACATGGTTAGGGTTTGATTAGGGTTAAGGTTTTCTAGAAGTTTCTAGAAGCTTTCTTTCTTTGTCTTTGTTAAGATATTATGCTAGATATTTCCTTAACCTAACCAAACCTTTAACCTTAGTCAAATCTCTACAAGGGTTAGTTTGACCATGGTTACATTATTCATCATATCATTTCTTTTCCTATGCATCACAAAAGGATTCTAATATTGTTCATCATCTTCTTCCTTCTTCTTCTTTGCTTGAAATGGTTTCTTGCTTTGATTTTTGTGATGGATAAATATGAGAAAAAGATAAATAAAGAGAGCAAAAATCCTACTTCATCATCCTCATCTTCCCTTGCCATTTAGATGAGGGTGTTCACATCATTTCATGAGTGTTAGCTTGTGTTAAAGAAACTTCAAGGTAGATCATCTTAGTATCGAAGATCGGAAGCAAAGGTTGCGTCTTTCTCTTCGTGGAACCTCTCGAGAGTCTGGATCCCGATGATCGCAGCGAAGGGACCACAACACGGAGCATATGAAGTGAAGGACCGGATCTACAAAGGTTGTAATCCCTCTCACTTAGTGTTAAAGTGTTTAGCATGCTTGTTTTCGCCTAATTTCTAGTTTAAAGTTCCGTATTCGGGTTGTTCGGCACGGCTAAATTTTTAATCGGGCATGGTTGATGCCTCATAGACCCTTGTGCGCGTGCCTAGCAACCCTACAGTTCGGTCAACTTGGTCACTGAGTCATAGTCTAGGGTCGGGTCAATGGTCGCTGCCAAAGAGAGAGAAAAAAGAAACACTCAGCGTGCACTCAAACTTAGATCAGAATGGTTATCACTTTATCTAATCTGGAAACCTCCCATTGTAACGTAAAATTCTTCCCCAAACCTGAAAGAAGAATTAGTCGGGATCACCCGAGGAGTAAACCAACTCATCAGTGGGAATCGGGATCCAACCATCATCGCATGATAATGTGACGGAATCCGCTCACGTTATCACACTCCTGAAGGTATGCGCATATCTGGCAAGTTTCAGTTTCTTTAGAAACTCCCGATGTGATTTTTTTTTGCCCCATGCTCTTATGACCTTGGCGTGAGGTCAAAATATCATAAGTCACATGTCAAGTTCTTCCCATCATTATCCAGGTTAATTTGAACCCACCCGTACATACCCTTGACGTAGGCCAAAATAATAGTACGACTGTCCTAAACCAACGCATTCTATCTATGCAACAGATAAATATCTGGCAGCTACCAATCACTATGCCTTGGCGTGAGGTCAAAATACATAGCTTGAATACTACCGAATATTTAACTGAAATGATGGAGGGCTACGAATGGTTTCTGGCGAAAACCTTTAACGTAATGAACTTGATATCGTTAAAGGTACGGATAGCTTTTAAAAAATATAGTAACGAAAACCTTTGCTAAAGAGGTCACTCCCGGTGAAGGGATCTCGGCTCTTTCCCCATAGGATGAGGTGCAGGATATTCCAACTGAATAACACGATGCAAAGCAAAAGTAATCGGCTATAGTGAAGTTATTGCCCTGACGCAAACTTTTGTCCAAGGGGTCACTCCCAGTGAAGAAATCTCGGCCCTTACCTCGTCGACTGAGGAGCAGGATATTCCAACTGAATACCACGATGCAAAACAAAAGTGAACGCCCTTGCAATAACAGCTTTTTGAAAAATGTTCCAACAACATCAGAATAGGTTTGTTTAGCTTGCATTGATCCGAATCAACGCAGTCCCATCAATTGATCACACCAATAAAGAACGAAAATGATGGCGTACGTATATGCCATCCGCATTCGCGACTGGGTCCCGTCATCACCCGTTAGGTTAGCTAACTAACGACAGAGCGGGGACTGGACTAGCGTGGATGCAAAACGTATACAACATCTACTAGTATATATATAATATATAATTTTCGCTCAAAGCGTGATAAACTGCAACATCACAGAAATGTAACCAGCATCACAGAACAATACAGATATCTGGGATCCCCGGGTTTCATAGAGCCGCTACTGAAAACCCGACGTTCCCCTGGTCGTGTGGATAGCCTGTGCAATGAAATCCTTAACCCCTACGGGCGCAGCAAGTTACCCGCCAAAACCTGAAGCGAGGCAGCCCCCTTCAACAATGTGAATGGACCATCCAGCACTTCACGGAATCCGGTAACTTGGGCACCCTTCCTGGGTCAACCTATACCCCCTACGAGTGCGGCGAATAGCCCGCCAATTCTTGAGTGAAGCCCCCTCCGTCTTAATGCCATAAGATGCGGGCCCATTGCCCTCTAGAATCCGGCTATCCGTGCACCCCTCCGCGGGGTAATCCTAGTACAGAAAGTAAAATATACATACGACGGGTACATCGACCTCGACCCGGTTGTGCCCCAAAAGAATAATACAACAGGCAGTGACGGCAGTCCACATGTCGGACGCTCGCCACGCAATATCAAATGTACATATAAAACAAAACTGTACTAATATTGCAACCAGGCTATCCCCACGACCAATCCGCAACATCACAGCACAACAAAAAACCATCAACGTGAATGTCACGTTCGCAAATCCGTCTAACCGGGCTATAGCAGTTAGACAGGATTTACCGATCAAATGACATTCACGGTCGTAGATATAATGTAAATACTGTGAACTAGCATGTTTAAAAAATCCGATCGATCAAATTTATCAAAGTGGGCCCCAAGCACTACTGTAGCTCTCACAGAAAATCTGGGCCCAAAAAGAATATCCCAAAACTCTTATTTCCAACCCAGAAGCCCTCTGTAGAATTTTGATGCACTGAAAAGCAAATACTGCGGCGGAACCGCGGCCCAAGCATGGGTTTGGCCGCGGTTCCGCGGTCGTATAGTGCGTTCACGTGATCAAATTTCTACATAGGTCTTAGAATTCTCTGCACATCATTCTGAAACAACCTGAAAAATTTTTGGAGCCCAAAAAATTTCGACAGAAACTCGATGCACTAAAAATACGGTTTTTGGGATTTTGTTCGATCGAAGTTCTAAACATACTAGAGCAAGCTAGACTAGGTTAATGGCGTGGCTCTGAAACCAATGTAAGTGCACGGCGGCGCCCCGGCAGTCGATCCGACGCCGGAAACGCGGAAACGAAAAACTTTGCGAAACTTGCAAACCGGCACCACCGCGCACTTTTAAAACCCGAATCGGGCCATTAACCTAGCTACTAGCAAACTAAAAGATGGGTGAAGAGATATACCAAGCGATCCATGTCCTTCGGTCTTCGTCTCCACTCCGATCTTCCGCGGAATCTCCGTCCGTCACCTCCTCGTCGGAAAGGGCACCACGTAGCCAAATACTTTTACGGGCTCCTACCTATGGACCGAGGCAACTCGGGCGCGAAGTTGGCTAGCCGACGCGTCCAAGATTTGCTGTAGAAGTAGTGTAGAATCTATGTCTCTTTGGGGTTTAGTTGCCTTTGGATGATGGAGGAATCAAAGAACTTCGGAGACGAGTTTGGGATTTTGGAGCAAGCAAAAATGAGATGATCAAATTTCCCTCATCAAAAATAAAACATCTCTCTCTCTCCCAAGAATGGCCGGCCTCGCATAATGGAATGGTGGAGGAAAAAGATTAATAAATCCAAGAGAAGAAATTGAATCATCATGAGAAGAAAATTGTCACACCAATTTCCTTTCTCATCTAATCAAGACACCATCACAATAAATGCAAGACAAATGATCCAAAAGGAATCTCATCATGAAGGAAGCCACAATCACAATAAACCCCTCCACAATAAGTTATTTGCACAACTGCAAATAACTCCCTCCATCGAAAAGTCCGGCCGGGAAGGAACAAAGAAAAACCGGCCGGAACAGAATGCAAACTGGCAACTTCAGAAAAACTGATCTCGTAATAAATTAAAGGAAAACCCCGCTACTGCATATACATGCCCGCATTTGTATTCCCACTGAACACAAATGCAAAGAGACAAAATCTACACTGTCTAAAACTAGGATCCGACTTAAGCCAAAGCCGGCTAGTAAAATCCGTCCAATCACGATCCGTACAATACCGCACGTATCTGATCGAACCCTGCCATATCTCCATACGGCCTCTACAGCGTTTCGCCCGAAACTTGAGAAACTGTGTGTGGGGGACTCTAAAGACTCGTCAATACTATGGCTGTGTATTTAACCACTAGCACGTCAAAGGTATCAGCCATACGTGACGGGCCACCAGCTATTGACCAAAAGGGACGTCGATGAGCGAACTCATCCTGACACCCTACTGAGCCCGTCAGTGACAATATCCGTACAGTCCAGTTCGTTCGTCTATGAGTATCGCATGGCGGGCCTAGGGGGTTGGTAAAAGTCAGACCCCCAATAGCGGTACAAGTCGTGTCGGAGTGTAGCCCAGAACACCCTGAGATACTACTGGAATACCTACCAGTAAATCTCCTGCCTCGGCCGAGGGCTTTGTGTAATGGCTCTCCTAGACACAGCGCGACCTCACCCCCAATACCGGGAGAGACGAACACCTGCAGATCCGCTCACTGCCTCCATGTGGCTCGGGACTGTACCCAACTAAAATCTGTTTGCACGTCTCCTTTGAGCGTGGTAGGGTAGTAATCAAAGCACAGTGGGAACTCACACGAGACAAATGACGATCTCAGGTTGATGAACTAACCTGTACACATGTCACCAGGGAACTGCTATCTGACGTCTGGTATAATCCCAACTAGCAGGTTCCCGGCGAGTCCTGTCCGGTGTACTCATAACCCAATGAGCACCTGTATACATCTTAGGTGAACCAACTAACACCAGTGGCTTGTGAGACCGGCCACCGCCCCTCGTCGGGGTCTCGACTGTATACACTAGTCTACTATGGAGAATCGATGCACTGTCTCGAAACTCCCACGACTAGGGACCTTTTAAGGATTTGCTTATAGACCCCAGCTCCCACGTATATGATCGCCCTCATACTGCTGGTAGTCAAGCAAGAATCCTAGGGGCTCTATCAACGTGCAATAGTGACCTGTAAGGTCACCTAAAGCAGTACACGATGATAAAGATAAACCAGATAGCATACTATCATCTTGAGTAAGACTGTCCTACCGGCATAGGTCCTCCCTAAAACATTGCAATCATGTGCCTGTGATCCAATAATTGACTCTGAGGGCACTATATCCAACATCAATAACCCAAACTTAAACTTGCAAGCTAAATAAAGAGGTTGCAAGATCAAGAGAGGGCAAAGAACTCATGGTGAAGGAAACACAAAAGAACACTTTATTAAACTTCAAGAATGATACAACCCCTTGAGATCAATAACCAACCCTTAAACTTTTAAGCTCAATGAAGAGGTTGAAGGATCAAGAGAAGGTTAAGAACTCAAGAGGACTAAGCTATTTACAAGAAAGGAGAATAGAAAACTTGGACAAAGAATGACAATCCAAGACTAAATAATGACCTTTGAACCTTTGCCCCATGGTCTGTATTTATAGGCTCCAAAGAATGGAGGGAAATTCGAATTTTTAAATCAACACAAAATCTTTAGCATTGAATGCTCATTACTTCATGTCCATTTGTGACTTGATTCATGGCTGCCCCCATTATGGTCCATGTTGATTTGTCTAGTTGATTTTGGTTTGCACTTATTATTGGAGGGAAATTTGAATCTTTAAATCAGCACATAATCTTTAGCATTAAATGCACATTACTTCATGTCCATTTGTGCCTTGATTCTTGTCTTCCCCATCATGGTCCATGCTGATTTGTCTATTTGAATTTGATTTGCACTCAGTTTTGGAAGGAAATTTGAATCTTTAAATCACACACATAATCTTCACCATTAAATGCTCATTACTCCATTCCCACGTGTGGCTTGATTCATGGCTGCCCCATTATGGCTCATGCTGATTTGTTTGATTTCTTTTGATTTGAACACATGCTTTTTAGTCTTGAATGCATATAAAATCATATACATATAAAATCATCTCCTTGAATGCATATAAAATCATATCCACATGTGCTTAAAAGTCTTGTGTACACACTTGTTGTGTTGGACCATTTAGATAAAAAAAAATGTATACACAACTTGTTGCATAAAGGAACTCCTGAAGTGTTGGTCGGTTTGCGTTTCTGGTCACAGTGTCTTCCCTCAAGTGATATATCCATGCTTTTGGATGTAGTTCCAGTATTTTGTCATGGATACCTGTAATCTGTAATACTGAGTAGACACTGGTTAATAATACCGATAAATACAACAAATAGATAATGAATGGGCGGTATTAGAATGTAGTTTTCTGATATGAACAAATACCCCCAAACTTATCTTTTGCTCATCCCGAGAAAAACCATTTATTCACAAAAGAAAATCCTAACCGCACTTTCGCAGGGAACGCGATTGCACTGAGCATGTGCAACAACTCGTTAAACCTCTAGGTGTCCCTAGTAGGAGGAGTGTTGTCTCCTGAGGGTTTTCAGCGGATACTACCCACAAAATCCCGTCAAGCTAGTTTTGAGAAATAACTATGATTCAAACCCTAAGGTTTTGTTTAAAAGATAACAATTCTATTATCCTAAATTTAGAACCATCGAAACTTTATTTTTCACACCTCGCTTCTCTTTTAACTTAAGATTTTATATGTCTTTACGTGTAGTGCAAATAGTGTCGTTAAGTTTCAAAAGGATCGATTAAAATCATCATGTCACAAAATAAAGCCCATATAAAAATTTAGAAAGGATCACATAAGTTTTATAAAGAGTTAAGTATTTATCAAGTTTCGTTTTGTAGTAAGGTTTCAAATTCCGAATTTCTATCTTCCTTAACAGGAAACTAGGTCTTATTTTTCACTCTACCTTTTTCTTGTTTTCATTTCATACACACCTCTGTGAACGTGCAATGGTCTTTATCATAGAATAAAACCTTCATATCTCCGCTAGAAATATTTTTTTATAAAACCTGTCTTTTTTCAAGATTATTCTCACACAAAGAACCGTTAGGAATTTTAACTCGAAGAGAACACTTGCTTAACTTTGTTTTAATCTGGACTTTCTAGGCTTCTTAGCGAGCTTTGGGCCAATGCTCCCAAACCAGTTGGTTATAGGGCATTAGGTGTAAAGACACCCCAGCGGACATAATTACTCAAGTTACCTAGGCCCAAAAACAAAAGACAATGATGATTTAATGCGAACGGAGATATAACCGGTAGTTCAATTATTTTTTTGGATAAAAGACGTATTTAGTGGGTTAGGTGCGTAATCATTCCAATCAAGATTCAGATGGGTTATTCTTCAGAATTAGTTCCAATTAAGGTATCAATAATATCCCTTCATATCCACCTCTCTTTATAAATTAGTCTTGATATTACTTATTTCAGAACAAACCTATTTGATCCTCAGAAGATAATTTATCCATTAAAAAGTTTTCAGACATAATAGACTTGTCATCTAATTTTCAAAACTCACGACACGTGTTGTGTGATGTAAAGACGTATATTAGCTATAATTAACTTCAAAGGAGAGTTATCTTTCAGGTTTTCAAAATCTAAAAATAGGATTTAGTTTTTCCTATCTTATCAAATAAAACCGTCGAAATATTGAATCTAAGTTCTCCTACTAGCTAATTTAACGACAAAGTTTTTATATTTTTAGAAAATTTTCTGATTTTTATGGGTTTTTAAGTAAGTATGCAAATGCAGAATATACAAATGAATGCGAAGTTAGAAAGCTTACCGAGCACACCTCCAAACTTAAACTTGACAGTGACCTCACTGTCAGGCTACACCAAGAGAGTCAAAATTGTTGGCGCTCCCCAAAAACAATTTATATAAAAAAAATAAAAACCAAAAATATGTACACCAAAAGGTTCCCCCCAAATTTAAGTGAAACAGTGTTTCCACTGTTAAGCGTTGAAGTTCAGGATTAGGAGGGAAAGAGAACAGTATCAAGCTATACAAGGCCTTACAAAGGCCAAAAGTGATCACCAACCATTCAAAAATTCTATCATGATAATATGCAGGTTGGTGAAAGAAGATGAAGAGAAAAGAAATGGAGAATACGCGAGACCGTATGGAGATAGAAGCGGGATACGGTCTCGGTATATGAGAGGAAGAATGGCGGAAGGGGAAAAGAAATGGTGTACGAACTTGAGGGTGAAAATGGAGTGAATAAATTAGCACAATATGTAATGACCGATGTGTAAAAAGCGATTGTGCTAATCTATCAACCCGTCGAGAGATTGGGTCAAATCCCTCAAGATTTGTCAGAAAACATGGGTGCGCAGAACTCGGTAAACCAGACATAGGAAATGAAAGTGATACAGTTTCTCGCAAGGTCGGAACGATGGAAGGAACGAAGGGGAGTGATTTAGGGATTATCTTATTCTCACCTAAGTAAACTGTCTCGAACTCGAATGGTTCGAAATGATTGTGAGCAACCGAGTTTGAGGTTTCAACTAACTCATCTGAAAATTCAAAGGACTCAAACTCGGGCGGTGAGTCTTCAACATCGTCCGAAAAAGTGAAACACTCGTAATCGTTATCAGCTGTGAGAAGAGTGTCAGATTCAAGGAGGAACGCACTAGTGGCGTCAAATGTGCTGTGATTGAACAGAAATTTTTCAAACTCACAGTCCTCCAGCATGATCTTTTGCGTGGTCGGAACGATGGAAAAGATGGAGGATGATTTAGGAAGTATAACAGTTAAAGGTTCAGGAGGATGAATTGGAAAATCCAACACATCAAACAAAAATGGTTCATCCTCAATACTATCCTCAATACTCTCCTCAATACTATCCTCATAATTCTCCTCAAAAATTATCTCATCCATGCAAATCTCATCAAAATCAAGACACATATGAAGTTCGGAAGAAACATTTAATGACTCGTGATGATGAATTGGAGAGAAAATTTCAGTCAAATCTACGGGTTCATCATCCAAAATACTCCCTGCGTCAATATCCTCAATCAAGTGAAAATTAATATTCTCAGACTCCTCATCAAAAGCATGGATTTCAATCGATTCTGGTTCTAAGATGGAAGTGTAGATGTCAAAAGGTTTAGGATTGGTTTCACTTGGAATGGACCCTTCACAATCTGGTAAATCAAACACTACAAAATCGTACAACTCATTAAATGTTATATCTTTAATTGGTAAATCTTTTGGGACACTAGATAGACATTCAAAACTGGAGTTGTGTGATTCAATTTGCAATGGGCAGGTTTGATTAGGAAGGGTGTACAGTTCACTTTCACTACTCAAATTCTTATCCTGTCCTACCGCCTCATCATACATTGTAAAATGTAGAGCTAGTTGAAAACTAGCTACCGGGTCACTAGGTTGTATGAGGGCGGCCATGGACGCATTCAAATCCATCATCGGTTGGCATGATGCTACCCTAAAGTCTTCCAACAACTGGTCTAGACTAGACATAGGTTGTGAAGGGGTTTCAGTAAAAGATTCAAAGTTGTTTTGATACTAGAAACTCCCAAATGACGGTTCAGAAACAATGTCCAGGGAAGGTGTACAAGTCGGGTAGGACTGATAGGAATTGAAAGGCTGGACAGGGGTAGGATCAACATACAAATAAGAAGGTGAATGGAATTGTTGATCCAAAGAATTTATAGTGGTGAAAGGAGTGAAAGATCGGTTACGGGATTGTTCAATATGTTCAGAGATGGACAAAGGACGAATTGCGAAAGGGGTATCAACATAAGAGAGTGGGGAAGGTTGAAAAGGATGATACAAAGTGGATTGCGGAGTGCAAGTGTTTGTCCTAGACGTGTCTATGCGATCTTTCAATGAAATTTTTGGCATGGATGGATCGTTCGAAGTTCGACCAAAACAAGAACCGTAGGAAGTTATGTCTAGTTGTGGATACCAAAGTTCAGCAAGGGTTTTTCGAGATGGGGTACCCATGATATGAAGAGAGAAGAAGAATAAAAGAAAAGGAGGGGAAAAGAATGTGGGTTTTTTTTTGTTAGTTATTAACAAAAGAATGAAATATACAAAAAAGAATCTGGACAAAAACAATCACGACACAAAAAATACCACACACCTAATCGGTCTAGGGTTCACCTAGGTCAACTAGACCTGCTCAAGAACTTGATTGTCGAAGTAAAACTGTGTCGAGAAACAGGCTCAAGATATACTGATCACGTGGCCAGGTAAGTGCAAAGATAAGGGGAGGTTTTCCGACGCTTTCGCGAAGGTCCTTAATTAAATAACCTTTTCTCTTTTGGCGGTTTCGCCGTTAACACTTTCCTAGACACCCCATAAACGATATACCGTTAAGCGGAGTTCTAAACACAGTTAACTTCTCTTAGTGAGTGCGAAGTCCTTAAGGCTTAAAGTCTAATTTCTTTTAAAATTTGTGCGGGTAAACGTTTATGCACAGTTTCGTGATTTGTGGGCCACGGAAAAAGGTGATAAAATCCTTTACCGTATGTTGTGAGGTTCGCTTGCCCTTAAGTCCGTATTAATGTATGCAATGCGCAATTCAATGAAAAAAATTATTCAAAGAATCAAACAATCGTTTTTTAGTTTAAGCTCGGCATTGCAACAAATACCGGTTAGTCAATTTTTTGGCGTTTGCTAGCGAACTTGCAAAGAATTCTGCAAAGATATTATATTGGAAGCGTCGGGTTTGAGAAGAAGGTGTTAGTAAAGTATGTACCGTTAAGTTATGGGTTAAGAAACCCCCGTTGAATCAAATCCGGTAAGCTTGAAAAGTTCGCTTGCGCGGGTCAAACTACCCGGATCTTTGGCATTGTTCTTCGTAACCACCTTGATTTTGAATGTGCACTTTGCTCCCCACGCTCGTTGTTCGCAAATCCGCAAAATCTGAAATGTCGGAAAAACGGATTATTATTGCGAAAAAGCGATACGAATGCCCAAATACCTGCACACTAAAAATTATAAAAAAAAACAAACAATACAAATAGGAAAAAAATAAAACACTGGAGCACAGAGAAAAAATTGGAGGCAAAAGGTGGTGAAAGGGCCGGAGTCGCCGGATTCGGTGATGATGTCGCCGGCCAACTTGATGAGGTAGGGCTCCAAATTTCAATAGTAGTTTCAGTGTTCCACTAATGCCACACTGGTATTGTTTATCGTTTTATTTTAGTTACAGAGTGCAAGCAAGTATAAAATCCAAAGAGAAAAAATATGAGTTTAGAATGTTAATTTTTTTTGTTTGATTTTGAAAAATTTGAGATTTTTAGTTTGTTTTGAAAAAGTGTTAGATGGATATTCACAAGATTAACCCGAAATAATAAAAACTAAAAATGTTACCGCCTCCCCGGCAGTGGCGTCATTTGATCGCATGCCAAAAGCGTGTCGGATATTTAAAAGTTCTAAAGTTTAACCGCGATCAGGACGGTGTAGCTTTGCAGCTAGCCGCGATGAGCACGGGTCGATCCACAGGGAGATGGTAAGTTTTATGTTCTTGTTTTAACGAGTTAACAACGTGGCGGATTTGTTCGTTATTTAACCTATGTGTTATATTCAAGTATAAGGTTTGTTAGGAAATGATAGGATATTGTAAGTTAATGGATTCCGTATTCAAGTACTTTGAGCCGAACTAAACCAATGAAGCTAGAACAATCGGCAACAACGTGGATTAGGGGACTTAAGCACGGTATTCATGAAATCCGGCTTATTGACCCTTGTCCGTCCGTTCTTGTCTCTTGCTTTCGCCTCCGGCCAAACCGAATGCAACCGGTCACGGTTAGGAATCACCTTTACCTTAGTAGGGTAGGGTGCCTAACGGAGCGCTTGCGTAAGGTTTGGGCGGAGTTTCAAATGGAAAAGACGGGAAAAGGAAATGAAAAACGAAACGTTAACTTACAATATCTTTCTCTTTATAACAACAATATTCACACCATTCACAAAACAAACCACAAAAAGATAACAAAAGAGAAGAACAAAGAAAAGAAAAGATTACAAGCAAGTAATTAAAGTGCATGGAATTTAAGTACGAGAATTAAAAGAGCAAGAATAAAATGCAAGTAAGTAAAAGATTAGGAACCAAAGAACATATTGCAAGACATGGGTTCAATAACCCAAACTTAAACTTGCAAGCTCAATAAAGAGGTTGCAAGATCAAGAGAGGGCAAAGAACTCATGGTGAAGGAAGCACAAAAGAACACTTTATTAAACTTCAAGAATGATACAACCCCTTGAGATCAATAACCAACCCTTAAACTTTCAAGCTTAATGAAGAGGTTGAAGGATCAAGAGAAAGTTAAGAACTCAAGAGGACTAAGCTATTTACAAGAAAGGAGAATAGAAAACTTGGACAAAGAATTACAATCCAAGACTAAATAATGACCTTTGAACCTTTGCCCCATGGTCTGTATTTATAGGCTCCAAAGAATGGAGGGAAATTCGAATTTTTAAATCAACACAAAATCTTTAGCATTGAATGCTCATTACTTCATGTCCATTTGTGACTTGATTCATGGCTGCCCCCATTATGGTCCATGTTGATTTGTCTAGTTGATTTTGGTTTGCACTTATTATTGGAGGGAAATTTGAATCTTTAAATCAACACATAATCTTTAGCATTAAATGCACATTACTTCATTTCCATTTGTGCCTTGATTCTTGTCTTCCCCATCATGGTCCATGCTGATTTGTTTATTTGAATTTGATTTGCACTCAGTTTTGGAAGGAAATTTGAATCTTTAAATCACACACATAATCTTCACCATTAAATGCTCATTACTCCATTCCCACATGTGGCTTGATTCATGGCTGCCCCATTATGGCTCATGCTGATTTGTTTGATTCCTTTTGATTTGAACACATGCTTTTTAGTCTTGAATGCATATAAAATCATATGCATATAAAATCATCTCCTTGAATGCATATAAAATCATATCTACATGTGCTTAAAAGTCTTGTGTACACACTTGTTGTGTTGGACCATTTAGATAAAAAAATGTGTACACAACTTGTTGCGTAAAGGAACTCCTGAAGTATTGGTCGGTTTGCGTTACCGGTCGCAGTGTCTTCCCTCGAGTGATATATCTGTGCTTTTGGATGTAGTTCCAGTATTTTGTCATGGATACCTGTAATCTGTAATACTGAGTAGACATTGGTTAATAATACCGATAAATACAACAAATAGATAATGAATGGGCGGTATAAGAATGTAGTTTTCTGATATGAACAAAGGGCGTTATGCGATTTGGGAAGAGGGGGAAGCACAGTCCCAGATTTGTAGGTCCTTTTGAGATCCATGAGCAAGTGGGTTCTGTTGCTTATCGTTTGGCTCTCCTGCCTACTTTTCCGGATGTTCACCCCGTTTTCTATGTGTCGAAACTTCGTAGATACCTTCATGATCCTTCTCACATAATTCAGCACGAGACCGTTCATCTTGAGCGTGATCTTTCATTCACCGAGCAGCCGGTAGTTATATTGGATCGGCAGGTGAAGAAACTTCGGTGAAAGGTCTTGCCATCTGTGAAGGTTCTTTGGCGTAGCCCGACTAGTGAGGAGATCACTTGGGAGGCCGAGAGCGAGATGCGGAAGAAATTCCCTCATCTCTTTGAAGGTACGCGTAATTAAATTTTAATTCGGGGACCGAATTTCTATAAGTTTGTAGATTGTAACGTTTTAGAAATCGTTTTGTGAATTTTCCCGTTTTAGGGCAAAATTGTCGGTTTTTCCCGTTTTAACCCGATTTCGATCAAACGTCCGTATAAACTTGCCGGCACCTAGTTTAGCTAAAATAAAGCTTATGCGCGAACTTTGGGAGTATTTGGGAGGTTTTGGTTCAGATAGAATTTTTCCCAAATAAAATATTATTTTAAGCGGTATTTTGTGCATGTAAATCGGGAAATTTTTTCTCTTGTGAATAAATTAATTTTGTCACTAGAAAAATTTTGGAAACTTCTTTTTTAAATATCTAGATATTTTTGGAGTGCAAAAGGAATTTTTTTAAAAAGAAAAGAAAATGTGTAAAGGTGGCAAAGTGCATTTATTAACTTTTATTACTCATTTTCCTAGCAATTTCTTCACCCAAAATTCACAAAAATACCCCCAACCTCCCCATGGCCGAGCCTTATCTCAAATTTCTGTCCAAAATATTTCCCAAGCTCATTTCTTCATTATTTCTTCAAAATTCTTCAAAAAAATTCCTAAAATAATCCACAAAAATCCTAAATGAAAATAAAACCATTTTTCCTTCACTAATCTTTCTTGGATCTTCATCAAAGCATGGTTTTTTGATGCTATGAGGAGGGATTAAGTTTCTTTTTGGTGTTCTTGGGGAGGTATAATTCTTACCTTAATCCTTATATATTTGTTTTAATCTTAATCTAGCTAATTTAGTTAGCTAATTATGTATTTAGTTTAGCTTTTAAATCATGATTAATTCATTTATATTTGGTTTCAGAAATTCATGTTAGGGTTAAAGTTTGTTTAAGTGATTAGTGTTCATTTAATGTTTTAATTTGTGTTTTGGAAAAGATTAACCTAGTAGAAAATGTTAATTTTTGCTAATGAGCATTTTATTTAATTATGCAATTTGCTTACTAGGTTTTTTCTAAAACTTAATTAGCAAGTGTTAAAAATATAGGAATGGTTTAGATAGCTTAGTTAAGCTATTTTATGTTATTTGTAATCGCTAGATATGCGTTAGCTTGAAACTAGTGCGAAATATTGCGATAGGTTGCTTATTAGGTTTCGGGGTTTTTCCGACGTAGGTTCGATTGGTCGTTGCAAGGTTATATCTATTGTATTTCTCATAATTATTTGTGTTGTGTTGTGCTATCGAGACGATCGGGGTCTAGACTTGGTGTTTTGGAGTTTGGCGACTCCAGTTAGGGTTTTGGCCGATGTCGTGCGCGATAGATGCGCTAAGTGCGCGGTGTAATTTTCCGGGCGTTTTCATCGCGTTTCATTGTCTTTTCGTCATTATAGGATATTTAGCTTATGTGTTGTATTTATGAAATTTTAGGTTCGCAAGTTGGGACTTTGGGTGCTGCAGACAAAGGGAAGCAGGTGGGTCGGATTTTCATAGCTCGAGACCTTTGATGAGTAGATTTAACATCTACGGGAAAATCGCCCGTATGGTGTTATGCGTCGGGACGAATATGATATGATAGCTGCATGTATTTGCATATTAGTTACTTTCATATGAATGTCATTGCATAGCATTATCTATTGTACTTGACCCGTACCTTTAGATATAACACATTACTGACGGTTCATGTTGCACGAGCACTAAATTGTATGATACACCCACACCATCTGTAATTGCCATGACACGCACAAACACCTACATACGTGATATGGTAGTGGATAGGAATGATTGGAGTAGTAACTCTTATTCTATTGTGCATATGAAATACTGTGGACACATACATACGTGATATTGCATTGGGCAGGAATAGTTGAGGTAGTGACCCTTATTCCACTTCACATATATCTTGCTATAGCTACTTATACATCATGCATACATATTGACATGTATACTCACATACTTGATTACATGTAGATACTTAAACCTTGCTACAGTTACATGTACACTTCATATGATACTGCATTTGTTTTCGAAGGATTTGGGAACCGCATGATATGTTTTAAAGCTAGATTCAATTTAAAGAACGGTTTTCCCTTTATAAGCTCATATTGATGTTTTATGTTGCATATATCTGTTTTATATGGATTTTACGTATCGAGATATGGATTTCATATGATTTATGGATATGAGAACCGTAGGGGTATTTTCAAGAAACTATGTATTGTTTGAAAACCCAGTTTCTCTTGATATGATATTTGATGCATCCACCATGAGTTTTCTTGGTTCTGAGATTTATGATATATACCCGATGCGAGGAGTGAGAGGGCCATGTGCGGGTACATGGTGGGGCCCAGTAGGATCCCCTCGGTAATGTTCGTGGTACAGACGATGAGCCTGGAAGGTGGGCAAGTACCTACCGGTGATTGTATTTGGACTCGGCGGTTATCGTGAGGATACCGACCGGAGTGATGTATGACATATCGTCAGGGCCAGTCATAGTGACAGCGCTTGAGTTATGGGGATTTACGTGTCGATGCTAGACACGGGTTTCATGATGTTTCGGGTGTCGATGTTAGACACTCAGGTTTCCATGAATTTTACAGGATGTGAGGACCGATCTGAGGATCCGGTGCCTGAGGATTTGGGATTTGATGTGTCAGTGAGGGACACTAGTGTTTTTCCATGCTGATGATTTTGCATGAGATTTTATATTACATCATCCCACACTCAGGATTATGTTGATATGCATTGCTTCATGTAGTTGTAGTACCCTGATGATGTACCTTTACATGATTGTTGCATATTCACTTATCATACTTATGCTATCGGATTACATGTGATAGATCGATCGCTGTTTGTGCATACTTGTGATTATAGTATGATGTTATTTACTGTTCACGAGTTGGCAACTCACCCCCGTTGTGCCACAGTGTTTTGCAGGACTTACCCTCTGAATAGACGCGACAGGGCGTCTTATCATCTCTACTTCTACGGATACCGCTACGGTTGGCTGTGAGGCCTTGCTTTTAAGTGGGTCTGCGGTTATCTGTTTGTACATTGTATATCTTTTATTGGATCTAGTATTCTCCATCTACCACTATGTTGTATATGACTTAGAGACGACTTGTGAGGATTCAGTGTTATATTTTGTGGTGACTTTGGGTGCCGTGCTCGTGGGAGCCGGTTTTGTTGAAAAGTTTTACTTCTTTATGCAGTTTTCTTTTATATTTCTTCGCTTCGGCGTCGTATATATGTTTGTGGTGGTTGTCTCCGCCGTTAGGCATGATTTTCTCCCGTTTGGGATGCTTTTATTATTATCTATGTTGTACCCGTTTTCGGGGTTAGTTGTTACAAAGGAGGTACTGCCGAAATTTTTAAGAACGAAAACTAAACTTAAAGATTTTTACTTGAAAATTTTCGAATGTTTAAAACTATGTATTCTCCGTTGATCCAGTTTTGGGTGGTTTAGATTTCTAGGTTTTGGCTTACTTAAGTTGCGTACGCCTTTAGACGTTATGTAGTTTAAGTGCCGGTTACGGGCCAAATTTTGGGTCGTGACACCTTAGTACAAATAGGAGATTGTTAGTTATATGTATGCCCTAGAGGCCATTATTGTACATGAGATGTATATTATAATGGATTCTTGGACATATATAGGAAGGACTTTCTTGCTCGACATGATAGTATGCTATCTGGTTGCTCTTTGTCTTAACATGTTGACTTGTATAAGTGATGTTGTCTTTCTCTCACATGTTGATAAAGCCCTTAGAATGTGTACTTGACTACCAGGACTATGATGGAGATCATACTAGTGGGGCCAAGGGTAGTCCACAAGTACACCCTATAATTGTTCTTAGTCGAGGGTGTATCGAGACAAGGCATCGATATTCCAGAGTAGACTAGCATATACGCATCTTGACACATATGATGGGCGATGGATGATCCTACATCCATTGGTGTTTGATATCAAAGATGGTATACGGGTGCTCAGTGGAGACTGGGTAGACTGAACGGACTCGCCGAGAACTCCTAGATGGTATTATACCTATCGTCAGATAGCAGTTCTCTGGTGACACTGGTACAGGTTAGTCTGTCGACCCAAGATCGTCATAGAGTCTTATGTAATTCCCACTGTACTTTGATTTCCACCATACCACGGTCAAGAGATCGTGCAAAAAGGTGGTTTTTGGGTACAGTCCTAAGTCACATGGAGGCAATGAGCGATAGGAGGGGATTCGTCTCTCCCGGTATTGGGAGTTGATGTTGCGCTTTGCTCGAGTGGCCATAACAGGAAATCCCTGGCCAGGGTTGCTGAGATTTACTGGTAAGTGTTATCAGTAGTTTCTTGAACCGTTATAGACCTTGCATCGGCATGATTTATCAGGATATTGGGGTCTGACGTTATACCACCCCCAGGCTGTGATATGCGACATATCGGACGAAGAGACTGGACTGTGCGGTAGTGTTACTGATTGGATTCGCAGGAGTATAAGCAGGCTTGCTTGTTGATCTTCTTATCGCTCAATATCCGGGTGGCCGTTACGTTTGGTAGACCGCTTGCAGCTTGTGGGTGTTTGATATGATCATCACCTACTGCCGGCGTATTGACAAGTCTTTAGAGTCCTGCACAGAAGTTTCCTGGTTCATGCGTAACGAAGTAGGAGCACATATGTGATATGTGCGGGACCGAGATTAATGCGTGTATGTGATACCGCATTCTTTTCTCGCGATATGTGATATCGGTCGGTTATATGAGATATAGCCAGGTTATCGGATCAAATGTTGAATCGATAAGTTGTTACATTTAATATTAGTCGGTTGTATGTGATATAGCCGGATTATTAAATCAAGTGTTGATTTGATAATTTAATGTATAATTATATATTTGATATATTAATTTACATTAACTAATATTAGCTCACTTAAACATTTCTTTTTTTTCTTACTTTGTGCTTTAGTATATATGTGATATATATTAATGTACATTATTATATGTGTCATGCTTGATGCCATATGCAACATGGGTGTATGAGACTCACACCAAGCTTATGATAATGTATGGTTTTATTTATTTAAAGTTAATGAAAATTAGTTGGTAATTAGTCACATGGTTGAAACTTGTAGAAGCTTGTGGAACTATTGACCAAGCCACTAATTTTGTTTTACTTATAGATATTTATTAACCTAACCATTATTGTTTAGCCATGGTTTATTCTTTACATGGGTTAGTGTATGACACTAACTCACCCATGGTTGCTATTCTCACCTCAAGAGTTTATTCTCTCATCTTCATTCTTCATCTTCTTCTTCATGAGAAAAAGTTGGCTAGCTTTTTTCTAAGTGAGAAAATATTGCGAGAAAAACAAATCTAAAGTGAGCTCATTTCCTACTTCATTATTCATTACTTTTAGACATTTAGTTTAGGGTGTTTGCTTCACTAAACCCTAATTTAGTGAAGAGGTAGCATGAGTTGAGTCTCCTCGACGTAGATCATCTTCGGCCTCGAAGACTTCGAGCAAGCTTGTTCATTTCTTCATGTGAACCCTTACTAGAGTTCGGGAGTTCACTACTTGGAGCGAAGAGACTACTACACGGAGCTTTAGAAGTGAAGGACCGGTCTACAAAAGTTGTATTCCTTATTCACTTTGGATGTCAAGTTGTTTGCATTGCTAGTTCGTTTAAATCTCTAGTTAAGATTTTAGGGTCAGGGTTCTTTAGAACGGAAAATTTTTGAAAATGGCATGAACGATGCCTCCCGAAACCTTGCTGCCGACCTAGGGAACCCTACATACATAACATCGCATACATTATAGATCCTACGGCTGAAGCGTAGGGTATAATGCTCATACGAGATCTCTCTTCATCAGTCTTCGGACAGAAATCCTTGGAGAGAGTGATTCCATGACAAGCGGGCAAGGCACCACGCTTGGAATCTTCCATACTAATCCTTTTTAGGATGGTATCAATGTACATTGATTGGGACAATCCAATAACCTCTTGGATCGATCTCTATAGATCCTAATGCCCAAAATGCAAGAGGCATCACCCAGATCCTTCATGGAGAACCTTTGTGATAAGAATAGTTTGACCGATTGTAGTATAGGAATATCATTTTCTATCAAGAGAATGTCATACACATACAATACGAGGAATGTAACAGTACTCCCTACAATCTTCTTATAAATGCATGGTCCATCTATATTTTTGACAAAATCAAACTCTTTGATTGTATCATCAAAGTAGATGTTCCAGCTCTGTGATGTCTGCTTTAATCCATAAATGGATTTAAGCAACCTACATGCCTTTTCGCTGCTCCCACTGTCAATGAAGCTCTCTGGCTGATCCATAAAAACGCATTCTTCTAAATCACCATTTAGAAATGCAGTTTTAACGTGCATCTGCCAGATTTCATGGTCGTAGTGAGCAGAAATAGCAAGTAGGATCCGAATGGATTTAAGCATTGCTACTGGAGAGAAAGTTTCATCATAGTCCACTCCTGGTCTTTGACGAAAACCTTTCGCTACAAGCCTTGCTTTAAAGGTCTCCACATGTCCATCTATACCAATCTTTCTCTTAAAGATCCATTTGCACCCTACGGGTTTTATCCCAGGAGGTGCAACGACTAAAGTCCAAACATTGTTGGTGTACATGGACTCCATTCCGGATCTCATGGCATCCAGCCACTTCACCGAGTCACCACTCGTGATAGCTTGCTGAAAACTAGTAGGGTCATCATCATCCATGATGCAGTCTTCTCTATCACCATCAAGGAGAAACCCATAGTATCTCTCCGGTGGGTGAGAAGTTCTACTAAATCTACGGAGCGGCTGAGGTTCTTGAAGTTCTACTGTAATATCAGTTTCAACCAATTCGTCATGAGTAATTTGTGTCTCTAGAACCTCTTCTAGTTCTACTGCATTGCCATCGGTACTATTTGTAAAAATTTCATTTTCCAAAAATTTAGCATGTTGAGAAACAAACACTCTTTGTTTCTACTTGTAGTAGAATAGATATCCATATGAGTGTTTTGGATATCCCACAAATTTACACATGACCGATCGTGTCTCGAGTTTATCCGGATTCTGCTTTTTGACAAAAGCTGGACAACCCCATATCCTAACTCTTTTAAGAAATGGTCTCTTTCCACACCATATCTCATATGGAGTGGTAGACATGGTCTTGATTGGAACCCTGTTCAACAGATACATGGCTGTCTCCAATGCATGTCCCCAAAAGGAAAGCGGTAACTCAACATCACTCATCATGGACCGTACCATATCTAATAGGGTACGATTCCTCCATTCTGACACACCATTGTGCTGTGGTGTGTAAGAGGGAGTGAGCTGAGAGAGAATCCCATTCTCTTTTAAGAAGTCTGAAAACTCTGTACTCAAATACTCTCCACCTCGATCCGATCGAAGTTTCTTGATGCTCAAGCCTGTTTGTTTTTCTACTTCAAGTTTGTACTCCTTGAATTTCTCGAAAGCTTTGGATTTATGCTTTAATAAACACACATGTCCGAATCTTGAGAAATCATCAGTAAAAGTGATGAAGTATGAAAAACCGCCTCTAGCATGTGTAGACATTGGTCCACATACATCACTATGTATGAGGCCAAAGAGTTCTATAGCTCTTTCTCCGTGTCCAGTAAACGGAGTTTTGGTCATTTTACCTTTGATACAGGACTGACAAGTCGCATAAGATTTATATTCAAAAGGATTCAAATATCCATTTTTATGTAGCTTGTTTAGTCTCATTCTATTAATATGACCAAGTCTACAATGCCAAAGAAAAACTTCATTTATATCTGAAAATTTTCTTTTATTAATATGTTGTAGGTTGAAAACTGTGTGTTGGTTTAGAACGTAAATACCGTTATTTAGTGTACCATACCCAATCCACTGTTGATTCAAGTTAATGTTCATAACATTATTTTGCAACACAAAATGATATCCTTCATTGTCTAACAAAGAAACGGATATTATATTACATAGTATACTAGGTACATAATAACAAGGGTTCAAAACCAAAATACATCCCGAAGGCAACGCCAGATGATACTCTCCTACAGATATAGCATGTACATTGGAACCATTTCCAACCCGAAGAGTGTGATCACCAGTCTTCAAAACTCTACTGTTTCTCAATCCTTGCATACAATTGCAGATGTGAGAACCAGAACCAGTATCTAATACCCAAGATGCAGAGTTTATAGAAAAACAGTTTTCAGTTACAAACACACCTGAAGCGGAAGCATCGGTATACTTCTTCTTCTTGAGATCAGCAAGATACAGAGCACAATTGCGTTTCCAGTGTCCCGACTTGTGGCAGAAAAAACATTCTTCTTTTCCACTTCCTGTGGCCCCGGATTTGTCTTTCCCCTTCGCCTTTACAACTCCACCTCTCGGTTTGGTGGGTTTCTTCTTCTTCCTTCCCTTGGCCTTGGCTTTTGGAATGGAAGAGGAAGATGACCCAGCAAGCAGAGCGGGAGTTTTCGCTGTCTTAAGCGTGCTCTCTGCACTTCTCAACATATTGAGAAGTTTAGGCAGTGATTTCTCTAAATCATTCATATTGAAATTTACTATGAATGGAGCAAAGGCAGGGGGAGAGACTGTAGAACAATATCAGTATATTGCTCATTATCCATGGTCCATCCTAGATCCTCAAGTTCTTCTATAAGACCAATCATCTTCAAAACATGTTCGCCTACTGATGTGCCAGGAGCCATCCGCATCTGAAACAACTTTCGAGATGCCTCGTATCGTAAAGTCCGAGATTGCTTTCCATACAACTCCTTTGTATGAAGAAAGATGGATTGAACATCCATCTTCTCATGCTGCTTCTGATGTATATTGTCCATAGAAGCAAGCGCGAGGCACTTGGCCGTGTCACAATCAATATCTCATGATTTTCGGATCTCCTTATCCGAAACAGATGATTCAGGACCTGGGACGGGTGGGGCTTTGGCAGTGAGGACATATGATACTTTATCATATGTGAGTGCAATGTTCAGGTTCCTCAACCATTCTTTATAATTTGGTCCTGTCAGTTTGTTTTTCTAACAGAAGCTTAAGTCCCGTCATTTGGTATCTGCCATTAGGAGAGAGAAAAGAAAACACTCAGCGAAATACTCTTGCAAAGATTTAGATTGGTTATTGTCTTATTTATCGATGTCTCCCAATGCTTTTATCAAATTTTCTTTCAAAACCTCAAAAAGAAAAACTAGCCAGGATTGATTACATTCTACAGTTTCGCTAACTGGTCAGCCAGGCCAGTGTCGGTACTTTGAGGGAGGTTCCCCGTGCTTTCGCACGGACCTAATTAAAATAAACCTCGTTTTTCCAGAGGTGTAACCCCGTTGACACCTTTCTAGACAGCTACTGAATTAGCTAATTGTAAAGTGCAAAACTCTCCTGGGAGTAACTCTTACTCACAGTGGGATCGGGATCCAACTATCATATAGAAGGTATGCAATCTTATTGCAAATTTCAACTCTTGAAACTCCCGATATGGTTTTTACCCCTAACTGCTTATAACCTTGGCTATGGTCAACATATCATAAGCACTAGTCAAGTTCTACCCGTCATTTCGTGATTAACTAGACCCACCCATATGACCCTTGACTATGATCAACATAATTATATGAATGTCCTAACTGATCGCATCATATGCTTTGTAGGAAGACATCACTTAGCTACCGTACACTACGCCTTGACTATAATCAACATACGCAGCACGAATACTAAGTACTCTGCTTCCTAAAATGACGGAGGTGCGGATGGTTTTTATGAAAACCTTTCACTATTTGAACTTGATCTCGTTGTAGAATCAAAAATAGTTTTAGAAAAGGAGTGGCTTAAGCTCCGCATCTTTTGAAATTTGCTTTTTCATAAAAAAGGACGAGTGGGTTTCAAATCCGATTCTACAACATCTTTAGGTTTCTTTTTCTTTACATTAATCTCATTAATGTAGTCCCATCATTTAAGTTCCTAAGCCATCACAGAAAAGAAACGAAAATAGAACGTATACTTATGACATCCGCATTCACCACAGTGTCTCGTTATGCACCGTTAGGTTACTTAACTAACGGCATAGCGGGGCGGGACTAGTGCGGGTGTAAAACATAAGCAACGTTTATTATATATCATATATATATAATACCCATTTGTCTCAGCATATATAAAGTGATCACATCACATAATATCAACAGCAGAAGCGTATATGAAAATATAGGATATCTAGGAGATCCGTATTTTGTATTTAGCCAACAATGGAAAATACGGATTCCACGGTCGCGATGAATAGCCAAGCCCACACCCTTAGACCCCTACGAGAGCGGCAAGTGACCCAACCAATTCTACAGTTTAGGAGACCCGGTCTCGACTCCTCGAGATGGCCTCCCACTTAATCCTTGAACCCGGTCACTTGTGCTCCCCTCCTTAGGTCTATCCTAATGCGGAAAAGTAAATAATATACAATAATGGTGACATCATCCTCAACCCGGAAGTGCCCCAAATAAAAGAATATTACATACAATTAATTTTACATGAATGAAAATAAAACTCTCATCTCACATAAAACCCTCGGCTATTCAATCACGACGATCCTGCACATCATATCTCAGCAACACATAATATCACATGTATCAACGTAAGTAAGTATGCGTACCCCGATTGTCGTTGATGTATAGCAACGAAACCGGCGATACACCACATACTACACTTACGGTCCAGAAAAAGAAAGTGAAAAACAACAACACTTGGAATCATCACTTTCAGATATATCAAGACGATGTTAAACGTTTCGATCGAATCAACAAACACCCATAAATTACCCCGAAAGCTCAACACTTGAGCAAAGTTAAAATAACCAAAAACGTGCCACAGTTTCTATGGACCAGCCATAGAAGGGTCAACCCTTGTCTCACCGATGGCGCTACAAGACTACGGCAAACCCTAGGGTTTAGCCGCAGTTCCATGGTCATAAAGTCGAGTTAGAGTTACGTTCTTCTAGAGGGTCCATAGGGATACTTGCACGATCTTCCGAATATGTTCAACTTGGGAAATTCCAACACTTAGAAAATTTCGGCGAGGGGGTCATGATGTGGGGTTTGAAGTTCGTTCGAACTGTTAAACATTGTCAAGGTTACCAATAAAATGTTAAAATATATGACTACGAAACACTACGAATTGGCCCCTAAGCAAAATAAACATCACATGAAATTTTGGGCTAAACAAACAATACCTGAAACACCAAAACCTACAGACCAGAGCACCAGACCAAAACGAGGTGATTCAGGAGCAGGGGGGCCAGCCTGGCCGGATTTTTGGGGTAGGTGGTCGGTTCAAAACTGGTAGAATCCCCTCGTTTTTCTTTGGTGTTCTCAGTACATCACATGTAAACTTCTGCAGTTGGTAAAATAATTTTTAGAAGACTTTTTAAAAAACAACAGAGAGCAATTTTTAGGGTTTCTAAATATCGTATTTTTCGGAGTTGTTTTCGTTTTTGTAATAGTTATAACATCGTCTTTAAATTTCTAGCTTGGCTCTAATAACACTGTAGGGTTTACTTAGCACCATGTCTAGGATTTGGAAGCATCACACATGCCACAATAAAAAATTTAGGGGGTGCTAAGCAAACTAACCTAGGGATCGAAGTAGAATTTTAGGGTAACATGTAACTAGTTTCATATACTAGAGGTAATCTACACTAAGAGATAAGTAATACAACCTTTGTAGATCTCCTTGAGTGACTCCTTGGATCTCCTAGAATTTGAACCAGCTTGCTTAAGCTCCTTCCAAGTCCACGACGATCCACCCGAAGTCCCTTTGAACAAGCTCCAAACTTCACTTGATCAAGGATGAAGATGAAGCAAACACTCTACACTAGTGAGCTAGACTAAAGTAGAATGGTGATGTGGTTTGTTTTCTCACTTCAAAACCCTTTATTTTTATCTACCTCACTCAAAGGAAAAACTCAAGAGAGCATAAGAGAGGAGGAAGAAGAAGATGGCAAGCTTGAGCTCAAGTTTTTGTGATAATCACTAAAATAAAAAGAGAATAGAAAATATAAATGAAAGTCACACTCTCAACTAACCATGGTAACTAAATATCTAGATATTTATTTTAGAGTTTAAAGCAACAAAGGAAAAGAAACCAAGGGTTAAGGTCATGGTTAAAAAAGGAAGAGTGTGGAAACAATAATTAACCATGAAACAATTTCCTTTTCCTTTTCCTTTAAATCAAAAACAAATGTATATATATATTTATTTACCATGTGAGTCTTGCATTGCCATCTAACGTGTACCAACAACCATGACACAATTGTATGTATGTATGTGTGCATTCACATCATCATGTCCATGAACATAAATATATGCATACATGCATGCATACACTAAAAGAAAAGGTTTAATAAAAGTGAGATTAAAAAGTCAATGTTAAATCAACACTTGATTTAACAAACTGGTCATATCACATACGACCCGACCAATAATAAGCGCCCGATTAATATACGGTATCATATACATGTATCTAATCAAGCTCCCGCGCATATCTCATATGCACGCCACATCGTTTCGCCTGAGCTAGGAAACTCCTCTGTGGGACTCTAAGACTCGTCAATACGCCAACAGTAGGTGATGATCATATCAATCACCCACAAGCTGCAAGCGGTCAGCTAAACGTAACGGCCGCCCGGGTATTGAGCAATCAGAAGAAAAACAAGCGAACCTGTCAAAACTCCCGTCGAGCCAACTGGAAACACTTACCGTATAGTCTGGTCTCTTCATCAGATATGCTACATATCGAGTCTATGGATGGTATCGCCGACCCCAATAACTCAATAAGTCATGTCGTTGTATGGCTCATAACAGATCGAGAAACTACTGATAACACTTATCACTAAATCTCAGTAGCCCTGGCCAGGGACTTCCTGTTATAGCCAATCGAGCATAGCGCAACATCAACCCCCAATACCTGGAGAGACGAAACCCCTCCTATCGCTCATTGCCTCCATGTGCCTCGGGACTGTACCCAAAATCCACCTGTTTGCACGACTCGGTAGAGCCATGGTAGGGTGGAGATCAAAGTACAGTGGGAGGACACACAAGACTCTATGACGATCTCGGGTCTACGGACTAACCTGTACCAGTGTCACCTGAGAACTGCTATCCGACGATAGGTATAATACCACATAGGAGTTCTCGGCGAGTCCATTCAGTGTACCCAGTCTCTACTGAGCACCCGTATACAATCTTTGGTGTCAGCACACCAGATGGATATGGGATCATCCATCGCCCATCATATGGGAAAAGAATGGTATACGCTAGTCTACTCTGGAATATCGATGTCCCGTCTCGATACACCCATGACTAGAAACAGTTCAAGGATATGCTTATAAACTACACGTGTCCCACTAGTATGATCTGCATCATAGTCCCAGTAGTCAAGCAAATATCCTATGGGCTTTATCAACATGTACCAAAAGAGTAAGATGCATGATCAAATGAAGATGTCAAGATAAAGTACAACCAGATAGCATACTATCATGTCCAGCAAGAAAGTCATCTCTATATATATACATGTCCAAGCATTCACTATACATATAAGGGCCTCTAGGGCATACATATACCCAACAATTCGCTTAAGTTATCGCATAGGGTCCTATATCGAACACTTAGACTATGCAAACTGTTGGTTGTATGTATGCCCTAGAGGCCAGTATTGTACATATGATGTATATTATATTGGATGCTTGGACATATGTAGAGAGGACTTTCTTGCTCGACATGATAGTATGCTATCTGGTTGCTCTTTATCTTAACATGTATACTTGTCTCCTGATACTGTCTTATGGTTACATGTTGGTAAAGCCCTTAGGATGTGTACTTGACTACCAGGACTATGATGCAGATCATACTAGTGGGGCCATGGTAGTCCATAAGTTCATCCTTTAATGTCCCTAGTCGTAGGTGTATCGAGACGGGGCATCGATATACCAGAGTAGACTAGCGTGTACGCTTCTCGACCCATGAGATGGGCGATGGATGATCCCATATCCATTGGTGTATGACATCAGAGATGCTATATGGGTGCTCAGTGGAGACTGGGTACACTGGACGGACTCGCCGAGAACTCCCAGATGGTATTATACCTCATGTCAGATGGCAGTTCTCTGGTGACACTGGTACAGGTTAGTCTGTAGACCCGAGATCGTCATAGAGTCTTGTGTGATTCCCACTGTGCTTTGATTTCCACCTTACCACGTCTAAGAGGGCGTGCAAAACGGTAGTTTTTGGGTACAGTCCCGAGTCACATGGAGGCAATGAGCGATAGGAGGGGTTTCGCCTCTCCCGGTATTGGGGGTTAATGTTGCGCTGTGCTCGATTGGCCATAACAGGGAAGTCCCTGGCCAGGGCCGATTTAGAGATTTACTGGTAAGTGTTACCAGTAGTTTCTCGACCAGTTATGAGCCTCATATCGGCATGACTTATCAGTTATTGGGGTCTGACATTTACCACCCCTAGACTTGATATGCGACATATCAGACAAGGAGACCGGACTGTACGGCAAGTGTTACTGTCAGGCTTTTGTAGGACTTGGAGCGGGCTTGCTTGCTGATCTTCTGATCGCTCAATACCCGGGTAGCCGTTACGTCCAGCTAGTACCGCTGACGGCTTGTGGGTGCTTGATGTGATCATCACCTACTGCCGGCGTAATGACGAGTCTTTAGAGTCCAACATAGAGGTTTTACTTGCTCAGGCAAAATGAAATAGGAGCGCATATGTGATATGTGCGGGACCGAGAATAATGCGTGTATGTGATACCGTATTCTATTCTCGCAACTTTTGTATCGGTCGGTTATATGTGATATAGCCGGGTTATCGAATCAAGTGTTGATTCGATTAGTTGATACATTTAGTGTTAATCGGTTATATGTGATATAGCCGGATTATTAAATCAAGTGTTGATTTGATAATTTAGTGTATAATTGTATATGTGATATACTAATTTACATTAACTAATATTGGCTAACTTAAGCATTCTTTTCTCACTTGTGTGTACATGTAATATATATGTGATATATATTGATGTGCATTATTTATTTTAGCGTGTCATGGTTGTTGATACACTATACATGGGTGTATGAGACATACACCATTCTATATATAATGGTGGGTTATTAATGTTTAAAGTAATTAAAAAATTAGTGGATTATTTGTTAAGATCATGAAGCTTGTAAAAGCTTGTGAGTGCTTTGACAAAGTCCACTCACTTTGTTTCATTTTAGATATTTGTTAATCTAACCATTTAAATTAGCCATGGTTGTGTCTTACATGAGTTAGTATATGATACTCACTCACCATGGTTCACTCTCTCACTTGATCATTTTTCATTCTCTTCTCATTTGTTCATTTTCTTCTTCAAGCCAAAAGCTTACTAGGGTTTGAAAAAAGTGAGAAAGTATTGTGAGAAAAAGAATTCTAAAGTGTACCCACTTCCTATTTCTTCATCCTCTACTAGATTAGCACTTTAGTATTGGGTGTTAGCTTCACTAATCTTTCATTAGTGATGTAGTAGCTTGAGTTAGTATTCTCTCGACGTAGATCATTTTCGGCCTCGAAGACTTCAAGCAAGAATGTTCTATTCGCCTTGTGAAGCCATGCAAGGGTCCGGGAGTTTCATCAATGAAGCGAAGGGACTACTACAAGGAGCTTATGAAGTGAAGGACCGATCTACAAAGGTTGTATTTCTAGTTCACTTAGATGTAAAACTGTTTACTTTAGTTTCCGTATTGTTTTCTAGTTAACGATTCTAGTTTAGAGTTCCTTAAAACGGCAAAAATTTGAAAATGGCATGGACGATGCCTCCCGAAACCTTGCTGCCATCGATAGGACCCCTACAGTTGTATCAGAGCCTAGCTGGGAAATTATACGGATAATGTTAGATTACAAAAACGAAACGAACTCCGAAACTTGAAACCCTAAAACGATGTTTCCGTCGATTTTAAAACGAGCTCCAAAAATTTTTCAAACAAGTGCAGAATGATACTTGGGCAGAGAAATGAACATGGAAGAAAATTGGGACCATGTGCTCGGATTTTGGTCGAGCACATGGCCACAATTTCCGAGGAGGCCGGCCCCAAGCGGGTGTTTTGATGCCAATTTTTTTCCATGCTCTGGTCTTTGTGATTTGGGGGTTTCAGGTGTTGTTTATTTTTGCTGCTTTTTCATGTGATGATTAACTCAATGCAAAGGCAGAGAAGTGTTTCGTAGTCGTAATTTTAACTATTTTCAGGATGCTTTAGACGATGTTAAAAATTTCAATCGGATGTCGAATACCCATTCTAACCCTCGCTGAAAATTTCCAAGTGTTGGAATTTTCTCAAGTTAATTATATTCGATAGTCGTGCAAGTAACTCTATGGACCCTCTAGAAGAACAAAAACCTTAACTCGATTCTATGCCTTCGGAACCGCGACTAAACCTTAGGGTTTGCCGTAGTTCCGTGTTGTCATAGGTGAGGCGTTGGTTTTGCCCTTCTACGGCTGGATCATAGGTACTATGGCACGTTTTTAGGTACTTTAACTTATGCTCAAGTGTTGAGCTCTTCTGGATAATTATGGGTGTTTGTTGATTTGATCGGAATGTTAAACCTCGTCTAGTCTGTTCTGCGACCGTAAGTGTAATATGTGATATCGCCGGTTTCGTTGCTATATGTCAACGACAATAGGGATGCGCATATTTACTTGCGTTGATGACATATGATGTTATGTGTTGCTGTATATGTTATATTGGATCGTCGCGTTTTGAATAGCCGGGATTTTATGTGAGAAGAGAGTTTTTATTTTCATTCATGTAAAATTCAATGTATGTAATATTCTTTTATTAGGGCACTTCCGGGTTGAGGTTGATGTCACCATTGATGTATATTATTTACTTTTCAGCATTAGGATAGACCCAAGGAGGAGAGCACAAGTAACCAGGTTCTAGGGTCCAGTGGGAGACCAACTCGAGGAGTCGAGTCCGGGTCTCCTAACTCTAGAATTGGCAGGGTTGCTTGCCGCTCTCGTAGGGGTCTAGGGATGTGGGTTTGGCTATTCATCGCGACCGTAGAATCCGTGTTTTGTTCAGGCTCAAAATAAAACACGGATCTCCTAGTATATCCATTATTTCATATGTTTCTTCTGCTGCGATATCTGTGATGTGATCATTTGATATGATGAGATGGATGTTGTATATAGTATATATGATATATTATATAGACATTACTTATGTTTTACACCCATGCTAGACCTGCCCTGCTCTGCCGTTAGTTACCTAACCTAACGGTGCATGATAGGACATCGAGGCGAATGCGGATGGCATAAGTATACGTTGTATTTATCTGTGATGCTTAGGAAGCTTAAATGATGGGACTTCATTAATATGATTAATGAAAGAAAAGAAACCTAAAAGATGCTGTAGAATCAAATTTTCAAAAAGGGTAGCTACAGTTTTTGCTTTGCATAGTGATATATATGATATATCCTACACCTTATTCGATGAGGAAAGAGCCGAGATCCCTTCACCGGGAGTGACCTCTTTAGCAAAACTGGAAGATGCTACAACACTCTGTTTTTCTTTTGATTGCTTTTGGAGTTTTTGCTTTGCATAGTGATATATCCCGCACCTTATTCGATGAGGAAAGAGCCGAGATCCCTTCACCGGGAGTGACCTCTTTAGCAAAACTAGTGAAAGCCTAAAAAACACTCCTTTTCAAAATTCACTTGTTTCCACAACGATATCAAGTTCATTACGCAATAGGTTTTCAGAAAAACCTGTCGTAGCCCTCCGTCATTTCAGATAAGTCCAATTTAGTATTCGTGCTACGTTTGTTGACCTCCGTCAAGGCGTAGTGTGCGGTAGCTGACTAGTATTTATCTGCTTATGCATATGATGCAGATTGGATTAAGGTAGTCGTACGACCTTGTCGACCTCCGTCAAGGGTCGTACGGGTGGGTTTGATTCAATCAAGAAATGACGGGTTGAACTTGACTAGCACCCTATGGTTTGTTAACCTCCGTCAAGGTCATGGGATGCTTGGGGCCAAATATTTTCGGGAATTTCAAGTGTTGAAATTTGCAATGAGATTGCATACCTTCTATGTGATAGTTGGATCCTGATACCCACTGCGAGTAATTGTTACTCCTGGGAGAGTTTTACACAGGACAATTAGCCGATCAAGTAAGTGTTTAGAAAGGTGTCAACGGGGTTACGCCTCTGGGAAAACGAGATTTATTTTAATTAGGTCCGTGCGAAAGCACGGGGAACATCCCTCAAAGTACCGATACTGGCCTGGCTGAAAGATTGGCGAAGTTGTAGGGTGTAATTAATCCCGGCTAGTCTTTCATTTTAGGGTTTGAAGGAAGATTTGATAAAAAACAGTGGGAGCCATCCCGATTAGATAAAATAATAACCAATTCGATCTTGCAAGAGCATTAGCTAAAGTGTTTTCTTCTCTCTCTCTCCAGGTAGCGACCATATCATGCCTTAATCAAGATAATAATATGGATGTATTGACCGAACCCATATTTTATACTGTGCTGGGGAACATTGGTTCCGTTCTTTCTTATAAAAGTTATAAGACTGAACGGGATATAGAGGAATACCAGGATTCCCATGCCACCCGAATGAAGAAAGTACATGTTGATGCATTTTCTTCGGGTGTGTTCGTTACAGAGAACTGTTTCTCCATTTGCTCTACGTCCTGGGTATTAGATACCGGGTTAGGATCCCATATATGTAATCAGTTACATGGGCTGAGAAAAGGTAGAGAACTTGGAGAAGGTGATAAAGACATAAGGGTTGGAAATGGTGCAATTGTTGCAGCAAAAACCATCGAGGAATATCACCTTGTATTACCAACTGGTAATACATTGATTCTGAACGAATGCTATTACATGTCGAACCTGATATGCAACATTATATCGGTTTCTTTATTAAGTAAAGAGGGATATAATTTTGTATTACAGGATAATGTTATGAATATTTTCCTGAACCAGAAGTTGGTTGGATCAGGCACGTTGTGCAATGGCATTTATGTTCTAAATCAATCAACAGTTCTGAGCATAACAAACACACACAAGAGGAAGAGTTCAGAAATGAACGAATCCTTCTTGTGGCATTGTAGACATGATCATATAAATGCGACACGGCTAGCTAAGTTGCATAAGGATGGATATTTGAATCTGTTCGAATTTTCATCTTATGACACTTGCCAGTCATGTCTCAAAGGCAAGATGATCAAAACTCCATTTACGGGACACGGAGAAAGAGTTATGGAACTCTTGAGACTGATACATAGTGATTATGCGGTCCCATGTCTACACATGCCAGGGATGGTTCTTCATACTTCATTACATTCTCTGACAATCTCTCTAGATTCGGATATGTATTCCTGATGAAACGCAAATCAGAAGCTTTTGAGAAATTTAGAGAATATAAACAAGAAGTCGAGAACCAAACTGAGAAAAGTATTAAAATCCTTTGATCTGATCGAGGAGGTGAATACTTGAGCATTGAATTCCTGGACTCCCTAAAAGAGAATGGGATTCTCTCTCAGCTAACTCCTCCATATACACCATAACACAACGGTGTATCAGAATGGAGGAACCGCACCCTATTAGATATGGTGCGCTCTATGATGAGCATAGCTGAGTTACCTATTTCCTTCTGGGGGTATGCGCTGGAGACAACAGCATACCTACTGAATAAAGTTCCTACCAAATCTGTGCCTACCACCCCATATGAGATATAGGAAGGGAAGAGACCATATCTTAATTTTGTTAAGATATGGGGTTGCCCGGCCTATGTCAAAAGACAAAAACCGGACAAACTCGAGGCAAGGTCTGTTTTGTGTAAGTTTATTGGATATCCCAAGCATTCACGAGGGTATATCTTCTACCACAGTGAGGAACAAAGGGTGTTTGTTGCTCAACACGCCACCTTTTTAGAAAAGGAATTTCTTGCAAAAGAGATTAATGGGTCTGAGGTAGAACTAGAAGAGGTTCCAGTAATATAAACCACGACTGAAGATTTGGTGGAACCTGAGGATTCGGTAGTTCCCGATGAACCCCATCCACTCTGCCGATCTAGTAGGGTTCCTCACCCACCTGAGAGATACTACGGTTTTCTCATGGATGGTGGGAGCGAGGATTGCATCATGGAGGATGATGACCCAACTAGCTTCGAGCAGGCCATCATGAGTGGGGACTGTAACACCTGAGCCCAACACTACTATTTTTTGTTACTGGTTGAGCATTAGATGGTACTCATTTGTTTTAGCTTGCCTGTTTGTCACTTACTGTAAAATTTTATCTGGCAGAGTCATTTCTGCATATATCAAATTTTAGCATCTAAAATAAAATTAAAAATATCCAACTTGGCCTACTCGACACCCCTAGCCTCGTGGTAGCGTCCGTACTTCGAGTTCTCGTCCCGTTCGGTGAAACGGGCGAGTTTGGACGGCTACGCGCGCGTACAGGTGTCTGTCTTGGGGTATGCTTTTTAATCATAAAACACTCAATTTCAAAATTTGGAACCCGCTTAAAATTCTATTATTTCAATTTCGAATTTTTGGACCCGACCCGGGCGCGATTTAGAAATGTTTTACTTTGCGCCAAAACCCCAAATTTTAATATTTTAAAACCATCATATATTTTTCTTAAACATACATATATTACTGTTCCCGTATAATCTTCTAAATCTTTTATTTTATATTTCCTAACCTAATCTATCCCTCTTCAGCCAATCACGAACTTCATTTAACCCCCGTGGGTCCCTCCCTCCCCCTCTCTCCCTCTCCCGTATGTCTCTCTCTCTCTCTTTCTCTCTCCCTCTCCCGTATGTCTCTCTCTCTCTCTCTTCTATATATTATTCCCAACTTCCTTCATCTTTTTCTTTCGCTGAACCAACCATCGCAAACCCTAGCCGCATTGCCTTCGCCACCGCAGCCCCAACGCCGGCACCACCATCACCACCGGGCTCGTGGTCCCCTAGCCCTCAACCGAACCTCCCTCCTCGCCACCTCCTCTTTCTTCTCTCGTGTACCCGAGCCACGCCTGCACCCTCAACCTATCGCCGGCGGTCTCTCGTTGTCGCCGACCGCACTACCACCTTCACCCTTCTCACCCCCTGTACACTCCAACGCCCCGACCCTCTCCTCTTCCTCTCCTTTCTCCATTTCCCGTGCACCCTGCACCAGCCGCGGCCACCTGCACACCCCCGCGCACGTCGGCGCCGCTGTGTGTCGCCGCCGGTGACCTCGTCCCCGTAGCCCCGACCCTCGCGCACACTACTCAGTGAGTTTCACCTCCCCTCCTCTCTTCATTTCTCCTTTTCTCTGTTATTTTTCTGATCTGCAGATTTCTTTAGCAATCGTCGTTGGCCACTGCCGGTGCTCCGTCGGCGTGGTCGGTCGTCACCACCCTTCCCGCAGATCCTCGTGAGCACCCTCGTCTCTATCCTCATTCTCTTCCCTCTTCTTGATTCTTCTTTTATTGTTTCATGAATTCTTGAAATTTGTAGATTCGCTGTTTTTGATCTCGCCGGAATCCGGCCGTGCCGACGACACGTCCCGACGTTCCAGCGGGGTATCCCGACCCGTGTGGTTCCATTGTTCGTCGTTTAGGTTCATTCCATGAACCGTGCGCCCGTCACGAGTTTCCCCACCGACGTTTCACGTTCCGTTTTCCCGATTCGCGACCCGTCGAGGCAAGTACCCCTTGCTACATGCTATACAATATTTACATATTCATTATTGACACCCTAGACCTGCTATTTAACTTTCGTATTATAATTTCCCATTTTATGTCAATATTGTTATATAACATTTTATCTTTCAAACTTGGAACTTATAGAAATATATCATTGCATCTGTGAAGTCTTAAACTTGTTAACATGATTAAATGGCTATAAATTGTCTTACTGCGTTCTTATAATGTTGAAATCATATCTGTGACACAATTGATAACGGTATTGCTAATTGAATGAAACTGCCTATTGCTTATCTCATATTGATGATATCCATGCTTGATTATATAACTGATTGTGAGCACACCTGTGATATCGCTTGCTTCTTGACCTGTCTTGTTACCTACACATTGATACACCTGACATGGTACCGTTACTGTTGACTTGACCTGATGTACCATGACTTGACCTGTTACCTGATCTCGTGCCTAATGCTAACAAACCTGACATGTAGTCCTCATGGACCGTTCCTGTTATCTATGCAGACAAACCTGCTTTTACCTGATCCTTTGTTGGCATTAGTTCTTGATTACTGAACACCTGACTCGACATACATAACTTGGGGGTATGGGGAAATCAAAAGTGTAAACTAAAGTGTAACTAAAAAGGGTATTACTTGATCCGTGGTCCCGGGGGGTAACGAGACAGAGCCATTCGTGACTCTTACATTTTCCTGATCCGTGGTCCCGGGGGGTAACGGGACAGAGCCATTCGTGACTCTTACATTTTCCTGATCCGTGGTCCCGGGGGGTAACGGGACAGAACCACTATTGGTTCACATATTCCTGATCCGTGGTCCCGGGGGGTAACGGGACATATCCTTTGAGTTACATGGAGGATTACTCAAATTGATTTCAAAGACTTTAGAATAGAGAACCTGATAGAACAGTTTAGTTTACCCACTGCACACTACCCTGCACTGCCCTGATTCATATTATTGTTACTCTTGCTTTATTCATGTTTATACTCGCATTGCCTGTTTATTATGTTATTACTTGATATTATGATGCGCTGACGTCTGGGTTTTGCATGGCCCAGATTCCTCTACCTTTGTTGCAGACTGATTAGGAGTTTTGCCGCTGTTAGACAGAGCGGTAAGGATCCTGTTGGTATGCAGTTTACTTTCCAGTTGTTTCATTTATTGTATCTTTTGGCTTCCGCATATTATTTTCTCTTGACTCTTTTATTCTGGCTTATGGACATGTACTAGATAGTTGGTTACTTCCCGTTCTTGATATCTCCACAGCCGTAATGTGACTGTGGAAGGATCTTTCTTATCCACAGGTAGCATGGTTGGCTATGTCACGTGCCCACTTTAGCGTGCTTTGGGAAGCGGGGTGTGACATGGTTCTTTTGGTATCAGAGCCATAGGATAGTCGGGTTGATTCTTTTGTAGTTAGGTATTGTACCCAATACACGAATCAGAATACCCGTGTTTAGGAAACATGTCCTGCCACCTTGACCGTTTTACCATTCTTGAATCACATTCTTCCTGATTATATCTTTTACGATGTGCAAACATCCTTTGCATATCGATTCGAAAACCTGATTCCTTGTTATCTCTAGGACTTAGGCGACTTGGATGGAGTTATGTAATTGTGGCTATGATACCGCGGCATAGTTACAATGCGGTACTCTATTTAAGTATCTTGGAGTTCAAGCCTTGATCTATATTCAAAACCTATCATCATGCTAATGTTGGGTATTTTGAGTTCAGGATTATGTCCGGTAAGAAATTGAAGACATACCAGAGGCGTGTGGACGAAGCCGCCATGCTTGGAGTGATAAGAGGAATGCTGGAGAATCAAAGAAACAGACCGAGCTGATCCAGCAGCAAGCAGACTCGTTTCGGGAAGGTTTGCAGATCGTTCAGTAGTCTGTGAACAATGTTGAAGCTAGACCAGTTGACCGAGTAGGGACCGTAGCAGATTTCAGGCGGTTGGGTCCGTCTACATTTACTAGTTTGAAGGAGCCGTTGCCAGTGGAGCAGTGGCTAGTTGACACAGAGAACTTGCTTTTTGCGGCACGGATTCCAGATGACAAAAAAGTTGTTGTGGTACGCATTCAGCTAGTGGACTACGCCTGAGAATGGTGGCTTGTTGAGGAGACCCGCTTGCCCAAGCCGATCAAGTGGGCGGATTTTTCTAAGAGTTTCCCGGAGAAGTTCTTCCCGCGGACTGCACGGGAGAAAATGGAAGAGAAATTCATCGGGCTAAAGCATAAGGGAACACCCGTAGATGTGCATGCAGCAGAATGGACAAGACTCAGTAGTTTCGCTGGACCTTTAGTTGCCAACGAGGCAGACAGGGCACGAAGGTTCATGCGCAGCTTGGACGTGGATATCCAGAGGCAGATGGTCTCCCTGGGTTTGACCACTTTCTCACAAATACTTGCAGCAGCCAAGAGCAGCAGAGTTTATCTAGGATGAAAGGGAGTTTGCAGCAGACAGCAGTTGCGTTAAGGAAGCAGTTCGGTCGGGCCGGTCGAGTTTAGGGCTAGGCCGACAAACAATATTCTTGCATCAATGGAAGTGATGAAAGTAAAGAGCCGGCTGTTGTTCGTGATTCTATGGACATGTTTGAAGATTTATCGGGTTTACTGCCGAGGAGAGACGTGGAGTTCGCAATTGATCTTATTCCTGGTGCAGCGCCAGTATCCAAAGCGTATTATCCTATGGCACCAGTAGAGTTGGAAGAAGTCAAGAAACAGGTTACTGAATTGCTTGAGAAGGGTTGAATTCGAAGCAGTAACTCGCCTTGGAGAACTCCAGTTCTTCTAGTAAAGAAGAAGGATGGCACAAGAAGGATGTGCATCGACTATCGAGAATTCAACCGGGTGATTATTAAGAACAAGTACCCTATCCCTCGCATTGGAGAACTTTTTGAGCAGCTTAGTGGCGCGAGGGTATTCTCGAAGCTGGATTTGTGATCCTGATATCATCAGGTCCGAGGGAAAACAGAAGATATTTGCAAGACGGCGTTTCGAACTCGGTATGGACATTACGAGTACTTAGTGATGCCCTTCGAAGTAACGAATGCGCCGGCAGTATCCATAGACTTGATGAACCGAATCTTTTCACCGTTCTTGGATCAGTTCATTGTGGTATTCATTGGCGATATTCTGGTTTACTCGAAGAGTTTTGAAGAGCATGCTGAGGATTTGAAGATCGCACTGCAGACGTTGAGACAGGAGAAATTGTATGCGAAGATGAGTAAGTGCGAGTTTTGGCTGGAGGAAGTAATGTTTTTGGGGCATGTTGTGTCTGGCGATGGCATTGCTGTCGATCCAGAAAAGATTGCAGCAGTTCGAGATTGGCGGATTCCAAAGAATGTTGCGGAGATAAGAAGTTTTCTTGGAATCGCCGGGTATTACAGGAGATTTGTAGAGAACTTTGCTCGTCTGGCAGAACCGTTGACCAAGCTTACGCGCAATGAGGTACCTTTTGTATGGGCGGATAAGTGTGCGTTAGCTTTTGAGACGTTGAAGCAGAAATTGATAACCACCCCTATTCTGACCGTGCCAGACAATTCCGGAGGATTGGTGATTTACAGCGACGCATCTGGGAAAGGATTGGAATGTGTTTTGATGCAGCATGGGAAGGTTGTGGCGTACGCATCGAGACAGTTGAGGACCCATGAAAAGAGTTACCCAACTCATGACTTGGAACTTGCGGCTGTGATTTTCGCTTTGAAGATTTGGAGACACTACCCTTTGGGCGAAAGGGTCGAAGTCTTTACTGATCATAAGAGCTTGAAGTATGTATTCACACAGAAGGAGCTTAATATGAGGCAGCGTAGATGGTTGGAGCTGATGGCTAACTACGATCTTGATCTTAAGTACCATCCGGGGAAGGTTATCGTTGTGCCGGATACACTTAGTCGGTTACCAGCAATTCAGGTGTTAACTACGCAGAAGGAGATCGTTGCAGATTTTCGAAGATTTGACTTGGAAGTTGTGCTACCGCATTCTATTGGACAGTTGATGCAACTGCAAGTACATTCGTCATTGATCAAGAATATTAAAGCAGCACAATCGCAGGATCCTAGACTGCAAAAGTTTCGGAAGAAGAAGGTCGGCAAAAGGTCACTTTGGGAGAATGACCTTTACTATTTAACCCCTGTTGAACAATCTGGGCAGGTTGAAGCCGGACTACGAACAGAGTTATTGATCCACGAAGATGGTTCGTTGAGGTATGGTAGCCGTTTGTGTATGCCAAAGGGAGATATTCGCGAAGAGCTTATGAAGGAGGCACACAGTTCAGCTTGTTCTGTACATCCTGGAGGCACAAAGGTATACAGAGATGTTCGACAACATTTCTGGTGGGAAGGCATGAAACGGGAGATTGCTCGCTTTGTGGCAAAGTACTTGGTGTGTCAGCAAGTCAAGGCTGAACACCAAAGGGTTGCTGGTTTGTTGCAACCACTTCCGATTCCTCAGTGGAAGTGGGAACATATAACCATGGATTTCGTGACGGCTTTACCGCGGAGTCCAAAGGGCAACAATGCAGTATGGGTGATTGTCGATCGATTGACCAAGGCAGCTCACTTTATTCCTTTCCGGGTTGGTCAATCAACGGAGACTTTGGCAGAGCGGTACATGCAGGAGATTGTAAGATTACATGGCGTACCGGTGAGTATCGTGTCCGATCGGGTCACTCGGTTCTTATCACACTTCTGGAGGAGTTTACAGAAAAGTTTGGGGACTCGATTGAAGTTTAGCACAGCTTATCATCCTCAAACTGATGGTCAGTCGGAGAGAACGATCCAAACTCTTGAAGACATGTTGAGAGCATACATGTTGGACTTTAAGGGTTCGTGGGAGGATCATCCACACTTGGTGGAGTTTTCTTACAACAACAGTTTTCAAGCAACTATCCAGATGGCTCCGTTTGAAGCTTTGTATGGTTGTAAGTGCCGTTCACCTGTTTGTTGGGATGATGTCGATGAACGAAGATTGTTGGGACCAGTTTTGGTAGTGCAGACAGTTGAGAAGGTTAACACTATCAGAAAGCATATGAAGGCAGCTCATGACAGACAGAAGAGTTGGGCTGACACATCAAGAAGACCTCTAGAGTTTGCCGTGGGTGATTTGGTATTCTTGAAGATATCACCGACTAGAGGGGTGATTCGTTTTGGGAGTCGAGGAAAGCTTAGTCCTCGATTCGTTGGACCCTTGAGATCGTGGAGCGTGTTAGTGAGGTAGCGTATCGTTTGGCGTTACCGCAGTCCTTGGCAATTGTGCACGATGTGTTTCACATATCTCAACTACGAAGGTACGTTCGAGATGAAACACACGTTTTGGATCATTCGGAGCTAGCAGTACGAGAAGACTTGACTTTCGAGGAGCGACCGGTTGAAATCATGGATCGAAGGGAAAAGGTTCTTAAGAACAAGGTTATCCCCCTTGTGCTCGTTTCTTGGGGTAATCGATCGCATGGAGAGTCCACTTGGGAACGAGAAGATGAGATCCGGCAGAAGTTTCCTCACCATTTTCTGTAGTTTTCTATCTTGTATTCCTGGAATTTCGAGGACGAAGTTCCTTTTGTAGTTGGGTATAATATAACACCTGAGCCCAACACTACTATTTTCTGTTACTGGTTGAGCATTAGATGGTACTCATTTCTTTTAGCTTGCATGTTTGTCACTTACTGTAAAATTTTATCAGGCAGTGTCATTTCTGCATATAACAAATTTTAGCATCTAAAATAAAATTAAAAATATCCATCTTGGCCTACTCGACACCCCTAGCCTCGTGGTAGCGTCCGTGCTTCGAGTTCTCGTCCCGTTCGGTGAAACGGACGAGTTTGGACGGCTACGCGCGCGTACAGGTGTCTGTCTTGGGGTATGCTTTTTAATCATAAAACACTCAATTTCAAAATTTGGAACCAGCTTAAAATTCTATTATTTCAATTTCGAATTTTTGGACCTGACCCGGGCGCGATTTGGAAATGTTTTACTTTGCGCCAAATCCCAAATTTTAATATTTTAAAACCGTCATATATTTTTCTTAAACATACATATATTACTGTTCCCGTATAATCTTCTAAATCTTTTATTTTATATTTCCTAACCTAATCTATCCCTCTTCAGCCAATCACGAACATCATTTAACCCCCGTGGGTCCCCCCTCCCCCCCTCTCTCTCTCTTTCTCTCTCCCTCTCCCGTATCTCTCTCTCTCTCTCTCTCTCTCTCTTCTCTATATTATTCCCAACTTCCTTCATCTTTTTCTTTCGCTGAACCCACCATCGCAAACCCCAGCCGCATTGCCCTCGCCGCCGCAGCCCCAACGCCGGCACCACCATCACCACCGGGCTCGTCGTCCCCTCGCCCTCAACCGAGCCTCCCTCCTCGCCACCTCTTCCTTCTTCTCTCGTGTACCCGAGCTACGCCTGCACCCTCAACCTATCGCCGGCGGTCTCTCGTTGTCGCCGACCGCACTACCACCTTCACCCTTCTCACCCCCTGTACACTCCAACGCCCCGACCCTCTCCTCTTTCTCTCCTTTCTCCATTTCCCGTGCACCCTGCACCAGCCGCGGCCACCTGCATACCCCCGCACGCGTCGGCGCCGCTGTGTGTCGCCGCCGGTGACCTCGTCCCCGTAGCCCCGACCCTCGCGCACACTACTCGGTGAGTTTCACCTCCCCTCCTCTCTTCATTTCTCCTTTTCTCTGTTATTTTTCTGATCTGCAGATTTCTTTAGCAATCGTCGTTGGCCACCGACGGAGCTCCGTCGGCGTGGTCGGTCGTCACCACCCTTCCTGCAGATCCTCGTGAGCACCCTCGTCTCTATCCTCATTCTCTTCCCTCTTCTTGATTCTTCTTTTATTGTTTCATGAATTCTTGAAATTTGTAGATTCGCTGTTTTTGATCTCGCCGGAATCCGGCCGTGCCGACGACACGTCCCGACGTTCCAGCGGGGTATCCCGACCTGTGTGGTTCCATTGTTCGTCGTTTGGGTTCATTCCATGAACCGTGCGCCCGTCGCGAGTTTCCCCGCCGACGTTTCACGTTCCGTTTTCCCGATTCGCGACCCGTCGAGGCAAGTACCCCTTGCTACATGCTACACAATATTTACATATTCATTATTGACACCCTAGACCTACTATTTAACTTTCGTATTATAATTTCCCATTTTATGTCAATATTGTTATATAACATATTATCTTTCAAACTTGGAACTTATAGAAATATATCATTGCATCCATGAAGTCTTAAACTTGTTAACATGATTAAATGGCTATAAATTGTCTTACTGCGTTCTTATAATATTGAAATCATATCTGTAACACAATTGATAACGGTATTGCTAATTGAATGAAACTGCCTATTGCTTACTTCATTGCTTATCTCATATTGATGATATCCATGCTTGATTATATAACTGATTGTGAGCACACCTGTGATATCGCTTGCTTCTTGACCTGTCTTGTTACCTACACATTGATACACCTGACATGGTACCGTTACTGTTGACTTGACCTGATGTACCATGACCTGACCTGTTACCTGATCTCGTGCCTAATGCCAACAAACCTGACATGTAGTCCTCATGGACCGTTCCTGTTATCTATCCAGACAAACCTGCTTTTACCTGATCCTGTGTTGGCATTAGTTCTTGATTACTGAACACCTGACTCGACATACATAACTTGGGGGTATGGGGAAATCAAAAGTGTAAACTAAAGTGTAACTAAAAAGGGTATTACTTGATCCGTGGTCCCGGGGGGTAACGGGACAGAGCCATTCGTGACTCTTACATTTTCCTGATCCGTGGTCCCGGGGGGTAACGGGACAGAGCCATTCGTGACTCTTACATTTTCCTGATCCGTGGTCCCGGAGGGTAACGGGACAGAACCACTATTGGTTCACATATTCCTGATCCGTGGTCCCGGGGGGTAACGGGACATATCCTTTGAGTTACATGGAGGATTACTCAAATTGATTTCAAAGACTTTAGAATAGAGAACATGATAGAACAGTTTAATTTACCCACTGCACACTACCCTGCACTGCGCTGATTCATATTATTGTTACTCTTGCTTTATTCATGTTTATACTCGCATTGCCTGTTTATTATGTTATTACTTGATATTATGACGCGCCGACGTCTGGGTTTTGCATGGCCCAGATTCCTCTACCTTTGTTGCAGACTGATCAGGAGTTTTGCCGCTGTTAGACAGAGCGGCAAGGATCCTGTTGGTATGCAGTTTACTTTCCAGGTGTTTTATTTATTGTATCTTTTGGCTTCCGCATATTATTATCTCTTGACTCTTTTATTCTGGCTTATGGACATGTACTAGATAGTTGGTTACTTCCCGTTCTTGATATCTCCACAGCCGTAATGTGACTGTGGAAGGATCTTTCCTATCCACAGGTAGCATGGTTGGCTATGTCGCGTGCCCACTTTAGCGTGCTTTGGGAAGCGGGGCGTGACAGGGACTCAGTGAAATAGCTGGATGCAGTGCGGTCCGAGATAGAATCCATGTACACCAATAAAGTATGGACTTTGGAAGTTGCTCTTGAAGGTGTAAAACCCATTGGAAGCAAGTGGATCTTTAAGAAAAACATGGTGTAGATGGGAAAGTGGAGACTTTCAAAACTAGACTTGTTGCAAAGGGTTTTCGTCAACGACCAGGTGTCGATTATGACCAAACCTTTTTTCCAGTGGCTATGCTTAAATCCATCCGGATCATGCTTGCCATCATTGCATATCATGACTAAGAAATCTGGCAAATGGATATTAAGACCGCCTTTATAAATGGTGATTTGGAAGAGTGCGTGTACATGACTCAGCCAGAGGGCTTCGTAGACAGTGGGAGCAGCGGAAAGGTGTGCAAGCAGCTTAAATCCATCTACGGGTTAAAGCAAGCATCACAGAGTTGGAACATCTGCTTTGATGTCGTTATCAAAGAGTTTGATTTCGTCAAAAACGTAGATGAACCTTGTATATACAAGAAGGTAGCAGAGAGCAAGGTTGTCTTCCTCGTATTATACGTGGATGACATACTCTTGATAGGAAATGACATTCCTATGCTGCAATCGGTCAAGCTCTTCTTATCACAAAGATTCTCAATGAAAAATCTAGGGGATGCCTCCTACATCTTAGAGATTAAGATCTATAGAGATAGATCTAAATGGATACTGGGATTGTCCCAATTCAGGTACATTGACACCATACTAAAGAGGTTTAGTATGGAAGAATCCAAGCGTGGGTTTTTACCCACGATCTCTGGGCTCACTCTCTCCAAAGAGATGTCTCCCAAGACTGATTTGGAGAGAGCTCGCATGCAAGGGATACCCTATGCTTCGGCAGTAAGCTTTATCATGTATGCGATGCTATGTACCAGACCCGATGTAGCACACTCACAAAGTGTAGTGATCAGGTATCAAGCAGATCCTAGAGAGAGTCACTGGACAGCTGTGAAGAGCTTCTCAAGTACTTATGAAGGACTAAATTAAGAGATGCTCTTAGTGTATGGTAATGGAGAACTCCAAGTGGAGTCCTTTACCGATTCGAGCTTCCAGAGTGATAAGGACGACTCTAAGTCGTGTAGGGCTACTAGGCACTATCATAAGGCTCATAAGGCATCAACCATGCCAAATCTAAATTTTTTCAAATGCCGAACAACCTAAAGCGAGGATCTTTGCTAGATAATTAGGGTTAACAAAGCATGTAAACAACTTTACAACTAAGAGAGAGGGATTACAACCTTTGTAGTCCGCTCCTTCGCTTCATAAGCTCCGAGTAGTAGTCCCTTCGCCGCGATCCATGAACTTCCGGACTCAAAAGAGGCTCCACAAGCCGAATGATTCATGCTTACTTGAAGTCTTCCTTTTCGAAGATGATCTACCTTGAAGAATCTTTAACTCAAGCTCTCACCTCTCTAATCAAGTATTAGTGAAGTGAACACCCTAATATAAGTGGCTAAAATAGATAAGGATGATGAAGTAGGAATTTAGCTCTCTTTTGTTTTCATTTTCTCACTTTAATTCATCACATGCAAAAAGCTAGCAAGCTTTTTCTTTCAAGAGAATGAAAAAGAAGAAGAAGATAATCCTTTTGTGATGAATAATGAAAAGCTTATCATGGTTACAAATCCAACCTTGGGTCTAGTATGAAAGCTTAACCCTTGTAGAGAATTAACTAGGGTAAAGGGTTTGGGTTGGGTTAAGAAATATCTACACAAAATATCAATACAAAATATCTAAGCTTAAAACAAAATAAAGCTTCTAGAAGCTTCATGAAAAAGCTAACCCAAATCAAACCCTAACTATGTTTAATCTCCACAAATCATGTTGCATTTGTAATCATAACTTGTTACAATATTATATATCACATATATAATATATTTTTGTAACAAAAGAAAATAATACAATTAACATATATCGCATATATATCAATGTATTATCTGGTGAGAAAATGAATCAATAAAGCGAGCTTATATTAGATAATGTAATGTAATATATCACATATATAATTATACATTAAATTATCGTATCAACACTTGATCCGACAATCCGGCTATTTCTCAAATAATCGACTAATATAATCTGTATCAGTTCATCGAATCAACACTTGATCCGATCACCCGGCTATATCACATATACCCGGCCAATATCTTATATCGCGAGAATAGAATATGGTATCTCATATCGTAATATTCTGTAGGGTTACTAGGCACTCTTATAAGGGTCTATAAGGCATCAACCATACCCGATTTAAAATTTAGACGTGCCGAACAACCCAAAGCGAGGATCTTTGCTAGATAATTAGGGTTAAATATGCAAGTAATCATCTTTACAACTAAGAGTGAGGGATTACAACCTTTGTAGTCCACTCCTTCGCTTCATAAGCTTCAAGTAGAAGTCCCTTCGCCGCGATCCATGATCTCCCAGACTCAAGAGAGGCTCCACAACCCGAATGATTCATGCTTGCTTGTAGTCTTCCTTCTCGAAGATGATCTACCTCGAAGTTTCTTTAACTCAAGCTCTCACTCACTAATGAGGTGAACACTCTAATCTAATTGGCTAGATTAGATGAGGATGATGAAGTAAGATTTATGCTCTCTTTTATTATCAAATTCTCACACTCATTCATCACAAAATAAAACCTAGAAAGCTTTTGTGAGCTCAAGGAAGAAGAAGAAGAATGAATTCCTTTTGTGATGAATAATGAAAATGTTATTATGATTACAAATGCAACCATGGTCAAAGATGAAGAGGCTAACCAATGTACAGACTTAACTAGGGTTAAGGATGTGGTTTGGGTCAAAAAAATATCTAGCAAAATATCAACCAAAATATCTTTGCTAGAAACAAACTAAAACCTTCTAGAAGCATCATGAAAGAACTAACCCAAATCAAACCCTAACCATGTTTAATCTCCACTAAACATGTTGCAATAGTAATCATAACATGTTACAATATTATATATCACATATATAATATATATTTGTAACAAAAGAAAATAATACAATTAACATATATCGCATATATATCAATGTATTATACGGTGAGAAAATGAATCAATAAAGTGAGCCAATATTAGATAATGTAAAGTAATATATCATATATATAATTATACATTAAATCATCGAATCAACACTTGATCCGACAATCTGGCTATATCGAATATAACCGACTAATATATCATGTACCGATTCATCGAATCAACACTTGATCCGATGACACGGCTCATATCAGAATATCGCAAGAATATAATACGATATCTCATATCATATTATCCTCGGTCCTGCACATATCACATATGTGCTCCTACTCCATTTTGCCTGAGTCAAGAAACCTCTGTGTAGGACTCTAAAGAATCGTCAATACGCCGGTAGCAGGTGATGATCATATCAAACACCCACAAGCTGCAAGCGGTCAGCTAAACGTAACATCCACCCAGGTATTGAGCGATCAGAAGATCAACAAGCAAGCCTGTACATTCTCCTGTGAATCCAACCAGTAACACTCCCGTACAGTCCGGTCTCTTCGTCTGATATGTCGCATATCTAGTCTAGGGAGGTATACGTCAGACCCCAGTAACCGATAAGTCGTGTCGATGTGAGGCTCATAACAGGTCTAGAACCTACTGATAACACTTACCAGCAGTACTCAATATCCTCCCTGGCCAAGGACTTCCAGTTATAGCCAATCGAACACAGCACAACATCAACTCCCTATACCGGGAGAGATGAATCCCCTCCTATCGCTTATTGCCTCCATGTGATTCGGGACTGTACCCAAAAGCCACCGTTTTGCACGCCCTCTTGGACATGGTAAGGTGGAAATCAAAGCACAGTGGGAATCATACAAGACTCTATGACGATCTCGGGTCTACAGACTAACCTGTACCAGTGTCACCAGAGAACTGCCATCTAACGTGAGGTATAATACCATCTGGGAGTTCTCGGTGAGTCCGTCCAGTGTACCCAGTCTCCACTGAGCACCCGTACACCATCTCTGATGTCAAAACACAAATGGATATGGGATCATCTATCGCCCATCATATGGGTCAAGATGCGTATACGCTAGTCTACTCTGGTGTATCGATGCCCTGTCTCGATACACCCTCGACTAGGAACAGTTATAGGATGTACTCATCAATTACCGTGGTCCCACTAGTATGATCTCATCATAGTCCCAGTAGTCGAGTACAGATCCTAAGGGCTTTATCAACATGTGAGAGTAAGACAGCAAACTAATATAAGTCAACATGTTAAGATAAAGTGAAACCAAATAGCATACTATCATGTCGAGCAAGAAAGTCCTCTCTCTATATATATCCAAGCATCAATTATAATATACATCATATGTACAACAATGGCCTCTAGGGCATATATATAACTAACATATTCTCGGTCCCGCACATATCACATATGTGCTCCTACTCCGCTTTGCCTGAGTCAGGAAACCTCTGTGTAGGACTCTAAAGAATCGTCAATACGCCAGAAGTAGGTGATGATCATATTAAACACCCATAAGCTGCAAGCGGTCAGCTAAACGTAACAGCCACCCAGGTATTGAGCGATCAGAAGATCAACAAGCAAGCCTGTACATTCTCCTGTGAATCCAATCAGTAACACTACCGTACAGTCCGGTCTCTTCGTCTGATATGTCACATATCTAGTCTAGGGGTGGTAAACGTCAGACCCCAGTAACCGATAAGTCGTGTCGATGTGAGGCTCATAACAGGTCGAGAAACTACTGATAACACTTACCAGTAGCACTCTATATCAGCCCTGGCCAGGGACTTCCAATTATAGCCAATCGAACACAGCACAACATCAACTCCCTATACCGGGAGAGGCGAATCCCCTCCTATCGCTCACTGCCTCCATGTGATTCGGGACTGTACCCAAAAGCCACCGTTTTGCATGCCCTCTTGGACGTGGTAAGGTGGAAATCAAAGCACAGTAGGAATCACACAAGACTCTATGACGATTTCGGGTCTACAGACTAAGCTGTACCAGTGTCACCAGAGAACTGCTATCTGACGATAGGTATATATCCATCTAGGAGTTCTCAGCGAGTCCGTTCAGTGTACCCAGTCTCCACTAAGCACCCGTACACCATCTTTGATGTCAAACACCGATGGATATGGGATCATCCATCGCCCATCATATAGGTCAAGATGCATATACGCTAGTCTACACTGGTGTATCGATGCCCTGTCTCGATACACCCTCGACTAGGAACAGTTATAGGATGTACTCGTTGACTACCCTGGCCCTACTAGTATGATTTCATCATAGTCCCAGTAGTCGAGTATATATCCTAAGGGCTTTATCAAAATGTGAGAGCAAGACAGTAAACTAATACAAGTCAACATGTTAAGATAATGTGAAACCAAATAGCATACTATCATGTCGAGCAAGAAAGTCATCTCTATTTATATCCAAGCATCCATTATAATATACATCACATGTACAACAATGGCTTCTAGGGCATATATATAACTAGCAATCTCCTACTTGCACAAAGGCCAGCTGTTGTAGTATCCCATACCCAACATCCCGAAGAGACTCTTAAACTGTGTCTGGGGAATGGCCTTCGTGAGTGGATCCGCTGTGTTGTCCTTCGTATCAACTCTCCTGACCTCGATCTCCCGGCGATCAACTATCTCCCGGATCAGGTGATACCGCCTCAGAATATGTCTGGACTTCTAATGGGACATGGGTTCCTTGGCCAAAACCACAGCTCTATTGTTATCACAATACAAAGGTATTGGATGCTCAATGGACGGGACCACACCAAGTTCAGTGATGAACTTCTTCATCCAGACAGCCTCTTTGGCAGCATCGTTGGCAACGATGTATTCAGCCTCCATCGTCAAGTCTGCAACGGTTTCCTGTTTGGAACTCTTCCAACACACCGCCCCTCCATTGAGGGTAAAGACAAATCCCGAGTGCGACTTAGAGTCGTCCTTATCACTTTAGAAGCTCGAATCGGTAAAGGACTCCACCTGGAGTTCACCATTACCATAAACCAAGAACATCTCTTTAGTCTTTCGCAAGTACTTGAGAATATTCTTCACAGCTGTCCAGTGACTCTCTCTAGGATTTTCTTGATACCTACTCACTACACTTAGTAAGTATGCTACATCGGGTCTGGTATATAGCATCGCATACATGATAGAGCCTACTGCCGAAGCATAAGGTATCTCTTGCATGCGAGCTCTTTTCAAATCAGTCTTAGGAGACATCTCTTTGATGAGAGTGAGTCCAGAGATCATGGGTTGGTTCCCACGCTTGGATTCTTCCATACTAAACCTCTTTAGTATGGTGTCAATGTACCTGGATTGGGACAATCTCAGTATCCGTTTAGATCTATCTCTATAGATTATTATTCCCAGTATGCAGGAGGCATCACATAGATCTTTCATTGAGAATCTTTGTGATAAGAAAACCTTGACCGATTGCAGCATAGGAACATCATTTCCTATCAAGAGTATGTCATCGACGTACAATACGAGAAAGACAACCTTACTCTCTGCAACCTTCTTATATATACAAAGTTCATCTACGATTTTTATGAAGTCAAACTCTTTGACTAGTACATCAAAGCAGATGTTCCAACTCCGTGATGCCTGCTTTAACCCGTAGATGGATTTAAGCAGCTTCACACCTTTCCGCTGCTCCCACTATCTACGAAGCCCTCTGGCTGAGTCATGTACACACACTCCTCTAAATCACCATTTAGAAAGGCGGTCTTAACATCCATTTGCCAGATTTCGTAGTCATGGTATGCAGCAATGGCAAGTAAGATCCGGATGGACTTAAGCATAGCCACTGGAGAAAAAGTTTCGTCATAATCCACACCTGGTCGTTGACGAAAACCCTTTGCAACAAGTCTAGCTTTGAAAGTCTCAACTTTTCCATCTATACCAAGTTTCTTTTTAAAGATCCATTTGCTCCCAATGGGTTTTACCCCTTCAGGAGCAACTTCCAAAGTCCATACTTTGTTGGTGTACATGGATTCCATGTCAGATCGCATTGCATCCAGCCACTTCACAGAGTCACCACTCGTGATGGCCTGCTCGAAGCTAGTTGGGTCATCATCTTCCATGATGCAATCCTCGCTCCCACCATCAACGAGAAAACCGTAGTATCTCTCAGGTAGATGAGAAACCCTACTAGATCGGCGGAAAGGCTGTGGTTCGTCGGGAACTACTGAATTCTCTGGTTCCATCAATTCTTCTGTTGTAGTTTGTTCTGCTGGAACTTCTTCCAGTTCTGCCTTAGAGCCACTAATCTCTTTAGCAAGAAATTCCTTTTCTAAAAAGGTGGCGTGTTGAGCAACAAACACCCTTCGTTCATCACTGTGGTAGAAGATATACCCTCGCGAATGGTTGGGATATCCAACAAACTTACATAAAACAGACCTTGCCTCGAGTTTGGCCGGTTTTTATCTTTTGACATAGGCCGGGCAACCCCATATCTTAACAAAATTAAGATATGGTCTCTTCCCTTCCCATATCTCATATGGGGTGGTAGGCACAGATTTGGTAGGAACTTTATTTAGTAGGTATGCCGCTCTCTCAAGCGCATATCCCCAGAAGGAAATAGGTAACTCAGTATTGCTCATCATGGAGCGCACCATATCTAATAGGGTGCGATTCTTCCGCTTCGATACACCATTGTGCTGTGGTGTGTAGGGAGGTGTAAGCTGAGAATGAATCCCATTCTCTTTTAGATAATCTAGGAACTCATTGCTCAAGTATTCTCCTCCTCGATCAGATCGAAGGATCTTAATACTTTTGCCCATTTGGTTCTCTACTTCGTGCTTATATTCTCTAAATTTCTCAAAAGCTTCAGACTTATGTTTCATCAGGAACACATATTCGAATCTTGAGAGATCGTCAGTGAACGTAATGAAGTATGAAGAACCATCCCTGGCATGTGTAGACATGGGAGCACATACATCACTATGTATCAGCCCTAAGAGTTCCGTAACTCTTTCTCTGTGTCCACTAAACGGAGTTTTGGTCATCTTGCCTTTGAGACATGACTGGCAGGTATCATCAGATGATAATTCGAATGGATTCAAATTCCATCCTTATGCAACTTAGCTAGCCGTGTCGCATTGATATGACCTAGTCTACAATGCCATAAGTAGGATTCGTTCATTTTTGAACTCTTCCTCTTGTGTTTGTTTTGTACATTAAGTACTGTAGTTTGGTTGAGAACGTATATGTCATTATTTAACAATCCTGATCCAATCAACTTTTGATTCAGGAATATATTCATAACATTATCCTGTACTACAAAATTATATCCTTCTTTATTCAATAAAGAAAATGATATAATATTGCATATCATGGTCGGAATGTAATAGCACTCGTTCAGAACCAATGTATTACCATTTGGTAACACAAGGTGATATTCGCCAACTGCCTTGGCTGCAATATTTGCACCATTCCCTACTCTTAGGGAATGATCACCCTCTCCCAGTTCCCTACATTTACGTAGCCCATGTAACATATTACATATGTGGGATCCCGATCCGGTATCTAATACCCAGGACGTAGAGTGAACTGAGAAACAGTTCTCGATAACTAACACACCCGAAGAAGATGCATCAGCAAGCTTGTTCTTCGTTTGGGCGGCGTAAGTATCCAGATATTCTCGTATTCCCTGCTCAGTCTTATAACTCTTATAAGAAAGAACGGGCCCAACGTTCCCTTGCTTAGTATAATAAGCAGGTTCAGTCAATACATCCATATTATTATCTTGATTAAGGCCTGACATGGTTACTACCTGGAGAGAGAGGGAAGAAAACACTTTAGCGTATGCTCTTGCAAGATTAGATTAGTTATTATCTTATATAATCAGGATGGCTCCCACTGTTTTCATCAAATTTTCCTTCAAACCCTAAAAGGAAAGACTAGCCGGGATTAATTACACCTTACAAGTTCGCCAATCTTTCAGCCAGGCCAGTGTTGGTACTTTGAGGGAGGTTCCCCGTGCTTTCGTACGGACCTAATTAAAGTAAACCTCGTTTTCCCAGAGGCATAACCCCGTTAACACCTTTCTAGACACCTACTTGATCGGCTAATTGTCCTATGTAAAATTCTCCCAGGAGTAACTCTTACTCGCAGTGGGTATCGGGATCCAACAATCTCATAGGAGGTATGCAATCTCATTGCAAATTTCAACACTTGAAATTCCAGATAATATTTTGCCCCAAGCATCCCATGACCTTGACGGAGGTCAACAAATCATTGGGTGCTAGTCCAGTTCAACCCGTCATTTCTTGATTAAATCAAACCCACCCGCACGACCCTTGATGGAGGTCAACAAGGCCATACGACTACCCTAATCCAATCTGCGTCATATGTATAAACAGATAAATACTAGTTAGCTACCGCACACTACGCCTTGATGGAGGTCAACAAACATAGCACGAATACTAAGTAGGACTTATCTGAAATGACGGAGGGCTACGACAAGTTTTTCTGAAAACCTATTGCGTAATGAACTTGATATTGTTGTAGAAACAAGTGATTTTGAAAAAGAGTGTTTTTTAGGCTTTTCTAGTTTCACTAAAGAGGTCACTCCCGGTGAAGAGATCTCGGCTCTTTCCTCATCAAATAAGGTGCAGAGTATATCATATATACCACTATGCAAAGCAAGAACTATAGAAGCAATCAAAAACTAATCCGCGAGTTTTTAGCATCTGCCAGTTTTGCTAAAGAGGTCACACCCGGTGAAGGGATCTCGGCTCTTTCCTCATTGAATAAGGTGCAGGGTATATCATATATACCGCTATGCAAAGCAAAACTATAGCTACCCTTTTTATAAAGTTTTGATTCTACAACATCCCTTAGGTTTCTTTTCTTTTATTAATCTCATTAATAAATCCCATCAGTTATGCTTCCTAAGCATCACAGAAGAAACGAAAGCAGTAATATTTATATATCATCATCATATATATAGTGTAAGCATTCGTCTCAGGCAGTAATATGATCTCATCACAGAACATTGCAGCAGAAGATAACATATGAAATATTGGATATAGTAGGACGTCCATGTTTTATTTCGAGCCTGTATAAAACACGGATTCCACGGTCGCGATGAATAGCCAAACCCACATCCCTAGACCCCTACGAGAGCGGCAAGCAACACTGGCAATTCTAGGGTTAGGAGACCCGGTCTCGACTCCTCAAGATGGCCTCCCACTGGACCCTAGAACCCGGTTACATGTGCTCCCCTCCCGGGTCTATCCTAATGCGGAAAAGTAAATAATATACAATGGTGACATCATCCTCAACCCGGAAGTGCCCCAATAAAAGAATATTACAAACAAAAGAATTTTACATGAATGAAAAATAAAAACCTCTCATCTCACATAAAACCCCCGGCTATTCAGAACACGATGATCCAATATAACATATCACAGCAGCACATAATATCACATATCATCAACGTAAGCAATTATGCGTATCCCGATTGTCGTTGATGTATAGCAACGAAGCCGACGATACACCACATACTACGCTTACGGTCACAGAAAAAAAGTGTAAAACTACAACATTTGGAATTCACAATCACTTTAGACATCGTAAATCCGAAATATCACATACTTCACATTTCATGCCTAACTATATGAATTCCACATATTGTATCACATTCCAGATAAATAGAAAATGTTAAAATTTCCGATCGAATAATCAAAGACCCAAGATTTCCCAAACAGCTCAACACTTGAGTGGAGTTCAAAAATCGCAGAACATGTCACAGCCCCAATGAATCAGCCGTAGAAGGGTCAAACCAACACCTCACATGTGGCAACGCTAAACTACCACAAACCCTAGGGTTCAATGGCGGTTTTGACGGTCACATAATCGAGTTAAGGTTACGTTCTTCTAGAGGGTCCACAGATACACTAGCATGATTTCTCGAAAGTTTTAAACTGATTGAAAATCCAACACTTGAAAGTTTTCCGTCATGAGAAAAATGAGTTATTGATATTCGTTCGAACCTTTTAACACGTTCTAAATTACCCGAAAAACTAAACGATGTTAAACTTTCCGATCGAATCAACGAATTCTTTAGATCTCCAGAAAACTCAACACTTGAGTAATATTAAAAATTCCCAGAAGTAGTAGTAATACCTACGGATGTACTGTTAAAGTACGATCCCTCACTCTTCATGTTCGGCCGCGGAACCGCCTCCAATTTCTTGGTTTAGCCGCGGTTCCGCGGTGACTTGATGAAGTTAGGGTGTCGTACTTCACAGATATCCATAGAATCACTTGCTTAATTTTCTGAGTATTTTTAATACGGAAAAAACCATCTTTTTAAAAAAATTCCAGAGAGGGGGTCCAAAATGATGTTTCGTGGTTCGATCGGACTTTTAACATCGTCTACACGTCGTCTAATACTCTAGCTAGGCTCTGATACCACTGTAGGGTTACTAGGCACCATTACAAGGCTTATAAGGCATCAACCATGCCAAATCTAAATTTTTTCAAGTGCCGAACAACCTAAAGCGAGGATCTTTGCTAGATAATTAGGGTTAACAAAGCATGTAAACAACTTTATATCTAAGAGAGAGGGATTACAACCTTTGTAGTCCGCTTCTTCTCTTCATAAGCTCCGAGTAGTAGTCCCTTCGCCTCGATCCATAAACATCCGGACTCAAGAGAGGCTCTACAAGCCGAATGATCCATGCTTGCTTGAAGTCTTCCTTTTCGAAGATGATCTACCTTGAAGAATTTTTAACTCAAGCTCTCACTTCTGTAATCAAGTATTAGTGAAGTGAACACCCTAATCTAAGTGGCTAAAATAGATAAGGATGATGAAGTAGGAATTTAGCTCTCTTTTGTTTTCATTTTCTCACTTTAATTCATCACATGCAAAAAACTAGCAAGCTTTTTCTTTCAAGAGAATGAAGAAGAAGAAGAAGATAATCCTTTTGTGATGAATAATAAAAATCTTATCATGGTTACAAATCCATCCTTGGGTCAAGTATAAAGGCTTAACCTTTGTAGAGAATTACATAGGGTAAAGGGTTTGGGTTGGGTTAAGAAATATCTACACAAAATATCAATACAAAATATCTATGCTTAAAACAAAATAAAGCTTCTAGAAGTTTCATGAAAAAGCTAACCCAAATCAGACCCTAACCATGTTTAATCTCCACAAATCATGTTGCATTTGAAATCATAACTTGTTACAATATTATATATCACATATATAATATATTTTTGTAACAAAAAAAATAATACAATTAATATATATCAATGTATTATCCGAGGAGAAAATGAATCAATAAAGCGAGCTTATAATAGATAATGTAATGTAATATATCACATATATAATTATACATTAAATTATCGAATCAACACTTGATCTGACAATCCGGCTATTTCTCAAATAACCGACTAATATAATCAATATCAGTTCATCGAATCAACACTTGATCAGATGACCCGGCTATATCACATATACCCGGCCGATATCTTATATCGCGAGAATAGAATACGATATCTCATATCATAATATTCTCGGTCCCGCACATATCACATATGTTCTCCTACTCCATTTTGCCTGAATCAGGAAACCTCTGTGTAGGACTCTAAAGAATCGTCAATACGCCGGCAGTAGGTGATGATAATATCAAACACCCACAAGCTGCAAGCGGTTAGCTAAACGTAACAGCCACCCAGGTATTGAGCGATCAGAAGATCAACAAGCAAGCATGTACATTCTCATGTGAATCCAATCAGTAACACTACCGTATAGTCCGGTCTCTTCGTCCGATATGTCGCATATCTAGTCTAGGGGTTGTAAACGTCAGAGCCCAGTAACCATTAAGTCGTGTCGATGTGAGGCTCATAACAGGTCGAGAAACTACTGATAACACTTGCCAGTAGCACTCTATATCAGCCCTGGCCAGCGACTTCCAGTTATAGCCAATCGAACACAGCACAACATCAACTCCCTATACCGGAAGAGACGAATCCCCTCCTATCGCTCATTGCCTCCATGTGATTCGGGACTGTACCCAAAAGCCACCATTTTGCACGCCCTCTTGGACGTGGTAAGATGGAAATCAAAGCACAGTGGGAATCACACAAGACTCTATGACGATCTCGGGTCTACAGACTAACCTGTACCGGTGTTACCAGAGAACTGCTATCTGAGGATAGGTATATATCCATCTAGGAGTTCTCGGCGAGTCCGTTCAGTGTACCCAGTCTCCACTGAGCACCCGTACACCATCTTTGATGTCAAACACCGATGGATATGAGATCATCCATCGCCTATCATATTGGTCAAGATGCGTATACGCTAGTCTACACTGGTGTATCGATGCCTTGTCTCGATACACCCTCGACTAGGAACAGTTATAGGATGTACTCGTTGACTACCCTGGCCTCACTAGTATGATCTCATCATACTCCCAGTAGTCGAGTACATATCCTAAGGGCTTTATCAACATATGAGAGCAAGACAATAAACTAATACAAGTTAACATGTTAAGATAATGTGAATCCAAATAGCTTTATATCATGTCGAGCAAGAAAGTCCTCTCAATATATATCCAAGCATCCATTATAATATTCATCATATGTACAACAATGGCATCTAGGGCATATATATAACTAACAAGTCGCACTCGGGATTTGTATGTATGCCCTAGAAGCCAGTATTGTACATATGATGTATATTATATTGGATGCTTGGACATATAGAGAGAGGACTTTCTTGCCCGACATGATAGTATGCTATCTGGTTGCTCTTTATCTTAACATGTATACTTGTCTTTTGATACTGTCTTATGGTTACATGTTGGTAAAGCCCTTAGGATGTGTACTTAACTACCAGGACTATGATGCAGATCATACTAGTGGGGCCATGGTAGTCCATAAGTTCATCCTTTAATGTCCCTAGTCATAGGTGTATCGAGATGGGGCATCGATATACCAGAGTAAACTAGCATGTACGCTTCTCGACCCATGAGATGGGCGATGGATGATCCCATATCCATTGGTGTTTGACATCAGAGATGCTATACGGGTGCTCAGTAGAGACTGGGTACATTGGACGGACTCGCTGAGAACTCCCAGATGGTATTATACCTCACGTCGGATGGCAGTTCTCTGGTGACACTGGTACAGGTTAGTCTGTAGACCCGAGATCGTCATAGAGTCTTGTGTGATTCCCACTGTGCATTGATTTCCACCTTACCACGTCCAAGAGGGCATGCAAAACGGTGGTTTTTGGGTACAGTCCCGAGTCACATGGAGGCAATGAGCGATAGGAGGGGTTTCGTCTCTAACGGTATTGGGGGTTGATGTTGCGCTGTACTCGATTGGCCATAACAGGGAAGTCCCTGGCCAGGTCTGATTTAGAGATTTACCGGTAAGTGTTACCAGTAGTTTCTCGACCAGTTATGAGCCTCATATCGGCATGACTTATCGATTATTGGGGTCTGACGTTTACCACCCCTAGACTTGATATGCGACATATCAGACGAGGAGACCGGACTGTACGGCAAGTGTTACTGTCAGGCTTTTGCAGGAGTTGGAGCGGGCTTGCTTGCTAATCTTTTGATCGCTCAATACCCGGGTAGCCGTTACATCTAGCTCGTACCGCTGACGGCTTGTGGGTGGTTGATGTGATCATCACCTACTACCGGAGTATTGACGAGTCTTTAGAGTCCTACATAGTGGTTTTACTGGCTCAGGCAAAACGAAATAGGAGCGCATATATGATATGTGCGGGACCGAGAATAATGCGTGTATGTGGTACCGTATTCTATTCTCGAGATTTTGGTATAGGTCGGTTATATGTGATATAGCCGGGTTATCGAATCAAGTGTTGATTCGATAAGTTGGTACATTTAGTGTTAGTCGGTTATATGTGATATAGCCGGATTATTAAATCAAGTGTTGATTTGATAATTTAGTGTATAATTGTATATGTGATATACTAATTTATATTAATTAACATTGGCTCACTTAAGCATTCTTTTCTCACTTGTGTGTACATGTAATATATATGTGATATATATTGATGTGCATTATTTATTTTTGTGTATCATAGTTGTTGATACACTATACATGAGTGTATGAGACATACACCATTCTATATATAAGGGTGGGTTATTAATGTTTAAAGTAATTACAAAATTAGTGGATTATTTGTTAAAAGCATGAAGCTTGTAGAAGCTTGTGAGTGCTTTGACAAAGTCCACTCACTTTGTTTTATTGTAGATATTTGTTAACCTAACCATTTTAATTAGCTATGGTTGTGTCTCTACATGAGTTAGTATATGATACTCACTCACCATGTTTCACTCTCTCACTTGATCATTTTTCATTCTTTTCTCATTTGTTCATCTTCTTCCTCAAGCCAAAAGCTTACTAGGGTTTGAAAAAAGTGAGAAAGTATTGTGAGAAAAAGAATTCTAAAGTGTACCCACTTCCTATTTCTTCATCCTCTACTAGATTAGCACTTTAATATTGGGTGTTAGCTTCACTAAGCCTTCATTAGTGAAGTAGTAGCTTGAGTTAGTATTCTCTCGACGTAGATCATCTTCGGCCTCGAAGACTTCAAGCAAGAACGTTCCATTCGCCTTGTGCAGCCATGCAAGGGTCCGGGAGTTCCATCAACGCAGCAAAGGGACTACTACAAGGAGCTTATGAAGTGAAAGACCGATCTACAAAGGTTGTATTTCTAGTTCACTTAGATGTAAAATTGTTTACTTTAGTTTCCGTATTATTTTCTAGTTAGCGATTCTAGTTTAGAGTTCCTTGAAACGGCAAAAATTTGAAAATGGCATGGACAGTGCCTCCCGAAACCTTGCTGCCGTCGATAGGAACCCTACACAAATGGTTATCAATCAAAATATTGATTCCTTTTACCCGATCAACACGAAATTAATACATGAGTTTCTATATGATATTACTATGGTGTAATCGGCCCGGTTAGGTCTCAAACACTAAAATTTATGATGATGGTTCTTGTTCGATATTAAATTCACAATGATATTTATATGAAATATCTATACTTTAACATGTATATATATACATCAACATATATAATATCTAGAGATTACTATAGCATGAGAAACAAGTGAAAGGGTTCACTTGCCTTCGGTCGTTTGATATAGAAGCGACACCACGTGCGGGATCCATCTCGACATACGAGACGATGCGATGCTCGACATGGTGCACGATGCACGGTGATCCGGTACTGGACGCGGTGGCGACGCGGACGTGATATGGCAGTGGGCATGGTGATAACACGGGCGTGACACGGTACTGTGCACGGTCTTGATTCGGTGCGTGGTGCAGGTGTGGCACGGCACGACACGGCACGAGACACGACGCTGGTGTGGGAGTGTGCATGGTGCGTGCACTGGATTGGGGCACGGGTGGCACGGAGGCGGGGCACGGTGTGGCACGGAGGCTGGCATAAGCCACGACACGTCTAGTTACGTGGTGACTCGGAGCTGGAACGGCAATGGTGCAGTCGTGGCACGGCACCAGTGTGGAGGTGGGCATGCAGGTGGGCTCGAGCCGGGTACGAAGTTGCACTGGTGTTGGCAGCGGGGTTGTGTGGTCACAGGTGATGATGGAAGCGAAGGTGGCTTGGCATTGGAGATGGAGGTGTGCTTAACGTCGGCGGTAGCAGCTCGTGTTGAGGTGGTTCTGTGGTGCTCGCGGGGAAACCATGGTGGACTCGAGCTCGTCACTGGAGGCGAGGAGATGTGCTGGGGTCACGGGAGAGGTGGCAGCGGTCTCGATGGTGGAGGGTTGTAGGAGTTGGTAGTCGTGGGTGTTGGCGAGGGATGATGATGACGAGGTGGCTCGGGATGATGTTGGAGGGAGAGACGGGGAGTTGTAGGATGTTGGTAAGGGTGGCGGTCGGCAGCGGCGAAGCTTCTTATGGTGGGGGCGGCCGTGATGGGTCAGGTAGGTGAGTTTAGAGAGAGGAGGGAGATGAGAGGGAAAGAAAGAAGACGAGGGACGAGGGAGGTGGTGATGGGGACTTCGGTTGCTGGAGGAGGAGAAGAGGACCTCACGGCGGCGTAGGGGGTCAGTACAAGGTGACGGTGGCCAGGGATGCTCATCGGCGAGGGGTAGCGTCACGGTGGTGGTCGGAGGCAAAACAAAGGCAGCCGGAGATAGCGGGGGAGGAGCTTAGGGGTTATGGCGATGGTAGTGGAGAGAGGAGGTGTTGGCGGTGGTTTGGACGACGAGGTGATGACGTAGAGAGAGTGAGGTTAAAGAAGGGAGGATTTGGAGGACGGGGATCTCGGGTAGTTGCGGCGAGGGCGCGATCGTGGAGGAGTCGTTGCGAAAGAGGAGGGGCTGGGATTGAGAGGAGAGAGAGAAAGAAAGGAAAAGAGAGGAGAGAGAAAGGGAGAAAAGACAGGGGGAATAGGATCGGGTTGGGTCGGGTCGGGTCGGGTTAGGGTTTGGGATAAGGTTTAGTTTAGGTTTTAATTTTAAGAATTTAAAGGAAAATGAAATAGGAAGAATATAGGAAATTTAAAGGGGAATAATTAAAAAGGAAAGGTAGAGAAAATATTTGGGACAATTGCTAAAAAAAATATTTATTAAAATACGAGAAAACGTATACGAGAAAACCGGTTATTACATCATACCCCCCTTATATAAAATTTCGTCCTCGAAATTAAAATAAACAATAAGTTATAAAAGTCAAGCGGAAAGTAACTAGAAAAATCAGACATTACTATATGGTAATTCATGCAAAAGCAAGAAACTCAAATATTTGTTCATAAGAAATAGCGCAGCTAAAATAAATAGTCATATGTAAGAGCAAGAACGTGACAATTGGCGGTAATAAACTATATATATACAAATACAATGAAAGATTTAATAGTAATAATAAACAATATTGAAGGATTTACTGATAGACCTTAAGAACCAAAACTTCTTTAGTGAGTCTACAAATCAGGAAACTATAAAATAACCAAAGAATACTCACGCGGTGAAATATAGAAATGATAGGTGGGCTTAATAACCAAAGCATGTATCAACAATTAACGTAAAGGCCATATTTGATTTTACCGTAAATAGAAAATCTAAATCGATTGGAGCACAAGCATACGTAAGGAAACGTAAATACGAAATTAAAAGATAGTTCGCATAATTAAGAACAAAGAAAAGAGAATATTCTGTAGACAATCAAGATGAAACTCGTTTTAAAGAAAATCCAAACCGCCAAATACATGAATTTGAGATTTAAACAAAATAACACCAACAACGAAACGAATATGTGTGATAACACTGAAATAAAACATATAATGTTAAAGAAAATATAAAATAGAAGATAACCTGAAGCGACAACCTGTAGTTAAAGGCAAAGGGAATTAAAAGGACGAAAACAGTACTACGTATTAAAAGACGATAATCGTGAAAAGCACTTGTAGAAACAATTTACTAGAAATATAATATACGGTGTAAGTTTGTACCATAAAAATTTGAAGAATGGTATATTATTTAAAGTAAGTAAAAAAAAGTAGTTAATAATACGCACTTTTAGGAAAACACAAAAATAGAGAAAAACTAAATTTCAAATTGTTAGGAATATGTATTCCCTAGAGGCCATTATTGTATGATATAGTGGATGCTTGGACATATATATATGACTTTCTTGCTCGATATGATAGTATGCTATCTGGTTGCTTTTTATCTTAACATGTACACTTGTATTATTATACTATCTCTCAGATATATGTTGATAAAGCCCTTAGGATGTGGACTTGACTACCAGGACTATGATGCAGATCATACTAGTAGGGCCTGGATAGTCCACAAGCACATCCTTTAATAGTTCCTAGTCGAGAGATATCGAGACAGGGCATTGATATTCCAGAGTAGACTAGTGTGTACGTTTCTTGACCCTGTATGGGGCGATGGTTAATCCCATAATCATTGGTGTTTGACATCATAGATTGTACACAGGTGCTCATTAGAGAATGGGTACAATGAACAGGACTCGCCGAGAACTCTTAGATGGTACCATACCTATCGTCAAATAGTAGTTCTCTGATGACACTTGTACAAGTTAGTCTGTAGACCCGAGATCGTCATAGTGTCTTGTGTGGTTCCCACTGTGCTTTGATTTCCTCCCTACCACGACTCAAAGGAGTCGTACAAACAGGTGGATTTTAGGTACAGTCCTGAGTCACATGGAGGCTGTGAGCGATAAGAGGGGTTTCGTCTCTCCCGGTATAGGGAGTTGATGTTGCGCTGTACTCGATTAGATATAACTGCAAGTCCCTGGCCAGGGCTGATGAGATTTACTGGTAAGTGTTATCAGTAGTTTCTCGAACCGTTATGGGCCACACATCGGCATGACTTATCAAGTTACTGGGGTCTGATGTTTCCACCCCCAAACTCGATATGCAACATAACAGACGAAGAGACCGGACTGTACGGTATGTGTTACTTATAGGCTTTATGGGAGTTTAGACAAGTTTGCTTGTTGATCTTCTAATCGCTCAATACCTGGGTAGCCGTTACGTCCAGCTTGTACCGCTGACGACTTGTAGGTAACTGATGTGATCATTACCTACTGCTGGCATATTGAAAAGTCTTTAGAGTCCCTGTCACGACCCAAAATTTGGCACGTGACCGGCACTTAAACCACGAAACGTCTACAGGCGTAACGCAATTTAAGTAAGCCGAAACCCAGAAATCTAAACCATCAAAAATAGTAAGTGATGAAAACATTGTTATAAACATTTGGAAATTTCAAGTAAAAATCTTTAAAGTTTAAATTATTTTCTTAAAAATTTCGGCAGCACCTCCTTTGAAAAAACAAGCCCCGAAATGGGTACAACATAGGATATAAGTAAAGCAACATAGGATATAAATAAAGCATCCCCAAACGGGAGCAAATCACGCCCAAAGGCGAAAACAACCACCACAAACATAATATACGACGCCGTAGCGAAGAAATAGACAGTATAAGTGAAAAAACAGTATAAAAGAGAAAACTGCATAATAAAAGCCGGCTCACACGAGCTCGACACCCAGAGTCACAAAATATATGCAATATCGTCCTCACAACTTATCTCTAAGTCAATACATGAAATGGTAGATGGAGAGTACTAGATACAATAATAGATATACAATGAATGTAAAGTCGGATAACCGAAACCCACCTACAACAAAACGGCTCACAGCCAACCTCGACGGTATCCGCTGCAAAAAGATACAATAGATACCCCCTGCCACGACTACTCTGAGGGTCAACCTGCAAAACACTGTGGCACAACGGGGGTGAGTTGCCAACTCGTGAATAGTAAGTAACATCATATAGGTAATCGCAGGTATGCACGTACTGCGATACCCTATTACATGTAATCTGATAAGATCAATATGGTAATCTGGGTATGCAAAAATCATGAAAGGTACTCTATCCGGTACTACAAATACATGATGCAATGCATATCAATAAATGCTGAGTATGGGATAAAATAAATCATCATCATGAATCATCATCGTGGAAAAACCCGGTGTCCATCAATACACCCCAAATCCCAATACCTCAGGCGCCGTCACTCTAATTGGCCCTCATATCCAGTAAATCTCATGGAACCTTAGTGCCCAACATCGGCACTCAAAAACATCATGAAATACTCGTGTCCAGCATCGACACACAAATCCACATATATCGGGCTCCGTCAGTCCGGATCGGCCCACGGGCTCCCTCTGTCCGGATCAGCCCTTGGCCTCGGGCAGTACGGGTCGTCCTATATCCATCTCTCAACTCCGGTCGGTATCCTCTGGATAACCGCCAGGTCTAACCAATCACTGGTAGCTAGTAGTCCCTCTGCCATGCTCATCGTCTACTACACGACATTCCTTTCTTGTCCCGGGGTACCATACCGGGTCCACCATGAACCCACAAACGGATCATCCAGCTCCTCAAATCGAGTTTCTATCACACGTCTCAAAACCGAGGAAACGCATGGTGGATGCACTGAAATATCATATCAAGAGAACCGGGTTTTCAAAACAATGCATACTTTTTTGAAATAATACCATGGTTCTCAAATCCATAAAATCGCATGAAATCCGTATCTCAATGTGTAAATCCATGCAATATTATATATGTAACATAAAACCGTAATATGAAGATATCAAGGGAAAACCGTTCTTTAAAATGAATCCAATTTTTAAATGTGTCATGCAGTTCCCAATTTCTCCAAAATCAAATCCAACGTCATATAAAGGTGTACACGTAGCTATGTATGCATGATGTATCATGCATAATAAAACAATAATCCATGTGTCAATATCAATAACAAGTACAATACAACACATGTGTATAGGTTGTGAGTGTTATGGAAATTACCGACGGTGTGGGTGTAGCATACAATTTAGTGCTCGTGCAACATGTGTAAGTCCGCATTACCCGTCCCCGGTTCTTTCGGGGTTGTGGAAATGGTGCAAAATGATTTTTTCGGTGGAGGGTAACATGGACTCAAAAACCGGATCTTTGCTAAACAAACTATCTAACAACCTAACTAAGTGTTTAACTACTATGTTAGGGGTTATACCTTAACTTGAACTCCTTCTCTTCGACTCCTTGCGGTGGTCGGATCGGCCTCACCTCGTCGTCTCCTTGTGCCGAAGATGGATCCACCCGAAAGCTTCTACCTTTGGCTCCAACCTCAATCTAAAGGAAACTAGAATACTTGGCTTGCTAGACCTTGTACACTAGGATGAGTAGAGAAGTGTTTTTGGTTTTATCTCTATGGTTCTTGTTTCTCAACTCATGAGACAATAGAACCATGAGCAAGAGGAAGAGGGAGAGCTTGAGGATGAGAGAGAATCAATATGATGAGGACTTTTACAACCATGCTCTCAAAAGCCAAAATAATCATGATAATAATTGTAATCAAGTATTTTGTGATGGTTCATTTCAATGGCAATATCATTTCATGCACTCATTTTGTAAACCACAACAAGCAAGAAAAAGTCATAGCCATGAAATGATAGCCATGCAATGATGATGGTCAACAAGTCCAAACTAGTCAACCGGTCAACAAAGTCAACAAGTCAACAAGGTCAAATTTTCAACCCAACCATGGCACAATAATACTTAATTAATATTATTATTAATCATATTTATTATTCTCATTAGGGTTTAGAAAAAGTCAACAGTCAACAACCCTAATGAGAATCCTCTGCCTCTGTCTCTGTCAACTATGCATACACATCCGCATCCGTGTTCCGAGGAACGCGAATACAAAGAGATCCTCTACCTCTGTCAACTGTGCATACACACCCGCATCCGTGTTCCGAGGAACACGAATACAAAGAGATAAAACCAATCCCAAAACGTATACTAGGATTTGGTTTAAACCAAAGCCCGCTAGTAATAACTGCCCGGAAACTAAACGTGCACAAGTGCGCGGATGTGAATGAACCCTATCGCAAAATCATGCGACCTCTACTCTTTTTGCCCAAAGGCGAATAGCTCTCTGTGTGGGACTCTAAAGACTCGACACTACGCTGGCAGTGGGTTTAACCACAGAACACAAGCGACACTAGCTGTGCGTAACGGCCCCCAGGTAGATGCCGATAAGAAGACTGATGAGGTGAACCCATCGGAACTCCTACTGAGCCTGAATGTGACAGTCTTCGTACAGTCCAGTCTGTTCGTCTGAGAATATCGCATGGCGGGCCTAGGGGGCGGTAAATGTCAGTCCCCTAATAGCGGTTCAAGTCGTGTCGGAGTGTAGCCCAGAACACCCTGAGATAACACTGGAAACCTACCAGTATATCTCGCTTGCCCTGGCCAGGGACAACTATGTGTAATGGCTCTCCATGACACAGCGCGATATCAACCTCCAATACCGGGAGAGACGAATCCTGTCTAACCGTCACTGCCTCCAAATGCTTCGGGACTGCACCCAACTACTACCTGTTTGCACGACTCCTTTGAGCCGTGGTAGGGTAGTAGTCAAAGTACAGTGGGAACACACTCGAGGCGAAGTGACAGTGTCAAGTCAGTGGACTAAGCTGTACTCATGTCACCTGGAAACTGATAACTGACGATAGGCATAGTACCAACCAACAGTTCCCGACGAGTCCTGTCCAGTGTACTCGTAACCTAACGAGCACCTACATACTATCTCAAGTACGACATACTGACGGCTGTGGGACAGACCGTCTCCCCTGCTGGGATGAGAAGCGCATACGCTAGTCTACTCCGGAGTATCGATACCCTGTCTCGATAGTCCTACGACTAGGGACCTGTATAAGGATGTGCTCGTTGATTACCCAGCCCCCACGAGTGTGACTGCCATCACAACGCTGGTAATCAAGCAAAGATCCTAAGGGCTCTACTAATATGTATAAGCAATATGCTAAAAGAAACACATGCACATATTGAAGTAGAAACAAACCAAATAGCATACTACCATTTTGAGCAAGATTGTCTATACAACTGTGAATATCCCAAGCTTCCATTAAGTAATATACAAACTAGTATGATACAGTAATGGCCTCTAGGGCATATACACTAACAATCTCCCACTTGCACTAAGGCCATGTACTGGCGTATCGAAGACCTATCATCTCGATCAGCCGCTCGAACTGAGTCTGGGGTAAGGCCTTCGTGAGTGGATCAGCAGTGTTATCTTCTGAATTTACTCTCTTCACCTCGATCTCCCGGCGATCTACGATCTCCCGGCGATCTACGATCTCCCTGATCAGGTGGTACCGCCTCAAAATGTGCCAGGACTTCTGATGGGACCTGGGTTCCTTCGCTAAAGCTATACCGCCGTTGTTGTCACAATACAACGGTATTGGATCAACAATGGTAGGAACCACCTGAAGCTCCGTAAGGAACTTCTTCATCCAGATAGCTTCCTTTGCGGCATCGCAAGCAGCTATATACTCCGCTTCCATAGTTGAGTCAGCAACGGTTTCCTGCTTGGAACTATTTCAGCAAACCGCCCCTCCATTGAGGGTAAAGACATAACCCGACATGGACTTGGAGTCATCCTTGTCACTCTGGAAGCTGGAGTCAGCAAAGGCCTCAATCTGGAGGTCTTTTCCGCCATACACCAAAAACATCTCCTTAGTCCTTCTTAGGTACTTGAGAATGTTCTTTACTGCTATCCAGTGTTTCTCTTCTGGGTCCGACTGATACCGGCTTACAACGCTCAATGCGTATGCTACATCTGGTCTGGTACATAACATCGCATACATTATAGAGCCTGCCGCAGATGCGTAGGGTATAGATGACATGCGAGCCCTTTCCAAATCAGTCTTGGGAGACATCTCTTTGGAGAAGGTGATTCCGTGACAAGCTGGTAGATTACCGCGCTTGGAATCTTCCATACTGAATCGTTTCAGTATGGTGTCAATGTACTTAGACTGTGAAAGTCCCAACATCCTCTTAGATCTATCACGATAGATTTGGATCCCAAGAATGTAGTTGGCATCGCCCAAGTCCTTTATGGAGAACCTCTGTGACAATAATCCTTTGACTGACTGTAGCATTGGAATATCATTTCCTATTAGGAGAATGTCGTCCACGTACAAGACGAGGAATACCACAGTTCTCCCTACAATCTTTCTGTAAATGCATGGTTCATCTGGGTTTTTGATAAAGTCGAATTCTTTGACAGTATCATCAAAGCAGATGTTCCAACTCTGCGATGCCTGCTTCCGTCCATAGATGGACTTGAGCAACTTGCACACCTTCCTGCCGCTCCCACTCTGAATGAAACCCTCTGGCTTGTCTATATAGACACACTCCTCTAAATTTCCATTTAGAAAAGCGGTCTTTACGTCCATCTGCCAAATCTCATAATCGTGGAAGGCAGCAATGGCAAGAAGGATCCGAATGGATTTCAGCATAGCCACTGGAGAAAAGGTCTCGTCATAGTCCAAACCAGGTCTTTGACGAAAACCCTTTGCAACAAGCCTTGCTTTATAGGTTTCAACCTGCCCATCTACACCAATCTTCTTTCTGAAGATCCATTTGCAGCCTACGGGTTTTACCCCTTGTAGAGCAAAGTCCAAAGTCCAAACTTTGTTGGTGTACATGGACTCCATCTCGGTCCGCATTGCATCCAGCCATTTTACGGAGTCACCGCTCTGAATGGCTTGCTTGAAGCTAGTAGGCTCATCATAATCTATGGCGCAATCCTCTCTATCCCCGTCTATGAGAAAACCGTAGTATCTCTCGGGCGGATAAGACTACCTACTACTCCTGTGGAACGATGCAGGAATGTCCGGTTCTCCTGAAACTTCTGGTTCTTCCAAGCTTTCAGTAATAACTTGTGGTTCTGGAATTTCTTCCAGTTCTACTGTGCTCCCACTTGTTCCTTATTCTAAAAACTGATGTTCCAGAAAGTGGGCATGACGAGAAACAAAAACCTTTCGTTCCTCTACATAATAGAAAAGATACCCCGTGGAGTTCTTTGGGTATCCCACAAACTTACACAGTACTGAGCGTGCCTCGAGTTTGTCCGTATACTGCTTTTTAACAAAAGCTGGACATCCCCATATCTTCAGATATTGAAGATGGGGTTTCTTCCCACACCACATCTGATATGGTGTGGTAGGAACAGCCTTGGAGGGAACCTTGTTCAAAAAATATGCAGCTGATTCTAGTGCATAACCCCAGAAGGATCGCAGTAACTCAGCCTTACTCATCATGGAACGAACCATATCCAATAGGGTTCGATTCCGCCTTTCCGATACACCATTGTGCTGTGGTGCGTATGGAGGAGTAAGCTGAGAGAGAATTCCAGTCACTTTTAAGTAGTCCAGAAACTCGACACTCAAGTATTCACCACCTTGATCAGATCTCAGTGTCTTTATACTCTTGCCTGTTTGTTTTGTTGGATATATGTATGCCCTAGAGGACATTATATGATAGTGGATGTATCTATACATGTATATATATATATTCAGTATGCATTCTTGCTCGACATGATAGTATGCTGTCTGGTTCTTCTTTATCTGACATGTTGATTTGATCATGCTTTTATTCATTCATACATGCTGATAAAGCCCTGAGGATATTAGCTTGACTACTCTGATTATGATGGAGATCATACTAGTGGGACATCTATAGTCTATAAGCATATCCTGGAAAGTCCCTAGTCGTAGGTATATCGAGTCGGGGCATTGATATACCAGAGTAGACTAGCGTATATGATACTAGACCCATACGATGGGCGATGAATGTTCCTACATTCATCGATGTTTGACATCAAGATCATATACGGGTGCTCAGTGGTGACTGGGTACACTGGACGGACTCACCGAGAACTCCTATATGGAATTATATCTATCGTCGGATAGCAGTTCTCAGGTGACACTGGTACAGGTTAGTCTGTAGACCCGAGATCGTCATAGAGTCTTGTGTGTTCTCCCACTGTATTTTGATTGCCACCCTACCACGGCTCTACTGAGTCGTGCAAACAGGTGGCCGTTGGGTACAGTCCCGAGACACACGAAGGCAATGAGCGATAGGAGGGGTTTCGTCTCTCCCGGTATTGGGAGTTGATGCTGTGCTGTGCCCGACTGGTTATATCAGTAAGTCCCTGGCCAGGGCTGTTGAGATTTGCAGATAAGTGTTATCAGCAGTTTCTCGATCTGTTATAGACCATTCACCGGCATGACTTATTGAGTTATTGGGGTTGACGTGACCATCCATAGGCTCGATATGCAGCATATCTGACGAAGAGACCGGACTGTACGGTAGTGTTGCCGGTTGGCTCGACGGGAGTTGAAGCAGGTTCGCTTGTTTTCTTCTGATCGCTCAATACCCGGATGGCCGTTACGTTTAGCTGACCGCTTGCAGCTTGGGGGTGCTTGATATGATCATCGCCCACTGCCGGCGTATTGACGAGTCTTAGAGTCCCATAAAGGAGTTACCTAGTCCAGGCGAAACGTTGTGGTGTGCCTATGCGATATGCGCATGGACCCGATTAAAATGCGCGTATAGGATACCGAATATTGATCGGGCAGCTTTCTTTTGGTGGGGTCATATGTGATATGGCCGGATTGATAAATCAAGTGTTGATTTATCATTTAACCATTAGTTTTCTCCCTTAAAACCTTTTCTTGTATATGATGGATGTATGCATGCATGCATGTTTTTCTATCTTTCTTTTAGTTTCATGCACATATGGATGTGCATACATACATACATGCATACACCATCTATCATGGTTGATTACACATGGAAAATGGTGGCAATATAAGACTCACACCATGGTTAAATGAATGGATTATTATTTGATTTTTGCTTAAAACAAAAGGAATAAAGAAAAGGATAATTCTTGCTTAGCTTCTACACTCTTCTTTAAATCTAACCATGCTCACCTACTTCTAACCATGAGTTATCCTTCTCTTTGTGTTTTAAACTCAAGTTAAATAATGTCTCCATCATCTAACCATGGTTTGAGATGAGGATTAGAAAATATATATACATATTTTCTTTTTACTTCATATGAGTTATCATTTTACTCTTGTTAAAAAAAGAAAGCCATCATCTTCTTCCTCCTTCTTCCTTTGCTCTCTAGTTTCTTCTAGTGAGTAAAACACACATCAAGAAAGGTTTTTGAAGTGAGAATCATAACCACAACATCATTCTACACAAGTTTAGCCAACTTGTTTAGAGTGTTCTCTTCATTTCTCATCTTGAAAAGTGAAGTCGCAAGCTTGGACTAGGAGCTTCGGGTGGATCGTCGTGGACGCGAGAAGACTTCAAGAGGACCTTCTTCCAACATTCAAGAGGCCAAAGAGTCTAGCGAAGGGAGCTACAAAGGTTGTACTCTCGAAACCCTAGCCTTTGTCGCTTGTAAAATCATAAACCCTAATTTTCTAGGATAAGATCCTTTCTATGCTTGCTTAGCACCATCAAAACTTGAACTTTGTGACATGTGATGCTTCCAAACTCTACATAGGGTGCTATGTAAACCTAACATTGGTATCAGAGCCGACCTAAAACATTAGGCGACACTTTTACGAAGTAAAAATCCCGATCGGACAAAAATACGACTTTTTGAGACCCTCTCTGGACAAATTTTAAAATCTGACATTTTTCAGAATTAAAAATACTTAAAAAATACTGCAGGAAAAAATAAGAAACATAGTGAAATTCGATGCCCTGAACAGTACAAATTGCCGCGGAACCGCGGCGATTACTTGCTTAGGCCGCGGCTCCGCGGCCGTACAGAGGTATCATTGCATCAAATTTACACTGTAATTCTTATAACTGCTTGTACAGTGTTTTAGGTATGTTTAATCTGAATATAGTACTGTATTTTCAACAGATGGTTTTGGACTCGTAGTTTCGATCGGAATTTTCATTTCGTTGCTTTTCCGGGTAAATTAGAAAGTATTGAAGTGTTTGAACAAGTATCATTTGCTCACTATTCACGGGGTTTAAATACTTTGGAGATACGTGCAAGTCTTTTTGTGGTGGACCCTCTAGAAGAAAAAAAATCTTAACTCGATTATATGACCGTCTTGAACTGCCCTTTGAACCTTAGGGTTTGGGGCAGTACGGCGTGCCACATGTGAGGCGTTGGCTTGACCCTTCTACGGCTGGACCGCTACTACTGTGTCACACTCCAGGTTTTTTGAACTCTGCTCAAGTGTTGAGCTTTAGTGAATCTTGGGTATTTGATCGTTCGTTCGAAAACTTTAATACTGTCTGTTTATCTGGAATGTGATGCAATGTGTGGAATTCATATTACTAGACATGAAATACGAAGTATGTGATATTTCGTATTTGTGATGTCTAAAGAGAATGTGGATTCCAGATATTGTAGTTTTACACTTTCATTTCTGTGACCGTAAGTGTTGTATGTTCGATATCGCCGGTTTCGTTGCTATACATCAACGACAATCGGGGTACGCATACTTACTTACGTTGATGATATGAGATATTTTGTGTTGCTGAGATATGATGTGCAGGATTGTCGCGATTGAATAGACGGGGGGGTTTTATGTGAGATGAGAGTTTTATATTTTCATTCATGTAAATTCAAATGTAATGTAATATTCTTTTATTTGGGGCACTTCGGGTTGAGGTTGTGTCACCAGTGCTGTATATTATTTACTTTTCCGTATTAGGATGGACCCAAGGAGGGGAGCACAGGTGACCGGGTTCTGGGGTTCAGTGGGAGGCCATCTCGAGGAGTCGAGACTGGGTCTCCTAAATTCCAGAATTGGTAAGGTCGCTTGCCGCTCTCGTAGGGGTCCAGGGTGTGGGCTTGGCTATTCATCGCGACTGTGGAATCCGTATTTTCTATTCTGGCTAAATACTAAATACGGACGTCCTAGTATATCCCACATTATATCTATGTTTCTGCTGCCTGTGTTCTGTGATATCTGAGACGAATGACATATTATATATATGATATATAGTAGACGTTTCTTATATTTTACACCCGCGCTAGTCCCGTCCCGGTATGCCGTTAGTTAAGTAACCTAACGGTGCATAACGGAACATTGCGGCGAATGCGGATGGCATAAGCGTACGTGTTATTTTCATTTCTTTTCTGTGATTGGCTTAAGGACTTAAATGATGGGATTATATTAATGTGATTAATGTAAAGTAAATAAACCAAAAATGATGTTGTAGAATCGGATTTGAAAACCACTCGGCTATTTATGAAAAAGCTATATTTCAAAACTGCGGAGCTTAAGCCACTCCTTTTGAAAACCATTTGATTCTACAACGATATCAAGTTCAAAGCGTTAAAGATTTTCTTAAAAATCATCTGCAACCCTCCGTCTTTTTAGGAAGTAGAGTACTTAGTATTCGTGCTACGTTTGTTGACTATAGTTAAGGCGTAGTGTACGGTAGCTAAGTGATGTCTTCCTACATTGCATATGATGCAGATTAATTAGGACATTCTTATGACTTTGTTGACCATAGTTAAGGGTTATATGAGTGGGTCTAATTAATCAATAAATGACGGGTAGAGCTTGACTGGTACTTATGATTTGTTGACCTTAGTTAAGGTCATAAGTACTAGGGGTAAAAACCACATCGGGAATTTCAATAGTTGAAATTTGCAATGAGATTGCATACCTTCCATGTGATGGTTGGATCCCGATCCCACTGTGGGCAATAGTTGCTCCTAGGAGAGTTTTACAGTTTACAATTAGCTAACTCATTAGGTGTCTAGAAAGGTGTTAACGGGGTTTCGCCTCTGGGAAAACGAGGTTTACTCTAATTAGGTCCGTGCGAAAGCACGGGGAACCTCCCTCAAGTACCGACACTGGCCTGGCTGAAGGATTAGCGAAGTTGTAGACTGTAATTAATCCTGGCTGGTTTTTCTTTTTATGGTTTGAAAGAAAAACTCAATAAAAGCAGTGGGAAACATCAATTAGACAAGATAATAACCAATCTGATCTATGCAAGAGCTTTCGCTGAGTGTATTCTTTTCTCTCTCTTAATGGCAGATACCCATGACTGGACTCAAGCTTCTACTAGATAAAAACAAACTGAATGGGACCAATTATAAAGACTGGCTGAGGAATTTAAAAATAGCCTTGACTTATGATAAAGTATCATATGTCCTCACGGCTTCAGCCCCGCCCGTCCCAGGTCCAAAATCCTCAGTTGCGGACATTGAAGTCCGCAAGACATAGGACGCTGACTGTGCCACGGCCAAATGCCTCGCGCTTGCATCGATGGACAACACACATCAAAAGCAGCACGAGGATATGGACATTCACGGTATATTGCTCCATACAAAGGAGTTGTATGGAGAGCAATCCCGCGTATTACGATACGAAGCATCAAAGAAATTGTTTCAGATGCGAATGGCCCCTGGCACACCAGTAGGAGACCATGTTCTGAAGATGATAGCTCTTATAGAAGAGCTTGAGGACCTTGGATGGACGATGGATAATGAACAATATATAGATATTATTCTGCAGTCCCTCCCCTCCACCTTTGCTCAATTCATAGTGAACTTCAACATGCACGGCATGGAGAAGGAACTCCCTGAACTCCATAATATGTTAAGGAGTCCAGAGAGCACTATGAAGTCAGCAAAAACTCCCGTTATGACTATTGGACAGTCTTCCTCTTCTCGCCCGAAAGCTAAGGCCAAGGGAAAGAAAAAGAAGAAGCCCACTAATCTTAAGGGTGGAGTTAAAAAGGTGAAGGGAAAGGAAAAGTCCAAGGCTGGAGACTCGGGGAAAGGCGAATGTTTTCATTGCCACAAGACAGGACATTGGAAGTGCAACTGTACGGAGTACTTAAGTCTCAAGAAAAAGCATGGTGATGCTTCTGCTTCAGGTGCGTTTGTAACAGAAAACTGTTTTTCAATAAACTCTGCTTCCTGGGTATTGGATACCGGTTCAGGTTCTCACATTTACAATTCTATGCAGGGGCTGAGAAATAGCAAAGTTTTGAAGACAGGTGACCATACTCTCCGCGTTGGAAATGGTTCCAATGTACATACAGTCGCAGTGGGAGAGTATCACTTGGGGTTGCCATCTGGATATATTTTGGTTTTGAATCCATGTTATTTTGTACCAAGTATGCTTTGTAATATAATATCCGTTTCTTTGTTGGACAATGAAGGATATAATTTTGTATTGCAGAACAATGTTATGAACATTCACCTGAATCAAATGTTGGTTGGGTATGGTACGCTTAATAATGGAATATATGTCCTAAATCAATACACAGTTTTCAGTATACAACACACTAATAAAAGAAAACTTTCAGAATTAAATGAAGCTTTTCTTTGGCACTGTAGACTTGGTCATATTAACGAAACAAGACTGAACAAGTTATACAAAGATGGATATTTAAACTCTTTTGAATATAAATCTTATGCGACTTGCCAGTTTTGTATCAAGGGTAAAATGACCAAAACTCCGTTTACCGGACACGGAGAAAGAGCTACTGAGCTCATAGGCCTCATACATAGTGATGTATGTGGGCCAATGTCTACACAGGCTAGAGGCGATTTTTCATACTTCATTACATTCACTGACGATTTCTCAAGATTCAGTCATGTATTTTTATTAAAGCACAAATCCGAAGCTTTCGAGAAATTCATTGAATATAAACAAGAAGTATAAAAACAAATCGGCTTGAGTATCAAGATGCTTCGATCAGATCGAGGTGGTGAGTATCTCAGTACAGAATTTGCAAACTTCCTAAAAGAGAATGGGATTCTCTCTCAGGTCACTCCTCCTTACACACCACAGCACAACGGTGTGTCAGAACGACGGAATAGGACCCTATTAGATATGGTCCGGTCCATGATGAGTGACGCTGAGTTACCAGTCTCGTTTTGGGGGCATGCATTGGAGACTGCAGCGTTTCTATTAAACAGGGTTCCAACCAAAACCGTGTCTACCACGCCATATGAGATATGGCTTGGGAAGAGACCATCTCTTAAGAGAATTAAGATTTGGGGTTGCCCAGCCTATGTTAAAAAGCAGAATCCGAACAAACTCGAGACACGGTCAGTCATGTGTAACTTTGTGGGATATCCAAAGAATTCTTATGGATATCTATTCTACCACAAAGACGAACAAAAAGTGTTTGTTTCTCAGTATGCCACATTCTTAGAAAAAGAGTTTTTCACAGATAAAAATGATGGCAAGGTGGTGGATCTAGAAGAGGTTCTAGAAACATAAACTACAAATGACGATTTGGTTGAACCGGTTGTTGCAAAAGAAACTGAGGAACCTCGGCCACTCCGTAGGTCTGGTAGGACTTCTCGCCCACCGGAGAGGTACTACGGTTTCCTCATTGATGGTAACGGAGAAGACTGCATCATGGATGATGATGATCCCACCAGTTTTCAGCAAGCTATCACGAGTAGAGACTCTGTGAAGTGGCTGGATGCCATGAGATCCGAAATGGAGTCTATGTACACCAACAAAGTATGGACTTTGGACGTTGTACCCCCTGGGGTAAAACCTGTGGGTGCAAATGGATCTTTAAAAGAAAGATTGGTGTAGATGGGCAGGTGGAGACCAATAAGGCAAGACTTGTGGCGAAGGGTTTTCGTCAAAGACCAAGTTTGGATTATGATGAGAATTTTTCTCCCGTAGCCATGCTTAAATCCATACGGATCCTGCTTGCTATTGCTGCTCACTACGACTACGAAATCTGGCAGATGGACGTTAAAACCGCATTTCTAAATGGAAATTTAGAAGAATGCGTTTATATGGATCAGCCAGAGGGCTTCATTGACAGTGGGAGCAGCGGGAAAGCATGTAAATTGCTTAAATCCATATATGGGTTAAAGCAGGCATCACGGAGTTGGAACATCTGTTTCGATGATGTCATCAAAGAGTTTGATTTCATCAAAAATCCAAATGAACCTTGTGTTTATAAGAAGGCTGTAGGGAGAGCTGTCACATTCCTCGTATTGTACGTGGACGACATTCTTCTGATAGGAAATGATATTCCTATCAGAAGGACCTGGGTGATGCCACATACATTCTGGGCATAAGGATTTAGATCCAAAAGGTTATTGGGATTGTCCCAAACCAGGTACATTGACACCATCCTAAAAAGGTTTAGTATGGAAGACTCCAAGCGGGGTGCCTTACCCGCTTGCCATGGAGTCACTCTCTCCAAGGATTCTTGCCCAAAGACCGATGAAGAGAGAGCCCGCATGAGTATTATACCCTATGCTTCGGCAGTAGGATCTATAATGTATGCGATGTTATGTACATGCCCAGATGTAGCTTATGCACTTAGTATTGTAAGCAGGTATCAATCCAACCCAGGGGAGAATCACTGGACAGCTGTGAAGAACATTCTTAAGTACTTACGAAGGACTAAAGAATTGTTCTTGGTGTATGGTAATGGAGATCTCCAAATGGAGGCCTTTACCGATTCGAGCTTCCAGAGCGATAAGGACGACAGCAAATCTATCTCTGGGTTTGTATTTACCCTCAATGGAGGGGCGGTGAGTTGGAAGAGTTCCAAACAAGATACCGTTGCAGACTCTACTGTCACGACCCGAAAGAGCACGTGACTGGCCCTTGAACCACATGAAGTCTATAGGACTCCATCTGACCCAAGTAAAGCCAAAAGCCCAGAAATCTAAAACCATTTTAAGAGTAAGTAAAGGAAACGGGTTTAAAGAAGTGAAGGAAAACATGTTTGAGTCAAGGTTTTTAAATAACTAAGCCGAATATGCATTTTTAAAATGTAAAGTCTTTTCTAAAAATTTCGGCGGAGTTTCTTTTGTAAAAACTGGCCCCGAACGCGGTACAACAAGAACATTATATATACAATAATAAAAGGCATCCCCAAGCGGAAGCTAGCTCTTCGTCAATCGACTGTCACAACCACACAAGCAATATAATATACAACGCCGAATGGCGAGGGTCAAAACCAAAAGAAACTCAATAAGCATGAAAACCGCAATACTACTAAGCGCGACTCTAAGGTCGAATAATACATCACTAATGTCTAAGTCTGAAACAATATACAAGTTTTGGTTGATGGAAATTCTAGATACAATGAATAATATAAGTACAATGGTGGTTCTTGATGCAAAAGAACCCACCTGCCAAAAGCAATTCACCCGCAAAGAAACAGTGTGCCAGAAATGCCGCTATGGAACCTGTACGGCAAAACCTGCAAGAACTGTGGCACAACGGGGGTGAGTTACCAACTCGTGAATAGAAATATCTACAAGCAGAAACCGAATGCAAGACATAATCCTAGGTCAATACGATCAGTATAATATAAACCACAAGAGTACATCTGAAGTATGATACGGTGGCAAAGTAACATCTAAACATGTATGTAGTGCCAAGTACTCAGGTAATAACATGTCATCAGTATAAGGTATGTCTGTAGGGTTCCTAGGCACCCTAATGAGGTCTCACAAGGCATCGAACATGCCAATTTCAAATTTAAACGGTGCCGAGAAACCCTAGAACGGATCGTTGGCTAGAATTCTAGGCGAAACGGTAAACTAGTTAACACTTAACTAAGAGATACGGACTTTGTAGATCCGGTGCTCCACCTCCATAGCTCCGCAATGAAGTCTCCTCACTGTCCAAGTCGAACCCCGGGCTCTAGCGTCGGCTTCATCGGAGAAATGGCGAGCTAGGTCGTCGATGTCCATGCCGAAGATGATCTAGGTCGAGGCATCGCTAAATCAAGCTCCACCTTCACCAAGTCATGAAAACTTGTGAAGGAAACACACTCTACTACTTGGCAAGAGGTAGAGGATGAAGAAATAGGAAGTGGGTAGACTTTAGAATTGGATTTCTCACTCTAATTCATCAATCACCATTGATGAGGTAAGCTTTCTTCTTGAAGTGAAGAAGAAGAAGATGATGAAAAGTTATCATAAGTTTTTTTGTAAAAACAAATAAATATGAATACTTATCATTAACCAACCATAGTTTAGTGTAGAGAATAAATCATGGTTAGATTGATGGGTTAGGGTTAAGCATCAAGACAAAATGGTGACTTAGTCAAAGTATCATGAAGCTTCATAATGCATCCAAAGAAAGCCACCATTTAATCTTTATGCAAATCATTTTCCAAAAAGAATAAATAGATAAATAAATGAATAAGGAAATAGTAAACCCTAACCATTTCATTAACCAAGGTTTAATTCTTTACACTTAACCAAAAGGCATGTATCATCAAACATGATACAAGCAAGTGCACAAAATCATATCGCATATGCAATGCGCACATCCGAGTGAGAAAATCCATTTAAAGTGAACCGATACTAGTTAATGCAAAGTAGTATATCAAATATATAATTATGCATTAAATAATTAAATCAACACTTGATTCAATGATCCGGTCATGTCGCACACGACCGACTAGTATCCAATGTATCGGCTTATCGAATCAATCCTTGATTCGATAACTAGGTTATATCGCATACAACCATTCGACACATTCATCGCGAGAATGGAATATGGTATCACATACACGTATTATTCTCGGTCCCGCACATATCTCATATGCGCTCCTATTTCGTTTCGCTTGAGCCAGGAAACCTCTGTGTAGGACTCTAAAGGCTCGTCAATACGCCGGCAGCAGATGATGATCATATCAAACATCTACAAGCCGCAAGCTGTCTGCTAAACGTAAAGGCCACCCGGGTATTGAGCAATCAGAAGATCGACGAGCAAGCCCGCTCACACTCCAGTGAATCCAACCAGTAACACTACCGTACAGTCCGGTCTGATCGTCTGATATGTCGCATATCTCGCCTAGGGGTGGTAAACGTCAGACCCCAATAGCTCGATAAGTCGTGTCGATATGAGGTCTATAACAATTCGAGAAACTACTGGTAACACTTACCAGTAAATCTCAGCAACCCTGGCCAGGGATTTCCTGTTATAGCCAATCGAACACAGCGCAACATCAACCCCCTATACCGGGAGAGACGAATCCCCTCCTATCGCTCATTGCCTCCATGTGACTCGGGACTGTACCCAAAAACCACCGTTTTGCACGCCCTCTTGGACGTGGTAAGATGGAAATCAAAGCACAGTGGGAACCACACAAGACTCTATGACGATCTCGGGTCAACAGACTACTCTGTACCAGTGTCACCAGAGAACTGCCATCTGACGTAAGGTATAATACCATCTGGGAGTTCTCGGCGAGTCCGTCCAGTGTACCCAGTCTCTACTGAGCACCCGTATATCATCTCTGATGTCAAACACCAATGGATATGGGATCATCCATCGCCCATCTGTATGGGTCGAGAAGGTATACGCTAGTCTACTCTGGTATATCGATGCCCCGTCTCGATACACCCACGACTAGGGACTTTGAAGGATGTACTTATGGACTACCATGTCCCCACTAGTATGATCTGCATCATAGTCCAGGTAGTCAAGTACACATCCTAAGTGCTTTACCAACATGTAACAGAGAGACAATCAGTGTACACGTTAAGGTAAAGAGCAACCAGATAGCATACTATCATGTCGAGCAAGAAAGTCCTCCCTATATACGTCCTAGCATCCACTACAATATACATCATATGTATAGTAATGGCCTCTAGGGCATACATATAACTAACAATCTCCCACTTGCACTAGGGCCATCTGTAGCAGTGGTTGTAGTATCTCATATTCGACCATCCCATGAAAGTGTCTCTCTGGGAAAAGGCCTTTGTGAGTGGATCCGCCGTGTTGTCCTCTGAGTCTACTCTCCTAACCTCGATCATCCTGGAGATCAACCATCTCCATGATCAGGTGACACTGCCTTAGAATATGTCTGGATCACTGATGAGACGGGTGTTCCTTGGCATAAGCCACAACTCCATTGTCACACAATGGAAGGAACTAAGTTCATCTGATGAACTAATATACACCCAGACAACCTCTTTGGTAGCATCTTAAGTAGCGATGTATTCAGCCTTAATCGTCTAGTATGCCACGGTATCTTGCTTGGAACTCTTCCAACATACCGTCCCTTTACTGAGGGTAAAGACAATGCCTGCGACTGACTTTCAGTCGTCCTTATCACCCTGGAACCCTTCCAGTGATTCTCTCCAGGATCGGTTGATACTATCTTACTACAACTAGTGAGAATCCTAACATCCAATTAGATCTATCTCATAGATCCAAAATCCAGGATTTAGGAGGTATCACTTTGATCCTATATGGAGAATCATTGTGATAAGCGGAGATTGACCGAGCGTAGCATAGGAAACTCCTTCCCTATCAAGAGTATGTCATCCACGTACTCTACGAGGATCGTCACCATACTCCCTACTACCTTTTTGTTTATACAAGGTTCATCTACCATTTTGATGATATCAAACTCTTTGACAAACACATCAAAACAGATGTTCCAACTCCGCGATACCTGCTTTATCCTATAAAGCATCTTGTACACGTTTCCGCTGCTCCCACTGTCTACGAAGCCCTCTGGCTGTGTACTTATAGACGTTCTCTCCTAAATCATTATTTAGAAAAGCAGTCATGACACCCAACCGCCAGATATCGTAGTCATGGTATGTAGCCGTGGCAAGTAGGATCTGGATGGACTTAAGCATAGCCACTTGAAAAGGTTTCATCATAATCCACGCCTGGTCGATGACGAAAAGCTTTAACAAGTCTAGCTTTGAAAGTCTCAACTTTTCCATATACACCAAGTAATCTTCTCAAGATATACTTGCTCCTGATGGGGATTTAACCCTTCAGATAAAGCAACTAAAGTCCATACTTTGTTGGTGTATAAGGATTCCATCTCAGATCACTAAGCATCCAGCCATTCTTACAGAGTCTTACTCCTGATGGCCAGCTCGAAACTAGTTGGGTCATCATCTCATGATGCAATCCTCGCTCCCACTGTCATAGAGTAACCGAAGTATCTCTCAGGCGGGTGAGGAACCTCACTAGATCGGCGGAGAGGCTGAGGTTCGTTGGTAACTATTGAATCCTTTGGTTCTATCAAATCATCTTCTGTAGTTTGCATAGCTGGAACCTTTCCAGTTGTACATAACAGACCTTGCCTCGAGCTTTTCCGGATTTTGCTTTTAAACATAGGCCGGACAACCCCAAATCTTAACTAGCTTAAGACATGGGCTCTCCCCTTTCCATATCACATATGAAATGGTAGGCAACTGATTTGATTGGAACCCTATTCAATAGGTATGCAACTTCATAAGTGCATAACTCCCAAAAGGAAAAAGGTAACTCAGTATTACTCATCATAGAGCACACCTTATCACATAGGGTGTAATTGCTCCACCCCGATATACCATCGTGCTATGGTGTATATGGAGGAGTAATGCTGAGAGAGAATCTCATTCTCCTTTAGAATAGTCCAGGAATTCCGTGCTCAAGTATTCTCCTCCCTGATCACATCAAAGGACATAATACTTGTACCCTTATTGGTTCTCTACTTCTAACTTATATTCTGTGAATATCTCAAAAGGTTCGGACTTATGTTTCATCAGGAACGTATGTCTGAATCTTGAGAGATTATCAGAGAATGTAATGATGTAAAAGAACAGGTCTTGGCATGTGTAGACAGGGGACCTATATACATCAACATGTATCATCCCAAGAGTTCACTAACTCTTTCTCTGTTTCCAGTAAATGGAGCTATGGTCATCTTATCTTTGTGACATGACTGGCGAGTTTCACAAGATGAAAGTTAAACTAATTTAAATATGCATCTTTATGTAACTCTAGCCAGTCGGGTCGCATTGATCTGACCTAGTCTACAATACCTCAAGAAGGATTCGTTCATTTCTGAACTCTTCTTCTTGTGTGTGTTCTGTATACTAAAGAACTGTAGTTTGATTTAGAACATCAATGCTTTTAGATAACGTGCCTGAACCGATCAACTTTTGATATAGGAAATGTTCAAAACATTATCCATCAATACAAAATTATATCCTTTCTTTTCTAACAAAGAGAGTGATATGATTTGGTATATCAGGTTCGGTATCTAATAACATTCGTTCAGAATCAATGTATTTTTAATACAGGGTGACAGTGACAAACAGACTTGGCTGCAACGCTTGCCCCGTTTTCTGCCTCATGAAACTTATCACCCGTTCTCAGTTCTCTACCTAGCTGTAGCCCTATGTAACAGATTACATATCTGGGATCCTGATCTGGTATCACATACCCAGGATGTAGAGAATACAGAGAAACAGTTCTTTGTAACGAACACACCCGAAGATGATGCATCAGCATGCACTCTCTTCGTTTGGGCGGCACGGGAATTCTGGTAATCCCCAATTTCCTGCTCTGTCTTATAACAATTATAAGTTGGAGCGGGACCAACGTTCCCCAGCTCAGTATAACAAGCGGGTTCGGTCAATAATCCGTATTATTAGCTTGATTAAGGCGTGATATGGTCGCTACCTGGAGAGAGAGAGAAGAAAACACTCAGCGTGCGCTCTTGCAAGAATAGATTGGTTTTATTTTATCTAATCAGGATGGCTCCCACTGCTTTTTATCAAATCTTCCTTCAAACCCTAAAAGGAAAGACTAGCCGGGATTAATTACACACTACAAGTTCGCCAATCTTTCAGCCAGGCCAGTGTCGGTACTTTGAGGGAGGTCCCCCGTGCTTTCGCACGAACCTAATTAATCTAAACCTCGTTTTCCCAGAGGCGTAACCCCGTTGACACCTTTCTAGACACCTACTTGATCGGCTAATTGTAATGTATAAAACTCTCCCAGGAGTAACACTTACTCGCAGCGGGTATCGGGATCCAACTATCACATAGAAGGTATGCAATCTCATTGCAAATTTCAACACTTGAAATTCCCGATAATATTTTGCCCCTAACCTCCTATGACCTTGACAAAGGCCAACAAACCATAGGATGCTAGTCAAGTTCAACCCGTCATTTCCTGATTGAATTAAACCCACCCGCACGGCCCTTGACAAAGGCCAACAAGGTCGCACGACTACCCTAACTCAATCTGCATCATATGCATAAGCAGATAAGCACCAGTCAGCTACCGCACACTACGCCTTGACAAAGGCCAACAAACGTAGCACGAATACTAACTACTACTTATCTGAAATGACGGAGGGCTACGACAGGTTTTTTTTTTTTTTTAAACCTATTGCGTAATGAACTTGATATCGTTGTAGAATCAAATGATTTTAAAATGGAGTGCTTTTGAGGCTTTTCTAGTTTTGCTAAAGGAATCACTCCCGGTGAAGGGATCGTCGGTCCTTTCCTCGTCGAATGAGGTGCTGGATATATCATATATACCACTGTGCAAAGCAAAAACTCTTAAAAGCAATCAAAAGACAAACCGAGTGTGTAGCATCTGCCAGTTATTGCTAAAGGAGTCACTCCCGGTGAAGGGATCTCGGTCCTTTCCTCATCGAATAAGGTGCAGGATATATCGTATATACCGCCGTGCAAAGCAAGAACTGTAGCTACCTGTTTTGTTTTGAAATTCGATTCTACAACATCTTAGGTTTCTTTTTATTTCATTAATCACATTAATGAAGTCCCATCATTTAAATACCTAAACATCACAGATAAATACGACGTACACTTATGCCATCCGCAGTCGCCTCGATGTCCCCTCGTGCACCGTTAGGTTAGGTAACTAACGGCAGAGCGGGGAAGGGCTAGCGCGGGTGTAAAACATAAGTAACGTCTATATAATATATCATATATACTATATACTGTATCTATCACAGAACATCACATGATCACATCACAGATATCGCAGCAGAAGAATCATATGAAATATTGGATATACTAGGACGTCCATGTTTTCAATACGAGCCAGTATAAAACACGGATTCCACGGTCGTGATGAATAGCCAAACCCACACCCCTAGACCCCTACGAGAGCGGCAAGCAACCCTACCAATTCTAGACTTAGGAGACCCGGACTCGACTCCTCGAGTTGGTCTCCCACTGGACTCCAGAACCCGGTTACTTGTGCTCCCCTCCTTGGGTCTATCCTAGTGCGGAAAAGTAAATAATATACAAAGGGTGACATCTTCCGCAACCTGGAAGTGCCCCAATAAAAGAATATTACATACAAGTTTTTACATGAATGAAAATGAAAAAACACTCATCTCACATAAAAAACCCCGGCTATTCAAACACGACGATCCAATATAACATATCCAGCAACACATAACATCACATGTCATCAACGTAAGTAAATATGCGCATCCCAATTGTCGTTGACATATAGCAACGAAACCGGCGATATCACATATTACACTTACGGTCACAGAAAAGAAAGTGTAAAACTACAACAGTTGGAATCCGCAACCACCTCAGACATCGCATGCCTGACCAAATGAATTACTTAGACATCGCATGCCTAACAATTATAAACCCCGCATTTTAGTCTCAAAATCGAAAACTCTTTTCAATATCAAGTCGGGCAATTCAACTGGATTCCCGACATCCTGATCGAATGCTCGTCGCAAACTTCAGTAGGCGGCCGCACCCCTGATACCGTCGATGAAGTGCACCAGGGCGGAACACCGCTACCGCGAGCACCCGAACGGATGCTTTCGGCGACGGGGTTCTCCTACAGTCACTTGGTCGGGGCTATGGGGCGAGGCTGTCTATTAAGTTTACCCGGCGAGTATCCGCGTACGCTACGTGATTGCGACGGACTTTTGATCACATCAAAATTCCGTGGTAACCGATCAAGTGAGACTAAATTGCTATGTTTATAACATTCATTCAGTTATCTCATAACTTATTGTGAATTCCAATTATTGTATCCCATTCCAGATAAATAGAAAATGTTAAACTTTCCGATCGAACAATCGAACACCCAAGTTTTCCCGATAGAGATCAACACATGAAACAAGTCTAAAAACATTCAGTTCGTGCCTCAGTACCAACGGTCCAGCCATAGAAGGGTCAAGCCAACGCCTCACATGTGGCACGCCGTACTGCCCCAAACCCGAAGGTTCAAAGGGCAGTTCAAGACGGGCACATAATCGAGTTAAGGTTTGTTGTCTTCTAGAGGGTCCATCGAGTTACTTGCACTACTTAGAACGTCATTAAACTACGGAAAAATCCAACACTTGGAAATTTCCCGACAGGGGAAAAAGTGGGTATTTATATTCGGTCGAACTTTTTAACATATTCTGCAATTTATCCGGAAAGCCACGCAGACAAAATTTGATACTCCGATCGAAACACCGAATCCCCAAAACAACCCCTGAAAATTCAACTCTTGAATAAATATTAAAAATTCCCAGAAAATCCAGCACTATCAATTAGGAGTTACTGTGTAAGATTCACTGAACAATTATACCGTACGGCCGCAGATCCGCCGCACGAGCCAAGCTCGTGCCGCGGATCCGCGGCAGGTTGATGGAGTTAGACACTCGAACTTCACAGTAACTCTTAAAATCGCCTGCTGATTTTTCTGCATATTTTTAATGTTGAAAAATCCCAGATTTTAGAAAAAGGACAGAGAGCATGTTTGGAATTGGGTTTCGGGTTCGTTCGGACTTCAAATTGCGTCTAGACTTCGCCTAAGGCTCGAGCTAGGCTCTGATACCACTGTAGGGTTCCTAGGCACCCTAATGAGGTCTCACAAGGCATCGAACATGCCAATTTCAAATTTAAACGGTGCCGAGAAACCCTAGAACGGATCGTTGGCTAGAATTCTAGGCGAAACGGTAAACTAGTTAACACTTAACTAAGAGATACGGACTTTGTAGATCCGGTGCTCCACCTCCATAGCTCCGCAATGAAGTCTCCTCGCTGTCCAAGTCGAACCCCGGGCTCTAGCGTCGGCTTCATCGGAGAAATGGCGAGCTAGGTCGTCAATGTCCATGCCGAAGATGATCTACGTCGAGGCATCGCTAAATCAAGCTCCACCTTCACCAAGTCATGAAAACTTGTGAAGGAAACACACTCTACTACTTGGCAAGAGGTAGAGGATGAAGAAATAGGAAGTGGGTAGACTTTAGAATTGGATTTCTCACTCTAATTCATCAATCACCATTGATGAGGTAAGCTTTCTTCTTGAAGTGAAGAAGAAGAAGATGATGAAAAGTTATCATAAGTTTTTTTGTAAAAACAAATAAATATGAATACTTATCATTAACCAACCATAGTTTAGTGTAGAGAATAAATCATGGTTAGATTGATGGGTTAGGGTTAATCATCAAGACAAAATGGTGACTTAGTCAAAGTATCATGAAGCTTCATAATGCATCCAAAGAAAGCCACCATTTAATCTTTATGCAAATCATTTTCCAAAAAGAATAAATAGATAAATAAATGAATAAGGAAATAGTAAACCCTAACCATTTCATTACCCAAGGTTTAATTCTTTACACTTAACCAAAAGGCATGTATCATCAAACATGATACAAGCAAGTGCACAAAATCATATCGCATATGCAATGCGCACATCCGAGTGAGAAAATCCATTTAAAGTGAACCGATACTAGTTAATGCAAAGTAATATATCAAATATATAATTATGCATTAAATAATTAAATCAACACTTGATTCAATGATCCGGTCATGTCGCACACAACCGACTAGTATCCAATGTATCGGCTTATCGAATCAATCCTTGATTCGATAACTAGGTTATATCGCATACAACCATTCGACACATTCATCGCGAGAATGGAATACGGTATCACATACACGTATTATTCTCGGTCCCGCACATATCTCATATGCGCTCCTATTTCGTTTCGCTTGAGCCAGGAAACCTCTGTGTAGGACTCTAAAGACTCGTCAATACGCCGGCAGCAGATGATGATCATATCAAACATCCACAAGCCGCAAGCGGTCTGCTAAACGTAACGGCCACCCGGGTATTGAGCGATCAGAAGATCGACGAGCAAGCCCGCTCACACTCCAGTGAATCCAACCAGTAACACTACCGTACAGTCCGGTCTGATCGTCTGATATGTCGCATATCTCGCCTAGGGGTGGTAAACGTCAGACCCCAATAGCTCGATAAGTCGTGTCGATATGAGGTCTATAACAATTCGAGAAACTACTGGTAACACTTACCAGTAAATCTCAGCAACCCTGGCCAGGGATTTCCTGTTATAGCCAATCGAACACAGCGCAACATCAACCCCCTATACCGGGAGAGACGAATCCCCTCCTATCGCTCATTGCCTCCATGTGACTCGGGACTGTACCCAAAAACCACCATTTTGCACGCCCTCTTGGACGTGGTAAGATGGAAATCAAAGCACAGTGGGAACCACACAAGACTCTATGACGCTCTCGGGTCAACAGACTACTCTGTACCAGTGTCACCAGAGAACTGCCATCTGACGTAAGGTATAATACCATCTGGGAGTTCTCGGCGAGTCCGTCCAGTGTACCCAGTCTCTACTGAGCACCCGTATATCATCTCTGATGTCAAACACCAATGGATATGGGATCATCCATCGCCCATCTGTATGGGTCGAGAAGGTATACGCTAGTCTACTCTGGTATATCGATGCCCCGTCTCGATACACCCACGACTAGGGACTTTGAAGGATGTACTTATGGACTACCATGTCCCCACTAGTATGATCTGCATCATAGTCCAGGTAGTCAAGTACACATCCTAAGGGCTTTACCAACATGTAACAGAGAGACAATCAGTGTACACGTTAAAGTAAAGAGCAACCAGATACCATACTATCATGTCGAGCAAGAAAGTCCTCCCTATATACGTCCTAGCATCCACTACAATATACATCATATGTACAGTAATGGCCTCTAGGGCATACATATAACTAACAATGTCTGCATGAAGTAAATACGAAGAAGTATCAAATGGATATCAATACACATATATTAGCGTCCCATTCCACTAATATTGGTGTAAGGGTATATATAACAGCGCCCTCATACCCTGTTATATATACAAATGAAGTATGATCAATCTAAATCCAATCTGCATATGATCAAGTCTGTATAAACGTGGAACCCGTCCACCCGTCACCCAATGAAAATAAACGTGGAACCCGTCTACCCGTCACCCAAAGACAATAAATGTGGAACCCGTCCACCCGTCACCCAATGACAATAACATCATGTATGCAAATATGAGGATATAATAAAAGCCATGGAAATCATCATGAAACCTGTGCCTAGCATAGGCACGTAAATCCTCATCCATATGGGGCTCCGTCTGCGGTATCGGCCCTCGGCCCCCGGCAGTACTGGTCAGCCCATGTCCATCTCTCAACTCCGGTCGGTATCCTCCAGATATCCACCGAGCTCGAATACAATCAACGGTAAGTAGTAGTCCCTCTGCCAGGCTCACCGTCTACTACACAGCGAAACCGTTCTTGCCCCGGGGTACCATACCGGGTCTACCATGTACCCGCAATCGGCCTCATCCGCCTCCTCGAATCGGGTTTCACATGTCGCTCTCAGCACCGAGAAAACACATGGTGGACGCACTGAAATATCATATCAAAGGTAACCGGGTTTTTAAAACAATTATATATTCTCTTTTGAAATACCCACGGTTCCCAAATCCAGAAATATCATGGAAACAACATATCTCAATGCGTATAATCAAAACATGATGTATGCGACATGTAAAGAAATGTAAGCATATCAGAAGTCATGCAACATGGAATAATAATGTGCACATGTCAAGGGAAACCGCTCTTTTTAAAATGAATCAGTTTTGAAGAATATCTTGCGGTTCCCAGATCTCTAATTAAGTCAGAATCACCTATGTATGTATACAGGTATAGGTGTACAATATGCCATGCAAGAATCATATCATGGATGCAACAGTACTACAGTGTAGTGGCATGGCAATTATCGATGATGAAGTGTGTGTGCCGGCAAATAGTGTACGTGGATCATACGCATCATCGATAATGGTGCTGGTGTCCTATCAGCATGATAACAATATAGCAATAAACATATGCAAGCAATGCGAATAGAATGAATATGCGGAAAATCAAATAATCAACACCACAGTGAAGAATCTACTATGCAAACTACAGATCTAAGTATCAAGTCAATCGGGAGAGGTATGGAAACCACCTAAATCTGAGTCAATATGTATATATATATATATAATAGTCGGTGATCTCGCCTCAATAATATCGCGTACAATACAGCATATCGTAAGACATCCTCGAGTCATGAGTGCGGATCTATCATCAATATAGGCTCGTACGGTAAATCGTCGTACAGCATCCCAATAGCCGGTTATGGGTCAATATCACACTATCTCATCACATCTCAGGTATCACTATCATCGTATCACATAATCTGGAGTACTGATCTAAGTCTAGTACAACTCATACCATCAATATACTGCGTGTGCAAGCACACGTCCCAAGGCCCGCTAGAGATCATGTATCGTATCCCAAATACGAATCACATCAAATCACCGATCTCGCGGCACAATGCCCAACATCATCGACTCATCTCCAATGTCATCCAATATCATCAACACAGTGCAAGTATAATGAAGATGCAAGGGTGTGCGTGTAGGTGTAAATCTATTCTAGAGTTCACGACTATGAACTACACTAGTCACTTCTAACCCTACACTATCCATAGTACACCTAACTATCATATATATAATATAACAACTACGGACTGCGGGGGTGCTATACGCCATCCACCCGACTTCCCCTTGTAGATATAATCTACTCACCTTGCGTCTTCATTGTCGACGTCACCACGTATTTGCTTGTCGTCCCGAAGTCTTCATGGGTACCCACATATCAAAGTATTGTATATGCGCATTAAAACCAAATCAAAGCTAAAATGGCACACGAAACCCAAAACGATACGATAAGGGGCCTATAGGTTAGAACCTATGGCACGCCTTCAAAACCATCAATAAATCCTCTATATCGTCGTATAAACGCCAAATAGTCGAGGTAAAACACAAGACACAAATTCAGAATTAAGAATACGGAATACAGAAACACGAATCGAAAACAGCAACTTAGGAAATATGTTCCAAATTTCACCCTAGGTCAAATTAGACAAATCTTTATATACCAGGGGTCAAATCTACAGATAAGGGAACACCAAAACCAAAACGAGGCAAATCCACCATGGTCTGGCTGCAAATTGCGGCCAGAATGGATAAATCTGCGGCCGGGTGTAGGAGGTAGGGGCTAGGGTTCTGGTGGTAGCTTCCTGGGTGCCTGCACATGTCACTGTCCAATCAATTTTAATTTAGGATGTCTCGGGTGATAGTAGATTCAATATACCCTTCACAGATTCCACAATTTCTTCGATATCGGTTTCTAAAATCCGTATTCTGGGTTTAAGCTTCAGGTTAGGGTCTCAATTCATACACTAGGATGTTGGTGTAGCCTCTACTGATCTCAATTTCCCATCACAACTCATAATTTCCTCAACCCTAACTAGGCTTTTCCCTCAAGTCACCAAAATCACACAATATCGGTTCAATCATAACATGGGGGTAAAGGAAATGCTAAAACTAAGTTAATGATCCAGAAAATATCTCATTTGGCAACTCAAGAATTTTCTTGAGTTGCCCCAAGTGGCCAAAATCCTTGCTTCTTTAGTCCAATGTTTAGATCTTGAGCTTGTGCACACTTTTAATGAAATGAGAGTGGGGTTTTGGAGTTGTTTTAGAGGTGTTTAGTGGGCTTGAAGAGGGGAGGGAGGTGAGGAGCAGGAGTAGCAGCAGCAACAAGAGGGAGAGGGAGAAAAATGAGTGAAGGTTGAAGGGAAAATGGCTAAGTCTTTAATTAAAGAAGCCCATACCTCTCTCTCTCACCAACTACCAATTTCTTTATTCTTTTCCCATTTTCTTTTCCTTTTCTTTTTTCTTATTCTCTCAAAATCCTTCTCCCAAGAATAGTAAACCCAAAGTGAACCATGGCAAGAAAATGCACAAGTGTGAAAAAGTGATATGTGCATGTTTTGCACAAAAAAGCAAAAAACCGATTAGTGATTTTTAATCGCGATTAGCACAAAATTAGCATATAACTAATCAATTAAACTTAGAAATGACATAATTCTCTAATTTACCTATTTTAGAATTTTCCATAATTTTTCTAAAATTTTTCCCATTTATTTGTATTTAATAATACCAAAATATTAAAATATTCAATAAAATAATATCAAATTATAAAAATTCCCAAAAATAATATTTTTATTATTTCGAAATGTTACAATCTACCCCCCTTAAATAAATTCGGTCCCCGAATTTAAATTTAAACCCCCAAATACAAAAACATTTTGGTAAATCCAATTTGTCGGGGTTCCGAAAACATCAATACATAGCGAATATCATAAAAATGTACTGCTCTATAAGAAATCACTCCCCAAAAATGTATATAAGAACATCCGGTGCGTCTGGTGCGCACGGAATCAAAATCCATATATGTGTCATACAGGTGTACAAAACAATATCTAGGTGCAACTGGTGTGCACGAAACATCTGTCATAGGAAACGTGTGTGCCTGACAGCAAAATCAGGTGCATGTGACATGCACGAAGAATCCCGATTTAGTGCATCTGGCGTGCACGAAGATCGTATATCAAAACACTAAAGGTGCATGAAAACTATGCTGGAAGTGTAAATCAAATCACTGCATAAGATAGGCGTGAAATCACAATCAATAGCTCAAATGTAATAACTATGCGCAAAATATAAATATCCAGTGGGTGTATGAAACAATATCATGAAACTCAGTCATTAAAACTAAATCATGCAATAGAACGCCCAAAATACCTAAATCCAAGATGACGGATACGTGATAATCGAATCACAAAATCACAAATCATAAATACCCTCGTCGGTAGTTCCTCCTTCAAGGTCGAGAAGGAGTCGGTGCACCCAATGCTAGCAGCGCAAGATATCTACTTTCTTCTTGCCCACGGTCTGGCGTCCTCTGCCTCTGGGTCCTTATCTTCTCTGCGGATTACCTAACTCGCAATCAATCGGCTCATCGGCCGTGTCAGGTGTGCTAACGGGGACGATTCCATTCTGGCACTTCTCTGGTCATTTCTCGATCAATCCTCACGACCACTCGTAAAGCAGCATGTCACTGGCGTCGGCCTCTGGCTCTCTGAATGCGCATCACACATCTGATCCTGGGTGCAAACATCATTGCAGCAATGTCCTGGAAGGAATCCTACTCAAGGTCTCTTCCGATCTTGCCTATGCCGAACTATACGGAGGCTGGCTCTCTTGCATAATCTCTTCTCACTCGATAGACATCTGTGTCCTCAGCACAACATTTTCTCGGAAATTGGTCGCATCCCAACGCCTCTGTAAGCATATCAGGTCTCTCGTCTCGACGGGAAGTAATGACAGCTCGTCAGCGTCTCACACGAACCTCTGGTTCCACCAGTCTCTATCGTCGTCCACTATGACGTCACGCCATGCTATCTACGCACTGCACTGTTCTCGGCCACGGTCAATCCGAAATCTCTCGCACGGACTCAAAATCGCATACTCTGTAGCTTCATCATTCTGTAGAAGATGTCTGGCCGAACAGGTCCTTGGGAACGCGTCCCAACCCTCGGAGGAATACTCAATACTCGTCCGTCCTTGATCAATTCGCAACGCATCTGGGTAAGGTCCTTTATCCGAACCTGGTCAACTACCTTGTCGACGATGCCGAACTCTGGCCTGCTGGGTCTGCGCAATATGACCACCCCTGGGTCTAGGTCTTCTCGTATCGTATTCCAGAAAGGCCCTGTCGAGGTTTCTCTCTCAAATCTCATTCCTGCCGGATTGCCCGGAAGTCATCATCCATTGCTGAAGCAAATTCTTATTCCGGAACGGCTGCATACATATCGCGCCTCTTTCTGGAAGATATATCCATATACAACGCCTCTGGGTGCGTATCACATCTCTGATGTCAGCGGAGTACGACGTCATCTCGTCGAAATCTCTTGCGAACTCTTTTCTTCACTCTGCTTCAATGTCGACTGATTCAGACTCGTCTCATCGTGGCTGCATGGACTGTGCTCCAACGGCTATACTTATATATGGAGTCTCCCAAGCAATGCATCCCATCACATGATATCTGAATGATGTCGAATCATTCGATCGACTCGTCAAAGCCTTATAATCCCCCAAGAGATCAACATCTTAAGTACAGTTTAATAGTATCGAGTACATGCCACAGCGTCGGTTGTCCAGCCGTAGAAGGGCAAACCCAAGCCTCACTAATGGCGCCGCGGAACTGCCGCAAACCCTAAGGTTCAAAGGCTTTCACATGGTCATTAAGTCGAGTTAGGGTTTCATTCTTCTAGAGGGTCCATAAAATCACCTGCATGTCTTTCCGTATACTTTAAACTTGGAAAATAGGCTCCTGACATTCAATCGTCTCTATCGACTCTCAACGAACCTGCGTGAAGTCGTCTCTAGATGGAAACAATCTATCTGATAATCTCGCATCGGTGAACGAACCACATGTCCTGGTCATTCATCCTCAGGTGACTACCGACCGTCCATCATATCTCTAAGTATATGCTCATGCTGCAGTAGCTCCAACCATCTGGGCGATATCTCGTCATTTGCAGCAGCAACTGGCTCATTCGCCTGTACGTCGAACAGCGCCTCAATCCTCCAGGAAAGGCGATACATTGGCGGTCATCTCTAAATCGGTCTGCTCTAGATCTGAGTAAGACTCTCCACACTGAAAATCTTCAACTCAACTGGGCCCGCTCCGGCGCAAAAATCGGACGAATCACCTTCGTCTCTCAAATCGGGTAGACTAGCTATCATCTGTCTCATATCTGCGTGGAAGCTCCGGCAATCTCAGCTCGTAAGCTCCGAAAGCGAGATCCTGTCAATCTCAGCAACAGCTGGTCCATCTGTCTGCACGGTAGGCGACATCATAATCTCTGAGGTATGCTGTACAACAACATTCCTCTCTCAACTGGCAGTTCTGACAATGGCCCGATCATCCGGCGCAAAACCAAGCACTTGCCTCCACTAGAGGTCACAATCATCGATACTAACACGAGGCGTTCCCATGTCACCAGAAAACACAATGGTCGGCCCTCGTACCAGACGAGCTCGCCCTGACCGTAACCCTAGCAGCAGCCCAAACTGCGCTAAACATGGCGACAGGAACCTCAATCGAGTATCGAAGAGAGCAGATCAATGGCAAGAAAGAGAACAACAGATCCAGAGTGGATACATGATCATAAGAAAGAACTGTTAGTTGTATGTATGCCCTAGAGGCCAGTATTGTACAGATGATGTATATTATATTGGATGCTTGGACATATATAGAGATGACTTTCTTGCTCGATATGATAGTATGCTATCTGGTTACTCTTTATCTTAACATGTACACTAGTCTCTTTAAACTGTCTTATAGTTACATGTTGGTAAAGCCCTTAGGATGTGTACTTGACTACCTGGACTATGATGCAGATCATACTAGTAGGGACATGGTAGTCCATAAGTACATCCTTCATGGTCCCTAGTCGTGGGTGTATCGAGACGGGGCATCGATATACCGGTGTAGACTAGCGTATACGCTTCTCGACCCATGAGATGGGCGATGGATGATCCCATATCCATTGGTGTTTGACATCAGAGATGGTGTACGGGTGCTCAATGGAGACTGGGTACACTGGACGGACTCGCCGAGAACTCCAGATGGTATTATACCTCACGTCAGATGGCAGTTCTCAGGTGACACTTGTACAGGTTAGTCTGTAGACCCGAGATCGTCATAGAGTCTTGTGTAATTCCCACTGTGCTTTGATCTCCACCTTACCACGTCCATGAGGGCGTGCAAAACGGTGGTCTTTGGGTATAGTCCCGAGTCACATGGAGGCAATGAGCGATAGGAGGGGTTTCGTCTCTCCCGGTATTGGGAGTTGATGTTGCGCTGTGCTCGATTGGCCATAACAGGGAAGTCCCTGGCCAGGGCTGATCAGAGATTTGCTGGTAAGTGTTACCAGTAGTTTCTCGACCCGTTATGAGCCTCACATCGGCACGACTTATCGGTTATTGGGGTCTGACGTTTACCACCCCTAGACTTGATATGCGACGTATCAGACGAACAGACCGGACTGTACGGTAAGTGTTACTGGTTGGATTCACAGGAGTGTGAGCGGACTAGCTCGTCGATCTTCTGATCGCTCAATACCCGGATGGCCGTTTCGTTTAGCAGACCGCTTGCGGCTTGTGGGTGCTTGATATGATCATCATCTGCTACCGGCGTATTGACGAGTCTTTAGAGTCCTACACAGAGGTTTCCTGGTTCAAGCGAAACGAAATAGGAGCGCATATGAGATATGTGCAGGACCGAGAATAATGCGTGTATGTGATACCGCATTTCATTCTCGCGATATATGTTTCGATTGGTTATTTTCGATATGACCTAGTTATCGAATCATTGATTCGATAAATCGATACATTGGATTCTAGTCGGTTATGTGCGACATGAACGGATCATTGAATCAAATGTTGATTTAATGATTTGATGCATAATTATATATTTGATATATTGCATTGCATTAACTAGTATTGGTTCACTTTAAATGGATTTTCTCACTTGATGTACATGTTGTATATGTGATATACTTTTGTGCACATCTTTGTATCATGTTTGATGATACTTGCTCATTAGGTTAAGTGTGAAGTATTAAACCATGGTTAAGAGATGATTAGGGTTTTGCCTTTTTATTTATTTATTTTTTTATTTATTTAGAAAAGGTTTAGATGAGAATGGTGGCTTTCTTTGTCTCTTGTTGAAGTTTCTTGAAGCTTTGACAAAGTCCACCATCCTTCTCTCATCCTTAACCCTAACCATTCCTATTAACCTTAGTTTAATCTCTACACTTGACCATGGTCAAGATATGATAAGTATTCATATTAGTTTCTTTTTCAAATAAGAAACTTATCATATTCTTTCTTCTTCATCATCTTCTGCTTCAAGAAAAGCTTGATGCCATCAATGGAAACTTGAGCAAAAGTGAGTGAAATCCAATTCTAAAGTGAACCCACCTCCTATTTCTTCACCCTCTACCTCTTGCCAAGTTGTTTTGGGTGTTTTCTTCACAAGTTTCACAACTTCGTGAAGTCGGAGCTTGAACTTGTGATGCCTCGACGTAGATCGTCTTTGACACGAAGCCGACGACCTAGCTCGCCCGTTTCTCCGATGAAGCCGACGATTGAGTTCGGGATTCATGATGGACAGCGAGAGGACACCCACGTGGAGCTAAGGAAGTGGAGAACCGGATCTACAAAGGTTGTAGCATCTAACTTTTAGTTAAGTAGTTAACTAGATTAACTTTTCGCCTAGATTTCTAGTCAACGATCCGCATTAGGGTTTCTCGGCACCCATAATTTTTGAAATTGGCATGGTTGATGCCTTGTGAGACCTCTATAGTGTGCCTAGGAACCCTACAGTGGTATCAGAGCCTAGCTAGAGCCTTAGGCGAAGTCTAGACGCAATTTGAAGCCCGAACGAACCCGAAATCCTAAACCAAACATGCTCTCTGGACTTTTTCCAAAATCTGGAGTTTTTCGATATTAAAAATATGCAGAAAAATCAGCAGGAAATTCTAAGGTTTACTGTGAATTTCGTGAACCTAATTCCACTAAGCCGGCGCGGATCCGCGGCATGAGCATGGCTCATGCGGCGGATCCGCGGCCGTACGGCCTCAATATTTAAAGTTTTTTGCACAGTAACTCTTAGTTTCCAGTGGTGATTTTCCTGGGAATTTTTAATGTTTTTTCCAGAGTTTTAATTTTCAGGGTTGTTTTGGGGATTCGGTATTTCGATCGGATTATCAAATTTCGTCATTTGTGTATTTCCGGATAATTTTTAGAATATGCTAAAAAGTTCGACCGGATATAAATACCCAATTTTTCCCCTGTCGGGAGATTTCCAAGTGTTGGATTTTTCCGTAGTTTAACGACGTTCTAAGTAGTGCAAGTAACGCGATGGACCCTCTAGAAGACAACAAACCTTAACTCGATTATGTGACCGTCTTGAACTGCCCTTTGAACCTTCGGGTTTGGGGCAGTACGGCGTGCCACATGTGAGGCGTTGGCTTGACCCTTCTACGGCTGGACCGTTGGTACTGAGGCACGAACTGAATGTTGTTAGACTTATTTCATGTGTTGAGTTGTATCGGGAAAACTTGGGTATTCGACTGTTCGATCGGAAAGTTTAACATTTTCTGTTTATCTGGAATGTGATACAATAATTGGAATTCACAAGTAGTTATGAGATAACTGAATGAATGTTATAAATCTAGCAATTTAGTCCCATATGATATTGAAAAGAGTTTTCGATAATGAGACTAAAATGCGGGATTTATATCTGTTAGGCATGCGATGTCTAAAGAGGTTGCGGATTCCAACTGTTGTAGTTTTACACTTTCTTTTCTGTGACCGTAAGTGTAGTATGTTCATATCGCCGGTTTCGTTGCTATACGTCAACGACAATTGGGGTATGCATACTTACTTACGTTGATGACATGTGATGTTATGTGTTGCTGGATATGTTATATTGGATCGTCGTGTTCGAATAGCCGGGGGTTTTTATGTGAGATGAGTGTTTTCCATTTTCATTCATGTAAAAACTTGTATGTAATATTCTTTTATTTAGGGCACTTCCAGGTAGCGGAAGTTTTCACCTTTTGTATATTATTTACTTTTCCGCATTAGGATAGACCCAAGGAGGGGAGCACAAGTAACCGGGTTCTGGGGTCCAGTGGGAGACCAACTCGAGGAGTCGAGTCCGAGTCTCCTAACCCTAGAATTGGCAGGGTTGCTTGCCGCTCTCGTAGGGGTCTAGGGGTGTGGGATTGGCTATTCATCACGACCGTGGAATCCATGTTTTATACTGGCTCGTATTGAAAACACAGACGTCCTAGTATATCCAATGTTTCATATGTTTCTTCTGCTGCGATATCTGTGATGTGATCATGTGATGTTCTGTGATGGATATAGTATATAGTATATATGATATATTATATATACGTTACTTATGTTTTACACCCGCGCTAGCCCTGCCCTGCTCTGTCGTTAGTTACCTAACCTAACGGTGCATGAGGGGACATCGAGGCGAATGCGGATGGCATAAGTGTACGTCATATCTATCTGTGATGTTTAGGTATTTAAATGATGGGACTTCATTAATGTGATTAATGAAAGAAAAGAAACCTAAGATGTTGTAGAATCAGATTTTAAACAAAACAGGTAGCTACAGTTCTTGCTTTGCATAGCGGTATATATGATATACCCTGCACCTTATTCGATGAGGAAAGGACCGAGATCCCTTCACCGGGAGTGACTCCTTTAGCAATAACTGGTAGATGCTACACGCTCGGTTTGGCTTTGATTGCTTTTAAGAGTTTTTGCTTTGCACAGTGATATATATGATATATCCCGCACCTCATTCGACGAGGAAAGGGCCGACGATCCCTTCACCGGGAGTGACCCCTTTAGCAAAACTAGAAAAGCCTCAAAATCATTCCATTTTAAAACTTCATTTGATTCTACAACGATATCAAGTTCATTACGCAATAGGTTTTCAGAAAAACCTGACGTAGCCCTCCGTCATTTCAGATAAGTACTAGTTAGTATTCGTTCTACGTTTGTTGACTATGTTAAGGCGTAGTGTGTGGTAGCTAATTAGTGCTTATCTGTATAAGCATATGATGCGATTGGATTAGGGTAGTCGTGCGACTTTGTTGACTATGTTAAGGGTCGTGCGGGTGGGTTTAATTCAATCGGGAAATGACGGGTTGAACTTGACTAGCACTTATGATTTGTTGACTATGTTAAGGTCATATAGCTGCTAGGGTCAAAATATTATCGGGAATTTTAAGTGTTGAAATTTGCAATGAGATTGCATACCTTCTATGAGATAGTTGGATCCCGATACCCACTGCGAGTAAGAGTTACTCCTGGGAGAGTTTTACACATTACAATTAGCCGATCAAGTAGGTGTCTAGAAAGGTGTTAACGAGGTTACGCCAATGGGAAAACGAGGTTTACAGTAATTAGGTTCGTGCGAAAGCGCGGGGGACCTCCCTCAAAGTACCGACACTGGCCTGGCTGAAAGATTGGCGAACTTGTAGTGTGTAATTAATCCCGGCTAGTCTTTCTTTTTAAGGTTTGAAGGAAGATTTGATAAAAAGCAGTGGGAGCCATCCTGATTAGATAAGATAATAACCAATCTGATCTTGCTCGAGCATACGCTAAAGTGTTTTCTTCTCTCTCTCTCCAGGTAGCGACCATTTCATGCCTTAATCAAGATAATAATATGGATGTATTGACCAAACCCGCATGTTATACTGTGCTGGGGAACGTTGGTTCCGTTCTTTCTTATAAGAGTTATAGGAATGAACAGGATATAGGGGAATACCAGGATTCCCATGCCACCCGAATGAAGAAAGTACATGATGATGCATTTTCTTCGGGTGTGTTCGTTACTGAGAACTGTTTCTCTATTTGCTCTACGTCCTGGGTATTAGATATCGGGTCAGGATCCCATATATGTAATCAGTTACATGGGCTAAGGAAAGGTAGAGAACTTGGAGAAGGTGATAAAGACATTAGAGTTGGAAATGGTGCAATTGTTGCAGCTAAGACTGTCGGAGAATATCACCTTGTATTACCAACTGGAAATACATTGGTTCTGAACGAATGCTATTACATGCCGAACCTGATATGCAACATTATATCGGTTTCTTTGCTGAGTAAAGAGGGATATAATTTTGTATTACAGGACAATGTTATGAACATTTTCTGTAACCAAAAGTTGGTTGGATCAGGCACGTTGTGCAATGGCATTTATGTTCTAAACCAATCAACAGTTCTGAGCATAACAAACACACACAAGAGGAAGAGTTCAGAACTGAACGATTCCTTCTTGTGGCATTGTAGACTGGGTCACATCAATGTGACACGACTGGATAAGTTGCATAAGGATGGATATTTGAAACCTTTCAAATTTTCATCTTATGACACTTGCCAGTCATGTCTCAAAGGCAAGATGACCAAAACTCCGTTTACGGGACAGGAGAAAGAGTTACCGAACTCTTGGGACTTATACATAGTGATGTATGCGGTCCCATGTCTACACATGCCAGGGATGGTTCTTCATACTTTATTACATTCACTGACGATCTCTCTAGGTTCGGGTATGTGTTCCTGATGAAACACAAATCAGAAGCTTTTGAGAAATTTAGGGAATATAAACAAGAAGTTGAGAACCAAACCGGAAAAAGTATTAAAATCCTACGATCTGATCGAGGAGGGGAATACTTGAGCAATGAATTCCTGGACTTCCTAAAAGAGAATGGGATTCTCTCTCAGCTGACTCCTCCATATACACCACAGCACAACGGTGTATCTGAACGGAGGAACCGCACCCTATTAGATATGGTGCGCTCTATGATGAGCACAGCTGAGTTACCTATTTCCTTCTGGGGATATGCACTGGAGACGGCTGCATACCTATTGAATCAAGTTCCATCTAAATCTGTACCTACCACACCATATGAGATATGGAGTGGGAAGAGACCATATTTTAAACGAGTTAAGATATGGGGTTGTCCGGCCTATGTCAAAAGGCAAAATCCAGACAAACTCGAGGCACGGTCAGTTCTCTGCAAGTTTATGGGATATCCTAAGAATTCCCAAGGATATTTTTTCTACCATGCTGAAGAACAAAAAGTGTTTGTTTCTCAATATGCCACCTTTTTAGAAAAGGAATTCCTTGAAAAAGAAATTAGTGGCAAAGTGGTAGAGCTGGAAGAAATTCCAGATACACAAACTATAACTGAAGATTTAGTAGAACCAGAAGATTCGATAGTACCCGACGAACCCCATCCTCTCCGCCGATCTAGTAGGGTTTCTCGTCCACCTGAGAGATACTACGGTTTTCTCATTGATGGTGGAAGCGAGGATTGCATCATGGATGATGATGACCCAACTAGCTTCGAGCAGGCCATCATGAGTAGGGACTCAGTGAAATGGCTGGATGCTATGCGGTCCGAGATGGAATCCATGTACACCAACAAAGTATGGACTTTGGAAGTTGCTCCTGAAGGGGTAAAACCCATTGGGAGCAAGTGGATCTTCAAGAAGAAATTTGGTATAGATGGGAAAGTGGAGACTTTCAAAGCTAGACTTGTAGCAAAGGGTTTTCGTCAAAGACCAGGTGTGGACTATGACGAAACCTTTTCTCCAGTGGCTATGCTTAAATCCATCCGAATCATGCTTGCCATTGCTGCCTTTCATGACTACGAAATCTGGCAAATGGATGTTAAGATCGCCTTTCTAAATGGTGATTTAGAAGAGTGCGTGTACATGACTCAGCCAGAGGGCTTCGTAGACAGTGGGAGCAGCGGGAAGGTGTGCAAGCTGCTTAAATCCATTTATGGATTAAAGCAATCATCGCGGAGTTGGAACATCTGCTTTGACGTCGTTATCAAAGAGTTTGATTTCGTCAAAAATCCAGATGAACCTTGTATCTACAAGAAGGTGGCAGAGAGTAAGGTTGTCTTCCTCGTATTGTACGTGGACGACATACTCTTGATAGGAAATGATATTCCTATGCTGCAATCGGTCAAGCTCTTCTTATCACAAAGATTCTCGATGAAAGATCTTGGTGATGCCTCCTGCATATTGGGAATCAGGATCTATAGAGATAGATCCAAACGGATACTGGGATTGTCCCAATCCAGGTACATTGACACCATACTAAAGAGGTTTAGTATGGAAGAATCCAAGCGTGGGAACTTGCCCACGATCTCTGGAGTCACTCTCTCCAAAGAAATGTGTTCCAAGACTGATTTGGAAAGAGCTCGCATGCAAGGGATACCCTATGCTTCGGCAGTAGGCTCTATCATGTACGCGATGCTATGTACCAGACCCGATGTAGCATACTCACTAAGTGTAGTGAGCAGGTATCAAGCCGATCGTGGAGAGAATCACTGGACAGCTGTGAAGAGCATTCTCAAGTACTTGCGAAGGACTAAAGAGATGCTCTTGGTGTATGGTAACGGAGAACTCCAAGTGGAGTCCTTTACCGATTCGAGCTTCCAGAGTGATAAGGACGACTCTAAGTCGCAGTCGGGCTTTGTCTTTACCCTTTACGGAGGGGCGGTTAGCTGGAAGAGTTCCAAGCAGGAAACCGTGGCAGACTCGACGATGGAGGCTGAATACATCGCTGCCAACGACGCTGCCAAAGAGGCTGTGTGGATCAAGAAGTTCATTACTGAACTTGGAGTGGTTCCATCCATTGAGCATCCAATACCTTTGTATTGCGATAAAAATGGAGCGGTGGCTTTAGCCAAGGAACCCAGGTCCCATCAGCGATCCAGGCATATTCTGAGGCGGTATCACCTGATCCGGGAGATAGTTGATCGCCGGGAGATCGAGGTCAGGAGGGTTGACACGAAGAACAACACGGCGGATCCACTCACGAAGGCCATTCCCCAGATACAGTTTGAGAGACTCTTCGGGATGCTCGGTATGCGATACTATAGCAGCTGGCCCTAGTGCAAGTGGGAGATTGTTAGTTGTATGTATGCCCTAGAGGCCAGTATTGTACAGATGATGTATATTATATTGGATGCTTGGACATATATAGAGATGACTTTCTTGCTCGATATGATAGTATGCTATCTGGTTACTCTTTATCTTAACATGTACATTAGTCTCTTTAAACTGTCTTATAGTTACATGTTGGTAAAGCCCTTAGGATGTGTACTTGACTACCTGGACTATGATGCAGATCATACTAGTGGGGACATGGTAGTCCATAAGTACATCCTTCATGGTCCCTAGTCGTGGGTGTATCGAGACGGGGCATCGATATACCAGTGTAGACTAGCGTATACGCTTCTCGACCCATGAGATGGGCGATGGATGATCCCATATCCATTGGTGTTTGACATCAGAGATGGTGTACGGGTGCTCAGTGGAGACTGGGTATACTGGACGGACTCGCCGAGAACTCCCAGATGGTATTATACCTCACGTCAGATGGCAGTTCTCAGGTGACACTTGTACAGGTTAGTCTGTAGACCCGAGATCGTCATAGAGTCTTGTGTGATTCCCACTGTGCTTTGATCTCCACCTTACCACATCCATGAGGGCGTGCAAAACGGTGGTCTTTGGGTACAGTCCCGAGTCACATGGAGGCAATGAGCGATAGGAGGGGTTTCGTCTCTCCCGGTATTGGGAGTTGATGTTGCGCTGTGCTCGATTGGCCGTAACAGGGAAGTCCCTGGCCAGGGCTGATCAGAGATTTGCTGGTAAGTGTTACCAGTAGTTTCTCGACCCGTTATGAGCCTCACATCGGCACGACTTATCGGTTATTGGGGTCTGACGTTTACCACCCCTAGACTTGATATGCGACGTATCAGACGAACAGACCGGACTGTACGGTAAGTGTTACTGGTTGGATTCACAGGAGTGTGAGCGGACTAGCTCGTCGATCTTCTGATCGCTCAATACCCGGATGGCCGTTACGTTTAGCAGACCGCTTGCGGCTTGTGGGTGCTTGATATGATCATCATCTGCTACCGGCGTATTGACGAGTCTTTAGAGTCCTACACAGAGGTTTCCTGGTTCAAGCGAAACGAAATAGGAGCGCATATGAGATATGTGCAGGACCGAGAATAATGCGTGTATATGATACCGCATTTCATTTTCGCGATATATGTTTCGATTGGTTATATTCGATATGACCTAGTTATCGAATCATTGATTCGATAAATCGATACATTGGATTCTAGTCGGTTATGTGCGACATGACCGGATCATTGAATCAAATGTTGATTTAATAATTTGATGCATAATTATATATTTGATATATTGCATTGCATAAACTAGTATTGGTTCACTTTAAATGGATTTTCTCACTTGATGTACATGTTGTTTATGTGATATACTTTTGTGCACATCTTTGTATCATGTTTGATGATACTTGCTCATTAGGTTAAGTGTGAAGTATTAAACCATGGTTAAGAGATGATTAGGGTTTTGCCTTTTTATTTATTTATTTGTTTATTTATTTAGAAAAGGTTTAGATGAGAATGGTGGCTTTCTTTGTCTCTTGTTGAAGTTTCTTGATGCTTTGACAAAGTCGACCATCCTTATCTCATCCTTAACCCTAACCATTCCTATTAACCTTAGTTTAATCTCTACACTTGACCATGGTCAAGATATGATAAGTATTCATATTAGTTTCTTTTTCAAATAAGAAACTTATCATATTCTTTCTTCTTCTTCATCATCTTCTTCTTCAAGAAAAGCTTGATGCCATCAATGGCAACTTGAGCAAAAGTGAGTGAAATCCAATTCTAAAGTGAACCCACCTCCTATTTCTTCACCCTCTACCTCTTGCCAAGTTGTTTTGGGTGTTTTCTTCACAAGTTTCACAACTTCGTGAAGTCGGAGCTTGAACTTGTGATGCCTCGACGTAGATCGTCTTTGACACGAAGCCGACGACCTAGCTCGCCCGTTTCTCCGATGAAGCCGACATTTGAGTTCGGGATTCATGATGGACAGCGAGAGGACACCCACGTGGAGCTAAGGAAGTGGAGAACCGGATCTACAAAGGTTGTAGCATCTAACTTTTAGTTAAGTAGTTAACTAGATTGACTTTTCGCCTAGATTTCTAGTCAACGATCCGCATTAGGGTTTCTCGGCACCCATAATTTTTGAAATTGGCATGGTTGATACCTTGTGAGACCTCTATAGTGTGCCTAGGAACCCTACAGGAACAGCATCAATAAAGGTATGATCATGAAACTAATAGAATCGGGGATCTCAAATGGATGTATAATCATGGATAGGAAGAGAGTCACTGATCTCGAAAATATGTACATCCTAAGGTTCCTTAAGCGGAGTGGCGTGTCGTAAGTATGCCGCGGAACATACCCACGGTACGTCACTCTACTTTAATCACCTATTCCATCAACCAAGGGTCATCCTACGCGACGAAAATTCGGGTCTAATACCCCCTCGACTAAGTCTAAGTCCCGTAAGGTCAAGCCTAAGTTCCATATATATATAAAAACGCCCTAGGCTCCACATAATCAAACTTAGACTCGAACCAAGGTCAACCTAGCGCTCTGATACCAACTTTGTCACGACCCGAAAGAGCACGTGACTGGCCCTTGAACCACATGAAGTCTATAGGACTCCATCTGACCCAAGTAAGCGAAAAGCCCAGAAATCTAAAACCATTTTAAGAGTAAGTAAAGGAAACTGGTTTAAAGAAGTGAAGGAAAACATGTTTGAGTCAAGGTTTTTAAATAACTAAGCCGAATATGCATTTTTAAAATGTAAAGACTTTTCTAAAAATTTCGGCAGAGTTTCTTTTGTAAAAACTGGCCCCGAACGCGGTACAACAAAAACAATATATATACAATGATAAAAGGCATCCCCAAGCGAGAGCTAGCTCTTCGTCAATCGACGGTCACAACCACACAAGCAATATAATATACAACGCCGAATGGCGAGGGTCAAAACCAAAAGAAACTCAATAAGCATGAAAACCGCAATACTACTAAGCGCGACTCTAAGGTCGAATAATACATCACTAATGTCTAAGTCTGAAACAATATACAATTTTTGGTTTATGGAAATTCTAGATACAATGAATAATACAAGTACAATGGTGGTTCTTGATGCAAAAGAACCCACCTGCCAAAAGCAATTCACCCGCAAAGAAACAGTGTGCCAGAAATGCCGCTATGGAACCTGTACGGCAAAACCTACAAGAACTGTGGCACAACGGGGGTGAGTTGCAAACTCGTGAATAGAAATATCTATAAGCAGAAACCGAATGCATGACATAATCCTAGGTCAATACGATCAGTATAATATAAAGCACAAGAGTACATCTGAAGTATGATACAGTGGCAAAGTAACATCTAAACATGTATGTAGTGCCAAGTACTCAGGTAATAACATGTCATCAGTATAAGGTATGTCTGCATGAAGTAAATATGAAGAAATATCAAATGGATATCAATACACATATATTAGCGTCCCATTTCACTAATATTGGTGTAAGGGTATATATAACAGCGCCCTTATACCCTGTTATATATACAAATGAAGTATGATCAATGTAAATCCAATCTGTATGTGATCAAGTCTGTATAAACGTGGAACCCGTCCACCCGTCACCCAATGACAATAACATCATGTACGCAAATATGAGGATATAATAAAAGCCATGGAAATCATTATGAAACCTGTGTCTAGCATCGGCACGTAAATCCTCATCCATATGGGGCTCCGTCTGCGGTATCGGCCCTCGGCCCCCGGCAGTACGGGTCAGCCCATGTCCATCTCTCAACTTCGGTCGGTATCCTCCAGATATCCACCGAGCTCAAATACAATCACCGGTAGGTAGTAGTCCCTCTGCCAGGCTCACCGTCTACTACACAGCGAAACCGTTCTTGCCCCGGGGTACCATACCGGGTCCACCATGTACCCGCAATCGGCCTCATCCGCCTCCTCGAATCGGGTTTCACATGTCGCTCTCAGCACCGAGAAAACACATGGTGGACGCACTGAAATATCATATCAAGGGTAACCGGGTTTTTAAAACAATTATATATTCTCTTTTGAAATACCCACGGTTCCCAAATCCAGAAATATCATGGAAACAACATATCTCAATGCGTATAATCAAAACATGATGTATGCGACATGTAAAGAAAGGTAAGCATATCACAAGTCATGCGACATGGAATAATAATGTGCACATGTCGAGGGAAACCGCTCTTTTTAAAATGAATCAGTTTTGAAGAATATCTTGCGGTTCCCAAATCTCTAATCAAGTCAGAATCATCTATGTATGTATACAGGTATAGGTGTACAATATGCCATGCAAGAATCATATCATGGATGCAACAGTACTACAGTATAGTGGCATGGCAATTATCGATGATGAAGTGTGTGAGCCGGCAAATAGTGTACGTGGATCATACGCATCATCGATAATGGTGCTGGTGTCCTATCAGCATGATAACAATATAGCAATAAACATATGCAAGCAATGCGAATAGAATGAATATGCGGAAAATCAAATAATCAACACCACGGTGAAGAATCTACTATGCAAACTACAGATCTAAGTATCAAGTCAATCGGGAGAGGTATGGAAACCACCTAAATCTGAGTCGATATATATATATATATATATATATATATATATATATATAATAGTCGGTGATCTCGCCTCAATAATATCGCGTACGATACAGCATATCGTAAGACATCCTCGAGTCATGAGTGCGGATCTATCATCAATATAGGCTCGTACGGTAAATCGTCGTACGGCATCCCAATAGCCGGTTACGGGTCAATATCACACTATCTCATCACATCTCAGGTATCACTTTCATCGTATCACATAATCTGGAGTACTGATCTAAGTCTAGTACAACTGATACCATAAATATACTGCGTGTGCAAGCACACGTCCCAAGGCCCGCTAGAGATCACGTATCGTATCCCAAATACGAATCACATCAAATCACCGATCTCGCGGCACAATGCCTAACATCATTGACTCATCTCCAATGTCATCCAATATCATCAACACAGTGCAAGTATAATGAATATGCAAGGGTGTGCGTGTAGGTGTAAATCTATTCTAGGGTTTGCGACTATGAACTACACTAGTCACTTCTAACCCTACACTATCCATAGTACACCTAACTATCATATATATAATATAACAACTACGGACTGCGGGGGTGCTATACGCCATCCAACCGACTTCCCCTTGTAGATATAATCTACTCTCCTTGCGTCTTCATTGTCGACGTCACCACGCATTTGCTTGTCGTCCCGAAGTCTTCATGGGTACCTACATATCAAAGTATCGTATATGCGCATTAAAACAAAATCAAAGCTAAAATGGCACACGAAACCCAAAACGATACGATAAGGGGCCTATAGGTTAGAACCTATGGCACGCCTTCAAAACCATCAATAAATCCTCTATATCGTCGTATAAACGCCAAATAGTCGAGGTAAAACACAAGACACAAATTCAGAATTAAGAATACGGAATACAGAAACACGAATCCAAAACAGCAACTTAGGAAATATGTTCCAGATTTCACCCTAGGTCAAATTAGACAAATCTATATATACCAGGGGTCAAATCTACAGATAAGGGAACACCAAAACCAAAACGAGGCAAATCCACCATGGTCTGGCCGCAAATTGCGGCCAGAATGGATAAATCTGCGGCCGGGTGTAGGAGGTAGGGGCTAGGGTTCTGGTGGTAGCTTCCTGGGTGCCTGCACATGTCACTGTCAATCAATTTTAATTTAGGATGTCTCGGGTGATAGCATATTCAATATACCCTTCACAGATTCCACAATTTCTCCGATATCGGTTTGTAAAATCCCTATTCTGGGTTTAAGCTTCAGGTTTGGGTCTCAATTCATACACTAGGGTGTTGGTGTAGCCTCTACTGAGCTCAATTTCCCATCACAACTCATAATTTCCTCAACCCTAACTAGGCTTTTCCCTCAAGTTACCAAAATCACACAATATCGGTTCAATCATAACATGGGGGTAAAGGAAATTCTAAAACTAAGTTAATGATCCAGAAAATACCTCATTTAGCAACTCAAGAATTTTCTTGAGTTGCCCTTAGTGGCCAAAATCCTTGCTTTTTTAGTCCAATGTGTAGATCTTGAGCTTGTGCACACTTTTAATGAAATGAGAGTGGGGTTTTGGAGTTGTTTTAGAGGTGTTTAGAGGGCTTGAAGAGGGTAGGGAGGTGAGGGGCAGGAGTAGCAGCAGCAACTAGAGGGAGAGGGAGAAAAATGAGTGAAGGTTGAAGGGAAAATGGCTAAGTCTTTAGTCAAAGAAGCCCATACCTCTCTCTCTCACCAACTACCAATTTCTTTATTCTTTTCCCATTTTCTTTTCCTTTTCTTTTTTCTTATTCTCTCAAAATCCTTCTCCCAAGAATAGTAAACCCAAAGTGAACCATGGCAAGAAAATGCACAAGTGTGAAAAAGTGATATGTGCATGTTTTGCACAAAAAAGCTAAAAACCGATTAGCGATTTTTAATCGCGATTAGCACTAAATTATCATATAACTAATCAATTAAACTTAGAAATGACATAATTCTCTAATTTACCCTATTTTAGAATTTTCCATAATTTTTCTAAAATTTTTCCCATTTATTTGTATTTAATAATACCAAAATATTAAAATATTCAATAAAATAATATTAAATTATAAAAATTCCCAAAAATAATATTTTTATTATTTCAAAATGTTACATCTACGATGGAAACTGAGTACATTGCTGCAAATGATACCGCCAAGGAAGCCGTCTGGATGAAGGAGTTCGTCTCGGAGTTAGGAGTAGTTCCAACCATTAATGATCCAATATCTTTATATTGTGACAATAATGGGGCTATGGCGTTAGCCAAAGAGCCCAGATCCCATCAGCGATCCAGACACATCCTGAGGCATTTTCATTTGATTCGGGAGATTGTAGATCGCCGCGAGATCGAGATTAGGAGAGTAGACACAAAGAATAACGCCGCAGATACATTCACCAAGGCCCTCCCTCAGCCGCAGCATGAGCGACTTTTTGAGATGTTGAATATGAGATACGCTAATAACTGGCCTTAGTGCAAGTGGGAGATTGTTGGATATATATATGCCGTAGAGGCCACTATATGATAGTGGATGTATCTATACATGTATATATATATTCAGTATGTATTCGTGCTTGACATGATAGTATGCTATCTGGTTCTTCTTTATCTGACATGTTGATTTGATCATGCTTTTATTCATTCATACATGCTGATAAAGCCCTGAGGATATTAGCTTGACTACTCTGATTATGATGGAGATCATACTAGTGGGACATCTGTAGTCTATAAGCATATCCTGGAAAGTCCCTAGTCGTAGGTATATCGAGACGGGGCATTGATATACCAGAGTAGACTAGCGTATATGATACTAGACCCATACGATGGGCGATGAATGTTCCTACATTCATCGATGTTTGACATCAAGATCATATACGGGTGCTCAGTGGTGACTGGGTACACTGGACGGACTCACCGAGAACTCCTATATGGAATTATATCTATCGTCGGATAGCAGTTCTCAGGTGACACTGGTACAGGTTAGTCTGTAGACCCGAGATCGTCATAGAGTCTTGTGTGTTCTCCTACTGTATTTTGATTGCCACCCTACCACGGCTCTACTGAGTCGTGCAAACAGGTGGACGTTGGGTACAGTCCCGAGACACACGAAGGCAATGAGCGATAGGAGGGGTTTCGTTTCTCCCGGTATTGGGAGTTGATGCTGTGCTGTGCCCGACTGGTTATATCAGTAATTCCCTGGCCAGGGCTGCTGAGATTTGCTGATAAGTGTTATCAACAGTTTCTCGATCTGTTATAGACCATTCACCGGCACGACTTATTGAGTTATTGGGGTCGACATGACCATCCCTAGGCTCGATATGCAGCATATCTGACGAAGAGACCGGACTGTACGGTAGTGTTGCCGGTTGGCTCGACGGGAGTTGAAGCAGGTTCGCTTGTTTTCTTCTGATCGCTCAATACCCGGGTGGCCGTTACGTTTAGCTGACCGCTTGCGGCTTGGGGGTGCCTGATATGATCATCGCCCACTGCCGGCGTATTGACGAGTCTTAGAGTCCCACAAAGGAGTTACCTAGTCCAGGCGAAACGTTGTGGTGCGCGTATGCGATATGCGCATGGACCCGATTAAAATGCGTGTATAGGATACCGAACATTGATCGGGCAGCATGCTTTTGGTGGGGTCATATGTGATATGGCCGGATTGATAAATCAAGTGTTGATTTATCATTTAACCATTAGTTTTCTCACTTAAAACCTTTTCTTGTATATGATGGATGTATGCATGCATGTATGTTTTTCTATGTTTCTTTTAGTTTCATGCACATATGGATGTGCATACATACATACATACATACACCATCTATCATGGTTGATTACACATGGAAAATGGTGGCAATATAAGACTCACACCATGGTTAAATGAATGGATTATTATTTGATTTTTGCTTAAAACAAAAGGAATAAAGAAAAGGATAATTCTTGCTTAGCTTCTACACTATTCTTTAAACCTAACCATGCTCACCTACTTCTAACCATGAGTTATCCTTCTCTTTGTGTTTTAAACTCAAGTTAAATAATGTCTCCATCATCTAACCATGGTTTGATATGAGGATTAGAAAATATATATACATATATTTTCTTTTTACTTCATATGAGTTATCATTTTACTCTTGTTAAAAAAAGAAAGCCATCATCTTCTTCCTCCTTCTTCCTTTGCTCTCTAGTTTTTTCTAGTGAGTAAAACACACATCAAGAAAGGTTTTTGAAGTGAGAATCATAACCACAACATCATTCTACACAAGTTTAGCCAACTTGTTTTGAGTGTTCTCTTCATTTCTCATCTTGAAAAGTGAAGTCGCAAGCTTGGACTAGGAGCTTCGGGTGGATCGTCGTGGACGCGAGAAGACTTTAAGAGGACCTTCTTCCAACACTCAAGAGGCCAAAGAGTCTAGCGAAGGGAGCTACAAAGGTTGTACTCTCGAAACCCTAGCCTTTGTCGCTTGTAAAATCATAAACCCTAATTTTCTAGGATAAGATCCTTTGTATGCTTGCTTAGCACCATCAAAACTTGAACTTTGTGACATGTGATGCTTCCAAACTCTACATAGGGTACTATGTAAACCTAACATGTTTTTCAACTTCATTCTTGTATTCTCGAAATTTCTCAAAGGCCTCGGATTTATGCTTCATCAGGAAGACATGTCCATACGTAGAGAAATCATCTGTGAAAGTAATGAAGTATGAATAACCACTTCGCGCATGTGTAGACATTGGACCACACACATCACTGTGTATGAGTCCCAAGAGCTCGCTCGCTCTTACTCCATGTCCAGAGAACGGAGTCTTTGTCATCTTTCCCATGAGACAAGATTCACAAGTGGCATAAGACTGATACTTGAACGGATTCAAGTATCCCTCTTTATGTAACTTAGTTAATCGTGTCTCATTAATGTGACCCAGTCTACAATGCCATAAGAAACCCAGATTTAATTCCAGAGACTTTCTTTTAAGTGTGTTCTGGACACTGAAAATCTGAGCTTGATTCAATACGTATATCCCGTTTTCTAATGTACCTGACCCAATCAGAACTTGATTTAGGTGGATGTGGACCACATTGCTTACAAAAGTAAAATCATATCTTTCCTTAGAAAGTAAGGATACAGATATGATATTACAAGATGCACCTGGTACATACAAACTGTTACGCAGAATCAATATCTGCCCAGTTGTCAGTCCAAGATGATATTCCCCTACGGATTCAGCGTCCATGCTCATTCCGTTAGCAACCCTGAGAGTCATATCACCTTTTCTAATAACCTTACGGTTTCTCAGAGCCTGTAACGAATTGCAGATGTGAGATCCTGATCCGGTATCCAATACCTAGGAAGTAGGGTTAACTGACATACAGTTCTCTATTACAAACACACCCGAAGCCGAAGCCACAACATGCTTCGAATTCTGGCTACTGGCTTTGCTAGCCCTGCAATCCTTCTGCCAATGTTCATTCCCGTAACAATAGGAACGTCCCTCTTTTACTACATTCAGTCCCGAAACTTATGCCCTTCCCTTTCCTTCTACTTCCCTGGTTTCCTTCAGGGTAGAAGGTAGAAACTGTAGAATCAAGTCAGCATCTGACCCGTTCATCAACGTGGTCTTCAGGTCCATAAGCTCAAAACAGCTGGTCTCTGTAAGGACGTTGCCCCCTACAGATGACCCGATAGCCAACCTCGCTGGAAGCAATTCGTTCGAGGTCTCATATCTTGCGATACGAGATTGCTCTCCATATAAATCTTTGTTATGGAGGAAGATAGAAGCTAAGTCCATCTTCTCGTGCTGCCTCTGGTATGCACCATCAACTGAAGCCAACACGAGGCACTTGGCTTTCGCACAGTCCTTTTCCGATGTCTAATGGATATCAATATCCGTGACAGGGGAAACTGGTCCTGAGACGGCAGGGGTTGGATTAGTTAAGAGGTGTCCCAGCTTGTCATGGGCAATGGACATCTGAACAGACCTTCGCCAATCAAAACAGTCAGATTCAGTCATTTTATTATCTAGATGTAACCTATGTGTGGTCACTGGGTCGCTGCAATTAAGAGAGAGAAGAAAACACTCAGCATGATGCTCTTGCAAGTTAAGATTGGTTTTTAATTTATCTAAACAGGATGGCTCCCACTGTTTCTCGAATCCCTCCTCAAACCAAAAAGGAAGAATTAATCCGGATCAATCTCACCGTACAATACTTGCTTAACCGTTCAGCCAGGCCAGTGTCGGTACTTCGCGGGAGGTTTTCCAATGCTTTCGCGAAGTTCCTTAATTTAAGAACCTCTTTTTCCTAGGGGCGTAGCCCCGCTAACACCTTTCTAGACACCTACTTGGTTTATAGCATTGATCGTTAAGTGAGAAATTTCCCGAGGAGTAGCATATACTCACAGTAGGATCGGGATCCAAATATCATCGCGTGACAAAACTGAAGGAATCCTACCAGAATTATCACACTCTAAATGGTATGCAGCGCTAGCAAGTTTCAGTTTCTTTAGAAACTCCCGATGTGGATTTTTGCCCCATGCTCTTATGACCTTGACGAAGGCCAACATATCATAAGTCACATGTCAAGTTCTACCCGTCATTATCCAGGTTAATTTGAACCCACCCGTACATTCCCTTAACGAAGGCCAAAATAGTAGTACGACTGTCCCAAACCAACGCATCTATCTATGCTACAGATAAATATTCAGCAGCTACCAATCACTATGCCTTGGCGAAGGTCAAAATACATAGCTTGAATACTACTGAATATTTAACTGAAATGACGGAGGGTAACGAATGATTTTGGCGAAACCGTGAACGTAGTGAACTTGATATAATCGAAGGAACGAGATAGATTTTAAAAGGAGTGGCTTAAGCTCCGCGTTTAAAAGTTGTTTTTGAAAAGAAACCGAGTGGTTTTGAAAGTGTTCCAACGACTTAACTTTGGTTTATTTTCTTGCATTAATTTTAATGCGTCCCATCATTTAATCCTACCATTGCAGAAAACAACGAAAATATGACGTACGCTTATGCCATCCGCATTCGCCACGGGGCCCCGTCATTACCCGTTAGGTTACTTAACTAACGACAGAGCGGAGGCTAGACTAGCGCGGATGCAAAACATAAGCAACGCCTAAATAGATATCATACATAGATATATACATTCGTCAGATGCAATGATAGCCATTCCAGATCACAGATGAACACATTGGATATACTAGGAATCCGCATTTCGTTCGAGCCTGTAACGAAAAGCGGATTACACGGTCGTGATGAATAGCCAAGACCCCACCCTAGACCACTACGGGTGCGGCAAACTACCCGCCAAGTACCCGAAGTGAAGCAACCTCCGTCAACAACGTGAGTAGGCCACTCGGCACTTCGAGATGCCCTGTAGTTTGTGCACCCCACCTTGGGTCTATCCTACGAGCAAAAACAGTAAAAGAAATTATACAATGCCGGGTACAATCTCATCCTTGATGTGCGGCCATATAAATAATATTACATCAATAACAAATTACATGAATTGAAAGATAAAGAAAACTCTCATCTCACAACCCCCTGGCTATTCATCCGCGACAATCCAATGAATTCATATACACATACCAGCAACATTACAGATCACAGATATGTATAACCCCCACTAATCGACATATAGCGATTAGCAGACGTTCAATACATATATCACATCACAGATATAACCCATTAGCCAAAATCTATAGAAGTTCGATCAAAATACGGATTTGTAACCACCCCAAAACACAAATTTGCTTTCTGGAAAATCTGGGCAGAAAAAACATATTTTAAAAATCCCAAAATACCCCTATAAGAACACTGCAGGAAAATTGACCCACAGCCGAGTCAACTCGGCCGCGGATCCACGGCAGAAGCAAGCTCTTGCCGCGGGTCCACGGTGCTTTAACCGAGTTAGTGGACCAGTTTTCTCCTGTGTTCTTTAAAAACCCTGAGCCGATTTTAAGTGTAAGATTAACTATTTTTTGAACAGAAATAAAAATCGGCAGAAAGTTAACATTTCGGGCATGTTTTGTGATTTTTTCTCCGATTGAACTTCTAGTTACTTTGCTAACATGTTAGATAGTGTTTAGCTAGGCTCTGATACCACTGTAAGTCCACATTACCCGTCCCCGGTTCTTTCGGGGTTGCGGAAATGGTGAAAAACGATTTTTTCGGTGGAGGGTAACATGGACTCAAAAACCGGATCTTTGGTAAACAAACTATCTAACAACCTAACTAAGAGTTTAACTACTATGTTAGGGGTTATACCTTAACTTGAACTCCTTCTCTTCGACTCCTTGTAGTGGTCGGATTAGCCTCACCTTGTCGTCTCCTTGTGCCGAAGATGGATCCACCCGAAAGCTTCTACCTTTGGCTCCAACCTCAATCTAAAGAAAACTAGAATACTTGGCTTGCTAGATCTTGTACACTAGGATGAGTAGAGAAGTGTTCTGGGTTTTATCTCTATGGTTCTTGTTTCTCAACTCATGAGACAATAGAACCATGGGCAAGAGGAAGAGCAAGAAGAAGAGGGAGACCTTGAGGATGAGAGTGAATCAATATGATAGAATGAGAGAGGACTTTTACAACCATGCTCTCAAAAGCCAAAATAATCATGATAATAATTGTAATCAAGTATTTTGTGCTGGTTCATTTCAATAGCAATATCATTTCATGCACTCATTTTGTAAACCACAACAAGCAAGCAAAAGTCACAGCCATGAAATGATAGCCATGCAATGATGATGGTCAACAAGTCCAAACTAGTCAACCGGTCAACAAAGTCAACAAGTCAACAAGGTCAAACTTTCAACCCAACCATGGCACAATAATACTTAATTTATATTATTATTAATCATATTTATTATTCTCATTAGGGTTTAGAAAAAGTCAACAGTCAACAACCCTAATGAGAATCCTCTACCTCTGTCTCTGTCAACTGTGCATACACACCCGCATCCGTGTTCTGAGGAACACGGATATAAAGAGATCCTCTGCCTCTGTCAACTGTGCATACACACCTGCATCCGTGTTCCGAGGAACACGAATACAAAGAGATAAAACCAATCCCAAAATGTATACTAGGATCTGGCTTAAACCAAAGCTCGCTAGTAATAACTGCCCGGACACCAAACGTGCACAAGTGCGCGGATGTGAACGAACCCTGTCGCAAAACCATGGGACCTCTACTCTTTTTGCCCAAAGGCGAATAGCTCTCTGTATAGGACTCTAAAGACTCGACACTACGCTGGCAGTGGGTTTAACCACAGTCCGCAAGCGGCACTAGCTGTGCGTAACGGCCCCCAGGTAGATGCCGATAAGAAGATTGATGAGGTGAACCCATCGGAACTCCTACTGAGCCAGAATGTGACAGTCTTCGTACAGTCCGGTCTGTTCGTTTGAGAATATCGCATGGCGGGCCTAGGGGGCGGTAAACGTCAGTCTCCTAATAGCGGTACAAGTCGTGTCGGAGTGTAGCCTAGAACACCCTGAGATAACACTGGAAACCTACCAGTATATCTCGCTTGCCCTGGCCAGGGACGACTATATGTAATGGCTCTCCATGACACAGCGCAATATCAACCCCCAATACCTGGAGAGACGAATCCTGTCTAACCGTCACTGCCTCCAAGTGCTTCGGGACTGCACCCAACTACTACCTGTGTGCACGACTCCTTTGAGCCATAGTACGGTAGTAGTCAAAGTACAGTGGGAACACACTCGAGGCGAAGTGACAGTGTCAAGTCAGTGGACTAAGCTGTACTCATGTCACCTGGGAACTGATAACTGACGATAGGTATAGTACCAACCAACAGTTCCCGACGAGTCCTGTCCAGTGTACTCGTAACCTAACGAGCACCCGCATACTATCTCAAGTACGACGTACTGACGGCTGTGGGATAGACCGTCTCTCCTGCTGCGATGAGAAGCGCATATGCTAGTCTACTCCAGAGTATTGATGCCCTGTCTCGATAGTCCTACGACTTGGGACCTGTATAAGGATGTGCTTGTGGATTTCCCAGCCCCCACGAGTGTGACTGCCATCACAACGCTGGTAATCAAGCAAAGATCCTAAGGGCACTACTAATATGTATAAGCAATATGCTAAAAGAAACACATGCACATATTGAAGTAGAAACAAACCAAGTAGTATACTACCATTTTGAGCAAGATTGTCTATACAACTGTGAATATCCCAAGCTTCCATTAAGTAATATACAAACTAGTATGATACAGTAATGGCCTCTAGGGCATATACACTAACAACATGAACCGTCAGTAATGGTGCAGTGTCCACTAGGTACTAGGTCAAGGCACAACAAGTAATGGTATGTATGATGCTCATGCACAATCAACATATATGAATATAAACATGCGGCTATAATATCCTATCAAGCCCTGACGCATAACGCCATACGGGCGATTTCCCCGTAGATGTTTAATCTACTCACCGTGATCTCGAGCTAGGTATAACCGACCATCTGCTTCCCTTTCTTCACAGCGTCCGAAGTCCCCGCCTGCGATCCTACTAACACAAAACAAAGCAAGTGCAACTCAGAATCGACCAATAATACATACAATTACGCTCAAAAAGACGCACCGACTCCAACACCCTCTAATGTGTTCGCTTAGCGGCTAACGTGTGAGTGGAGACACTCGTAAAACAACTCACGTGCAGAAATCACGCAAAGCACAGAAACTGAGTTGGACACCGTATCGCGCGTCGTCGAAACACTAAAAACTAGCTAATCGATCCCAGATTTTACCCACTGTAAAAACATCAAAAACTAGCAGAACCAAACACTCTAAAACCACTGCAGACAACTACCCACAAAAATTCAACTTCCCAGGCCACCATACGGCCGAGCTCGCTGGACCTACCCTCAATGTCACCGACCAAAATAGTTCAGGTGGGCGTCGTGTTACTGGTGTACACTCAGGGCAACTAGTAAAACACTTCTACACTGCTAGTTTTCACAGTAATGACTCGGGGTCATAGCAGATCACATATACCCTATAATGACACTAAAATACGATATCGTACACAAAAACTAAATCTTTAACATTCTAAACTGAAACTAATTATCCATACAAAATTTAACAACCTAGATAACGGTAGAGAGTCATTACCTATCCAAACTTGCTCCAAAACCCTAGCTTTCCATGCCCCAAGTGATTCTAGTGGCTTGATCTTGGCTTGTGAAGGGTTTTGATGGAGTTTAGTGGAGATTTTGTGTGGGTTTGTGAGGGTTGGGTTAGGGTTCAGTTGAGGGATGTGATGGTGTGAGATGAGGTGAAGAAAATAATGAGAAGGAATCATAAGTCAATGAGAGTGTGAATGAGTGTGAGGAGTGTATGTGTGAGGGTGAGGGATCACAAATGGGGTGTGAGTTTAGATGAGCCTTGCCTCCCTTTCTTTCTCCTCATTTAATGCATGGCATGCTTGCCCCATGCTCATGATGCATGCCACCCTCTCTCTCTCTCAAGTCAACCTAGTTTTAAAAACCCTTTTTTATTTTAAAACCACTAATTAATTTAGATAATACATAAAACTTAATTAGAATGGGGTTAAGGTGTCATGGCTACTTAAGCATGGTTAACCCCCCCAATTAACCCTAGGTTAACATGCACATGTGTGTTCAAGCCCGAAATAAATATTAATAAAATATTCATTAATTTTTATAAAATATTTGAAAACTATTTTGGTAAATTTTTTACTAAAACCCCGCATTATCGTTTAATTAACACTAATCGCAAATCTAAGGTGTTACAATCTCCCCCCTTATAGAAATTCATCCCCGAATTTAAAATTTTTACTTTGCGTACCTTCAAAGAGATGAGGGAATTTCTTCCGCATCTCACTCTCGGCCTCCTAAGTGACCTCTTCACTATTCGGGCTACAACAAAGAACTTTCACAGATGGCAAGACCTTTGACCGAAGTTTCTTCACTTGCCGATCCAACACTACTGGCTGCTCAGTGAACGAAAGATCACGCTCTAGCTGAACGGTCTGGTGCTGAATCATGTGAGAAAGGTCATGAAAGTATTTGCGAAGCATCGAAACATGGAATACAGGGTGAATATCCGGAAAACTGGGTGGAAGTGCCAAACGATAGGCAATGGTACCAACTCGCTCAAGGATCTCGAAGGGACCTACAAATCTGGGACTAAGCTTCCCCTTCTTCCCAAATCTCATCACGCCCTTCATCGGAGAAATCCGTAGGAATACATGGTCCCCCACTGCGAACTCGAGCCTGCGACGACGACGGTCGGCATAAGAATTCTGGCTGCACTGGGCTGCTCTCATCCTATCCTGAATCAACTGAACTTTCTCGGTAGTCTCTTGAACTAGCTGGGGTCCTAAAATCCTGCTCTCGCGAAGTTCGGTCCAACAGACTGGCGATCGACACTTCCTACCATACAAAGCTTCAAAAGGTGCCATCTGAATCGTCTCCTAATAACTGTTATTGTAGGAGAACTCTATCAGTGGCAAGTGACGATCCCAACTGCCACCAAAATCAAGCACGCACGCATGAAGCATATCTTCCATAGTCTGTATAGTCCGCTCTGACTGACCATCGGTCTACGGATGGAAAGCGGTGCTAATGCTCAAATGGGTACCCAAAGCTTTCTATAGCTTCTGCCAAAGACGGCTAGTGAACCGGGTGCCCCTATCGGATACAATGCATGTGGGAACGCCGTGCAAATACACAATCTCATCAATGTACAACTGAGCATACTAAGCATAACCAAAACTGGTCTTCACTGGAAGGAAGTGAGCCGCTTTCATCAATCGGTCAACAATCACCCAAATGGAGTCATACCCTCGACTAGACCTGGGTAGACCTACAACAAAGTCCATAGAAATCTGCTCCCATTTCCACTCCGGGACGGGTAAAGGCTGCAACTCTCCCGCCGGTCTCTGATGCTCAGCCTTGACTTGCTGACAAGTCAGGAACCTCGAAACAAAATCCGAAACATCACTCTTCATCCCTGCTCACCAGTAGATATCTCTCAAGTCACGATACATCTTGGTGGAATCTGGGTGAACACTAAAAGTTGACTGATGTGCTTGCTCTGGGATCTCGCGTCTCAACCCATCGGCATCAGGTACACACAAACGAGTCCCAAAACGTAGCACACCGTGGTCATCAATCTCAAACTCCGAATCTCGACCCTGCCGAACATGCTCCAGAATCTCAGATAAACAGGCATCGGCGGGCTGTGCCTCATGAATACGATCAAGTAGAAGTGGACGGGCGCGGACATGAGCAAGCTGTCCCCCAGTGGAAGTGAACTCAAACTGTACTCTGCTGTCGTATAAGATCTGCCAATCTGTAGAAGACTGTATCTGAACTGCGCTCAACTAGGACAAGCTATCCCCGGGTCTACGACTCAAAGCATCGGCTACCACATTCGTCTTGCCCGGGTGATAAAGGATCTCACAACCATAATCCTTCACAAGCTCCATCCAACGGCGCTGCCTCAAATTCAGATCCCACTGCTGGAAGATGTACTTTAAGCTCTGGTGGTCAGTGAAAATCTGACACGACTCCCCGTATAAGTAGTGTCTCCAAATCTTAGGTGCAAAGATCACCGCGGCCATCTTAAGATCATGAGTGGGATAATTCTGTTCGTGCATCTTCAACTGCCGGGAAGCATAAGCGACAACTCTATCATGCTGCATCAATACACAACCGAGCCCCATTCGCGAAGCATCACAGTAAACGACAAAGTCGCCCGATCCAGAAGGAAAGGATAAAACTGGTGCAGTCGTCAACCGTGTCTTCAACTGCTGAAAACTCTGCTCGCATGCCTCGGTCCAAAGAAAAGGAATTCCCTTCCTGGTCAGTCCGGTCAGTGGTGCAGCGATACTCGAGAAGTCCTACACGAAACGGCGGTAGTAACCGGCTAAGCCCAAAAAGCTGCGGACATCTATCACTGATACAGGTCTGGGCCAAAGCTGTACGGCCTCGATCTTCCTCGAGTCCACACGAATACCAGCTCCCGTAACCACATGACCAAGGAAGTCAACACTATCAATCCAGAAGGCACACTTCGAGAATTTAATAAACAGCTGGTTCTCTCTCAATATCTACAAAGCAATCCTCAAGTGTTGCTCATGCTCCTCACGACTCTTGGACTAAACCAGAATGACATCACCAAACACAATAATAAACTGGTCCAGGAACGGCCTGAAAATCCGATTCATCAACAAAGCAATCCATGAACGTTGCTGGGGCATTGGTGAGTCCGAACGACATCACCAAAAATACATAATGCCTGTATCGCGTACGAAAATCATTCTTCGAAACGTCATCATTCCTAACCCTCAACTGATGATAACCTGATCTCAAATCAATCTTAGAAAAATATCCCGCATCGTGGAGCTGATCAAACAAATCGTCAATGTGAGGTAAAGGATACCTATTCCACACCGTAACTCGGTTCAATTGACGATAATCAATGCACAATCTCAAACTGCCATCCTTCTTCTTGACGAATAGAACAGGAGCTCCCCAAGGCGAAACACTCTGACGTACCAGTCCCCTATCAAGCAACTCTTGCAGCTGATCCTTAAGCTCCCAAAGCTCCGCCGGGACCATCCGATAAGGCGGTATCGAAATAGGTCCCGTGCCGGGGATCAGATCAATGCAAAACTCAATCCCACGCTCTTGCAGCAATCCGGGCAACTCATCGGGAAATACGTCGAGAAACTCTAAGACGATAGGAACCCGGTCCAACCACTCTACTGTGGCTCTGGTATCATAAATGAAAGCAAAGAATCCCCGACATCCTCTCCTCAAAAACCGACTAGCGCAAAGGGCTGAAATCAAACTGTGAGGGACAGCACCACGGTCCCCCTGCACAACACGAACTGACTCATCAGGAAAACAAAACCTGACTGTCTTCTCTCGGCAGTCCACGGACGCGTAGCTCGTAGCTAACCAGTCCATGCCTAGGAGAACGTCGAAGTCTAACATCTCAAGAAGGATCAAGTCGATGGACGACCCTCTATCTCCTATCCGAACGGCACACGACCGAAACACGTGTCGCGCAACAAACGACTCGCCAACATGAGTGGTCACAACAAGCGGCTGATCTAGCAAACACGACTCCCGGCCCAACCTCGGCGCGAAGTGTGTAGAAACATACGAGTGCATAGATCCCGGATCAAACAACATGCGTGCATCAAAAGAACATACTAAAAGAATACCTAAAACCACTGCATTGGATGCCTGGGCGTCCTGATGAGTCAAAGCAAATACTCATGCATGTCCTCTACCTGCAACTGGCTGTCCTTCGCCTCTGTCAACCCATCCTCTCTGAACAAACCCTCCGCGACCACGACCTCTCTGAGCATAAGTCTAACGCGGAGCTACAACAGGCGCAAGAGGCAATGCTCTCTGAGGTGGAGAAGGTGGTAAGGTAACATGTGATACAGCTACCTCGTCCTCACATGGCTCAGTACAATCTCGAACACGATGATAGAAACTCCCACACCGGAAACATCCAGACGATGACTGCTGACCCTCCTGGGGATAAAAGCTAAACAACCGGCCTAGCCCCGAGCCTCTGCTACTCCCCGTACCTGAACGAAATCTGTCGCGGCGTCTAAACATATGTCTCCATGCTGATACACCAGTACAAACTATCTTCGGTTCCGGAACGATCGACGTCTCGGAAAGAAGCTCTTCAACTAGTAGGGCTGCATCCACTGCTGTTGCATATGTATCACAATGCTGGGCGCTGATAGCGAGGAACAACTAGGTAAGCAAGCCTCGAACAAACCTCTTGACCCGCATCTTCTTGGTGTCCACCAAATACGGAGCATACACAGATAGCTAGGTAAACTACATATCGTACTCTGCCACCGTTATACCCGGAGTCTGGCGTAATGACTCGAAACTGCACGCTCGAGCATCCCTAACGCTCTGCGAAAGAAAACGGGCAAGAAACACCGTCACGAACTCAGCCTAAGTCATAGGAGAAAGACCTGCTGCTCTGCCCCTCTCTAAAGACTTGCACCATTTCTGGGCAAGACCTTCCAGACGAAAACTCGCGAACTCTACCCATCTTGCATCGGAGCATCTCAGCGAACGACATATCCTGACCATCCGATCGATAAATGACCATGGATCCTCCGCTGCATCAGTGCCGATAAAAACCGTAGGCTTCAGCCTCATGAACTCAGATTACGATACGGTGATCACCTCCGTAGCTGCAGGTACAACTGCCTGAACAGTAGGCACCATCACGGTCCTCGTAGCAGGTAGGACAACCTCCTGTCGCTGCGCTCTACTGGCCTCGACTAATGATCCCATCATCTGGCGCAAATCCTTCATACCGGTCTCTAGCCTAGTAATACGATCAAGCGAAGGTGGATCAATCTTCTCTTGAACAACGGGTGCACCGCCCTGGTCAGTCCTCGTCTCAGACGAGCCAACTCTGACCTCGGCTCTCGCGGCCGCTTTCTGCGCCCTCGTAGTCTTCGGCGGCATAATGGCTGGAAATGAAAACAGGATTCAATAAGAATACGGAAATCAAATCATAATGATTTATAAAATCACGGAAGGAATTTCAACCAATAAGTCCTAAGGTCACTTAGGCGGAGTATCGTGTCGTAAGTATGCTGCGGAACATACACACGCTACGTCACTCTGCTTAAGCGACCTACTCCATCATACCAAGGTCATCCTACACTCCGAAAGGTAAAACCTAGCGCTCTGATACCAACTTTGTCACGACCTAAAATTTGACACGTGACCGGCACTTAAACCACGAAACGTCTACAGGCGTAACGCAATTTAAGTAAGCCGAAACCCAAAAATCTAAACCATCAAAAATAGTAAATGATGAAAACATTGTTAAAAACATTTGGAAATTTCAAGTAAAAATCTTTAAAGTTTAAATTATTTTCATAAAAATTTCGGCAGCACCTACTTTGTAAAAACTAGCCCCTAAACGGGTACAACATAGGATATAAGTAAAGCAACATAGGATATAAATAAAGCATCCCCAAATAGGAGAAAATCACGCCCAAAGGCGAAAACAACCACCACAAACATAATATACGACTCCGTAGCGAAGAAATAGACAGTATAAGTGAAAAATAGCATAAAAGATAAAAATAAAAGCCGGCTCACACGAGCTCGACACCCAGAGTCACAAAATATATATAATATCGTCCTCACAACTTGTCTCTAAGTCAATACATGAAATGGTAGATGGAGAGTACTAAATACAATAATAGATATACAATGAATGTAAAGTCGGATAACCGCAACCCACCTACAACAAAACGGCTCACAGCCAACCTCGGCGGTATCCGCTGCAAAAAGATACAATAGATAGCCCCTGCCGCGACTACTCTGAGGGTCAACCTGCAAAACACTGTGGCACAACGGGGGTGAGTTGCCAACTCGTGAATAGTAAGTAACATCATACAGGTAATCGCAGGTATGCACGTACTGCGATACCCTATCACATGTAATCTGATAGTATCAATATGGTAATCTGGGTATGCAAAAATCATGAAAGGTACTCTATCTGGAACTAAAAATACATGATGCAATGCATATCAATAAATGCTGAGTATGGGATAAAATATATCATCGTGATGAATCATCATCTTGGAAAAACCTGGTGTCCATCAATACACCCCAAATCCTAATATCTCAGGCGCCGTCACTCTAATCGGCCCTCATATCCTGTAAATCTCATGGAACCTGAGTGCCCAACATCGGCACTCGAAAACATCAAGAAATACTCGTGTCTAGTATCGACGCGTAAATCCATATATATCGAGCTCCGTCAGTCCGGATCGGCCCACGGGCTCCCTCTGTCCGGATCAGCCCTCGGGCTCCGGCAATACGGGTCGGCCCATATCCATCTCTCGATTCCGGTCGGTATCCTCCGGATAACCGCCAGGTCTAACCAATCACCGGTAGGTAGTAGTCTCTCTGCCAGGCTCATCGTCTACTGCGTGACATCCCTTTCTTGCCCCGGGTACCATACCGGGTCCACCCCCGCAAATGGATCATCCAGCTCCTCGAATCAGGTTTCTATCACACGTATCAGAACCAAGAAAATGCATGGTGGACGCACTGAAATATCATATCAAAAGAACCGGGTTTTCAAAACAATGCATACTTTCTTGAACTGGAGCCATTCTAAAAAGGGAGAAATTAGCTTCTACGAAAGAAATCAAAAATGAAAGCTAATTGCAGGCCCCGAGAAAAAATGATTCTAATATTTCTGTATCTAATGGTAAATAGATCAATAAAATAATACCACGATTCTCAAATCCATAAAATCACATGAAATCCGTATCTCAATGCATAAACCCATGCAATATGATATATGTAACATAAAACCGTAATATGAGCATTTCAAGGGAAAACCGCTCTTTAAAATGAATCCAGTTTTTAAATGTGTCATATGGTTCCCAATTTCTCCAAAATCAAATCCAACATCATATAAAGGTGTACGCGTAGCTATGTATGCACGATGTATCTCATATGCACAATAAAATAATAATCCATGTGTCAATATCATTAACAAGTACAATACAACACATGTGTATAGGTTGTGAGTGTCATGGCAATTACCGACGGTGTGGGTGTAGCATACAATTTAGTGCTCGTGCAACATGAACCGTCAGTAATGGTGCAGTATCCACTAGGTACTAGGTCAAGGCACAACAAGTAATGATATGTATGATGCTCATGCACAATCAACATATATGAATATAAACATGCGGCTATAATATCCTATCAAGCCCTGACGCATAACGCCATACGGGCGATTTCCCCGTAGATATTAAATCTACTCACCGTGATCTCGAGCTAGGTATAACTGACCACCTGCTTCCCTTTCTTCGCAGCGTCCGATGCCCCCGCCTGCGATCCTATTAACACAAAACATAGCAAGTGCAACTCAGAATAGACCAATAATACATATAATTACGCTCAAATCGACGCTCCGACTCCAACACCCTCTAAAGTGTTCGCTTAGCGGCGAACGTGTGTGTGGAGACACTACTAAAACAACTCACGTGCAGAAATCACGCAAAGCACAGAAACTGAGTCGGACACCGTAACGCGCGTCGTCGAAACACTAAAAACTAGTAAATCGATCCCATATTTTACCCACTGTAAAAACATCAAAAACTAGCAATACCAAACACTCTATAACCACTGTAAACAACTACCCACAAAAATTCAACTTCCCAGGCCACCATACGGCCGAGCTCGCAGGCCTACCCTCAATGTCGCCGGCCAAAATAGTTCAGGTGGGGGTCGTGTTACTGGTGTACACTCAGGGCAACTAGTACAACACTTCTACACTGGTAGTTTCCACAGTAAAGACTCGGGGTCACAGTAGATCACATATACCCTATAATGACACTAAAATACGATATCGTACACAAAAACTAATTCTTTAACGTTCTAAACTGAAACTAATTAGCCACACAAAATTTAACAACCTAGATAACGGTAGAGAGTCATTACCTATCCAAACTTGCTCCAAAACCCTAGCTTTCCATGCCCCAAGTGATTCTAGTGGCTTGATCTTGGCTTGTGAAGGGTTTTGATGGAGTTTAGTGGAGATTTTGTGTGGGTTTGTGAGGGTTGGGTTAGGGTTTCAGTTGAGGGATGTGATGGTGTGAGATGAGATGAAGAAAATAATGAGAAGGAATGAGAAGTGAATGAGAGTGTGGATGAGAATGAGGAGTGTATGTGTGAGGCTAAGGGACCACAAATGGGGTGTGAGTTTAGATGAGCCATGCCCCTCTCTCTCTCCTCATTTAATGCATGGCATGCTTACCCCATGCTCATGATGCATGCCACCCTCTCTCTCTCTCAAGTCATCCTAGTTTTAAAAACCCTTTTTTATTTTAAAACCACTAATTAATTTAGATAATACATAAAACTTAATTAAAATGGGGTTAAGGTGTCATGGCTACTTAAGCATGGTTAACCCCCCAATTAACCCTAGGTTAACATGCACATATGTGTGCAAACCCGAAATAAATATTAATAAAATATTTATTAATTTTTATAAAATATTTGAAAACTATTTTGGTAAACTTTTTACTGAAAACCAGCATTATCGTTTAATTAACACTAATCGCAAATCTAAGGTGTTACGGTCCCACACAGAGGTTTTCTAGCTTAAGCGAAAAGAAGTAGGGCACTTATGCTGATATGTGCGGGAACCTGATTAAATACGAGTATATGAAATCGTATTCTAATCTAGCGATATTTGATATCGGTTAGTGTAAGTCGATGCCATGCACCCCGCGGGTTCGCGGGGAGGCGGAATTTGCAAAAAACGATTTTTCAAAGCTTCTTAACATCGACTCAACTCCAGGATCGATACTAAACCCTAACTAGAAAACTACTATGATGTAAATAACATGAATAGAATGTTATACCTTATGATTTCAAGTCCTTCGGGTCTTCTTGTTGCTGTCCTCCTCGTCACAAGCTCCAAGGATCGTAACGGATCGGCGCTTCCTCGTCGGCCTCCTCGAGTCGAAGACGATCTACCCAAGAGTCTGCTACTTCAAATCTGAAGTAACTAGGGCACCTAGTTCGCTATGCTAGATGACCTAGGTGTTAGGAATATGTAATCCCTAGAGGCCATTATTAATGATGTAGTTGTAAGTCTATGTTACCCACCCCGGTACTTACGGGAAGGCGGAATAGGTAAAAAACAAATTTTTATCACAAGGTAACATAGACTAAAGCTTGAGGATTTTTGCCAAACCATTGCTAACAAACAACTAGAGGTTCTATCTACTATGCTTATGAGATTATACCTCACGAAAACAGTCCTTTGGTTCTTCCCTCCGCTGTCCTCCTTGTCCATGCAAGCTCCGAGGATCGATCCGGATCTTGGTCACCTCCGCGGCCTCCTAAAGTCGAAGACGATCCACCAGAGAGTCTGTTGTCCGAGCTCCACCTCAAGCCGAGGTAACTAGGGCAAAAGTTTGCTATTCTTGATGTCCTAGGTGATGTAGAATATGATGGTAGATTTGTTTGTCTATTTGAACCCCAACTTGCTCAACACATGAGACCTTTTGGGAATTCTAGTGAGGAAGAAGAAGAAGATCAAAGCTTAAGAGCTCAAGTGAAGAGAGAGAATGCAAAATGAGATAATGAGCCATGAAAAAATAAAAACCAATCTTTTATGATAATTATGTGTTAGTTATATGTATGCCCTAGAGTCCATTACTGTACATGAGATGTATATTGTAGTGGATGCTGGGACATATATAGGTAGGACTTTCTTGCTCGACATGATAGTACGCTATCTGGTTGCTCTTTATCTTAACATGTATAACCACTGTCTCTCTATTACATGTTGATAAAGCCCTTAGGATATGTACTCGACTTGCAGGACTATGATGCAGATCATACTTGTAGGGCCTGGATAGTCCATGAGTACATCCTTCAATGTTCCTAGTCGTGGGAATATCGAGACGGGGCATCGATATTACAGAGTAGATTAGCGTATATCTTCTCGACCCATGTGATGGGCGATGGATGATCCCATATCCATTGGTGTTTGACATCAGAGATGGTATGCGGGTGCTCAGTGGTGACTGGGTACACTGAACGGACTCGCCGAGAACTCCCAGATGGTATTATACTTCATGTCAGATGGCAGTTCTCTGGTGACACTGGTACAGCTTAGTCTGTTGACCCGAGATCGTCATAGAGTCTTGTGTGTCACCCACTGTGCTTTGATTTCCACTCTACCACGGCTCTACTGAGTCATGCAAATAGGTGGTTTTTGGGTACAGTCCCGATTCACATGGAAGCAATGAGCGATAGGAGGGGATTCGTCTCTCCCGGTATTGGGGGTTGATGTTGCGCTATGCTCGACTGGCCATAACTGGAAATCCCTGGCCAGGGTTGCACTGATTTACTGGTAAGTGTTATCAGTAGTTTCATGCTTGTTATGGACCTTACATCGGCATGACTTATCAAGCTACTGGGGTCTGACGTTTACCACCCCTAGGCGAGATATGCGACATATCAGACGAACAGACCGGACTGTGCGGTAAGTGTTACTGGTTGGATTCACAGGAGTGTGAGCCGGCTTGCTCGTTGATCTTCTGATCGCGCAATACCCGGGTGGCCGTTACGTTTAGCAGACTGCTTGCGGCTTGTGGGTGTTTGATATGATCATCACCTACTGCCGGCGTATTGACGAGTCTTTAGAGTCCTACACAGGGGTTTCCTGGCTCAAGTGAAACGAGATAGGAGCGCATATGAGATATGTACGGGATCGAGAATAATACCAGTTTGTGATACTGTGTTATATTCTCGCGATTTGTATCATCGGACGGTTATATGAGATATAGCCGGGTTACCGAATCAAGTGTTGATTCGATACATTGATACACTTGATAATAGTCGTTATATGCGATATGACCGGATCATTAAATCAAGTATTGATTTAATGATTTAATGTATAATTATATATTTGATATATTACTTTGCATTATCTAGTATTGGTTCACTTAAGATTGATTTTCACACTTGATGTGCACCAGTTGTATATATGATATATGTTTGTGCACTAGTTTGTATCATGATTGATGATACATGCAAAGTTGGGTGTGTGTATGACTTACACCATGTTTAGGTTAATGGTTAGGGTTTTATTTATTTTGGTAAAACTAAATGGTGGCTTTTCTTGTTTTGGCTTGAAGCTTCATGAAGCTTCATAGCATCTTTGAAAAAGTCTAACCATTTTGTTTTGTTCTTTGACCTAACCATCAACCTAAACTCTAGTTTAGTCTCTGCAATGGTTTACTCACCCATGGTTGCAACATGATAGACTTCACTTGATTATTCATTTTTCCATTTTATTGATTATTCTTTTCGTTCTTCTTCTTCTTCTTCAAGAAGAAGAAAGCTTGCTTGAAATTTTTAAGTGAAGATTTAGAGTGAGAAATCCAAATCCAAAGTGAACTCACTTCCTATTTCTTCATCCTCTACCACTTGCCATGTAGTATAGGGTGTTCTCTTCATAACGTTCATGACCAAGTGAAGATGGAGCTTGAGTTTGAGTCTCCCCGACGTAGATCATCTTCGGCCTCGAAGTCAACGACCTAGCCCGTTCATTTCTCCGATGAAACCAACGCTAGGGTCCGGGATCCCGATGATCGCAACAAAGGGACGTCAACACGGAGCTTTAGAAGTGAAGGACTGGATCTACAAAGGTTGTATTCCCATTCACATAGTAGCAAAGTAGTTTGCTTGCTTGTAGTTTCGCCTTACCTCTAGTAAACGATCTTGCATAGAGTTGTTAGGCACATAAAAATTTGAATTTGGCATGGTTGATGCCTTGTAGAACCTCTTGAGTGTGCCTAGGAACCCTACAGTGGTATCAGATCCTAGCTAGAGCTTTAGGCAAAGTGTAGACGAAGTTAGAAACCCGATCGAACCCCGAAACCCTAATCGATGCCCTTCTCTGTACTTTTTCTGAAACTGTGGATTTTTCCAAATTAAAAATATCCAAAAAATTCAGCAGGGTTTTCTAGGAATTACTGTGGAGCACGTGACCCTAAGTCGACCAATGCGCAGCGGAACCGCGGCCCCACCCTGGCTTGTGCGGCGGTTCCGCGGCCATAAAGATGAATCATTAGTCACGGTTTGCACAGTAATGCCCGTGTATAATTCCTGTGTTTTCTGGGTATTTTTAATTTATACTCAAGAGTTGAGTTTTCTGGGTTGTATTGGAGACTCGATGATTCGATCGGATTATTTAACTTTGTTTATTTTGTTTTCCCGGGTATTTTAGAACGTGTTAAAATGTTCGACCGGATATCAATATCTCACCTTTTCCCCTGCCGGAAAATTTCCAAGTGTTGGATTTTTCCGTAGTTTAAGAACGTCTAAGTCGTGCAAGTAACGCGATGGACCCTCTAGAAGACAACAAACCTTAACTCGATTATGTGACCGTCTTGAACTGCCCTTTGAACCTTAGGGTTTAGGGCAGTACGGCGTGCCACATGTGAGGCGTTGGCTTGACCCTTCTACGGCTAGACCGTTGGTACTGTGGCATGAAATGGATGTTTTTAAACTCCCCTCAAGTGTTGAGCTATTTGGGAAAACTTGGGTGTTTGATTATTCGATCGGAAAGTTTAACATTGTCTATATATCTGGAATGTGATACAATATTTGGAATCCACAAGTAGTTATGAGATAACTAATTTGAATGTTATAAATCTAGCGGTTTAGTCTCACTTGATCGGTTACCACGGGATTTTGATGTGATCAAAAGTCCGTCGCAATCACGTTGCGTACGCGAATACTCGCCGGTAAACTTAATAGACAGCCACGCCCCATAGCCCCGACCAAGTGACTGTAGGAGAACCCCGTAGCCAAAAGCATCCGTTCGGGTGCTCGCGGTAGCGGTGTTCCGCCTTGGTGCACTTCGTCGACGGCATTCGTGGGTACGGCCTTCTACTGAAGTTTGCGACGAGCATTCGATCAGTATGTCGGGAATCTTGTTGAATTGCCCGACTTGGTATTGAAAAGTGTTTTCGATATTGAGACTGGAATGCGGGGTTTATAATTGTTAGGCATGCGATGTCTAAAAAGATTGCGGATTCCAACTGTTGTAGTTTTACACTTTCTTTTCTTCGACCGTAAGTGTAATATGTGATATCGCCGGTTTCGTTGCTATATGTCAACGACAATTGGGATGGGCATATTTACTTACGTTGATGACATGTGATGTTATGTGTTGCTGGATATGTAATATTGGATCGTCGTGTTTGAATAGCCGGGGGTTTTATGTGAGATGAGTGTTTTTCCTTTTCATTCATGTAAAATTCATTGTATGTAATATTCTTTTATTGGGGCACTTCCGGGTTGAGGATGATGTCACCATTGTATATTATTTACTTTTCCGCATTAGGATAGACCCAAGGAGGGGAGCGCAAGTAACCGGGTTCTAGGGTCCAGTGGGAGACCATCTCGAGGAGTTGAGTCCGGGTCTCCTAACTCTAGAATTGGTAGGGTTACTTGCCGCTCTCGTAGGGGTCTAGGAGTGTGGGTTTGGCTATTCAACACGACCATGGAATCCGTGTTTTATACAGGCTCAAAATAAAACACATACGTCCTAATATATCCAATATTTCATATGATATTTTCTGCTGCGTTGTCTGTGATGTGATCATGTGATATGTTCAGATTGATACTGTATATAGTATATATGATATATTATATAAACGTTGCTTATGTTTTACACCGGCGCTAGCCCTGCCCCGCTCTACCGTTAGTTACCTAACCTAACAGTGCAGACGGGACATCGAGGCGAATACGGATGGCATAAGTGTACGTTGTATTTATCTATGATGTTTAGGTGGACTTAAGTGATGGGACATTCATTAATGAGATTAATGAAAGAAAATAAACCTAAAAGATGTTGTGGAATCGAATTTCGAAACTCCAGGTAGCTCTAGTTGTTGCTTTGCATAGCGGTGTTCCTTGATGAACATCCAGCACCTTATTCGATAAGGAAAGAGCCGACGATCCCTTCACCGGGGGTGACCTCTTTAGCAATAATTAGCAGATGCTACAACCCTCGGTTTGTCTTTTGATTGCTTCTATAGTTTTTGCTTTGCACAGCGGTATATATGATATATCCTGCACCTTATTCGATGAGGAAAGGGCCGACGATCCCTTCACCGGGAGTGACCCCTTTAGCAAAACTAGAAAAGCCTCAAAACACTCTATTTAAAAACCATTTGATTCCGCAACGAGATCAAGTTCAAAGCGTTAAAGGTTTTCTTAAAAACCATCCGCAACCCTCCGTCATTTTAGGAAGTAGAGTACTTAGTATTCGTGCTGTGTTTGTTGACCATAGTCAAGGCACAGTGTACGGTAGCTAAGTGATGTCTTCCTACACTGCATATGATGCGATTAGTTAGGACAGTCGCGTGACTTTGTTGACCTTAGTTAAGGGTCATGTGGGTGGGTCTAATTAATCACGAAATGACGGGTAGAACATGACTAGTACTTATGATTTGTTGACCATAGTTAAGGTCATAAGTGCTAGGGGTAAAAACCTTTATCGGGAGTTTCAAGTGTTGAAATTTGCAATGAGATTGCATACCTTCTATGAGATAGTTGGATCCCGATACCCACTGCTAGTAATTGTTACTCATGGGAGAGTTTTGCACTTTACAATTAGCCGATCAAGTAGGTGTCTAGAAAGGTGTCAACGGGGTTACACCCCTGGGAAAACGAGGTTTACTTTAATTAGGTCCGTGCGAAAGCACGGGGAACCTCCCTCAAAGTACCGGCACTGGCCTGGCTGAAAGATTGGCGAACTTGTAGAGTGTAATTAATCCCGGCTAGTCTTTCCTTTTAGGGTTGAAAGAGGATTTGATAAAAATAGTGGGAGCCATCCTGATTAGATAAAATATATAACCAATCTAATCTTGCAAGAGCGCACGCAGAGTGTTTTCTTCTCTCTCTCTCCAGGTAGCGACCATGTCACACCTTAATCAAGATAATAATATGGATGTATTGACCGAACCAGCTTGTTATACTGAGCTAGGGAACGTTGGTCCCGCTCCAACTTATAATTGTTATAAGACAGAGCAGGAATTAGGGGAATACCAGATTTCCCGTGCCGCCCAAACAAAGAAAGTGCATGATGATGAATCTTCTTCGGGTGTGTTCATTACAAAGAACTGTTTCTCTGTATCCTCTATGTCCTGGGTATTAGATACCGGATCAGGATCCCGCATATGTAATCTGTTACATGGGCTACAGAAAGGTAGAGAACTGAGAACGGGTGAAAAGTTTCATGAGACAGAAAACGGTGCAAGTGTTGCAGCCAAGTCTGTTGGTCACTATCACCCTGTATTTCCAAATACATTGATTATGAACGAATGTTATTAGATACCGAACCTGATATACAACATCATATCAGTCTCTTTATTAGTAAAGAAGGATATAATTTTGTATTGTTGGATAAAGTTTTGCACATTTCCTATATCAATAGTTGATCGGTTCAATCACGTTATCTAAAAGCATTAACGTTCTAAATCAAACTACAGTTCTTAGTATACAGAACACACACGAGTGGAAGAGTTCAGAAATGAACGAATTCTTCTTGAGGCATTGTAGACTAGGTCATGTCAATGCGACCCGACTAGCTAAGTTACACTTAGATGCATATTTAAATTAGCTTGAATTTACATCTTATGAAACTTGCCAGTCATGTCACAAAGATAAGATGACCATAGCTCTGTTTACTCGAAACAGAGAAAGAGTTAGTGAACTCTTGGAACTAATACATCGTGATGTATGAAGGTCCCCAGTCTACATATGCCAGGACTGGTTCTTTGTACTTCATTACATTCACTGATGATCTCTCTAGATTCAGACATATGTTCCTGTTGAAACATAAGTCCGAAACTTTTGAGATATTCACAGAATATAAGTTAGAAGTAGAGAACCAAAAACGAGTATAAGTATTATATCCTTTGATGTGATCAGGGAGAAGAATACTTGCGCACGGGATTCCTGGGCTATTCTAAAGGAGAATGAGATTCTCTCTCAGCATTACTCCTCCGTATACACCACAGCACGTCAGTGTATCGGGGCGGAGCAATCACACCTTATATGATATGGTGCGCTCTATGATGAGTATTGCTGAGTTACCTGTTTCCTTTTGGGAGTTATGCACTTAAGAAGCTGCATACCTATTGAATTAGGTTCAAATCAGATCACTGCCTACCACTCCATATGAGATATGGTATGGGAAGAGCCCATCTCTTAAGCAATTTAAGATTTGGGGTTGTCCGGCCTATATCAAAAACAAAATCCGGACAAGCTCGAGGCAAGGTCAGTTCTGTAGAACTGGAAGGAGTTCCAGCTATACAAACTACAACCGAAGATTTGATAGAACCAAAGGATTCAATGGTCCCCGATGAACCTTAGCCTCTCCGCCGATCTGGTAGGGTTCCTCATCTGCCTGAGAGATACTTCGGTTTCTCGATGACAGTAGGAGCGAGGATTGCATCATGAGATGATGACCCAACTAGTTTCGAGCAGGCCATCAAGAGTGGGGACTCTGTAAGAATGGCTGGATGCTTAGCGATCTGAGATGGAATCCATGTACACCAACAAAGTATGAACTTTGGTTGCCATATCTGAAGGGTTAAATCCCCATCAGGAGCAAGTATATCTTGAGAAGATTACTTGGTGTAGATGGAAAAGTTGAGACTTTCAAAGCTAGACTTGTTAAAGGTTTTCGTCATCGACCAGGCATGGATAATGATGAAACCTTTTCCAGTGGCTATGCTTAAGTCCATCCAGATCCTACTTGCCTTTGCTACATACCATGACTATGATATCTGGTGGTTGGGTGTCATGACTATTTTTCTAAATATTGATTTAGAAAAGAACGTCTATAAGTACACGGCCAGAGGGCTTCGTAAACAGTGGGAGCAGCGGAAACGTGTGCAAGTTGCTTTACATAATAAAGCAGGCATCGCGAAGTTAGAACGTCTGTTTTGATGTGATAGTCAAAGTGTCACGACCCGAAAGTACGGAACGTGACCGGCACTTAGATTACGATACGTCTAGAGGCGCAACGTAACCTAAGTAAGCCGAAGCCCAGAAATCTAAACCATGAAAAAGAAGAACAAGCAGTAAAAGAAAACATGAAGGAACAAGTTTAAAACATCAGCAAATTTTCTCAAAAATTTCGGCAGAGTCTCCTCTATAAAAACTGGCCCCCAAACGGGTACAACAAGTATAATATACATAAACAATAAAAAAGCATCCCCATCGGGAGCTAGCATCAACGCCAACAGGCGGAAACAACCACAACAAGCACAATAATATACAACGCCAAAGGGCGAGGCTCAAAACTCAAAGAAAACAAAACCACCAAATCAGAATAATACATGCGCAACTCTAAGGTCAAAATAAATGACTGGTCCAATAAACTTATCAAGTAATACAAGTATGGTTGATGGAGCTTACTAGATACAAATGAAAGAATAAAAGTACAATGGTGGTTCGGATACAAGTGAACCAACCTACCGTGCAAATCACCCTGAAAGAATAGATGTGCCAGCAAGCTGCCAGGGAAACCTGTACATCGAACTTATAATAAAATTTGGCACAACGGGGGTGAGTTGCCAACTCGTGAGTAGAATACACCTACGAAAAGAAATCGAATGCATGACGCTATCCTAGGTCATAATAATACACTATTATATCCTAATCATCTAGCAATAGCAGGGTAAACTACGTGTAAATGCAGATACTCCGTGCTCGTGTCAGTGCCTGATATAATACTATGTCATATGAAATGAAATACATGCACCATGAATGTAAAGTAACAAATCCTGAAATCCAGATATATATGTATAAGAACTCTTTAGCTGTTATCATAGTAAAGTGTGTATAAGCATCTGAAATCTCAACAATGAAATCCATGGAAATCCGTGTCAAGCATCGACACAACACATGTAACCTCAAGTCTCAATATGTCGGGCTCCGTCAGTCCGGATCGGCCCATATCATCAAATCCCACGACAACGGTCGGTATCCTCCGGATATCCGCCGCGCCAGACATCACCGGTAGGTAGCCTTCCCCTGCCAGGCTCATCGTCTACAACTCGATCTTCTTGCCCCGGGGTACCATACCGGGCCCACCATGTACCCGAGACGGTTCATCCACTCCTCGAATCGGGTCTCGAAATCCAACAGAAAACATGAAATCTCATGGTGGACGACACATACATCACGAGAAAACCGCATCTTATTTTAAAAAGAGAAGAGGAGAGAGAGAGAAGTTTTATATATTTTTGCGGTTTTCCCCAAAAATCCAGAAATCTCATAGAAATCCAAATCTCAAAATCAAGAGTAATTATATGATAAGTGTCGGCATATGCCCATAATACTGCATGATAACAGGGAAATATGAATGCATGAATGTCTAAGCAATAAATATCATGTCTGTACTAATGTCAGAGAATAATCACAATATTATAGCGGTCTAGTTGTTAACTGATTCTATCCATAAAAGTCAATATGATCTAAAGTGTACGTGACATAGCAATTACCGATGATGATGTGTGTGAGCCGGCAAATAAGTGTGCGTGGAATATGCGCATCATCGGTAATAGTGCTGGTGTCCTAACAGGTAAAGTTTATACTGATTATAGCAACATATAAAAGAGCATGCACCATGATAATTACAGTATGAATGTAAATACAGATGTGCATTATCCACTCCTCTGCGAGATACGAGTACAACTACCACTATGTGAGTCGAACCTAAACCAGTGCCCATCTAACATCCTAAGGAACTAAACCTAATAGACTAGTCAGTAAGAAACTAGAGTCTACCTAAGGTCTGAATCAATATCTCTAATAGTCGGCGATCCCGCCTCAATAGCGTCACGTACGTAGTACGGCTTTCTCGAATCAAGAGTGCGGATCAATCATCAAATCTAAGCCTCGTACGGTAAAATCCATCGTACGGCATCCCAATATCGGGGTACGGTCAAGTATCTCCTAGGTGTCTCCTCATTCGTATAATGTCATCATCAGCACATCTCATGATCAAGGTGTTAAACTGTGATCGCATACATCAATCATATATCATTGCCATCATGATAATCATCATTAGTTTATCCACAGAAATATCATGTCATATGTGTAATATTGTGATTAAATCATACCGATATCTTATCGTCATCAAGTCACACCTATACGATATCGACATCAGGTCACACCTATATGACATCGTAATCAAGTCATACATATATCATATCGTGATCAGTCACAAGCAACAGCCCAGGTACTATTTTAGCGTCCCATGTACCTCAATATCACCACCACCCTTTATAATTTATATGTTCATGCTCATTATCTCATTCTCTAATGATCCGCTAACACTTTAATACGACTGTATAGTCAAGAATCACGGCATCAAGCCCAGTTATACTGTTTCATCATGCCTCAGATATCATATCACATCAATGAATCCCATATACGTGTGGTGTATATATATACACCTATACCTAGTTTTATATATATACACACATATACGTATACGCCATGTCAAGTTTTAGTGTGTGCGTGTGTGTTTCTATCAGAAACCTACGAACCTTTCCCAAAGTATTCATCCTCAGGTATGGTTTTCCTAAATCAGTCTAGTCCCGCCTAGGGTCATTACTAGGGTCCTGCTCAGTAAGAATCTAGGGTCGCATCGGGTTTCCTAATGTCAATAAGTACTATTCCTATTCTACGTTGCGGGGGTGCTAAACGCCATCCACCCGACTTCCCCCCGTAGATATACATCTACTCACCTGGTCCATGTCTGCCGAAGACGGTGTCGCCATCCTCCTCTTCATTGCCCGCAGTCCACGTGGGGGGTACCTAGACGCAAACATATAAATAGCATCTTAAACTGAATCACATACGAAAGTCAAACGATCTAAAGGAGCAAGCATAGGTTAAAACCTGTCCCGTTCACGCAAAAGAACCAAATACCGCTCGATATCGGCATACAAACTCCGATGGATCGAGATAACATCATCAAACAACTTGTAGTTTTAAAACACATTACTTATACCATAAAACACGATTAAATCCATCGAAACCCTAAAATCCATCAAACCGTCCAATTTCGTAAAAACCGAAATTGCCAATTTACCGTTTTTCATCAAAACTTGACATTTAAATGAAACCAATAGTTATAAAACTCATTATATAGCATAACTAGACTATACAAACCGTTACTATATTTTTATTACACAAATTTATATTAATTTGAAATTTCTAGTTTGCAACATTTAACAAATTTCAACATTTTTCAAGCAAAGCACCACAATTCCACCAAAAAACATGATTTGCATGAATTAATGTATTAAACCACAATTCATAATGATAATGATTCAATGAAACCATAAATTATATTTTTAATCACACTTATTTAGAAATTCCTAAAATCTAGTTTACAAAATAATAGCATTTTATTATTATTTTTCCAATTATCAAAGTAATCTAGTGATCAAACTAAGTTTTTCATTCAATTAATATGCTAATATTCTCATTAAAACTACCATCTAATGATAGCAATTTTAATTGGAATTTTATATTACCCACAAACACATTTTAGAAAATCTAGTTAGCTAATTTCCTTATTTAAAACAATTTTAAATGAAAATTTTACAATTTAACAACCATGCAATATTTTCGAATTCTAAAAGTGTTAAACTAACTATTATAACCCTAATTAATTATTAAAAACCCTAACTTGAATTTACAACCCTAACTTGCATTTTAAAAAAAAACATAGAATTAATTCATTAAATCTAATTAAGCTTAAATGAACATCTAAAACAATAAATCAAAAGAAAGAAATTATACCTCCCAAAATATGAAATCCCAACAAGAAATGAGCCTCCAAAATACATGCTTTTCCACTCCAAAATCCATATAAAGAAGGGTAGAGAATAAAGGGTATGAAGAAATTAGGATTTTGTGGAATTTTGATTGAATTTTTGAAGTATTTTTGATGAATTTTGAACAAAATGAGGTGGAAAATGGGGGGGCAGCCATGGGGGGTTTGTGGCCGGCCTTGGTGAGGTGAGGGAGAGAAAGAAGTGAGTGTGAAAGTGTGTAGAACTTTCAAGAGAAGAAAACATCACATAAAGCCTTTTCATGCTTTATTTAATTATTTATTTATTTATTTACTATAGCAACTCAAGAAAGCTCTAGAAAATAGGAAAAATTTGCAAATAATTTTTGCATGATACACACTAAATTCTAATATGCCATGGTTCATTTTTACAAATTAAAACCATTCAAATTTGTAATTTACACTAATTTAGTGTAAAAATAAAGCTTATGTTAATATTTAAAATAATTAATTTAGGAAAAATATTTTATTAAACTAAAAATTTATAAGTTGCTAAATAAACACTATTTACTAGTAATTACATAATTAAATAGGTATTTTTGAATTTATAATGAAAAACAATTGCGGTTTGATTTTACGAAAAATACATTTTGCTTTACCGAAAATCATAAAATTCACTTAAACAATTTTATTCATTTAATTATTTATTTAATTATTTTTAAAGCGTTACAATCTTCCCCCCTTTAGGAAATTCGGTCCCCGAATTTAAATTAAAACTCTCCTTCCAAATACTAAAACATTTAGCAAAACACTCAAATCGTCGGGGCTCCGAAATCATCAATATATAACAAAAATCAACTCCGTCAAGCATGACGCAATCATCGGAGTTATGGCGATAATAAAATATCATAACCCAATGTGAAAACCATCATAATATACATCAATCTATAACTTATATATAGTTCTCATACTAGTAAAATCGCCGAATCATCATAATAAAGAAGCATACAAAAACCCCTTCTTGAAAATCGCCGTGCAATGCACGTGTCACGGTCTAAGTAGCGAACGTTTAATTTAAAAAAATAACTATATATATATATCTTTTATTTAACATACATGTCCCGTCTGGTTACTAAATCAAATAATAATGATTATGAAAACATACTGCTCAAACTAAAATCAATCCCAATCACATCAATAAAATGTCATGTGCGTCCGGTGCGCACTGAAATCGAAACCAAATGCAGAAACCATGAATACCCACAAAACAAAACTAAGTGCAACAGTTGTGCACCAAAAACATCTGTCAAGTGCAATGGGCGTGCACGACTCAAAATCAGGTGCATCTAATCTGCACAAAACCCCGATTTAGTGCATCTGGTGTGCACAAAATCGCATCAAGTGCGCCAAGTATGCGCAAGAATCCTAATCAGGTGCACATGGAGCACGAAAACATACATCGAATATCAGACTCGAATCACAGTACGAAAATGGATAAAAACTAGGTCAAAGCATATATCAAAATCATGTGTAACCCATATGCACGAAATCAAATCAAAATCACAAAAGGTATTAAAACCAAATCAAGTGCACTGGGTATGTACTAAACAACATCAATACAACCGGCATATGAAACACAACTAGAATGTAATGAAGGTGCACACATGAAATACCAATCGTAAAACGAATTCCTCAAAATACCAAAATCCAATAACAGAAAATATGAAATTCAAATCACTAAATCACAATCGTAAGCACGATCGTCAATGTCCGCCTCATTCCTCTGATATCGGTTGCTTCGAACTCGTTTCTTCGTAGCTGTGCTGACTGCGCTACCAACGGCAATACTCATATCTAGAGTCTCCCACGTAGTCGATCCCTTCACCTGATATCCAGACTACATTAAACTTTTCGATCGATCCATCAAAATCCCATAATTCCCCGAGAGCTCAACTGTAACATTTTCAAAAATATAAAATATTAATTTTGGGAATTTTTATAATTTAATATTATTTTATTGATTATTTTAATATTAAATGCAAATAAATAGGAAAAATGTTAGAAAAAATTATGAAAAATTATGGAAAATTCTAAAATAGGGTAAATTAGTGGATTATGGCATTTTTAAGTTTTTGTGATTAGTTTGACAATAATTTAGTGCTAATCGCGATTAAAATCGCTAATCGGGTTTTTTGGCAATTTTGTGCAAAACTTACACGTATCACTTTTTCTACACTTGTGCATTTTTCTAGCCATGGTTTTCTTTTGGGATTACTATTGATGTGAGAAGGTTTGGATTTTAAAAGGAAAGGAAAATATAATGATGAGGGTAGGTGAAAGAGAGAGGTGGACTTTGACTTAGCATACTTAGCCATTCTCCTCGTTTTCTGTGCACAGCCCCTGTTCCTCTAGTGTTGACCCAGGGTACTTCTAGTTTTGACAGATTCTATCTAGGGTGAAATCTGGGACATATATCCTAAGTTGCTATTTTGGATTCGTGTTTCCGTATTCCGTATTTTTGATTCTGAAATGGTGGAATGTGTTTTGCCTCGACTAATTGTCGTTTATACGACGATGTAGAGGATTTATTGATGGTTTTGAAGGCGTGCCATAGGTTCTCACCTATAGGCCCCCTTATCGTATCGTTTTGGATTTCGTGCGCCGTTTTAGATTGGATTTGGTTTTAATGCGCATATACGATATTTTGATGTGTAGGTACCCATGAAGACTTCGGGACGACAAGCAAATACGTGGTGACGTCCGCAATTGGTGATGCAAGGTGAGTAGATTATATCTACAGGGGGAAGTCGGGTGGATGGCGTATAGCACCCCCGCAGTCCGTAGATAGATTACTATGTAGTTTATTGTGATATTAGGTGTATTGTGGATAATGTAGGGTTAGAAGTGACTAGTGTAGTTCATAGTCGCGAACCCTAGGGTAGAATTACACCTACACACACCCTTGCTTATCACTTGTACTTGCACTGTGATTGATGATATGTGATGACTTTGGAGATGAGTCGATGATGTGGGCTGGGTGCCCTGGGATCGGTGATTTTATACGATTCATATGTGGGATATGACTTGTGATTCTTGCGGGCTTGGGATATGTGTTTACCCCCGCATGCATACTTACTGAGGTTACCGTTTTGTACTAGACATAGAGTAGTACTCCAGACTATATGATCTGACGATGGTGATATCTGTTATGTGATGAGACAGTGAGATACTGACTCCTACCCTGCTATGGGGATGCCGTACGATGATTTACCGTACGAGCCGATATTGATGATAGATCCGCACTCATAACTCGAGGATATCTTATGATATGACATTGAGGCGAGATCACCGACTATATACTTTTATACATGTATCGACTCAGATTTAGGTGGTTTCCACACCTACCCCTCCTGATTGACCGGATACTTAGATGTAGTTTGCATAGTAGATACTTCACTGTGGTGTTGACTACTAGATATCTGCATTTTCCTGCTATTCGCATTGCTGGCATATGTTCATTGTTATATTATTATCATGCTGTTAGGACACCAGCACCATTATCGATGATGCGTATGTTTCACGTACACTATTTGCCGGCTCACACACTTCATCATCGATAATTGCCATGCCACTACACTGTAGTACTGTTGCATTCATGATATGATTACTGCTTGGCATATTGTACACATGTACCTGTACACAAACATAGATGATTCTGACTTGATTGAGATTGAGGACCGCAAGATATTCTTTAAACTGATTCATTCTAAAGGAGCGGTTCCTCCCGACATATGTACATTACTATTCCATGTTGCATGATTTCCGATATGATTATCTCTCTTTACATGTCGCATACATCATGGATTGATTGCATAGCACATTGCATTGGATTTACTTCTTGATGTGGATTTTCATGTGATTTCTGATTTTGAGGACCGTGGGATTATTTAAGAAAAGATGTTCTTTTATGAAAACCCGGTACCTCATGATATGATATTTGGGTGCGTCCACCACGCGTTTTCTCGGTGCTGAGACGTGTGCTTGAAACCCGATTCGAGGAGTGATGATCCGTTTGCGGGTTCGTGGTGGGCCCGGTATGGTTCCCCTCGGCGAGATGATCGATGGGTTATGCCGATTGAGCCTGGAGGCGGGCGAGTACCTACCGGTGATTGTATTTGAGCTCGGCGGATATCCGGGGGATACCGCCTGGAGCCGAGAGATGGGCGTACTGCCGGGGGCCGACGGGCCGCTACCGCAGACGGAGCCCAGAGATGGACATGGGTTGACTCGTGCTGCCGGGGCCGAGGGCCGATACCGCAGACGGAGCCCCATATGGATGAGGATTTACGTGTCGATGCTTGGCACGGGTTTCATGATGTTTTCCATGATATTGTTTATATCCTCATACTTGCATACATGATGCTTACTGTCAGTGGGTGACAGGTGGACGGGTTCCACATATATACAGACATGGATCATATACAGACTGGATTTACACTTGTCATACTTCATTTGTATATATAACAGGGTATGAGGGCGCTGTTATATATACCCTTACACCAATATTAGTGGTATGGGACGCTAATATATGTGTATTGATATCATTGATATTTCATCATACTTACCTCATGCAGGCATACCTTACACTGATGACATGTTATTACCTGAGTACCTGGCACTACATACATGATTAGATGTTACCTTGCCACCTTATTACACTCAGATGCACTCTTGTGGATTGTATTACTGATCGTTGACTTAGGTTTATGTCTTGCATTCGGTTTCTGCTTGTAGATATTTCTATTCACGAGTTGGCAACTCACCCCCGTTGTGCCACAGTCCTTGCAGGTTCTGCCGTACAGGTTTCATTGCGGCATTTCTGGCACACTACCTTCTTGCGGGTGATTTGCTTTGGTAGGTGGATTCTTTTGCATCAAGAATCACCATTTTATTCATGTATTTCATTGTATCTAGAATTTGTCCATCAACCAAAAACTTGTATATTCTTTCAGACTTAGAGACAGTGTGGTATTATTCGACCTTAGAGTCGCGCTTAGTAGTATTGCGGTTTTCTTGCTGCTTTTTGAGCTTTCCTTGATTTTGATCCTCGCCACTTGGCGTTGTATATTATCATATCATCGTGTGGTTGTGACCGTCGATTGACGAAGAGCTAGCTCCCGCTTGGGGATGCCTTTATCATTTTATATATTGTTATTCATGTTGTACCCCATTCGGGGCCAGTTTTACAAGAGAAACTCTGCCGAAAATTTTAGAAAAGACTGTACGGTTTTCAAATGCACATTCGGCTTAGTTATTTAAAAACCTTGATTTCAAACATGTTTTTCTACACTTCTTTAAACCAGTTTTCTTTACTTATTCTCAAAAATGGTTTTAGATTTCTGGGCTTTTGGCTTACTTGGATCAGATGGAGTCCTATAGACTTCATATGGTTCAAGGGCCAGTCACGTGCTCTTTCGGGTCGTGACAAAGTTGGTATCAGAGCGCTAGGTTGACCTTGGTTCGAGTCTAAGTTTGACTATGTGGAGCCTAGGGAGTTGTTTATATACGGAACTTAGGCTTGACCTTACGGAACTTAGACTTGGTCGAGGGGGTGTAAACCCGAACTTTCGTCGTTTTAGGATGACCCTTGGTTGATGGATTTGGTGACTAAAGTAGAGTGACGTACCGTTGGTATGTTCCGCGGCATACTTACGACACGCCACTCCGCTTAAGGAACCTTAGGATGTACATACTTTCGAGATCAGTGATTCTCTTTATATCCAGGATTATTCATCCATTTGAGATCCCCGATTCTATTAGTTTCATGATCATACCTTCATTGATACTGTTCCTTCCTATGATCATGTATCCACTTTGGATCTGTTGTTTCCCTTCTTGCCACTGATGTGCTCTCTTTGATACTCGATTGAGATTCCTGTCACCGTGTTTGAGCGCAGTTTGGGCTGCTGCTAGGGTTACGGCCGGTGTGAGCTCGTTTGGTACGAGGGCCGACCTTTGTGTTTTCTGGTGACATGGGAACGTCTCGAGTTAGTGTTGGTGATTGTGACCTCTAGTGGAGGCGAGTGCTTGGTCTTGCACCGGATGATCGGGCCTTTGTTAGAGCTGCCAGTTGAGAGAGGACTGTTGATGTACAGCATACCTCAGAGATGGTGATGTCGCCTACCGTGCAGACAGATGGACCAGCTGTCGCTGAGATTGACAGGGTGTTGCTTTCGGAGCTTACGAGTTGAGATTGCCGGAGCTTTCAGGCAGTTATGCGACAGATGATAGCTAGTCTACCCGATTTGAGAGACGAAGGTGATTCGTCCGATTTTGCGCCAGGGCGGGCCCAGTTGAGTTGAAGATTTCCAGTGTGGAGAGTCTTACTCAGATCTAGAGCAGGCTGATTCAGAGATGACCGCTTATGTATTGCCTTTCCTGGAGGATTGAGGCGTTGTTCGGCGTACAGGCATATGAGCCAGTTGTTGCTGCAAATGATGAGATATCGCCCAGATGATTGGAGCTACTGCAGCATGAGCATGTTCTTAGAGAGATGATAGCGAGTTGCTAGTCACCGAGGATGGATGACTAGGACGCGTGGTGAGTTCGCTTACCCCGATGCGAGGTCATCAGGTGGATTGATTCCAGCTAGAGACGACTTCACGCAGATTCGTTGAGAGTCGATTGAGACGATCGAATGTCAGGAGCCTATTTTCCAAGTTTAAAGTATACGGAAAGACATGCAGGTGATTCTATGGACCCTCTAGAAGAAAGAAACCCTAACTCGACTTAATGACCGTGTGACAGCCTTGGAACCTTAGGGTTTACGGCGGTTCCGCGGCGCCATTAGTGAGGCTTGGGTTTGCCCTTCTACGGCTGGACCACCGACGCTGTGGCATGTACTCGATACTATTAAACTGTACCCGAGATGTGAGCTCTTGGGGGATTATGAGGATCTGACGAGTCGATCGGATGGTTCGACATCTTTCGGATATCGTGATGGGACACTGCTTGGGAGACTCCAGGTGCGAGCATAGCCGTCGGAGCGCAGTTCGTGCAGCCATGATGAGACGAGTCCGAATCAGTCGACACTGATGCAGAGTGAAGAAAAGATTTCGCAAGATATTTCGACGAGATGACGTCCCACTCCGCCGACATCAGAGATGTTATACGCACCCAGAGGCGTGGTATATGGATATACCTTCCAGAAAGAAGCGCGATAGGTATGCAGCCGTTCCGGAATAAGCTTTAGCTTCAGCATTGGATGATGACTTCCGGGCATTTCGGCAGGATTGAGATTTGAGAAAGGAACCTCGGCAGGACCTTTCTGGAGTACGATACGAGAAGACCTAGACCAGGAGTGGTCGTGTTGCGCACACCCAGCAGGCCAGAGTTCGGCATTGTCGACGAGGTAGTTGACCAAGTTCGGATAAAGGAACTTACCCAGATGCGTTGCGAATGGATCAAGGACGGACGAGTGATGAGTATTCCTCCGATGGTTGGGACGTGTTTCCGAGGACCAGTTCGGCCTGACATCTGCTACAGAATGATGAAGCTACAGAGTACGCGATTTCGAGTCCGTGTGAGAGACTTCAGATTGACCGTGGCCGAGAGCAGTGCAGTGTATAGTAGCTTGGCATGACGTCATAGTGGACGACGATGGAGACAAGTGGAACCAGAGGTTCGTGTGAGATACTGACGAGCTGTCATTGCTTCCCGTCGAAACTAGAGACCTGATATGCTTACAGAAACGTTGGGATGTGACCAATTTCCGAGAAATGTTGTGCTGAGGACACAGATGTCTTTCCAGCGAGAAGAGATAGTACAAGAGAGCCAGCCTCTGTACAGATCGGCATAGGCATGATTGGAAGAGACCTTGAGCAGGATTCCTTTCAGGACATTGCTGCAATGATGTTTGCACCCAGGATCAGATGTGTGACGTGCATTCAGATAGCCAGAGACCGACGTCAGTGATATGCTGCCTTACGAGTGGTCGTGAGGTTTGACCGAGAGGTGACCAGAAAAGTGCCAGAACGGAATCGTCCCCGTTAGCACACCTGATAGGGCCGATGAGCCGATTGACCGCGTGATAGGTAATCCGCAGAGAAGATAAGGACCTAGAGAGTCAGAAGACGCCAGACCGTGAGCAAGAGGCAGGTAGATATCCTGCGCTGCTAGCAGTGGATTACACTGACTCCTTCTCGACCTTGAAGGAGAAACTACCGAAGACGGTATTTATGATTTGTGATTTTGTGATTCGATTATCACGTATCCGTCATTTTGGATTTCGGTATTTTGGGCATTCTATTTGCACGATCTAGTTTTGGTGACTGAGTTTCATGATATTGGTTTCATGCACCCACTGGATATTTATATATTTTGCGCAGAGTTTTCATGCATTTTAGTGTTAGGCTTTGATTCGTGCACGCTGATGCACACGGTTGTGAGATTTTCCTTGCGGTACCCTGATTTTGGTTTGAGCCGCATTATATCGTTGATTTTGACCCGGATTTTGATGGTTGATTTTTGCACTCCGTGCTGGCGATGTGCTTTACGCCTGTTCGGTGTTTGCTATTGGATTTCGTGATTTCCGTGCATGTTGAGTGCGCAGGGTTTAGATTTTCATTCGTGCACGATGGATGCACCGGTTTGGATTTTCGCGCATGTTGGGCGCATGTTTTTAGATACGATTTTGGTGCACGCCAGATGCGCTAAATCGGGATTCTTCGTGCATGTCACATGCACCTGATTTATTTTGCTGTCAGGCACATACGATGCCCATGACAGATGCTTCGTGCACACCCGTTGCACTTGGATGTTGTTTTGTGCACCTGTTTAGCACATATATGGATTTTTTTTTGATTTCAGTGCGCACCAGACGCACAGGATGGTGTTATGTTTAGATTGGATGTCTACATGTGTAGTTCCGATCCATATCATATCGGTTTTGTATTGGATTTGACATTGTGTTTTTTTTACATTGACTCCGATGATTGCGGGATGCTTGACGGAGTTTTGTTTTCGAGTTATCTGCTCAGTACCCTTGCGCATGCATTGCGCTGTGACGTTCTATGTGTTGATGATTTCGGAGCCCCGACGACTTTGGTTTATTACTGAGATGTTTTTGTATCTGGGGGTTTAAATTTAAAATTCGGGGACCGAATTTCTTTAAGGGGGGTAGATTGTAACATTTTCAAAAATATAAAATATTAATTTTGGGAATTTTTATAATTTAATATTATTTTATTGATTATTTTAATATTAAATGCAAATAAATAGGAAAAATGTTAGAAAAAATTATGAAAAATTATGGAAAATTCTAAAATAGGGTAAATTAGTGGATTATGGCATTTTTAAGTTTTTGTGATTAGTTTGACAATAATTTAGTGCTAATCGCGATTAAAATCGCTAATCGGGTTTTTTGGCAATTTTGTGCAAAACTTACACGTATCACTTTTTCTACACTTGTGCATTTTTCTAGCCATGGTTTTCTTTTGGGATTACTATTGATGTGAGAAGGTTTGGATTTTAAAAGGAAAGGAAAATATAATGATGAGGGTAGGTGAGAGAGAGAGGTGGACTTTGACTTAGCATACTTAGCCATTCTCCTCGTTTTCTGTGCACAGCCCCTGTTCCTCTAGTGTTGACCCAGGGTACTTCTAGTTTTGACAGATTCTATCTAGGGTGAAATCTGGGACATATATCCTAAGTTGCTATTTTGGATTCGTGTTTCCGTATTCCGTATTTTTGATTCTGAAATGGTGGAATGTGTTTTGCCTCGACTAATTGTCGTTTATACGACGATGTAGAGGATTTATTGATGGTTTTGAAGGCGTGCCATAGGTTCTCACCTATAGGCCCCCTTATCGTATCGTTTTGGATTTCGTGCGCCGTTTTAGATTGGATTTGGTTTTAATGCGCATATACGATATTTTGATGTGTAGGTACCCATGAAGACTTCGGGACGACAAGCAAATACGTGGTGACGTCCGCAATTGGTGATGCAAGGTGAGTAGATTATATCTACAGGGGGAAGTCGGGTGGATGGCGTATAGCACCCCCGCAGTCCGTAGATAGATTACTATGTAGTTTATTGTGATATTAGGTGTATTGTGGATAATGTAGGGTTAGAAGTGACTAGTGTAGTTCATAGTCGCGAACCCTAGGGTAGAATTACACCTACACACACCCTTGCTTATCACTTGTACTTGCATTGTGATTGATGATATGTGATGACTTTGGAGATGAGTCGATGATGTGGGCTGGGTGCCCTGGGATCGGTGATTTTATACGATTCATATGTGGGATATGACTTGTGATTCTTGCGGGCTTGGGATATGTGTTTACCCCCGCATGCATACTTACTGAGGTTACCGTTTTGTACTAGACATAGAGTAGTACTCCAGACTATATGATCTGACGATGGTGATATCTGTTATGTGATGAGACAGTGAGATACTGACTCCAACCCAGCTATGGGGATGCCGTACGATGATTTACCGTACGAGCCGATATTGATGATAGATCCGCACTCATAACTCGAGGATATCTTATGATATGACATTGAGGCGAGATCACCGACTATATACTTTTATACATGTATCGACTCAGATTTAGGTGGTTTCCACACCTACCCCTCCTGATTGACCGGATACTTAGATGTAGTTTGCATAGTAGATACTTCACTGTGGTGTTGACTACTAGATATCTGCATTTTCCTGCTATTCGCATTGCTGGCATATGTTCATTGTTATATTATTATCATGCTGTTAGGACACCAGCACCATTATCGATGATGCGTATGTTTCACGTACACTATTTGCCGGCTCACACACTTCATCATCGATAATTGCCATGCCACTACACTGTAGTACTGTTGCATTCATGATATGATTACTGCTTGGCATATTGTACACATGTACCTGTACACAAACATAGATGATTCTGACTTGATTGAGATTGAGGACCGCAAGATATTCTTTAAACTGATTCATTCTAAAGGAGCGGTTCCTCCCGACATATGTACATTACTATTCCATGTTGCATGATTTCCGATATGATTATCTCTCTTTACATGTCGCATACATCATGGATTGATTGCATAGCACATTGCATTGGATTTACTTCTTGATGTGGATTTTCATGTGATTTCTGATTTTGAGGACCGTGGGATTATTTAAGAAAAGATGTTCTTTTATGAAAACCCGGTACCTCGTGATATGATATTTGGGTGCGTCCACCACGCGTTTTCTCGGTGCTGAGACGTGTGCTTGAAACCCGATTCGAGGAGTGATGATCCGTTTGCGGGTTCGTGGTGGGCCCGGTATGGTTCCCCTCGGCGAGATGATCGATGGGTTATGCCGATTGAGCCTGGAGGCGGGCGAGTACCTACCGGTGATTGTATTTGAGCTCGGCGGATATCCGGGGGATACCGCCTGGAGCCGAGAGATGGGCGTACTGTCGGGGGCCGACGGGCCGCTACCGCAGACGGAGCCCAGAGATGGACATGGGTTGACTCGTGTTGCCGGGGCCGAGGGCCGATACCGCAGACGGAGCCCCATATGGATGAGGATTTACGTGTCGATGCTTGGCACGGGTTTCATGATGTTTTCCATGATATTGTTTATATCCTCATACTTGCATACATGATGCTTACTGTCAGTGGGTGACAGGTGGACGGGTTCCACATATATACAGACATGGATCATATACAGACTGGATTTACACTTGTCATACTTCATTTGTATATATAACAGGGTATGAGGGCGCTGTTATATATACCCTTACACCAATATTAGTGGTACGGGACGCTAATATATTTGTATTGATATCATTGATATTTCATCATACTTACCTCATGCAGGCATACCTTACACTGATGACATGTTATTACCTGAGTACCTGGCACTACATACATGATTAGATGTTACCTTGCCACCTTATTACACTCAGATGCACTCTTGTGGATTGTATTACTGATCGTTGACTTAGGTTTATGTCTTGCATTCGGTTTCTGCTTGTAGATATTTCTATTCATGAGTTGGCAACTCACCCCCGTTGTGCCACAGTCCTTGCAGGTTCTGCCGTACAGGTTTCATTGCGGCATTTCTGGCACACTACCTTCTTGCGGGTGATTTGCTTTGGTAGGTGGATTCTTTCGCATCAAGAATCACCATTTTATTCATGTATTTCATTGTATCTAGAATTTGTCCATCAACCAAAAACTTGTATATTCTTTCAGACTTAGAGACAGTGTGGTATTATTCGACCTTAGAGTCGCGCTTAGTAGTATTGCGGTTTTCTTGCTGCTTTTTGAGCTTTCCTTGATTTTGATCCTCGCCACTTGGCGTTGTATATTATCATATCATCGTGTGGTTGTGACCGTCGATTGACGAAGAGCTAGCTCCCGCTTGGGGATGCCTTTATCATTTTATATATTGTTATTCATGTTGTACCCCATTCGGGGCCAGTTTTACAAGAGAAACTCTGCCGAAAATTTTAGAAAAGACTGTACGGTTTTCAAATGCACATTCGGCTTAGTTATTTAAAAACCTTGATTTCAAACATGTTTTTCTACACTTCTTTAAACCAGTTTTCTTTACTTATTCTCAAAAATGGTTTTAGATTTCTGGGCTTTTGGCTTACTTGGATCAGATGGAGTCCTATAGACTTCATATGGTTCAAGGGCCAGTCACGTGCTCTTTCGGGTCGTGACATCAACACTCAAGTACTGTTTAAAAATATCCGGTACATACCCTAGCATCGATGATCCAGCTGTAGAAGGGCAAACCCAAGCCTCACTAATGACACTGCGAAACTGCCGTAAACCCTAAGGTTCAAGGGCGTTCTCGTGGTCATTATGTCGAGTTAGGGTTTCATTCTTCTAGAGGGTCCATCGAAATACCTGCATGTTCTTCCGAATACTTTAAACTTAGGAAAATGGTTTTCTGATAATCGTTCGAACCCTTTAACTTTATCCGGACGGCATGTGAATACCCTTCGTCCGCACGCTGAGCAATGCTTCAATCCTCAAGAATACCCAATACTCTAATGGTTATCACATTCGAGCCGCAGCTTCCTCTGCCCATGCGCCCATGGTAACAGAAACCACCATCCGACATTGACGAAGATAGATCAAAAGAACGAATGGAATACGGTGCAAACAATGTAAATCCTAGGTCTCCTTAAGCAGAGTAGCGTATCGTAAGTATGCCGCGGACCATACCCACGGTACGTTACTCTACCTAACTCGCCTACTCCATCAACCAAGGGTCACCTAGACTTATACAAGGTTAAACCTAGCGCTCTGATACCAACTTTGTCACGACCCGAAAGTACGGAACGTGACCGACACTTAGATTACGATACGTCTAGAGGCGCAACGTAACCTAAGTAAGCCGAAGCCTAGAAATCTAAACCATGAAAAAGGAGAACAAGCAGTAAAAGAAAACATGAAGGAACAAGTTTAAAACATCAGCAAATTTTCTCAAAAATTTCGGCAGAGTCTCCTCTATAAAAACTGGACCCCAAACGGGTACAACAAGTATAATATACATAAACAATAAAAAAGCATCCCCATCGGGAGCTAGCATCAACGCCAACAGGCGGAAACAACTACAACAAGCACAATAATATACAACGCCAAAGGGCGAGGCTCAAAACTCAAAGAAAACAAAACCACCAAATCAGAATAATACATGCGCGACTCTAAGGTCAAAATAAATGACTGGTCCAATAAACTTATCAAGTAATACAAGTATGGTTGATGGAGCTTACTAGATACAAATGAAAGAATAAAAGTACAATGGTGGTTCGGATACAAGTGAACCAACCTACCGTGCAAATCACCCTGAAAGAATAGATGTGCCAGCAAGCTGCCAGGGAAACCTGTACATCGAACTTGTAATAAAATTTGGCACAACGGGGGTGAGTTGCCAACTCGTGAGTAGAATACATCTACGAAAAGAAATCGAATGCACGACGCTATCCTAGGTCATAATAATACACTATTATATCCTAATCATCTAGCAATAGCAGGGTAAAACTACGTGTAAATGCAGATACTCCGTGCTCGTGTCAGTGCCTGATATAATACTATGTCATATGAAAATGAAATGCATGCACCATGAATGTAAAGTAACAAATCCTGAAATCCAGATATATATGTATAAGAACTCTTTAGCTGTTATCATAGTAAAGTGTGTATAAGCATCTGAAATCTCAACAATGAAATCCATGGAAATCCGTGTCAAGCATCGACACAACACATGTAACCTCAAGTCTCAATATGTCGGGCTCCGTCAGTCCGGATCGGCCCATATCATCAAATCCCACGACAACGGTCGGTATCCTCCGGATATCCGCCGCGCCAGACATCACCGGTAGGTAGCCTTCCCCTACCAGGCTCATCGTCTACAACTCGATCTTCTTGCCCCGGGGTACCATACCGGGCCCACCATGTACCCGAGACGGTTTATCCACTCCTCGAATCGTGTCTCGAAATCCAACAGAAAACATGAAATCTCATGGTGGACGACACATACATCACGAGAAAACCGCATCTTATTTTAAAAAGAGAAGAGGAGAGAGAGAAGTTTTATATATTTTTGCGGTTTTCCCCAAAAATCCAGAAATCTCATAGAAATCCAAATCTCAAAATCATGAGTAAGTATATGATAAGTGTAGGCATATGCCCATAATACTGCATGATAACAGGGAAATATGAATGCATGAATGTCTAAGCAATAAATATCATGTCTGTACTAATGTCAGAGAATAATCACAATATTATAGCGGTCTAGTTGTTAACTGATTCTATCCATAAAAGCCAATATGATCTAAAGTGTACGTGACATAGCAATTACCGATGATGATGTGTGTGAGCCGGCAAATAAGTGTGCGTGGAATATGCGCATCATCGGTAATAGTGCTGGTGTCCTAACAGGTAAAGTTTATACTGATTATAGCAACATATAAAAGAGCATGCACCATGATAATTACAGTATGAATGTAAATACAGATGTGCATTATCCACTCCTCTGCGAGATACGAGTACAACTACCACTATGTGAGTCGAACCTAAACCAGTGCCCATCTAACATCCTAAGGAACTAAACCTAATAGACTAGTCAGTAAGAAACTAGAGTCTACCTAAGGTCTGAATCAATATCTCTAATAGTCGGCGATCCCGCCTCAATAGCGTCACGTACGTAGTACGGCTTCCTCGAATCAAGAGTGCGGATCAATCATCAAATCTAAGCCTCGTACGGTAAAATCCATCGTACGGCATCCCAATATCGGGGTACGGTCAAGTATCTCCTAGGTGTCTCCTCATTCGTATAATGTCATCATCAGCACATCTCATGATCAAGGTGTTAAACTGTGATCGCATACATCAATCATATATCATTGCCATCATGATAAGCATCATTAGTTTATCCACAGAAATATCATGTCATATGTGTAATATTGTGATTAAATCATACCGATATCTTATCGTCATCAAGTCACACCTATACGATATCGACATCAGGTACACCAATATGACGTCGTAATCAAGTCATACATATATCATATCGTGATCAGTCACAAACTACAGCCCAGGTACTATTTTAGCGTCCCATGTACCTCAATATCACCACCACCCTTTATAATTTATATGTTCATGTTCATTATCTCATTCTCTAATGATCCGCTAACACTTTAATACGACTGTATAGTCAAGAATCACGGCATCAAGCCCAGTTATACTGTTTCATCATGCCTCAGATATCATATCACATCAATGAATCCCATATACGTGTGGTGTATATATATACACCTATACCTAGTTTTATATATATACACACATATACGTATACGCCATGTCAAGTTTTAGTGTGTGCGTGTGTGTTTCTATCAGAAACCTACGAACCTTTCCCAAAGTATTCATCCTCAGGTATGGTTTTCCTAAATCAGTCTAGTCCCGCCTAGGGTCATTACTAGGGTCCTGCTCAGTAAGAATCTAGGGTCGCATCGGGTTTCCTAATGTCAATAAGTACTATTCCTATTCTACGTTGTGGGGGTGCTAAACGCCATCCACCCGACTTCCCCCCGTAGATATACATCTACTCACCTGGTCCATGTCTGCCGAAGACGGTGTCGCCATCCTCCTCTTCATTGCCCGCAGTCCACGTGGTAGGTACCTAGACGCAAACATATAAATAGCATCGTAAACTGAATCACATACGAAAGTCAAACGATCTAAAGGAGAAAGCATAGGTTAAAACCTATGTCCCGTTCACGCAAAAGAACCAAATACCGCTCGATATCGGGGTACAAACTCCGATGGATCGAGATAACATCATCAAACAACTTGTAGTTTTAAAACACATTACTTATACCATAAAACACGATTAAATCCATCGAAACCCTAAAATCCATCAAACCGTCCAATTTCGTAAAAACCGAAATTGCCAATTTACCGTTTTTCATCAAAACTTGACATTTAAATGAAACCAATAGTTATAAAACTCATTATATAGCATAACTAGACTATACAAACCGTTACTATATTTTTATTACACAAATTTATATTAATTTGAAATTTCTAGTTTGCAACATTTAACAAATTTCAACATTTTTCAAGCAAAGCACCACAATTCCACCAAAAAACATGATTTGCATGAATTAATGTATTAAACCACAATTCATAATGATAATGATTCAATGAAACCATAAATTATATTTTTAATCACACTTATTTAGAAATTCCTAAAATCTAGTTTACAAAATAATAGCATTTTATTACTATTTTTCCAATTATCAAAGTAATCTAGTGATCAAACTAAGTTTTTCATTCAATTAATATGCTAATATTCTCATTAAAACTACCATCTAATGATAGCAACTTTAATTGGAATTTTATATTACCCACAAACACATTTTAGAAAATCTAGTTAGCTAATTTCCTTATTTAAAACAATTTTAAATGAAAATTTTACAATTTAACAACCATGCAATATTTTCCAATTCTAAAAGTGTTAAACTAACTATTATAACCCTAATTAATTATTAAAAACCCTAACTTGAATTTACAACCCTAACTTACATTTTAAAAAAAAACATAGAATTAATTCATTAAATCTAATTAAGCTTAAATGAACATCTAAAACAATAAATCAAAAGAAAGAAATTATACCTCCCAAAATATGAAATCCCAACAAGAAATGAGCCTCCAAAATACATGCTTTCCCACTCCAAAATCCATATAAAGAAGGGTAGAGAATAAAGGGTATGAAGAAATTAGGATTTTGTGGAATTTTGATTGAATTTTTGAAGTATTTTTGATGAATTTTGAACAAAATGAGGTGGAAAATGGGGGGGGCAGCCATGGGGGGTTTGTGGCCGGCCTTGGTGAGGTGAGGGAGAGAAAGAAGTGAGTGTGAAAGTGTGTAGAACTTTCAAGAGAAGAAAACATCACATAAAGCCTTTTCATGCTTTATTTAATTATTTATTTATTTATTTACTATAGCAACTCAAGAAAGCTCTAGAAAATAGGAAAAATTTGCAAATAATTTTTTCATGATACACACTAAATTCTAATATGCCATGGTTCATTTTTACAAATTAAAACCATTCAAATTTGTAATTTACACTAATTTAGTGTAAAAATAAAGCTTATGTTAATATTTAAAATAATTAATTTAGGAAAAATATTTTATTAAACTAAAAATTTATAAGTGGCTAAATAAACACTATTTACTAGTAATTACATAATTAAATAGGTATTTTTGAATTTATAATGAAAAACAATTGCGGTTTGATTTTACGAAAAATACATTTTGCTTTACCGAAAATCATAAAATTCACTTAAACAATTTTATTCATTTAATTATTTATTTAATTATTTTTAAAGCGTTAAAATCTTCCCCCCTTTAGGAAATTCGGTCCCCGAATTTAAATTAAAACTCCCCTTCCAAATACTAAAACATTTAGCAAAACACTCAAATCGTCGGGGCTCCGAAATCATCAATATATAACAAAAATCAACTCCGTCAAGCATGACGCAATCATCGGAGTTATGACGATAATAAAATATCATAACCCAATGTGAAAACCATCATAATATACATCAATCTATAACTTATATATAGTTCGCATCCTAGTAAAATCGCCGAATCATCATAATAAAGAAGCATACAAAAACCCCTTCTTGAAAATCGCCGTGCAATGCACGTGTCACGGTCTAAGTAGCGAACGTTTAATTTAAAAAAATAACTATATATATATATCTTTTATTTAACATACATGTCCCGCCTGGTTACTAAATCAAATAATAATGATTACGAAAACATACTGCTCAAACTAAAATCAATCCCAATCACATCAATAAAATGTCATGTGCGTCCGGTGCGCACTGAAATCGAAACCAAATGCAGAAACCATGAATACCCACAAAAAAAAACTAAGTGCAACAGGTGTGCACCAAAAACATCTGTCAAGTGCAACGGGCGTGCACGACTCAAAATCAGGTGCATCTAATCTGCACAAAACCCCGATTTAGTGCATCTGGTGTGCACAAAATCGCATCAAGTGCGCCAAGTATGCGCAAGAATCCTAATCAGGTGCACATGGAGCACGAAAACATACATCGAATATCAGACTCGAATCACAGTACGAAAATGGATAAAAACTAGGTCGAAGCATATATCAAAATCATGTGTAACCCATATGCACGAAATCGAATCAAAATCACAAAAGGTATTAAAACCAAATCAAGTGCACTGGGTATGTACTAAACAACATCAATACAACCGGCATATGAAACACAACTAGAATGTAATGAAGGTGCACACATGAAATACCAATCGTAAAACGAATTCCTCAAAATGCCAAAATCCAATAACAGAAAATATGAAATTCAAATCACTAAATCACAATCGTAAGCACGATCGTCAATGTCCGCCTCATTCCTCTGATATCGGTTGCTTCGAACTCGTTTCTTCGTAGCTGTGCTGACTGCGCTACCAACGGCAATACTCATATCTAGAGTCTCCCACGTAGTCGATCCCTTCACCTGATATCCGGACTACATTAAACTTTTCGATCGATCCATCAAAATCCCATAATTCCCCGAGAGCTCAACACTCAAGTACAGTTTAAAAATATCCGGTACATACCCCAGCATCGATGATCCAGCTGTAGAAGGGCAAACCCAAGCCTCACTAATGACACTGCGAAACTGCCCTAAACCCTAAGGTTCAAGGGCGTTCTCGTGGTCATTATGTCGAGTTAGGGTTTCATTCTTCTAGAGGGTCCATCGAAATACCTGCATGTTCTTCCGAATACTTTAAACTTAGGAAAATGGTTTTCTGATAATCGTTCGAACCCTTTAACTTTATCCGGACGGCATGTGAATACCCTTCGTCCGCACGCTAAGCAATGCTTCAATCCTCAAGAATACCCAATACTCTAATGGTTATCGCATTCGAGCCGCAGCTTCCTCTGCCCATGCGCCCATGGTAACAGAAACCACCATCCGACATTGACGAAGATAGATCAAAAGAACGAATGGAATACGGTGCAAACAATGTAAATCCTAGGGCTCCTTAAGCAGAGTAGCGTATCGTAAGTATGCCGCGGACCATACCCACGGTACGTTACTCTACCTAACTCGCCTACTCCATCAACCAAGGGTCACCTAGACTTATACAAGGTTAAACCTAGCGCTCTGATACCAACTTTGTCACGACCCGAAAGTACGGAACGTGACCGGCACTTAGATTACGATACGTCTAGAGGCGCAACGTAACCTAAGTAAGCCAAAGCCCAGAAATCTAAACCATGAAAAAGAAGAACAAGCAGTAAAAGAAAACATGAAGGAACAAGTTTAAAACATCAGCAAATTTTCTCAAAAATTTCGGCAGAGTCTCCTCTATAAAAACTGGCCCCCAAACGGGTACAACAAGTATAATATACATTAACAATAAAAAAGCATCCCCATCGGGAGCTAGCATCAAAGCCAACAGGCGGAAACAACCACAACAAGCACAATAATATACAACGCCAAAGGGCGAGGCTCAAAACTCAAAGAAAACAAAACCACCAAATCAGAATAATACATGCGCGACTCTAAGGTCAAAATAAATGACTGGTCCAATAAACTTATCAAGTAATACAAGTATGGTTGATGGAGCTTACTAGATACAAATGAAAGAATAAAAGTACAATGGTGGTTCGGATACAAGTGAACCAACCTACCGTGCAAATCACCCTGAAAGAATAGATGTGCCAGCAAGCTGCCAGGGAAACCTGTACATCGAACCTGTAATAAAATTTGGCACAACGGGGGTGAGTTGCCAACTCGTGAGTAGAATACATCTACGAAAAGAAATCGAATGCACGACGCTATCCTAGGTCATAATAATACACTATTATATCCTAATCATCTAGCAATAGCAGGGTAAAACTACGTGTAAATGCAGATACTCCGTGCTCGTGTCAGTGCCTGATATAATACTATGTCATATGAAATGAAATGCATGCACCATGAATGTAAAGTAACAAATCCTGAAATCCAGATATATATGTATAAGAACTCTTTAGCTGTTATCATAGTAAAGTGTGTATAAGCATCTGAAATCTCAACAATGAAATCCATGGAAATCCGTGTCAAGCATCGACACAACACATGTAACCTCAAGTCTCAATATGTCGGGCTCCGTCAGTCCGGATCGGCCCATATCATCAAATCCCACGACAGCGGTCGGTATCCTCCGGATATCCGCCGCGCCAGACATCACCGGTAGGTAGCCTTCCCCTGCCAGGCTCATCGTCTACAACTCGATCTTCTTGCCCCGGGGTACCATACCGGGCCCACCATGTACCCGAGACGGTTCATCCACTCCTCGAATCGGGTCTCGAAATCCAACAGAAAACATGAAATCTCATGGTGGACGACACATACATCACGAGAAAACCGCATCTTATTTTAAAAAGAGAAGAGGAGAGAGAGAGAAGTTTTAAATATTTTTGCGGTTTTCCCCAAAAATCCAGAAATCTCATAGAAATCCAAATCTCAAAATCATGAGTAAGTATATGATAATTGTCGGCATATGCCCATAATACTGCATGATAACAGGGAAATATGAATGCATGAATGTCTAAGCAAAAAATATCATGTCTGTACTAATGTCAGAGAATAATCACAATATTATAGCGGTCTAGTTGTTAACTGATTCTATCCATAAAAGTCAATATGATCTAAAGTGTACGTGACATAGCAATTACCGATGATGATGTGTGTGAGCCGGCAAATAAGTATGCGTGGAATATGCGCATCATCGGTAATAGTGCTGGTGTCCTAACAGGTAAAGTTTATACTGATTATAGCAACATATAAAACAGCATGCACCATGATAATTACAGTATGAATGTAAATACAGATGTGCATTATCCACTCCTCTGCGAGATACGAGTACAACTACCACTATGTGAGTCGAACCTAAACTAGTGCCCATCTAACATCCTAAAGAACTAAACCTAATAGACTAGTCAGTAAGAAACTAGAGTCTACCTAAGGTCTGAATCAATATCTCTAATAGTCGGCGATCCCGCCTCAATAGCGTCACGTACGTAGTACGGCTTCCTCGAATCAAGAGTGCGGATCAATCATCAAATCTAAGCCTCGTACGGTAAAATCCATCGTACAGCATCCCAATATCGGGGTATGGTCAAGTATCTCCTAGGTGTCTCCTCATTCGTATAATGTCATCATCAGCACATCTCATGATCAAGGTGTTAAACTGTGATCGCATACATCAATCATATATCATTGCCATCATGATAAGCATCATTAGTTTATCCACAGAAATATCATGTCATATGTGTAATATTGTGATTAAATCATACCGATATCTTATCGTCATCAAGTCACACCTATACGATATCGACATCTGGTCACACCTATATGACGTCGTAATCAAGTCATACATATATCATATCGTGATCAGTCACAAGCTACAGCCCAGGTACTATTTTAGCGTCCCATGTACCTCAATATCACCACCACCCTTTATAATTTATATGTTCATGTTCATTATCTCATTCTCTAATGATCCGCTAACACTTTAATACGACTGTATAGTCAAGAATCACGGCATCAAGCCCAGTTATACTGTTTCATCATGCCTCAGATATCATATCACATCAATGAATCCCATATACGTATGGTGTATATATATACACCTATACCTAGTTTTATATATATACACACATATACGTATACTCCATGTCAAGTTTTAGTGTGTGCGTGTGTGTTTCTATCAGAAACCTACGAACCTTTCCCAAAGTATTCATCCTCAGGTATGGTTTTCCTAAATCAGTCTAGTCCCGCCTAGGGTCATTACTAGGGTCCTGCTCAGTAAGAATCTAGGGTCGCATCGGGTTTCCTAATGTCAATAAGTGTTATTCCTATTCTACGTTGCGGGGGTGCTAAACGCCATCCACCCGACTTCCCCCCGTAGATATACATCTACTCACCTGGTCCATGTCTGCCAAAGACGGTGTCGCCATCCTCCTCTTCAGTGCCCGCAGTCCACGTGGGGGGTACCTAGACGCAAACATATAAATAGCATCATAAACTGAATCACATACGAAAGTCAAACGATCTAAAGGAGCAAGCATAGGTTAAAACCTATGTCCCGTTCACGCAAAAGAACCAAATACCGCTCGATATCGGCGTACAAACTCCGATGGATCGAGATAACATCATCAAACAACTTGTAGTTTTAAAACACATTACTTATACCATAAAACACGATTAAATCCATCGAAACCCTAAAATCCATCAAACCGTCCAATTTCGTAAAAACCGAAATTGCCAATTTACCGTTTTTCATCAAAACTTGACATTTAAATGAAACCAATAGTTATAAAACTCATTATATAGCATAACTAGACTATACAAACCGTTACTATATTTTTATTACACAAATTTATATTAATTTGAAATTTCTAGTTTGCAACATTTAACAAATTTCAACATTTTTCAAGCAAAGCACCACAATTCCACCAAAAAACATGATTTGCATGAATTAATGTATTAAACCACAATTCATAATGATAATGATTCAATGAAACCATAAATTATATTTTTAATCACACTTATTTAGAAATTCCTAAAATCTAGTTTACAAAATAATAGCATTTTATTACTATTTTTCCAATTATCAAAGTAATCTAGTGATCAAACTAAGTTTTTCATTCAATTAATATGCTAATAATCTCATTAAAACTACCATCTAATGATAGCAACTTTAATTGGAATTTTATATTACCCACAAACACATTTTAGAAAATCTAGTTAGCTAATTTCCTTATTTAAAACAATTTTAAATGAAAATTTTACAATTTAACAACCATGCAATATTTTCCAATTCTAAAAGTGTTAAACTAACTATTATAACCCTAATTAATTATTAAAAACCCTAACTTGAATTTACAACCCTAACTTGCATTTTAAAAAAAAACATAGAATTAATTCCTTAAATCTAATTAAGCTTAAATGAACATCTAAAACAATAAATCAAAAGAAAGAAATTATACCTCCCAAAATATGAAATCCCAACAAGAAATGAGCCTCCAAAATACATGCTTTCCCACTCCAAAATCCATATAAAGAAGGGTAGAGAATAAAGGGTATGAAGAAATTAGGATTTTGTGGAATTTTGATTGAATTTTTGAAGTATTTTTGATGAATTTTGAACAAAATGAGGTGGAAAATGGGGGGGGGGGGCAGCCATGGGGGGTTTGTTGCCGGCCTTGGTGAGGTGAGGGAGAGAAAGAAGTGAGTGTGAAAGTGTGTAGAACTTTCAAGAGAAGAAAACATCACATAAAGCCTTTTCATGCTTTATTTAATTATTTATTTATTTATTTACTATAGCAACTCAAGAAAGCTCTAGAAAATAGGAAAAATTTGCAAATAATTTTTGCATGATACACACTAAATTCTAATATGCCATGGTTCATTTTTACAAATTAAAACCATTCAAATTTGTAATTTACACTAATTTAGTGTAAAAATAAAGCTTAAGTTAATATTTAAAATAATTAATTTAGGAAAAATATTTTATTAAACTAAAAATTTATAAGTGGCTAAATAAACACTATTTACTAGTAATTACATAATTAAATAGGTATTTTTGAATTTATAATGAAAAACAATTGCGGTTTGATTTTACGAAAAATACATTTTGCGTTACCGAAAATCATAAAATTCACTTAAACAATTTTATTCATTTAATTATTTATTTAATTATTTTTAAAGCGTTACACAAAGAGTTTGACTTCATCAAAATGGTAGATGAACCTTGTATATACAAAAAGGTAGTAGAGAGTAAGATGGTCATCCTCGTATAGTACGTGGACAACATACTCTTGATAGGAAAAGAGTTTCCTATGCTACGCACGGTCAATCTCCTCTTATCACAAGGATTCTCCAAATAGGATAAAGGTGATACCTCCTAAATCCTGGGTTTTGGATCTATGAGATAGATCTAATTGGATGTTAGGATTCTCACTAGGTGTAGTAAGATGGTATCAATTAATCCTGGGGAGAATCACTGGAAAAGTTCCAGAGTGATAAGGACGACTGAATGTCAGTCGCAGGCATTGTCTTTACCCTTAGTGGAGGGACGGTATGTTGGAAGAGTTCTAAGCGAGATACCGTGGCAAACTAGACGATAAAGGCTGGTGACATCGCTATCAAAGATACTACCAAAGAGGCAGTTTGGGTATATATTAGTTCATGAGATGAACTAGGTTCCTACTATTGTGTGACAATGGAAGTGTGGATTTGGCCCAGGAACCCCGGTCCCATCAGTGACCCAGACATATTCTGAGGCAGCATCACCTGATCATGGAGATAGTTGATCTCCAGGGTGATCAATGTTAGGAGAGTAGACTCAGAGGACAACACGGCGGATCCACTCACAAAGGATTTTTCCCAGAGAGAGATTTTTTATGGGATGGTTGAGTATGAGATACTGCAACCACTGCTACAGATGGCCCTAGTGCAAGTGGGAGATTGTTAGTTATATGTATGCCCTAGAGGCCATTACTATACATGAGATGTATATTGTAGTCGATGCTGGGACATATATAGGTAGGACTTTCTTGCTCGACATGATAGTACGCTATCTGGTTGCTCTTTATCTTAACATGTATAACCACTGTCTCTCTATTACATGTTGATAAAGCCCTTAGGATGTGTACTCGACTTGCAGGACTATGATGCAGATCATACTAGTGGGGCCAGGGTAGTCCATGAGTACATCCTTCAATATTCCTAGACGTGGGAATATCGAGACGGGGCATCGATATTCCAGAGTAGACTAGCGTATATCTTCTCGACCCATGTGATGGGCGATGGATGATCCCATATCCATTGGTGTTTGACATCAGAGATGGTATGCGGGTGCTCAGTGGTGACTGGGTACACTGAACGGACTCGCCGAGAACTCCCAGATGGTATTATACCTCACGTCAGATGGTAGTTCTCTGGTGACACTGGTACAACTTAGTCTGTTGACCCGAGATCGTCATAGAGTCTTGTGTGTCTCCCACTGTGCTTTGATTTCCACTCTACCATGGCTCTACTGAGTCGTGCAAACAGGTGGTTTTTGGGTACAGTCCCGATTCATATGGAGGCAATGAGCGATAGGAGGGGATTCGTCTCTCCCGGTATTGGGGGTTGATATTGCGCTATGCTCGACTGGCCATAACTGGAAATCCCTGGCCAGGGTTGCACTGATTTACTGGTAAGTGTTATCAGTAGTTTCATACTTGTTATGGACCTTACATCGGCATGACTTATCAAGCTACTGGGGTCTGACGTTTACCACCCCTAGGAGAGATATGCGACATATCAGACGAACAGACCGGTCTGTGCGGTAAGTGTTACTGGTTGGATTCACAGGAGTGTGAGCAGGCTTGCTCGTTGATCTTCTGATCGCTCAATACCCGGGTGGCCGTTACGTTTAGCAGACCGCTTGCGGCTTGTGGGTGTTTGATATGATCATCACCTACTGCCGGCGTATTGACGAGTCTTTAGAGTCCTACACAGGGGTTTCCTGGCTCAAGCGAAATGATATAGGAGCGCATATGAGATATGTGCGGGACCGAGAATAATACCAGTATGTGATACTGTGTTCTATTCTCGCGATTTGTATCATCGGACGGTTATATGAGATATAGCCGGGTTACCGAATCAAGTGTTGATTCGATACATTGATACACTTGATATTAGTCGGTTATATGCGATATGACCGGATCATTAAATCAAGTATTGATTTAATGATTTAATGTATAATTATATATTTGATATATTACTTTACATTAACTAGTATTGGTTCACTTAAGATTGATTTTCTCACTTGATGTGCACAAGTTGTATATATGATATATGTTTGTGCACTGGTTTGTATCATGATTGATGATACATGCAAACTTGGGTGTGTGTATGACTTAAACCATATTTAGGTTAATGGTAAGGGTTTTATTTATTTTGGTAAAACTAAATGGTGGCTTTTCTTGTTTTGGCTTGAAGCTTCATGAAGCTTCATAACATCTTTGAAAAAGTCTAACCATTTTGTTTTGTTCTTTGACCTAACCATCAACCTAAACTCTAGTTTAGTCTCTACAATGGTTTACTCACCCGTGGTTGCAACATGATAGACTTCACTTGATTATTCATTTTTCCATTTTATTGATTATTCTTTTCTTTCTTCTTCTTCAAGAAGAAGAAAGCTTGCTTGAAATTTTTAAGTGAAGATTTAGAGTGAGAAATCCAAATCCAAAGTGAACCCACTTCCTATTTCTTCATCCTCTACCACTTGCCATGTAGTATAGGGTGTTCTCTTCACAATGTTCATGACCAAGTGAAGATGGAGCTTGAGTTTGAGTCTCCCCGACGTAGATCATCTTCGGCCTCGAAATCAACAACCTAGCCCGCTCATTTCTCCGATGAAACCAACGCTAGGGTCCGGGATCCCGATGATCGCAGCGAAGGGACGTCAACACGGAGCTTTAGAAGTGAAGGACCGGATCTACAAAGGTTGTATTCCCATTCACTTAGTAGCAAAGTAGTTTGCTTGCTTGTAGTTTCGCCTTACCTCTAGTAAACGATCTTGCATAGAGTTGTTAGGCACATAAAAATTTGATTTTGGCATGGTTGATGCCTTGTAGAATCTCTTGAGCGTGCCTAGGAACCCTACATTATGATGGCTAAGTTGATTTGACCAATATCATGTCTTGATAAAACCAAAGCCAAAGAAGAGTCTAGAGCTCACAAGAAATATCCAAGTCAACAATGGTCAACTAGGTCAAATTGTCAAGCATGGTCAAATGGTCAAAGCAATTAGCCATAACACAATTATCATTAAAAATATTAGTAAATATTTTCCTCACCTCATAATGGTTTTGGCCAAATCAACGGTCAGAACCCTAATGAGGCACCTCCTTCTTCGCTCCTCACAACCGTGCATACAAACCCGCATCCGCATTCCATAGAATGCGAATGCACAGAAGACAAAACTAATCCATCTATACAATATTAGGATCCGGCTTAGACTAAAGCCCACTAGTATCGTCTGCCCGAACATCATACGCGCACAAGTACACGTAAGTGATCGTAGCCTTGCCGTAAAACCATACGGCCTCTACACCTTTTGCCCAGTGCAGGGAAACTCTCTGTGTGGGACTCTATAGACTCGACACTACGCTGGCAGTGGATTTAACCACAGACCGGAAGTGGCACTAGCTGTACGTAACGGTCCACAGGTAGATGTCGATAAGAAAGATGATGAGGTAAACCCATCCGAACTCCTACTGAGCCTGAATGTGACAATCTCCGTACAATCTGGTCTGTTCGTCTAAGAGTATCGCATGTCGAGCCTAGGGGGCGGTAAACGTCAGACCCCTAATAGCGGTACAAGTCATGCCGGAGTGTAGCCCAGAACACCCTGAGAAACTACTAGAAACACTACCAGTAATTCTCGCTTGCCCTGGCCAGGGACTTTGTGTAATAGCTCTCCTAGACACAGCACGATATCAACCCCCAATATCGGGAGAGACGAATCCTATCTAACCGCTACTGCCTCCAAGTGCTTCGGGACTGCACCCAACTATTACCTGTTTGCATGACTCCTTTGAGCCGTGGTAGGGTAGTAATCAAAGTACAGTGGGAACACACTCGAGGCAAAGTAGCAGTGTCAAGTCGACGGACTAAGCTGTACTCCTGTCACCTAGGAACTGTTATCTGACGATAGGTATACTACCAACCAACAGTTCCCGATGAGTCTTATCCAGTATACTCGTAACCTAATGAGCACCCGCATACTATCTCCAATACGACGTACTAATGGCTGTGGGACAGACCATCTCCCCTGCTGGGATGAGAAGCGTATACACGCTAGTCTACTCCGGAGTATTGATGCCCCGTCTCGATAATCCTACGACTAAGGACCTGTATAAGGATGTGCTTGTAGATTACGCAGCCCCCACTAGTGTGACTGCCATCACAACGCTGGTAATCAAGCAAAGATCCTAAGGGCTCCACTAATATGTATAAGCGATATGCTAAAAGAAACACATGCACATATTGAGGTAGAAACAAACCAAGTAGCACACTTCCATTTTGAGCAAGATTGTCTATACAACTGTGAATATCCCAAGCTTCCATTAAGTAATATACAAACTAGTATGATAGAGTAATGGCCTCTAGGGCATATACACTAACAATCTCCCACTTGCACTAGGGCCATGTACTGGTGTATCGAAGACCTATCATCTCGATCAGCCGCTCGAACTGAGACTGGGGTATGGCCTTCTTGAGTGGATCTGCAGTGTTATTCTCCGAATCTAGTCTCTTCACCTCGATCTCCCGGTGATCTATGACCTCCTTGATCAGGTGGTACCACCTCAAAATGTGTCTGGACTTCTGATGGGACCTGGGTTCCTTCGCTAAAGCTATAGCGCCATTGTTGTCACAATACAGCAGTATTGGATCAACAATGGTAGGAACCACCTGAAGCTCCGTGAGGAACTTCTTCATCCAGACAGCTTCCTTTGCGGCATCGCAAGCAGCTATGTACTCCGCTTACATAGTTGAGTCAGCAACGGCTTCCTGCTTGGAGCTCTTCCAACCGACCGCCCCTCCATTGAGGGTAAAGACATAACCCGACATGGACTTGGAGTCATCCTTGTCACTCTGGAAGCTGGAGTCAGCAAAGGCCTCGATCTGGAGGTCTTTTCCGCCATACACCAAGAACATCTCCTTAGTCCTTCTCAGGTACTTGAGAATGTTCTTTACTTCTATCCAGTGTTTCTCCCCTGGGTCCGACTGATACCGGCTTACAATGCTTAATGCGTATGCTACATCTGGTCTGGTACACAACATCGCATACATTATAGAGCCTAACGCAGATGCGTATGGTATAGATGACATGCGAGCCCTTTCCAAATCAGTCTTGGGAGACATCTCTTTGGAGAAGGTGATTCCGTGACAAGCCGGTAGATTACCGCGCTTTGAATCTTCCATACCGAATCATTTCAGTATGGTGTCGATGTACGTGGACTGCGATGTTAGTTATATGTATGCCCTAGAGGCCATTACTGTACATACGATGTATATTGTAGTGGATGCTTAGACATATATAGGGAGGACTTTCTTGCTCAACATGATAGTATGCTATCTGGTTGTACTTTATCTTAACATGTACTCTGATTGTCTCTATGTTACATGTTGATAAAGCCCTTAGGATATGTACTCGACTACTGGGACTATGATGAGATCATACTAGTAGGGCCACGGTAGTCAACGAGTACATCGTATAACTGTTCCTAGTCGAGAGTGTATCGAGACAGGGCATCGATGCACCAGAGTAGACTAGCGTATACGCATCTTGACCCATATGATGGGCGATGGATGATCCCATATCCATCGGTGTTTGACATCAAGGATGGTGTACGGGTGCTCAGTAGAGACTGGGTACACTAGACGGACTCGCCGAGAACTCCCAGACGGTATTATACCTCACATCAGATGGCAGTTCTCCAGTGACACTGGTACAGAGTAGTCTGTTGACCCGAGATCGTCATAGAGTCTTGTGTGATTCCCACAGTGCTTTGATTTCCATCATACCACGTCCAAGAGGGTGTGCAAAAAGGTGGCTTTTGGGTACAGTCCCGAATCACATGGAGGCAATGAGCGATAGGAGAGGATTTGTCTCTCCCGGTATAGGGAGTTGATGTTGTGCTGTGTTCGATTGGCTATAACCAGAAATCCTTAGCCAGGGTTGCTGAGATTTACTGGTAAGTGTTATCAGTAGTTTCTCAAACTGTTATAGACCTCATATCGACACGACTTATCAAGCTACTGGGGTCTGACGTTTACCACCCCTAGGCGAGATATGCGACATATCAGACGACGAGACCGGACTGTACGGGAGTGTTACTGATTGGAATCACAGGAGAATGTACAGGCTTGCTTGTTGATCTTCTGATCGCTCAATACCCGGGTGGCCGTTACGTTTAGCAGACCGCTTGCAGCTTGTGGGTGTTTGGTATGATCATCACCTACAGCCGGCGTATTGACGAGTTTTTAGAGTCCTACACAGAGGTTTCCTGGCTCTAGCGAAATGGAGTAGGAGCACATATGTGATATGTGCGGGACCGAGATTAATACGATATGAGATACCATATTCTATTCTCGCGATTCGTGACATTGATCGGTTGTTTGCGATATAGCCGGGTTATCGGATCAAGTGTTTATTCGATAAGTTGTTACACATGATATTAGTCGGATATAGCCGGGTTATTAAATCAAGAATTGATTTAATAATTTAATGTATAATTATATATTTGATATATTACATTACATTAACTAGTATTAGCTCACTTATGATTTATTTTCTCACTAGATTGTGCACATTGTTTTTATGTGATATATGCAAGTGTACATGTTTGTATCATGCTTGATGATACATACAAGATGGGTGTATGAGACTTATATCAAGTTTAGGTTAAATTAGGGTTTACTTATTTCCTTAAGAATAACAAAAGAGAGGAGACTTTAGTCAATGTTATCAAGCTTGTAGAAGCTTGTATGCAACATTGACAAAGTCAACTCTTTTGTCATTCCTTAGGATATTAGTTAACCCAACCCTTAACCTCATACTTTGGTTAATTCTCTACATGAGTTAAGCATGAGGGCTTAACTCAACCATGGTGCAATAATTCAAAGGATAAGTTTTCATTTGGATGAATTATTGCTTCTTCTTCTTCTTCATCAAGCTCCTTGAAAAAGCTTTCAAGCTCTAATGGTGCTATGAGGAAAAATGTGAGAAAATCAGTTCTAAAGTGAGCCCACCTCCTACTTCTTCATCCTCTACCACATACCATGTAGTAAAGTGTGTTCTCTTCACAAAGTTCATGACATAGTGAAGGAATAGCTTGAGTTAGTGTCTTCCCGACGTAGATCATTTTCGGCCTCGAAGTCATCGAAGCAAGCACGTTCGTTCTTCTTGTGGAGCTTCTCTAGATTCCGGAGTTCACGATCGCAGCGAAGTGGACATCTACACGGAGCTATTGAAGTGAAGGACCGGATCTACAAAGGTTGTAATCCCTCTCACTTAGTGTTAAAGTGTTTAACATTCTAGTTTTCGCATAAACTCTAGTTTAAAGATCCGGCTTTGGGTTGTTCGGCACGGCTAAAATTTTAATCGGGCATGGTTGATGCCTCGTAGACCCTTGTGCGCGTACCTAGCAATCCTACATGCGAAAGTCCCAACATCCTCTTAGATCTATCACGATAGATCTGGATCCCCAGATTGTAGTTGGCATCGCCCAGGTCCTTCATGGAGAACCTCTGTGACAAGAATCTTTTGACTGACTGTAGCATAGGAATGTCATTTCCTATTAGGAGAATGTCATCCACGTACAAGACGAGGAATAGTACAGTTCTCCCTACAATCTTACTGTAAATGCATGGTTCATCCGGATTTTTGATAATGTCGAATTCTTTGACAGTATCATCAAAGCAGATGTTCCAGCTCTGCGATGCCTGCTTCAGTCCATAAATGGACTTAAGCAACTTGCACACTTTACCGCTGCTCGCACTCTGAATGAAACTCTCCTGCTGATCCATATAGACGCACTCTTCCAAATTTCCATTCAGAAAAGCCGTCTTTACGTCCATCTGCCAGATCTCATAATCGTGGAAAGCAGCAATGGAAAGAAGGATCCGAATGGATTTGAGCATAGCCACTGGAGAAAAAGTTTCGTCATAATCCAAACCAGGTCTTTGACGAAAACCCTTTGCAACAAGTCTAGCTTTATAGGTTTCAACCTGCCCATCTACACTTATCTTCTTTCTGAAGATCCATTTGCAGCCTACGAGTTTTACCCCTTCTGGAGCAATGTCCAAAGTCCAAACTTTGTTGGTGTACATGGACTCCATCTTGGTCCGCATTGCATCCAGCCATTTTACCGAGTCACCGCTCTGAATGGCTTGCTGGAAGCTAGTAGGCTCATTATTTTCAATGATGCAATCCTCTCGATCCTCGTCTATGAGAAAACCGTAGTATCTCTCGGGCGGATGAGATTACCTACTACTCCTGCGGAGTGGCGCTGGGATGTCCGGTTCTTCTGAAACTTCTGGTTCTACCAAGCTTTCAGTAATAGCTTATGGTTCTGGAATTTCTTCCAGTTCTATTGCGCTCCCACTTATCTGATTTTCTAAAAACTCGGTTTCCAAGAAGCGGGCATGACGAGAAACAAAGACCTTTTTCTCCTCTGCGTAATAGAAAACATACCCCTTGGAGTTCTTTGGGTATCCCACAATCTTACACTGTACTGAGCGTGCCTCGAGCCTGTCCGCATGCTGCTTTTTGACAAAAGCTGGACATCCTCATGTCTTAAAGTGTTTAAGACAGGGTTTCTTCCCACTCCACATCTCATATGGTGTGGTAGGCACTGATTTAGTAGGAACTTGGTTCAAAAGATATGCAGCTGTTTCTAGTGCATAACCCCAGAAAGATCGCGATAACTCAGCCTTACTCATCATGGAACGAACCATATCCAATAGAGTTCGATTCCGCCTTTCCGATACACCGTTGTGTTGTGGTGTGTATGGAGGAGTAAGCTGAGAGAGAATTCCATTCTCTTTTAAGTAGCCCAGAAACTCGGCACTTAAGTATTCACCACCTCGATTAGATCTCAGTGTCTTGATACTTTTGCCTGTTTGTTTTTCAACTTCATTCTTGTATTCCCGAAATTTCTCAAAGGCCTCGGATTTATGCTTCATCAGGAAGACATGTCCATACCTAGAGAAATCATCCGTAAAAGTAATGAAGTATGAATAACCACTTTGCGCATGTGTAGACATTGGACCACACACGTCACTGTGTATGAGTCCCAAGAGCTCGCTCGCTCTTACTCCGTGTCCAGTAAACGGAGTCTTTGTCATCTTTCCCATGAGACAAGATTCACAAGTAGCATAAGACTGATACTTGAACGGATTCAAGTATCCCTTTTTATGTAACTTTGTTAACCGTGTCTCATTAATGTGACCCAGTCTACAATGCCATAAGAAAGCCTAATTTGTGTCCGGAGACTTTCTTTTAAGTGTGTTCTGGACACTGAAAACTTGAGCTTGATTCAATACGTATATTCCATTTTCTAATGTACCTGACTTAATCAGAACTTGATTTAGGTGGATGTGGACCACATCGCTTACAAAAGTAAAATCATATCCTTCCATAGAAAGTAAGGATACAGATATGATATTACAAGCCATACTAGGTACATACAAACAGTTACGCAGAATCAATATCTGCCCACTTGTCAATCCAAGGTGATATTCCCCTACGGATTCAGCGTCCACGCTCATTCCGTTGGCAACCCTGAGAGTCATATCACCTATCCTGATAACTCTACGATTTCTCAAAGCCTGTAATGAATTACAGATGTGAGATCCTGATCCGGTATCCAGTACCCAGGAAGTAGAGTTAATTGACATACAGTTTTCTATTACAAACACACCCGAAGTCGAAACCACAACATGCTTCGAATCCTGGTTACTGGCTTTGCTAGCCCTGCAATCCTTCTGCCAATGTCCTTTCCCGTAACAATAGGAACGTCCCTCCTTTACTACATCCAGTCCCGAATCTTTTGCCCTTCCCTTTCCTTCTTCTTCCCTGGTTTCCTTTAGGGTGTAAGTTTCGGGTAGAGACCGTAAAATCAAGTCAGTATTTTGTTAGTGTATATGCCCTAGAGGCCATTACTGTATCATACTAGTTTGTATATTACTTGATGGAAGCTTGGGATATTCACAGTTGTATATACAATCTTGCTCGAAATGGTAGTATGCTACTTGGTTTGTCTCTGCTTTAATATGTGCATGTGTTTCTTTTAGCATATCGCTGATATACATATTAGTAGAGCCCTTAGGATCTTTGCTTGATTACCAGCGTTGTGATGGCGCTCACACTTGTGGGGGCTGGGTAATCCATAAGCACATCCTTATACAGGTCCCTAGTCGTTGGACTATCGAGACAGGGCATCGATACTCTGGAGTAGACTAGCGTATGCGCTTCTCATCCCAGCGTGGGAGACAGTCTGTCCCACAGCCGTCAGTACATCGTACTTGAGATAGTATGCGGGTGCTCGTTAGGTTACGAGCATACTGGACAGGACTCGTCGGGGACTGTTGGTTGGTATTATACCTATCGTCAGTTATCAGTTCCCAGGTGACATGAGTACAGCTTAGTCCGCTGACTTGACACTGTCACTTCGCCTCGAGTGTGTTCCCACTGCACTTTGATTACTACCCTACCACGGCTCAAAGGAGTCATGCAAACAGGTAGTTTTTGGGTGCAGTCCCGAAGCACTTGGAGGCAGTGACGGTTAGACAGGATTCGTCTCTCCCGGTATCGGGGGTTGACATCGCGCTGTGTCCAGGAGAGCCATTACACGAGTAGTCCCTGGCCAGGGCAAGCGAGATATACTGGTAGGTTTCCAGTGTTATCTCAGGGTGTTCTGGGCTACACTCCGACACGACTTGTACCGCTATTAGGGGACTGACGTTCACCGCCCCCCTAGGCCCGCCGTGCGATGTATCATACGAACAGACCGAACTGTACGGAGACTGTCACATACAGGCTCAGTAGGAGTTCAGATGGGGTTCACCTTGTCAGTCTTCTTATCGGCATCTACCTAGGGACCGTTACGTACAGCAAGTGCTGCTTGCGGTCTGTGGTTAAACCCACTGCCAGCGTAGTGTCGAGTCTTTAGAGTCCCACACAGAGAGCTATTCGCCTTTAGGCAAAATGAGTAGAGGTCGCATGGTTTTGCGACAGGGTTCGTTCACATCCGCGCACTCGTGCACGTTTGCTGTCCGGACAGCTTATACTAGCGGGCTTTGGTTTAAGCCGGATCCTAGTATATGATTTGGATTGGTTTTATCTCATTGTATTCGTGTTCCTCGGATCACGAATACGGGTGCGTATGCACAGTTGCTTGAGACAGAGGGAGAGGACTTTGATTAGGGTTAATGACCATTGTCATTTTATTAACCCTAATGCTTATGTGTGTATTATGGTTAATTGATATTAGTTTAATATAATTGTGCATGGTTATGGTTGTTGACCATTTGACCTTCTTGACTTGTTGACCTAGGTTGACTCTTTGACCATCATCATTTCATTTGGAAGATGCTCTTTGATCCTTGCAATTTGCATTAAAAATGAAATGATAATGGTCATGTCTTGATTAAGCCATAACAATTATCTTACTAATTATCAATTCATAATAATTCACACATATATGTGAGAATGCTTCATATTATTCTCTCATTCTATCATTCACTTTCTCTCTCTTGTTCTTCCTCTCTCTCAAGCTCTCCCCTCTCATGTGTTGAGAAACACTTGAGCTTGAGAAAAACCTCTTCTTGATAATCTTTACTCTCATCTAGGGTTTTAGGACTAGCACTTCTAGCACCCTAGTTACTTCTAGCTTGAAGTTGAAGCCAAAGGTTGAGGCTTTCGGGTGGATCATTCTTCGACGTGAGAAGACGACAAAGGTGATCCCTTTCTACTACTCCAAGGAGCAAGGAGAGAAGGACATAAAGCCCTAGGTATAACCATTCTACCTTTAGCTAGTTTCTAGTTAGCTTTAGCTTGTTTTTGTTTAGCAAAGATCCTTCTTTGTCTAGTCCATGTTGCCTAAAGTGATAAAAATCCGATTTTTATTCCGTTTTCCGCCTCCCCGCAAGCACCGGGGTGGGCAACGTGGACTTACAGTGGTATCAGAGCCTAACTAAACATAAACTAGCTAGGTAGTAAAGTGTATGGAAGTTCAATCGGAAAAAATCGCAAAACCGAGTTTACAAAAACCCAAGTTTCTGTTAAAATTTTTCCTGTTCAAAATAAAATAAATCGTACATCAAAAATCATCTCAGGGTTTTGTGAAGAAAGCCACCAAAAACGATCCAGAGATTCGTTCAAAGCGCCGCGGTTCTGCGGCAATAGCAAGCTATTGCCGCGGAACCGCGGCCGTTTTGGCTCGGCTCTGGGTCGAGTTTGGTGCAGTGTTCTTCTGGCATGGTTTTGGGATTTTTAAGATGGTTTATATGTGCCCAGGTTTTCCAGAAAAGAAATTTGTTTTTGGGGGCCTATAAATCCGTATTTTTGATCGAACTTCAATACACTTTGACTAAAGGGTAATATCTGTGATGTTTATATGTATTGAACGTCGGCTAATTGCTATATATCGATTAGTGGGGGTTATACATATCTGTGATCTGTGTTTGATGATGGTATGTGTATATGAATGCGTTGGATTGTCGCGAGTGAATAGCCGGGGTGGATGTGAGATGAGTATTTCTTTTTCTTTCATTCATTGTAACATGTAAATTGATGTAATATTATTTGTATGGCCGCACAACCGGGTCGGGGTTGTAGCCGTCATTGTATAATTCTTTTTACTGTTTTTTCTCCTAGGATAGACCCATAGAGGGGGTGCACAAACTACCGGGTATCTCGAAGTGCCGAGTGGCCTACTCACGGTGTTGAGGGAGGTTGCTTCGCTTCGGGTGCTTGGCGGGTAGTTTGCCGCACCCGTAGGGGTCTTGGGTGGGGTATTGGCTATTCACCGCGACCGTGTAATCCGCTTTTCGTTGTAGGCTCGAACGGATTGCGGATTCCTTGTATATCCAATGTATTCATCTGTGATTTGTAATGTCTATCATTGCTATATATTTATATATTATAACTATTTAGGCGTTGCTTATGTTTTACAGCCGCGCTAGCCCAGCCCCCGCTCTGTCGTTAGTTAAGTAACCTAACGGGTGATGACGGGGCCCCGTGGCGAATGCGAATGGCATAAGCGTACATCATATTTTGGTTGTTTTCTGCAATGGTAGGATTAAATGATAGGACGCATTAAAAGAACTAATGCAAGAAAATAAACCAAGTAAAAGTCGATTGGAACACTTTGAAAACCACTCGGTTCTTTTCAAAACTAAACTTTTAAACGCGGAGCTTGAACCACTCCTTTTAAAAGCTATCTCGTTCCATCGATTATATCAAGTTCACTACGTTCACGGTTTCGCCAAAACCATTCGTAGCCCTCCATCATTTCAGTTAAATATTCGGTAGTATTCAAGCTATGTATTTTGACCTCACGCCAAGGCATAGTGATTGGTAGCTGCCGGATATTTATCTGTTGCATAGATAGAAGGCGTTGGTTTGAGACAGTTGTACTGCTATTTTGGCCTACGTCAAGGGTAAGTACGGGTGGGTTCAAATTAACCGGGATAATGATGGGAAGAACTTGACATGTGACTTATGACATTTTGACCTCACGCCAAGGTCATAAGAGCATGGGGCAAAAATCCACATCGGGAGGTTCATAAGTACTGAAACTTGCTAGCGCTGCATAGAATTTGGAGTGTGATGATTCTGGTAGGATTCCTTCGGTTTTATCACGCGATGATATTTGGATCCCGATCCTACTGTGAGTATATGCTACTCCTCGGGAAAACTCTCACTTAACGATCAATGCTATAAACCTAGTAGGTGTCTAGAAAGGTGTTAGCGGGGCTACGCCCACAGGGAAAAGAGGTTACTTAATTAAGGAACTTCGCGAAAGCGTTGGAAAACCTCCCTCGAAGTACCGACACTGGCCTGGCTGAACGGTTAAGCAAGTATTGTACGGTGAGATTGATCCTGACTAATCCTTTCTTTACGGTTTGAGAAGGGATTCGAGAGACAGTGGGAGCCATCATGTTTAGACAAACTAAAAACCACTCTAAACTTGCAAGAGCATCATGCTAAAGTGTTTCTTTTCTCTCTCCTAATTGCAGCGACCATTCCACATGACCGGACTTAAGTTATTACTAGATAAAAACATACTGACAGGGCCGAACTATAAAGATTGGCTCAGGAATGTCAAGATGGCAATCACTTACGACAAGCTGGGGTATCTCCTTACCACCAAAGCTCCCCCTGTCCCAGGTCCCAAAACCAGTGTCGTAGATAGGGAAATCTATAAAACCTGGGAAATAGATTGCGCGAAGGCCAAATGCCTCGTACTTGCCTCGATGGACAACGAACATCAAAAGAGGCACGAGAATATGGACCTAGAGTCCATATTTCTTCATACAAAAGAACTGTATGGAGAGCAGTCTCGTATCGCCAGATACGAAGTGTCGAAGAAGTTGTTTTCGGCAAGGTTGGCCGTCGGATCATCGGTAGCAGAACAAGTGCTTAAGATGATTGGCTACATAGAGGAGCTCGCAGAACTTGGGACCACGTTGGAGAATGAGCTCTATACGGACTTGATTCTCCAGTCCCTTCCTTCCACTTACGCCCAGTTCATCCTGAACTTCAACTTACAGGAAAAGGAAGTTGAACTTTCAGAGCTCCTCAACATGCTGAGGAGTGCAGAGGGCACCCTACAGAAAGGTAGGGAGACATCCACTTTGTTTGTAGGAGGATCTTCCTCTTCTAGATCCAGGGCGAAAGCCAAGGGTAAGAAGAAGAAAGCCCCCGCCAAACCAAGAGGCGGTGTCAGTAAAGTGGATACGAAAGGAAAAGGAAAAGCAACAAAGGTAGCGGGAAAGCTGGTGGGGAAGGAAGAATGCTTCTACTGTCACAAAAGTGGTCACTGGAAACAGGATTGCAAGGCTTGGAAGGCCAGAACACAGGATTTGAAGCGAGTTGCGGCTTCAGCTTCAGGTGTGTATGTTATTGAAAACTGTCTATCAATAAACTCTACATCCTGGGTATTGGATACCGGATCAGGATCTCATATCTGTAATTCTTTGCAGGCGTTGAGAAAGCGTAGAGTTTTGAAGGCAGGTGACATGAGCCTCAGGGTTGCAAACGGTGCTAGCATGGATGCTGAGGCCGTGGGGGACTATCACCTGGGACTGTCGGATGGACACTTTTTGGTTTTGCGTAGTTGTTATTATGTACCAAATGCAACCTGTAATATCATTTCTGTATCTTTATTATCTAAAGAAGGTTATAAATTTGCATTTATAAGTAATGTAGTGAACATTCACCTTAATCAAGTTTTGATTGGATCAGGTATATTGAACAACGGTATATACGTATTAAACCAACCACAGATTTTCAATGTCCAGAATACACACAAAAGAAAGTCTCCAGAAATCAATAAAACTTTCTTATGGCATTGTAGACTGGGTCACATCAATGAGAGAAGGTTGACTAAGTTACATGCAGAAGGATATTTGGATCCGTTCGAATATCAATCGTATGCAACTTGTCAATCCTGTCTCAAAGGAAAGATGACAAAGACTCCGTTCACTGGACACGGAGTAAGAGCGAGTGAGCTCTTGGGACTCGTACACAGCGACGTGTGCGGTCCAATGTCTACACATGCACGAAGCGGTTATTCTTACTTCATTACTTTTACGGATGACTTTTCAAGGAACGGTTATGTCTTCTTAATGAAACATAAATCCGAGGCTTTTGAAAAATTCCAGGAATACAAGAATGAAGTAGAAAAACAAACAGGCAAAAGTATCAAGGCACTGAGATCTGATCGAGGTGGTGAATACTTGAGTGCCGAGTTCCTGGGTTACTTAAAAGAGAATGGAATTCTCTCTCAGCTTGCTCCTCCATACACTCCGCAACATAACGGTGTATCGGAGAGACGGAACCGAACCCTATTGGATATGGTACGGTCCATGATGAGTAACGCTGAGTTGCCGCGATCGTTCTGGGGATATGCGCTAGAACCAGCTGCATACCTTTTGAACCGAGTTCCCACTAAGACTGTGCCTACCACACCATATGAGTTATGGAGTGGGAAGAAACCCTATCTTCAATACTTGAAGATTTGGGGATGTCCAGCTTATGTCAGAAAGCAGCAGGCGGATAAACTAGAGGCACGCTCAGTACTGTGCAAGTTTGTGGGATACCCAAGGAACTCCAGGGGGTATCTTTTCTATTACGCAGAGGAACAAAAAGTCCTTGTTTCTCGTAATGCCCATTTTCTGGAACATCAGTTCTTAGAAAAAGAAATAAGTAGGAGCGCAATAGAACTAGAAGAAATTCCAGAACCACAAGCTATTACTGAAAGCTTAGTAGAACCAGAAGGTTCGAAAGATCAGGACATTCCCACGCCACTCCGCAGGAGTAGTAGGCAGTCTCATCCGCCCAAGAGATACTACGGTTTTCTCATTGACGGGGATAGAGAGGATTGCATCATAGATTGTGATGAGCCTACTAGCTTCCAGCAAGCCATTCAGAGCGTCGACTCGGTAAAATGGCTGGATGCAATGCGGACCGAAATGGAGTCCATGTACACCAACAAAGTATGGACGTTGGACATTGCTCCAGATAGGGTAAAACCCGTAGGATGCAAGTGGATCTTCAAAAGGAAGATTGGTGTAGATGGACAGGTTGAGACCTATAAAGCTAGACTGGTAGCAAAGGGTTTTCGTCAGCGACCTGGTTTGGACTATGACGAAACCTTTTCTCCAGTAGCTATGCTGAAATCCATTCAGATCCTTCTTGCCATTGCTGCCTTCCACGATTATGAGATTTGGCAGATGGACGTAAAGACAGCTTTTCTAAATGGACATTTAGAGGAGTGTGTCTATATGGAACAGCCAGAGGGTTTCATTCAGAGTGGGAGCAGCGGAAAGGTGTGCAAGTTGCTTAAGTCCATTTATGGACTGAAGCAGGCATCGCGGAGTTGGAACATCTATTTTGATGAGACGGTCAAGGAATTTGGCTTTATCAAAAATCCAGATGAACCATGCATCTATTGTAGATTTGTAGCGAGAACTGTAGTATTCCTCGTTTTATACGTGGATGACATTCTCTTAATAGGAAATGACATTCCTATGATACAATCTGTCAAGGGGTTCTTGTCACACAGGTTCTCCATGAAAGACCTGGGTGATGCCTCATACATTCTGGGTATCCGGATCTACCGTGACAGATCCAAGAGGATATTAGGACTTTCACAGTCCAGATACATCGACACCATACTGGAGAGATTCAGTATGGAAGATTCCAAGCGCGGTAATCTACCGGCTTGTCACGAGATCACCCTCTCCAAAGAGATGTCTCCTAAGACTGATTTGGAGAGGGATCGCATGTCTATTATACCCTACGCTTCTGCGGTAGGCTCTATAATGTATGCGATGTTGTGTACCAGACCAGATGTGGCTTATGCACTGAGTGTGGTAAGCAGGTATCAGTCAAACCCTGGGGAGAAACATTGGATAGCAGTAAAGAACATTCTCAAGTACCTGAGAAGGACTAAGGAGATGGTCTTGGTGTATGGCGGAAAAGACCTCCAGATTGAGGCCTTTGCTGACTCCAGCTTCCAGAGTGACAAGGATGAGTCCAAGTCCATGTCGGGTTTTGTCTTCAGCCTTAATGGAGGGGCGGTGTGTTGGAAGAGCTCCAAACAGGAAACCGTTGCCGACTCGACTATGGAAGCGGAATACATCGCTGCATCTGATGCCGCAAAAGAAGCTGTCTGGATGAGAAAGTTCTTGAAAGAACTTCAGGTGGTTCCGTCCATTGTTGACCCAATACCTCTGTATTACGACAACAACGGGGCTATAGCTTTAGCGAAGGAACCCAGTTCCCATCAGAAATCCAGACACATCTTGAGGCGGTATCACCTGATCAGGGAGATCGTGGATCGCCATGAGATCGAGGTTCGGAGGGTTGCTTCAGAAGATAACACTGCAGATCCATTCACCAAGGCCTTGCCCCAGACTCAGTTCGAGCGGCTGATCGAGATGATAGGTCTTTGATACGCCAGTACATGGCCGTAGTGCAAGTGGGAGATTGTTAGTGTATATGCCCTAGAGGCCATTATTGTATCATACTAGTTTGTATATTACTTGATGGAAGCTTGGGATATTCACAGTTGTATATACAATCTTGCTCGAAATGGTAGTATGCTACTTGGTTTGTCTCTGCTTTAATATGTGCATGTGTTTCTTTTAGCATATCGCTGATATACATATTAGTAGAGCCCTTAGGATCTTTGCTTGATTACCAGCGTTGTGATGGCGCTCACACTCGTAGGGGCTGGGTAATCCATAAGTACATCCTTATACAGGTCCCTCGTCGTTGGACTATCGAGACAGGGCATCGATACTCCGGAGTAGACTAGCGTATGCGCTTCTCATCCCAGTGTGGGAGACGGTCTGTCCCACAGCCGTCAGTACGTCATACTTGAGATAGTATGCGGGTGCTCGTTAGGTTACGAGTACACTGGACAGGACTCGTCGGGGACTATTGGTTGGTATTATACCTATCGTCAGTTATCAGTTCCTAGGTGACATGAGTACAGCTTAGTCCGCTGATATGACACTGTCACTTCTCCTCGAGTGTGTTCCCACTGCACTTTGATTACTACCCTACCACGGCTCAAAGGAGTCGTGCAAATAGGTAGTTTTTGGGTGCAGTCCCGAAGCACTTGGAGGCAGTGACGGTTAGACAGGATTCGTCTCTCCCGGTATTGGGGGTTGACATCGCGCTGTGTCCAGGAGAGCCATTACACGAGTAGTCCCTGGCTAGGGCAAGCGAGATATACTGGTAGGTTTCTAGTGTTATCTCAGGGTGTTCTGGGCTACACTCCGACACGACTTGTACCGCTATTAAGGGACTGACGTTCACCGCCCCCCTAGGCCCGCCATGCGATGTATCAGACGAACAGACCGGACTGTACGGAGACTGTCACATACAGGCTCAGTAGGAGTTCAGATGGGGTTCACCTCGTCAGTCTTCTTATCGGCATCTACCTGGGGACCGTTACGTACAGCTAGTGCCGCTTGCGGTCTGTGGTTAAACCCACTGCCAGCGTAGTGTCGAGTCTTTAGAGTCCCACACAGAGAGCTATTCGCCTTTAGGCAAAATGAGTAGAGGTCGCATGGTTTTGCGACAGGGTTCGTTCACATCCGCGCACTCGTGTACGTTTGCTGTCCGGACAGCTTATACTAGCGGGCTTTGGTTTAAGCCGGATCCTAGTATATGATTTGGGATTGGTTTTATCTCATTGTATTCGTGTTCCTCGGATCACGAATACGGGTGCGTATGCACAGTTGCTTGAGACAGAGGGAGAGGACTTTGATTAGGGTTAATGACCATTGTCATTTTATTAACCCTAATGCTTATGTGTGTATTATGGTTAATTGATATTAGTTTAATATAATTGTGCATGGTTATGGTTGTTGACCATTTGACCTTCTTGACTTGTTGACCTAGGTTGACTCTTTGACCATCATCATTTCATTTGGAAGATGCTCTTTGATCCTTGCAATTTGCATTAAAAATGAAATGATAATGGTCATGTCTTGATTAATCTATGACAATTATCTTACTAATTATCAATTCATAATAATTCACACATATATGTGAGAATGCTTCATATTATTCTCTCATTCTATCATTCATTTTCTCTCTCTTGTTCTTCCTCTCTCTCAAGCTCTCCCCTCTCATGTGTTGAGAAACATTTGAGCTTGAGAAAAACCTCTTCTTGATAATCTTTACTCTCATCTAGGGTTTTAGGACTAGCACTTCTAGCACCCTAGTTACTTCTAGCTTGAAGTTGAAGCCAAAGGTTGAGGCTTTCGGGTGGATCCTTCTTCGACGTGAGAAGACGACAAAGGAGATCCCTTTCTACTACTCCAAGGAGCAACGAGAGAAGGACATAAAGCCCTAAGTATAACCATTCTACCTTTAGCTAGTTTCTAGTTAGCTTTAGCTTGTTTTTGTTTAGCAAAGATCCTTCTTTGTCTAGTCCATGTTGCCTAAAGTGATAAAAATCCGATTTTTATTCCATTTTCCGCCTCCCCGCAAGCACCGGGGTGGGCAACATGGACTTACATATTTGACCCGTTCTTCAACGTGGTCTTCAGGTCCGTGAGCTCATCAAAATAGCTAGTCTATGTAAGGACGTTTTCCCCTACAGATGACCCGACAGCCAACCTCGCTTGAAGCATTTCATTTGAGGTCTCATATCTTGCGATATGAGATTGCTCTCCATATAAATCTTTGTTATGGAGGAAGACAGAAACTAAGTCCATCTTCTCATGCTGCCTTTGGTATGCACCATCAACTGAGGCCAACACGAGGCACTTGGCATTCGCACAGTCTTTTTCCGATGTCGTACGGATATCAATATCCGTGACAGAGGAAACTGGTCCTGAGACGGCAGGGGTTTGATTAGTTAAGAGGTGTCCCAGCTTGTCATGGGTAATGGACATCTGGACAGACCATGGCCAGTCATAACAGTCAGATTCAGTCATTTTATTATCTTGATGTAACCTATGTCTGGTCACTGGGTCGCTGCAATTAAGAGAGAGAGAAGAAAACACTTAGCATGATGCTCTTGCAAGTTTAGATTGGTTTTTAGTTTATCTAAACAGGATGGCTCCCACTGTTTCTCGAATCCTTCCTCAAACCATAAAAGAAGAATTAGTCAGGATTAATCTCACCGTACAATACTTGCTTAACCGTTCAGCCAGGCTAGTGTCGGTACTTCGAGGGAAGTTTTACGACGCTTTCGCGAAGTTCCTTAATTAAATAACCTCTTTTCCCTGTGGGCGTAGCCCCGCTAACACCTTTCTAGACACCTACTTGGTTTATAGCATTGATCGTTAAGTGAAAAAGTCTCCCGAGGAGGAGCGGATACTCACAGTAGGATCGGGATCCAAATATCATTGTGTGATAATGCTGAAGGAATCCTACCAACATTATCAAACTCCAAATGGTATGCAGCACTAGCAAGTTTCAATTTCCTTAGAAACTCCCGATGTGGATTTTTGCCCCATGCTCTTATGACCTTGACTAAGGCCAACAAATCATAAGTCACATGTCAAGTTCTACCCGTCATTGTCCAGGTTGATTTGAACCCACCCGTATATACCCTTGACTATGGCCAACAAAGTAATATGACTGTCCCAAACCAACGCATCTATCTATGCAACATATGAATACCCAGCAGCTACCAATCACTATGCCTTGACTAAGGCCAACAAACATAACTTGAATACTATTGAATATTCATACGAAATGACGGAGGGCTACGAATGGTTTTGGCAAAACCGTGAACGTAGTGAACTTGATATAATCGAAGGAACCTGATAGCTTTTAAATGGAGTGGTTTAAGCTCCGCGTTTTTAAAAGTTTTTCTGTTTTGAAAAAACCGAGTGGTTTTGAAATTGTTCCAACGATTCAGCTTTGGTTTGTTTTCTTTGCATTAATTTAATGCGTCCAATCAATTAATCCTACCATTGCAAAAAACAACGAAAATATGACTTACGCTTTTGCTATCCGCATTCGCCATGGGGCCCCGTCATCACCCGTTATGTTACTTAACTAACGACAGAGCGGGGGCTGGACTAGAGCAGATGCAAAACATAAGCAACGCCTACTAGATATCATATATAGATATATACATTCGTCAGATGCAATGATAGCCATTCCAGAACACAGATGAACACATTGGATATACTAGGAATCCGCGCTTCGTTTGAGCCTGCAACGAAAGACGGATTACACGGTCGCGATGAATAGCCAAACCCCACCCTAGACCCCTATGGGTGCGGCAAACTACCCGCCAAGTACCCGAAGTGAAGCAACTTCCCTCAACAACGTGAGTAGGCCACTCGGCACTTCAAAGTACCCGGTAGTTTGTGCACCCCACCTTGGGTCTATCCTAGGAGCAAAAACAGTAAAAGAAATAATATACAATGGCGGCTACAACCTCAACCCGGATGTGCGGCCATAAAATAATATTACATCAAATTACAAATTTTACATTGAATGAAAAATGAAAACTCTCATCTCACATCCCTGGCTATTCATCACGACAATCCAACAAGTTCATATACACAATCCAACATCACAGAACACAGATATGTACAACCCCCACTAATCGACGTATAGCGATTAGTAGACGTTCAATACATATATCACATCACAGAAGATCCGATTAGCTAAAGTACTTAAAATTTTGATCGATTACCAGATTTGAATCTACCCCAAGCACAACACAGTACTCAAAAAAATCTGGGCAGAAACAAGATATCAGAGAAATCACAAAATACAAATCTGGACAGACTGCAGAAAAAACGAGTTGAGTCGGCGTCGACTCGGCCGCGGATCCGCGGCGAAACGCTTGGTTTCGCCATGCTTCCGCGGCGTTCTGACCGATTCATGAGCTCGTTTTTCTTGTGTGTCCTTCAAAAAGCCTGCACGTATTTTTAAGGTCCCTGAAAAAATTTTGGACCAGATTTTAAAATCGACAGAAAACGTGCATTTTTTACGTATTTTTGCGATTTTTCCGGCGATCGAATTTCTAACACTTTGCTAACAAGTTAGTAATGGTTTAGCGAGGCTCTGATACCACTGTAAGTCTACGTTACCCACCCCGGTACTTACGGGGAGGAGGAATAGGTAAAAAATAAATTTTTATCACAAGGTAACATAGACTACAGCTTGAGGATCTTTGCCGAACCATTGCTAACAAACAACTAGAGGTTCTATCTACTATGCTTAGGAGATTATACCTCACGAAAACATTCCTTTGGTTCTTCCCTCCGCTGTTCTCCTCGTCCATGCAAGCTCCGAGGATCGATCCGGATCTTGGTCACCTCCGCGGCCTCCTAAAGTCGAAGACGATCCACCAGAGAGTCTGTAGTCCGAGCTCCACCTCAAGCCGAGGTAACTAGGGCAACAAGTTTGGTATTCTTGGTGCCCTAGGTGATGTAGAATATGATGGTGGATTTGTTTGTCTATTTGAACCCTAACTTGCTCAACACATGAGACCTTTTGGGAATTCTAGTGAGGAAGAAGAAGAAGAGCAAAGCTTGAGAGCTCAAGTGAAGAGAGAGAATGCAAAATGAGATAATGAGCCATGGAAAAATAAAAAACAATCTTTTATGATAATTATGATGGCTAAGTTGATTTGACCACTATCATTTTTTGATAAAACCAAAGCCAAAGAAGAGTCTAGAACCCACAAGAAATATCCAAGTCAACAATGGTCAACTAGGTCAAATTGTCAAGCATGGTCAAATGGTCAAAGCAATTAGTCATAACACAATTATAATTAAAAAGATTAGTAAATATTTTCCTCATCTCATAATGGTTTTGACCGAATCAACGGTCAGAACCCCAATGAGGCACCTCCTTCTTCGCTCCTCACAACCGTGCATACACACCCGCATCCGCATTCCGTAGAATGCAAATGCACAGAAGACAAAACAAATCCATCTATACAATACTAGGATCCGGCTTAAACCAAAGCCCACTAGTATCGTCTGCCCGAACATCATACGCGCACAAGTGCACGTAAGTGATCGTAGTCTTGCCATAAAACCATACGGCCTCTACACCTTTTGCCCAGTGCAGGGAAACTCTCTATGTGGGACGCTAAAGACTCGACACTACGCTGGCAGTGGATTTAACCACAGACCGCAAGCGGCACTAGCTATACGTAACGGTCCTTAGGTAGATGTCGATAAGAAGGCCGATGAGGTAAACCCATCCGAACTTCTACTGAGCCTGAATGTGACAATCTCCGTACAGTCCGGTCTGTTCGTCTAAGAGTATCGCATGTCGGGCCTAGGAGGCGGTAAACGTCAGACCCCTAGTAGCGGTACAAGTCATGCCGGAGTGTAGCCCAGAACACCCTGAGAAACTACTGGAAACACTACCGATAATTCTCGCTTGCCCTGGCCAGAGACTTTGTGTAATGGCTCTCCTAGACAAAGCGCGATATCAACCCCCAATACCAGGAGAGACGAATCCTATCTAACCGTTACTGCCTCCAAATGCTTCGGGACTGCACCCAACTACTACCTGTTTGCACTTTTAGCCGTGGTAGGGTAGTAATCAAAGTACAGTGGGTACACACTCGAGGCGAAGTAGCAGTGTCAAGTCGACGAACTAAGCTGTACTCCTGTCACCTGGGAACTGTTATCTGATGATAGGTATACTACCAACCAACAGTTCCCAATGAGTCCTGTCCAGTGTACTCGTAACCTAACGAGCACCCGCATATTATCTCCGATACGACGTACTAATGGCTGTGGGACAGACCATCTCCCCTGCTGGGATGAGAAGCGTATACGCTAGTCTACTCCGGAATATCAATGCCCCGTCTTGATAATCCTATGACTAGGGGCCTTTATAAGGATCTGCTTGTAGATTACCCAGCCCCCACTAGTGTGACTGCCATCACAACGCTGGTAATTAAGCAAAGATCCTAAGGGCTCCACTAATATGCATAAGCGATATGCTAAAAGAAACACATGCACATATTGAAGTAGAAACAAACCAACTAGCATACTACCATTTTGAGCAAGATTGTCTATACAACTGTGAATATCCCAAGCTTCCATTAAGTAATATACAAACTAGTATGATACAGTAATGGCCTCTAGGGCATATACACTAACAGTAGTGGATGCTTGGACATATATATAGAGGACATTCTTGCTTGACATGATAGTATGCTATCAGGTTACCTTTATCTTAACATGTAGACTGGTATTTATACTGTCTGTCTCTTACATGTTGATAAAGCCCTTAGGATATGTACTTGACTACCAGGATTATGATGAGATCATACTAGTGGGGCCAGGGTGGTCAACAAGTACATCCTTTAACTATTCCTAGTCGAGAGAATATCAAGACTAGGGCATCGATATTCCAGAGTAGACTAGTGTGTACGTTTCTTGTCCCTTAGAGGGCGATGGCTGATCCCAGAGCCATTGGTGTGTGACATCAAAGATTGTACACAGGTGCTCATTGGAGAATGGGTACACCGAACGGACGCACCGAAGACTCCTAGATAGTATTATATCTATCTTCAGATAGCAGTCCTCTGGTGACATTGGTACAGGTTAGTCTGTAGACCCGAGATCGTCATAGAGTCTTGTGCGGCTCCCACTGTGCTTTGATTTCCTCCCTACCAAGCTCAAAGGAGACATGCAAACAGGTAGATTTTGGGTACAGTCCCGAGTCGCATGGTTGCAATGAGCGATAGGAGGGGTTTCGTCCCTCCCGGTATTGGGGGTTGATGTTGCGCTATGCTCGATTGGCTATAACTGGAAGTCCCTGCCCAGGGCTGCTGCTGAGATTTACTGATAAGTGTTATTAGTAGTTTCTCGAACCGTTATAGGCCAGACATCGACATGACTTTTCACGTTACTGGGGTCTGACGTTTACCACCCCTAGACATGATATGCAACATATCAGACAAAGAGACCGGACAATACAGTAGTGTTACTGATAGGCTTCATAGAGACTATGAACAAACTTGCTTGTTGATCTTCATATCGCTCAATCCCCGGGTAGCCGTTACGTCCAGCTAGTACCGCTGACGGCTTGTGGATGACTGATGTGATCATCACCTACTGCTGGCGTATTGACGAGTCTTTAGAGTCCCACACAGAAGTTTCTTAGTTCAAGCAAAACGAAGTAGGACACATATGTGATATGTGTGTGGGCCAGATTAAATACATGTATATGATACCGTATTGTAATCTGGCAGTTATCTGTTATCAAGTTCGGTTATATGCGATATAACCAGATTATCGAATCAAGTGTTGATTTGATAATGTGATATACAGATAAATGATATTAGTCGGTTATATGTGATATAACCGGATTATTAAATCAATTGTTGATTTAATAATGTGATATATATTATATGTGATATAATTATATCTTAACTAATATCATTAGCTCACTAATTATTCTTCATAATATATATATATATATAATAAAGCATGCTTGAATTTCTTTTTTTGAGAAAAATAGAAATGAGGTTGAAAATGAGAGCATGGTTGCAAGCATGGGCTTTATTCTTTATTTATTCATCTTGACTCACTATTCAAGCATGGTTGCAATTTTATATTGCAAAATTCCATGCTTGAATGAGTTGGGGTCAAGGGTTGCCATTCATTCTTAGCTCATTCCAACACTTAGTCATTTTCCATGCTTGCTCTTTTCTTGAGTTGCTCTTGCTCTTCATCTTCTTCCTCTTCATGGCTTCAAAAATCCAAACCCTCACATGTGATGTGAATCACGGATTTTTGAATATATTAGTGAGCAAATCAAATCCCCTACTTCACCATCCTACACTTGACTAGCGATCGAGTGTAGCGTGTTTACTACGCTAAAGAGTTTAGTATAGAGATAGCTTGAGGTGGAGGAACTTCGCGTAGATCATCTTCGGCACGAAAGTCATCGGAGGAAGATCGTCCAAAACGTCAAGTGGAGCCTAGTGGAGTCGCGGGACTACTACACGGAGCATGTGAAGTGAAGGACTTGATCTTCAAGGGTATAAACTCCTTTCACTTCTTCTATTTTGTTCACATCATCATATCGAAAATCCTAAAATTCTAGCAATGATCTTGTATAGTCTAGCTTAGCACCTAGAAAATTTTGATTTTGGCATGCTTGATGCCACTTGGAACCCCTTGACGGTGCTAGGATAGACTTTCGTGGTATCAGAGCCAAGCTAGAATATTATGGTAACTTATAGCGACGTTAGAAATCTGCCGTTTTTGTCGCGCAAAAACTGCCGATAAAACAGTTTTCAAAATTGAAGGTTTGAATTATTTGCACACCCCGCGGGCTCACGGTTTGAACCGAGAAGCCACGAGGTAGAGCGTGCGCACCCCGAGGACACCCCAGGGGGGACCAAATGACTGGTCCCACTCCCCAAGACCCCCACAAGGTGGTCTTGGCGGTGGGGACCCGAAACCGCCCCACCATAGGCAGTTTCGGGTCTGCCTCACCCCCTGTCCACCTCGTGGTGGTCTCAGGGGTGGGGTACCCCCTCTAGTCCCCCCAACTTGAAGTTAATTTCATGCTCTGACTCTTCGCGAAGATTCGGGCGGGTTTCGAGTTCGTTTCAACTCCCGGATTGGCTCAAAACGATCGGTTTTGGAACTTTAGCTCACTGGATTTTTCAAGTCTTGGAAAAATTGGTTAAGTTTTCTAATTGCATGCGGAATTCTAATGTTGCGATTACTTTAAAAGCTTTGTGATGTGTGTGATACAATTATTAGAATCCAGATTAATTAGTTTTGCGAAAACTAGTTAGTATAATTGTAAACCTAGCCGTTTAGTCTCAATTGATCGATTGCAACGAAGTTTTGATTCGGATCAAAACTCCGTCGCAATTGCGTATTGTATGCGATCACTAAGTCGGGAATCTTATTGAATTATCCGACAACTAACTGAAAAGAATTTTCAAATTGAGACTAAAATGCAAGTTTTACATGTTAGGCATGAAATCCGGAATATGAGATATTCCGGGTTTATGATGTCTAAGGATATTTCGGATTCTAATCATTGTAGTTTTCTATTTCTTTTCTGCGACCGTAAGTGTAATATGTGGGGTATCCCGATCTCGTTGCTATATGTTAAAGAGTTTTCGAGATAAGCATATTTACTTACGTTGATGACATGAGATGTTATGTGTTGCTGTTGATATGATTTATTGGATCGTCGTGATTGAATAGCCGGGGGTTTTTATGTGAGATGAGAGTTTTTATATTTTCATTCATGTAATATTCTTTTATTAGGGCACTTCTGGGTTGAGGATGATGCCACTATTGTTGTATATTATTTACTTTTCCGCATTAGGATAGACCCAAGGTGGGGAGCACAAGTAACCGGGTTCTAGGGTCCAGTAGGAGACCATCTCAAGGAGTTGAGACTGGGTCTCCTAACTCTAGAATTGGTAGGGTTACTTGCCGCTCTCGTAGGGGTCTGTAGGATGTGGGTTTGGCTATTCATCACGACTATGGAATCCGTGTTTTACATTACTGGCTAAATTTAAAACACAGAAATCCTAGTATATCCAATATTTCATATGTTGCTTCTGCTGCTTTTGTCTGTGATGTGATCATGTTATATTATATATATGATATATAATAAACGTTGCTCATGTTTTGCACCCGCGCTAGTCCAGCCCCCGCTCTGCCGGTAGTTAAGTAACCTAACGGTGCATGACGGGGCCCCGTAGCGAATGCGGATGGCATAAGCGTACGTTCAATTTTCGTTTCATTTTTCTGTAATGTTTAGGAAACATTAATTGATGGGACTTCATTAATGAGATTAATGAAAAGAAAGAAACCTAAAGATGTTGTAGAATCAAATTTTCAAAAAGGGTAACTCTAGTTTCTGCTTTGCATAGTGGTATTCCTTAATGAATATCCAGCACCTCATTCGATGAGGAAAGAGCTGAGATCCCTTCACCGGGAGTGACCTCTTTAGCGAAACTAGCAAATGCTACAACTCACTCGGTTTTGTTTTTTAAAGCTTCACTAGTTCTTACTTTGCATAGGGGTATTATTGAATATCCTGCACCTCATTCGATGAGGAAAGAACCGAGATCCCATCACCGGGAGTGACCTCTTTAGCGAAGCTAGCAAAATCTCAAAAACATTCCTTTTCAAAATCACTAGATTCTACAACGATATCAAGTTCATTATGCTCATTGTTTTCTTAAAAACCTGCGTAGCCCACCATCATTTCAGATAAGTACTATTTAGTATTCGTGCTGCGTTTGTTGGCCTTTGTCAAGGCATAGTGTGCGGTAGCTTATTAGTGATTATCTGCAACTATATGATGCGATTGGATTATGGTGGTCGGGCGACCTTGTTGGCCTTTGTCAAGGGTCGTGCGGGTGGGTTTAATTCAATCAGGAAATGACAGGTTGAACTTGACTAGCGCCCTATGGTTTGTTGGCCTTTGTCAAGGTCATAGGACGTTAGGGGTAAAAACTATTATCGGGAATTTCAAGTGTTGAAATTTGCAATGAGATTGCATACCATCTATATGATAGTTGGATTCCGATACCCACTGCGAGTAAGAGTTACTCCTGGGAGAGTTTTGCACTTTACAATTAGCTAATCAAATAGGTTTCTAGAAAGGTGTCAATGGGGTTATGCCTCTGAGAAAACGAGGTTTATTTTAATTAGGTCCGTGCGAAAGCACGTGGAACCTCCCTCAAAGTACCGAAACTAGCCTGGCCGAACGATTGGCGAACTTATAGGGTGTAATTAATCCCGGCTAATCTTACCTTTTATGGTTTGAAGGAAGATTTGATAAAAACAGTGAGAGCCATCCTGATTAGATAAAATAACCAATCTAATCCTGCAAAGAGCGCATGCAAAGTGATTATCCTTCTCTCTCTCCTGGTAGTGACCAATGAAATGCCTTAATCAAGATAATAATATGGATGTATTGACTGAACCTACTTATTATACTGAGCTAGGTTCCGCTCTATCTTATGATTGTCATGAGTCTGAGCAAGAAATAAGAGAATATTCGGATTCCCACGCCACCCAAACGAAGAATAAGCATGTTGATGCATTATCTTCGGGTGTGCTCGTAACCAAGAACTGTTTCTCAGTTACCTCTACGTCCTGGGTATTGGATACCGAATCAGGATCCCACACATGTAATTTGTTACATAGGCTATAGAAAGGTGGAGAACTGGGAAAGGGTAATATATCTCTAGTAGTAGAGATGGTGCAATTGTTGCAGCCAAAGTAGTTGGCAGATATCACCTAGTGTTACCAACTGGTAATACATTGATTCTGAGCGACTGTTATATCATACCAAAATATTGTGAATATTTTCCTAAATCAAGTGTTGATTGGGTAAGGTATATTGTATAGCAGTGTACAGGTTCTGAATCAAACTACAGTTCTAAACGAACAGAACACACATAAGAGGAACAGTTCAGAAATGAACAAAGTCTTCTTGAGGCATTGTAGACTGGGTCATATCGATGAAACAAGACTAGCTGAAGTTCCATAAGGATGCATATTTGAATTCATTCGAATTTACATCTTATGAAACTTGTCAGGCATGTCACAAAGACTAAGCGACCAAATCTCTGTTTACTGGGAACGGAGAAAGAGCTACTGAACTCTTGGACAGATACATACTGATGTATACAGTCCTACGTCTACACATGCCAGGGATGGTTCCGCGTACTTTATTATATTCACTAATGTTCTCTCAAGATACGGACATGTGTTCTTGTTGAAACACAAAACTGAATCTTTTGAGAATTTTCAAGGAACATAAGTACGAAGTTGAGAACCAGATGGGTAAAGGTATTCAAATCCTTCGATATAATCGGGGAGAAGAATACTGGAGCACGGAATTCCGAGATAATTTAAAAGAGAATGAGATTCTCTCTCAGTTTACCCCTCCGTATACACCATAGCACAACGGTATATCGGGGTGGAGGAATCGCACCCTATGAGATATGGTGCTCTCTATGATGAGTACTGCTGTGTTGCCTATTTCCTTTCAGGGACATGCACTTGAGAAGATGCATACCAATTAAATAGAGTTCCGATCAAATCTGCTGCCTACCACTCCATATAAGATATGGAATGGGAAGAGACCATCTCTTAAACAAGTTAAGATATAGGGTTGTCCGGCCTATGTTGAAAAGCAAAATCCGGATAAGCTCGAGGCAAGGTCATTTCTGTGCAAGTTTGTAGGATATCCCAACCGTTCGCGAGGGTATATCTTCTACCACACCGAGGAACAAAAGATGTTTTGTTTCTCGACATGCCACCTTTTTAGAAAAGGAATTTCTTGTGGAAGAAATTAGTGGCAATGAGGTAGAATTGGAAGGAGTTCCAGCAAACACAAACTATAACTGACGATTTGTTGGAACCGGAGGATTCAATAGTCCCTGATGAACCTAAGCCACTCTGCAAATCTAGTTGGGTTCCTCATCCACCTAAGAGATACTACGGTTTTCTCGTAGACGGTGGGAGCGAGGATTGCATCATGTAGATGATGACCCAACTACTTTGGAGCAGGCCATCACAAGTGAAGACTATGTTAAATGGTTGGATGATATGCGATCTAAGATGGAATCCATATATACTAGCAAAGTGTTGACTTTGAATGTTGCTCCTGAAGGGGTAAAACCCATCGGGAGCAAGAGGATCTTTGAGAAAGATAATTTGGTGTAGATGGAAAAGTTGGGACTTTCAAAGCTAGACCTGTCGCTAAGCTTAAGTCCATCATGATCCTACTTGTTATTGCCGAATACCATAACTACGATATCTGGCAGACTGCACGTCAAAACCGCTTTTCTAAATGATGATTTAGAAGAGAGTATGTAGATGACACTGCCAGAGGGCTTCGTAGACAGTGGGAGCAGCGGAAGCATGTGCAAGCAGCTTTAATCCATCTACGGGTTAAAGCAGGCATCGCGGAGATGGAACATCTGTTTTGATGAATCTGTCAAAGAGTTTGACTTCATCAAAAGGGTAGATGAACCATTTATAAATAAGAAGGTTGTAGAGAGTATGGTTGTCTTTCTCATATTATACGTAAATGACATACTCTTGATAGGAAAGGGTGTTCCTATGCTACACTCGGTCAAGTACCTCTTATCACACAGGTTCTCCATGAAAGATCTAACTGATGTCTCCTACATCCTGGGGATATAGATCTATACAGATAGATCTAAATGGATTTGGGATTTTCCCAATCCAGGTACATAGACACCATGCTAAAGAGGTTTAGTATGGATGATTCTAAGCTTGGTAATGTACCCGCTTGTTCAGGAATCACTCTCTCCAAAAAGATGTCTCTCGAGACTGATTTGGAGAGGGCTCGCATGCAAGGAATGCCCTATGCTTTGGCAGATGGGTCAATCATGTATGCGATGTTATGTACCAGACCAGATGTAGCTCACTCACTAGGTGTAGTGAATAAGTATCGAAAAGATCTTTGGGAAAACCACTGGACAGCTGAAGAACATTCTTAAGTGCTTGAGAAGGAATAAAGAGATGTTCTTGAAGGGATCCTAGGCACTCTTACAAGGGTTAATAAGGCATCAACCATGCCCAAATAAAAATTTAAACGTGCCGAACAACCCAAAACCGGGATCTTTGCTAGATAATTAGGGTTTAACATGCAAGTAAACATCTTTACAACTAAGAGTGAGGGATTACAACCTTTGTAGTCCGCTCCTTCGCTTCATAAGCTCCGAGTAGAAGTCCCTTCACGGCGATCCACTATCTTCCGGACTCAAGAGAGGCTCCACAACTCGAACGATCCATGCTAGCTTGTAGTCTTCCTTTTCTCCGATGATCTACCTCGAAACTTCTATAACTCAAGCTATCTCACCCTAATGAGGTGAACACCCTAATCTAATTGGCTAGATTAGATGAGGATGATGGAGTAGTATTTGTGCTCTCTTTTCTTATCAAATTCTCATTTTTAATCATCACAAAATGAAAACCTAGAAAGCTTTCTCAAAGCTCAAGGTTGAAGAAGAAGAAGAAATAATGGATAAATCCTTTTGTGATGAATAATGGAATTGTCACGTCCCGAAAGTACGGAATATGACCGGCACTTAAACTACGAACGTCTCAAGGCGAACGTATTCTAAGTAAGCCGAAAACCCAGAAATCCAAACCAAGAAAAGTAGTAGAGTGTAGGAAAACCAATTTAAATCAAGTAGTTTTGCAAAATACTCCGAAATATGCATTTTAAAATCACAAGTCCTTTCTAAAAGTTTCGCCAGAGTTTCCTTTGTAAAAACTGACCCCAAACGGGTACAAAACCTGATAAAGCATATATAATGGAAAATGCATCCCCAAGCGGGAGCTAGCTCTTCGTCAATCGACGGTCACAACCACGCAAGCAATATAATATACAACGCCGAAAGGCGAGGATCACAACAGAAAATGAAACTCAAAACAGCATGAAATCCGTATAAATACAAGCGCGACTTTAAGGTCGATAGGATAAACATCACTGGTCTCTATCTCAAATAAATACATGTTTGGTTGATGGAACCTCTAGATACAACTGAATAATAATCAACAAGGTAATATGATGGGTACGATACCAAAAACCCACCTACTAGCAAGTCACCCGAACGAAACTGTGCCCGCAAAGCCGTAATGAAACCTGTACGGCAAACCTGCAAGAAACTGGGGCACAACGGGGGTGAGTTGCCAACTCGTGAATAGAAAAACATCTACGAATAAAAATCGCATGTATGACGCAATCCTAGGTCATACGACCATAATATATAATCCTCAAATATATTTAACTAACAGCCTATAACAAGGCTAGGGTAAATATCTAACCCGAGTGTAATCTCATAGCCCGTGTCAGTGCCTCAGGTGGCAATATATCATATGAATGAGGTATGAATGCATGAGAACATAATACATGTAAATGAAGAAACTGTTTTCATAATTTAGTGAGATTTCCTTTGTATTTTTAAAATGAGGTATCATAATGAAATCAGCATAAAACAGTGCCTAGCATCGGCACAAAACGTAATCCTAATATCTCTGTATCACAGTCTCTGTACCTCAATATCTCGAAATCTCAATGTCTCAATCACAATATCTAGGGCGCCGTCAGTCCAGACCGGCCCCTACCATCCATCTCAAGACCACGACGGTATCCTCCGGATATCCGACGCGTCAGGTAAAATCACCGGTAGGTAGTGCTCCCCTGCCAGGCTCACATCGTCATCATCACGCGCTTCTTGCCCCGGGGTACCTTACCGGGTCCACCATGTACCCGAAACGGTTCATCCGTCTCCTCGAATCGGGTTTCCAAATCCATCAGCAAACTCATGGTGGACGACTCATACATCATGGGAAAACCGCACTTTTTATTTTAAAAGAGAGAAAATGTTTATTTGTGTTTTTGCGGTTTTCCTCCAAATCCAGAAAATCTCACGGAAATCCAAATCCAAAACCTCAATAACACGTAAAATAGTGAATATATGCATGATAATCCATGAATGCGGCATAACAATGAATAACGGTATGCATGAAGTAGCAGGTAATAACTACAATGTCTAATCTAGCATATAAGGCAAGTACACTAATATCCTGTCTAAATTATTAGCTAACAACCTATATATATGCAATAGTATTTCTAAAGTGTACGTGGCATGGCAATTACCGATGAAGATCTGTGTGAGCCGGCAAGTAAGTGTACGTGGTACATACGCATCATCGGTAATGGTGCTGGTGTCCTAACAGCATGATATCAATAATGTAGTACGAAACATAATATAAGCATGCGATGCGAAGCGAACCACGATAATGAGCGGGAGCTGAATACTAGATGCAACTATAACTAATCTGCATCAATCTAATATAAGTCCTACAAATGGTGCCTTTTGAAATAACACGAATCATAGGGTTTTGAAAATAGGGGCTACGGTGTTTTTATGAAAAGATACGTCTTTTGAAATATCCGTAGGATCCCTTGGGCTGTCTTTTAAAATACCCACGATTTGTTATTTTTGAAATAGGTAGGAGTCTAATCTAATCTAACAACTACACTAAACTATACGGCTGAACTAACAAGCTGAGCTACAGGTAAGGAAACCGCCTAACATCTGAGTCGATACATATACATACCTGTATATATATTAGTCGGTGATCCCGCCTCAATAATATCATATCCGATATCATATCTATAATCAGACATCCCAAGTCAAGAGTGCGGATCAATCATCAAAATATAGCTCGTACGTAAATCCGTCGTACGGCATCCCAAATCTGGGTACGGGTCAATATCACATTCATCATACTATTTATCTGGTATCCTCTTTATCAAATGTCATGATAGGGGTACTGATCTACGTCTAGTACAATATTGATACCATCTATGTATGCATGCAGGTGTAAGAATCACTACGTCAAAGACCCGCTAAAACATCATGTCGTATCTCAATACGAACCAAATCACATCACCGATCTCCTGGCCTCAAGCCCAATCTCATCGACTCATCTTAAATCCCAATTACTATCCTCAAATCCAGTATATAAACACATAGTCCCATACCCATGTGTAAATATACACATCAATATGTAATCCCATGTACGCACATATGAAAGATGAATGTATGCAAGTATGGGTGTGTGTGTGTGTGATGCAACCACTACTCTAGGGTTTCGCAATACTAAACCAATCCAATCACACCTAGGATCCATCTCTATCATCAATAATCTCAAACAATATAATCAATATCTATGTGTATACGTATTCGTATACATCACCACGAACTGCGGGGGTGCTATACGCCATCCACCCGACTTCTCCCCGTAGATATAAATCTACTCACCTGTATCCTGCGTGTCGGTATCGATGTCGCCTTCATCTTCTGCATCATCTCGGATCGTCGTGGGGGTACCTACACATATCACACGTATCGCATCACATCAAAACCAAATCGAAACTTAAAACGACACGCTAAAACCAACACGATACGCTAAAAGGACTATAGGTTAGAACCTACGGTTAGTCTTCGCAAAACAACCCGAAATCACTCGATGTAGTCGTACAAACGCCAAGTGACCGAGGTAAAACCCAAATATGAAATTCTAGAAATCAAAATACGGAAAACAATAACTCAATTCAAAGCAGCAACCCAAGAAAACGATCCCAGATTTCGCCTCAGGCCAAATTTAGCCAAGCAAACAAGTCCAGGGTGATGTATATGATGTATTTGAGCTACTGGACCAACCCCGACACATTCCACCACTACATGGCCGGCCACATCCTTGCCAAAACCGGCCTGGCCGGCCCCCCTATGTCCAATGGGGTCCGTCTGGTCAGGGTGGCCTCCTAATACCCTAATTTGGCCCCTAGAGTTGTTTGTATGTCTCAGAAACTCCCCGGGTCAACCCAGATTCACCTGCACACCCTAATCACTCACAAACCGACATGAAAGTCCCATACTTCCGTATTTTTGGATTTCAGGTTGTGCTAGGTCAGGGTCTTAGTCAATATAGGGCCTAAGGTCACCATTAGGGTCCAATTGCACAGCCACATCTCAACTTTACCCTAACCCTCTCTAAGTTGATCCAAAATGTATAAATCCTCGACAAAACGACACTAAACTTTAAAATAGGCTAAATCACTTGAAATACTACAATATTTGTGAAGGAATTACCTCAATAGAGACTCATGAATCTTCCTACAACACCAAAACATCAACTTTCTTGGTCCATTGCGTAGATCTTGAGCTTGTGCGCATTTTTGTGAAACCGATATGGGGTTTTGGAGTTGTTTTGGATGTGTTTAGAGGGGTTGAAGAGGGGAGGGAGATGAAGGAGAGCAGCAGCAGCAAGCAAGGAAGAGGGAGAGAAAAATGAGTGTTGGAAATGGCTAAGTCTTTAGGTCAAATGAAGCCCATACCTCTCTCTCACCCACTACCAATTCTTTATTCTTTCTCTTTTCTTATTTTCTTTTCTATTCAAATTCCTTTCTCACAAGAATAGTAACCCCAAAGTAAAACCATGGCAAGAAAATATAACACAAGTCTAGAAAAATGATATGTGCATGTTTTGCACAAAAACGCCAAAAATCCGATTAGCGATTTTTAATCGCGATTAGCACTAAATTAGCATATAAATGATCACAAACACTTAAAAATGGCATAATTCCATAAAATACCCTATTTTAGAATTTTCCAAAATTTTTCCTATTTATCGATATTTAATTATAAATTTAATATTAAAATAATCAATAAAATAATATTAAATTATAAAAATTCCTAAAAATAATATTTTATTATTTTGGAATGTTACAATCTTCCTCCCTTAAAGAAATTCGGTCCCCGAATTTAAATTTAAAGCCCCAATTTCTAAAACATTTCAATAAAAAAAAATCCAAGTCGTCGGGGCTCCGAAATCATCAATACATAAACGCATCATAGCGCAATGCATGCGCATGAGTAACGAGTAGATAACTCGAAAACAAAACTCCGTCAAGCATCCCGCAATCATCGGATTTATGGTAAAGACATAATGGCAAATCCAATATGAAACCAATATGATACAACTCGAAACTATACACGTAAATATCTGTAGTAAATGCGTGCCAAATCCTTTTTAAGTTGCTGTGCGATGCGCATAACACTGCACAGTGGCGGACGTCTTTATCAGAAAATAGCCATATACTTATATATCTTTTGTTTAGTATGCACGATCCACCGTTTTTGAAAACAATTTGGAAGGGTTCCCTGTTTTAAACGTTTTCGTGGCATATCAGACACGTAGGTAAATAATGAGACTATAGCTCGCTTTTGGAAATCCCTTTGAAATCTATCAATGCATGCAAAATATATCCAGGCACTGTCATCCGATCAGTCCTGATCAGTACGAAAACCAATCGCAATATCATGAAAATGTACTGCTTCATAAGAAATCGGTCCCAAAAAGTGCATATGAAAACCCTGTGCGTCCGGTGCGCACGGAGATCAAAATCCGTGAATGTGCACAAAAACAACATCAAGGTGCAACGGTTGTGCACGCAACTTTGGTCATAGGCATCGTGTGTGCCTGACCGCAAAATCAGGTGCATCTGACATGCACGAAAATTCCGATTTAGTGCATCTGGTGTGCACCAAATCGCATCTCGTAGCAGGCGCCCAACATGCGCTAAAAATCCAAACCCGGTGCATCCATCATGCATGAAATCCCGAAATCCAATATCGAGTGTCGAACACGCGTAAAATCCAATCAGGTGCACAAGGTGCACAAAACAAATATCGAGTATCCCAATCGAAATCGAAGTCCAGTGCATCTAAGTGCACAAAAGGCATATCACTGCACTGCAAGCATATATAAACTATACAGAGTGCAGGAACCAAATCGTGTGCGTGCATACGCACAAAATCAACTCAAATGTATAAAACCCATGAAATCATATATATGGGAAACCAAGGTTCAAAAACGATATCAAGTGCAACAACTGTGCAAAAATCGTAAATACTCAGCAAGTGCCACCATGGAGCATGAAAACAAATATCATGAGACCCAATCATCAAAATTAAATCAAGCGAATAAATTGCCCAACAATACTGAAAACAAGCATGGCGAGATAGTCCCGCTCAAGCACATCCTCCAAGAATCTCTGGCTAACTGTCATGGTCACTCATAGCATATCTCATCGACGATCCTGAACTCTGGCCTGCTGGTGTGCGTAACAACGACCACTCCTGAGTCTAGGTCTTCTCGTAACTTATTTCAGAAATGTCCTTATCTTCCCTGGGGATTACCAATCTCACGATCTATCGGCTCATCGGCCCTGTCAGGGGTGCTAATGGGGACGATTCCGTTTTGGCACTTCTCTGGTCATCTCTCGGTCCATCCTCACGACCACTCGTCAAGCAGCATGTCACTGGCGTCGGCCTCTGGCTCTCTGAATGCATGTGACACATCTAATCCTGGGTGCAAATATCATTGCAGCAGTATCCTGGAAGGAATCCTGCTCAAGGACTCTTCCAAGTCTCGTCTCTGCCTACTGTCCGGAAGTCATCGTCCTTTATTATATCTGCTTCTTGTTCCGGAACGGCTGCATACTCATCGCGATTCCTTCTGGAAGGTAAATCCAAGTACAATGCCTCGGCAGGCATATCGCATCTCTGATGTCGGCGGAGTAGAACGTCATCTTACCAAGATCTCGTACGAACCGCTTACTCCACTTTTCTCTAATGTCGACTGCTTCGGACTCGTATCGTCGTGGCTGCATGGACTGAGCTCCAATGGCTATCCTCGTATCTGGAGCCTCCCAAGAAATGCATCTCACCACCTAGCATCCGAATTAGGTCGAGTCATCCGATCGAGTCGTCAAAATCTCATAATCCCCCAAGAGCTCAACATCTTGGGTACAGTATAATAGTATCGAGTACATACCACAGCATCGGTGGTCCAGCCGTAGAAGGGCAAACCCAAGCCTCACTAATGGCGCCGTAGAACTGCCGTAAACCCTAAGGTTCAAAGGATTTCATACGGTCATTAAGTCGAGTTAGGGTTTCATTCTTCTAGAGGGACCATAGAATTGCCTGCATGTCTTTCCGAATACTTTAAACTTGGAATAATAGGTTTCTGACATTTGATCGTCTCTGTCGACTCTCAACGTCTCCGCGTGAAGTCGTCTCAGCTGGAATCAATCTATCTGATGACCTCGCATCGGGGTAGCGAACAATCCATGTGTCCTAGTCATTCATCCTCGGTGACTAGCGACCTTCTATCATCTCTTCGTACAACTTGTACTGCAATAGCTCCAACATCTGAGGCGATATCTCGTCGTTCGCAGCAATAACTGGCTCACTCGTCTGTATGCTGAACCATGCCTCAATCATCATGAATAAGCCACACATCAACGGTCATCAAAGTCTGGCTGGCCTCTGTCAGTGGCCCAATCCTCTGGTGCTAATCTGCACGTCCGAGAAGTCTCAAACAGCGATCCATCCAACGCTCGTGGCGCAAAACACAATCAAAGGACACATCTCTACAATAGTGTGTCGCCGGGATCACGCCCTGGTCAGTCCTCGTTCGTGACGAGCTCGTGCTGACCGCAACTCTAGCCGTAGCTCTCCCTGCCCGCAATTGTGGCAGCAAAACCATAACTGGTACCGATGAAGCTAGATCAAGAATGAATATGATACTGAACAAGGAAATGTACATCCTAAGGCTTCTTAAGTGGAGTGGCGTGTCGTAAATATGCTGCGGAACATACCCACGGTACGTCACTCTACTTTAGTCACTTATTCCATCAACCAAGGGTCATCCTACGCTCCGAAGGTAAAACCTAACGCTCTGATACCAACTTTGTCACGTCCCGAAAGTACGGAATATGACCGGCACTTAAACTACGAACGTCTCAAGGCGTACGTATTCTAAGTAAGCCGAAAACCCAGAAATCCAAACCAAGAAAAGTAGTAGAGTGTAGGAAAACCAATTTAAATCAAGTAGTTTTGCAAAATACGCCGAAATATGCATTTTAAAATCACAAGTCCTTTCTAAAAGTTTCGGCAGAGTTTCCTTTGTAAAAACTGACCCCAAACGGGTACAAAACCTGATAAAGCATATATAATGGAAAATGCATCCCCAAGCGGGAGCTAGCTCTTCGTCAATCGACGGTCACAACCACGCAAGCAATATAATATACAACGCCGAAAGGCGAGGATCACAACAGAAAATGAAACTCAAAACAGCATGAAATCCGTATAAATACAAGCGCGACTCTAAGGTCGATAGGATAAACATCACCGGTCTCTATCTCAAATAAATACATGTTTGGTTGATGGAACCTCTAGATACAACTGAATAATAATCAACAAGGTAATATGTTGGGTACGATACCAAAAACCCACCTACTAGCAAGTCACCCGAACGAAACTGTGCCCGCAAAGCCGTAATGAAACCTGTACGGCAAACCTGCAAGAAACTGGGGCACAACGGGGGTGAGTTGCCAACTCATGAATAGAAAAACATCTACGAATAAAAATCGCATGTATGACGCAATCCTAGGTCATACGATCATAATATATAATCCTCAAATATATTTAACCAACAGCCTATAACAAGGCTAGGGTAAATATCTAACCCGAGTGTAATCTCATAGCCCGTGTCAGTGCCTCAGGTGGCAATATATCATATGAATGAGGTATGAATGCATGAGAACATAATACATGTAAATGAAGAAACTGTTTTCATAATTTAGTGAGATTTCCTTTGTATTTTTAAAATGAGGTATCATAATGAAATCAGCATAAAACAGTGCCTAGCATCGGCACAAAACGTAATCCCAATATCTCTGTATCACAGTCTCTGTACCTCAATATCTCGAAATCTCAATGTCTCAATCACAATATCTAGGGCGCCGTCAGTCCAGACCGGCCCCTACCATCCATCTCAAGACCACGACGGTATCCTCCGGATATCCGACGCGTCAGGTAAAATCACCGGTAGGTAGTGCTCCCCTGCCAGGCTCACATCGTCATCATCACGCGCTTCTTGCCCCGGGGTACCTTACCGGGTCCACCATGTACCCGAAACGGTTCATCCGTCTCCTCGAATCGGGTTTCCAAATCCATCAGCAAACTCATGGTGGACGACTCATACATCATGGGAAAACCGCACTTTTTATTTTAAAAGAGAGAAAATGTTTATTTGTGTTTTTGCGGTTTTCCTCCAAATCCAGAAAATCTCACGGAAATCCAAATCCAAAACCTCAATAACACGTAAAATAGTGAATATATGCATGATAATCCATGAATGCAGCATAACAATGAATAACGGTATGCATGAAGTAGCAGGTAATAACTACAATGTCTACTCTAGCATATAAGGCGAGTACACTAATATCCTGTCTAAATTATTAGCTAACAACCTATATCAATGCAATAGTATTTCTAAAGTGTACGTGGCATGGCAATTACCGATGAAGATGTGTGTGAGCCGGCAAGTAAGTGTACGTGGTACATACGCATCATCGGTAATGGTGCTGGTGTCCTAACAGCATGATATCAATAATGTAGTACGAAACATAATATAAGCATGCGATGCGAAGCGAACCACGATAATGAGCGGGAGCTGAATACTAGATGCAACTATAACTAATCTGCATCAATCTAATATAAGTCCTACAAATGGTGCCTTTTGAAATAACACGAATCATAGGGTTTTGAAAATAGGGGCTACGGTGTTTTTATGAAAAGATACGTCTTTTGAAATATCCGTAGGATCCCTTGGGCTGTCTTTTAAAATACCCACGATTCGTTATTTTTGAAATAGGTAGGAGTCTAATCTAATCTAACAACTACACTAAACTATACGGCTGAACTAACAAGCTGAGCTACAGGTAAGGAAACCGCCTAACATCTGAGTCGATACATATACATACCTGTATATATATTAGTCGGTGATCCCGCCTCAATAATATCATATCCGATATCATATCTATAATCAGACATCCCAAGTCAAGAGTGCGGATCAATCATCAAAATATAGCTCGTACGTAAATCCGTCGTACGGCATCCCAAATCTGGGTACGGGTCAATATCACATTCATCATACTATTTATCTGGTATCCTCTTTATCAAATGTCATGATCGGGGTACTGATCTACGTCTAGTACAATATTGATACCATCTATGTATGCATGCAGGTGTAAGAATCACTACGTCAAAGACCCGCTAAAACATCATGTCGTATCTCAATACGAACCAAATCACATCACCGATCTCCTGGCCTCAAGCCCAATCTCATCGACTCATCTTAAATCCCAATTACTATCCTCAAATCCAGTATATAAACACATAGTCCCATACCCATGTGTAAATATACACATCAATATGTAATCCCATGTACGCACATATGAAAGATGAATGTATGCAAGTATGGGTGTGTGTGTGTGTGATGCAACCACTACTCTAGGGTTTCGCAATACTAAACCAATCCAATCACACCTAGGATCCATCTCTATCATCAATAATCTAAAACAATATAATCAATATCTATGTGTATACGTATTCGTATACATCACCACGAACTGCGGGGGTGCTATACGCCATCCACCCGACTTCTCCCCGTAGATATAAATCTACTCACCTGTATCCTGCGTGTCGGTATCGATGTCGCCTTCATCTTCTGCATCATCTCGGATCGTCGTGGGGGTACCTACACATATCACACGTATCGCATCACATCAAAACCAAATCGAAACTTAAAACGACACGCTAAAACCAACACGATACGCTAAAAGGCCTATAGGTTAGAACCTACGGTTAGCCTTCGCAAAACAACCCGAAATCACTCGATGTAGTCGTACAAACGCCAAGTGACCGAGGTAAAACCCAAATATGAAATTCTAGAAATCAAAATACGGAAAACAATAACTCAATTCAAAGCAGCAACCCAAGAAAACGATCCCAGATTTCGCCTCAGGCCAAATTTAGCCAAGCAAACAAGTCCAGGGTGATGTATATGATGTATTTGAGCTACTGGACCAACCCCGACACATTCCACCACTACATGGCCGGCCACATCCTTGCCAAAACCGGCCTGGCCGGCCCCCCTATGTCCAATGGGGTCCGTCTGGTCAGGGTGGCCTCCTAATACCCTAATTTGGCCCCTAGAGTTGTTTGTTTGTCTCAGAAACTCCCCGGGTCAACCCAGATTCACCTGCACACCCTAATCACTCACAAACCGACATGAAAGTCCCATACTTCCGTATTTTTGGGTTTCAGGTTGTGCTAGGTCAGGGTCTTAGTCAATATAGGGCCTAAGGTCACCATTAGGGTCCAATTGCACAGCCACATCTCAACTTTACCCTAACCCTCTCTAAGTTGATCCAAAATGTATAAATCCTCGACAAAACGACACTAAACTTTAAAATAGGCTAAATCACTTGAAATACTACAATATTTGTGAAGGAATTACCTCAATAGAGACTCATGAATCTTCCTACAGCACCAAAACATCAACTTTCTTGGTCCATTGCGTAGATCTTGAGCTTGTGCGCATTTTTATGAAACCGATATGGGGTTTTGGAGTTGTTTTGGATGTGTTTAGAGGGGTTGAAGAGGGGAGGGAGATGAAGGAGAGCAGCAGAAGCAAGCAAGGAAGAGGGAGAGAAAAATGAGTGTTGGAAATGGCTAAGTCTTTAGGTCAAATGAAGCCCATACCTCTCTCTCACCCACTACCAATTCTTTATTCTTTCTCTTTTCTTATTTTCTTTTCTATTCAAATTCCTTTCTCACAAGAATAGTAACCCCAAAGTAAAACCATGGCAAGAAAATATAACACAAGTCTAGAAAAATGATATGTGCATGTTTTGCACAAAAACGCCAAAAATCCGATTAGCGATTTTTAATCGCGATTAGCACTAAATTAGCATATAAATGATCACAAACACTTAAAAATGGCATAATTCCATAAAATACCCTATTTTAGAATTTTCCAAAATTTTTCCTATTTATCGATATTTAATTATAAATTTAATATTAAAATAATCAATAAAATAATATTAAATTATAAAAATTCCTAAAAATAATATTTTATTATTTTGGAATGTTACAGGAATGATATATGATTAATAATGTAACCATGGTCAACTATGACAAGGCTAACCCATGTAAAGAATTAACTAAGTCTAAGGGTTTGGGTTGGGTTAAGAATGAGTTACTAGAAAATATCAACCATAATATCTTAGCTCATGACAAAAGAAAACCTTCTAGAAGGTTCATGAAAGAACTAACCCAATTCAAACCCTAACCTTATTTAATCTCCACTAAACATGTTGCATTAGTAATCATATTATGTTACAATATTATATATTACATATATAATATATTTTGTAACAAAAGAAAATAATACAATTAACATATATCACATATATATCAATGTATTATCCAGTGAGAAAATGAATCAATAAAGCGAGCCAATATTAGATAATGTAATGCGATATATCATATATATTATTATACATTAAATTATCGAATCAACACTTGATCCGACAATCCGGCTATATCGAATATAACCGACTAATATATCATGTACCGATTCATCGATCAACACTTGATCCGATGACCCGGCTCATATCTAAATATCGCGAGAATATAATACGGTATTTCATATCGCATTATTCTCGGTCGTGCACATATCACATATGTGTCCCTACTCCATTTTGCTTGAGTCAAGAAACCTCTGTGTAGGACTCTAAAGAATCGTCAATACGCCGGTAGCAGGTGATGATCATATCAAACACCCACAAGCTGCAAGCGGTCAGCTAAACGTAACAGCCACCCAGGTATTGAGCGATCAGAAGATCAACAAGCTAGCCTGTACATTCTCCTGTGAATCCAATCAGTAACACTCCCGTACAGTCCGGTCTCTTCGTCTGATATGTTGCATATCTAGTCTAGGGATGGTATACGTCAGACCCCAGTAACCGATAAGTCGTGTCGATGTGAGGCTCATAACGGGTCTAGAAACTACTGGTAACACTTACCAGTAAATCTCTATATCAGCCCTAGCCAGGGACTTCTAGTTATAGCCAATCGAACACAGCACAACATCAACTCTCTATACCGGGAGAGACGAATCCCCTCCTATCGCTCATTGCCTCCAAGTGATTCGAGACTGCACCAAAAAACCACCGTTTTGCATGCCCTCTTAGATGTGGTAATGTGGAAATCAAAGCACAGTAAGAATCACACAAGACTCTATGACGATCTCGTGTCTACAGACTACCCTGTACCAGTGTCACCGGAGAACTGCCATCTGACGTGTGGTATATCACCATCTGGGAGTTCTCGGCGAGTCCGTCCAGTACACCCAGTCTCCACTGAGCACCCGTACACCATCCTTGATGTCAAACACCGATGGATATGGGATCATCCATCGCCCATCATATGGGTCAAAATGCGTATACGCTAGTCTACTCTGGTGTATCGATGCCCTGTCTCGATACACCCTCGACTAGGAACAGTTATAGGATGTACTCATCGACTACCGTGGCCCCACTAGTATGATCTCATCATAGTCCCAGTAGTCGAGTACAGATCCTAAGGGCTTTATCAACATGTGAGAGTAAGACAGTAAACTAATATAAGTCAACATGTTAAGACAAAGAGAAACCAAATAGCATACTATCATGACGAGCAAGAAAGTCCTCTCTATATATATCTAAGCATCCATTATAATATACATCATATGTACAACAATGGCCTCTAGGGCATATACATAATTAACAATCTCCCACTTGCACTGAGGCCAGCTGCTGTAATATCTCATACCTAGCATCCCGAATAATCTCTCAAACTGTATCTGGGGAATGGACTTCGTGAGTAGATCCGCAGTGTTGTCCTTCGTATATACTCTCCAGACCTCGATCTCCCAGCGATCAACTATCTCACTGATCAGGTGATACCGCCTCAAAATATGTCTGGACTTCTGATGGGACCTGGGTTCCTTGGCCAAAGCCACAGCTCCATTGTTATCACAATACAGGGGTATTGGATGCTCAATGGATGGAACCATGCCAAGTTCACTAATGAACTTCTTTATCCAGACAGCCTCTTTGGCAGCATCGTTGGCAGCGATGTATTCAGCCTCCATCGTCGAGTCTGTAACGGTATCCTGTTTGAAACTCTTCCAACATACCGCCCCTCCATTGAAGGTAAAGATAAATCCCGAGTGGGACTTAGAGTCATCCTTATCACTTTGGAAGCTTGAATCGGTAAAGGACTCCACCTGGAGTTCTCCGTTACCATACACCAAGAACATCTCTTTAGTTCTTCTCAAGTACTTGAGAATGTTCTTCACAGCTATCCAGTGACTCTCTCTAGGATCTGCTTGATACCTACTCACTACACTTAGTGAGTATGCTACATCGGGTCTGGTACATAGCATCGCATACTTGATAGAGCCTACTGCCGAAGCATAGGGTATCCCTTGCATGCGAGCTCTCTCCAAATCAGTCTTGGGAGATATCTCTTTGGAGAGAGTGAGTCTAGAGATCATGGGTAGGTTCCCACGCTTGGATTCTTCCATACTAAACCTCTTTAGTATGGTGTCAATGTACCTGGATTGGGACAATCCCAGTATCCGTTTAGATCTATCTCTATAGATCATGATTCCCAATATGCAGGAGGCATCACCTAGATCTTTCATTGAGAATCTTTGTGATAAGAAGAGCTTGACTGATTGCAGCATAGGAACAACATTTCCTATCAAGAGTATGTCATCGACGTACAATACGAGGAAGACAACCTTACTCTCTGCAACCTTCTTATAGATACAAGGTTCATCTACGTTTTTTATGAAGTCAAACTCTTTGACTACAACATCAAAGCAGATGTTCCAACTCCGCGATGCTTGCTTTAAAATAAATGGATTTAAGCAGTTTGCACACCTTTCCGCTGCTCCCATTATCTACGAAGCCCTCTGGATGAGTCATGTACACGCACTCTTCTAAATCACTGTTTAGAAAGACAGTCTTAACATCCATTTGCCAGATTTCTTAGTCATGGTATGCAGCAATGGCAACTAAGATCTGGATGGACTTAAGCATATCCACTGGAGAAAAGGTTTCGTCATAATCCACACCTGGTCGTTGACGAAAACCCTTTGCAACAAGTCTAGCTTTGAAAGTCTCAACTTTTCCATCTACACCAATTTTCTTTTTAAAGATCCACTTGCTCCCAATGGGTTTTACCCCTTCAGGAGCATTTTCTAATATCCATACTTTGTTGGTGTACATAGATTCCATCTCAGATCGCATTGCATCCAGCCATTTCACAGAGTCACCACTCGTGATGGCCTGCTCGAAACTAATCGGGTCATCATCTTCCATGATGCAATCCTCACTTCCACCATCAATGAGAAAACCGTAGTATCTCTCGGGTGGATGAGAAACCCTGCTAGATCGGCGGAGAGGCTGGGGTTTGTCGGGAACTACCGAATCCTCTGGTTCAACTAAATCATCAGTTGTAGTTTGTGGTGCTGGAACCTATCCTCTGGTTCAACTAAATCATCAGTTGTAGTTTGTGGTGCTGGAACCTCTTCCTGCTCTACCGCTTCGCCACTAATTTCTTTTACAAGAAATTCCTTTTCTAAAAAGGTGGCATGCTGAGCAACAAACACCTTTTGTTGTTCACTGTGGTAGAATAGATATCCATTTGAATGTTTAGGATATCCTATAAACTTACAAAGAACTGATCGTGCCTCGAGTTTGTCCGGATTTTGCCTTTTGACATAGGCCGGACAACCCCATATCTTAACTCGTTTAAGACATGGTCTCTTTTCACTCCATATCTCATATGGTGTGGTAGGTATAGATTTTGATGGAACTTGATTCAATAGGTATGCAGCTGCTTCAAGCGCATAACCCCAAAAGGAAATAGGCAACTCAGCAGTGCTCACCATAGAGCGCACCATATCTAATAGGGTACGATTCCTCCGCTCTGATATACCATTGTGCTGTGGTGTATAAAGAGGAGTAAGCTGAGAGAGAATCCCATTCTCTTTTAAATAGTCCAGAAACTCATTGCTCAAGTATTCTCCTCCTCGATCAGATCGAAGGATCTTAATACTTTTGCCCGTTTGGTTCTCTACTTCGTGCTTATATTCCCTGAATTTCTCAAAAGCTTCAGACTTGTGTTTTATCAGGAACACATGTCCGTATCTTGAGAGATCGTCAGTGAATGTAATGAAGTAGGAAGAACCGTTCCTGGCATGTGTAGACATGGGACCACATATATCACTATGTATCAGCCAGCCCTAAGAGTTCCATAACTCTTTCTCCGTGTCCACTAAACGAAGTTTTGGTCATTTTACCTTTGAGACATGAATGGCAAGTATCATAAGATGATAATTCAAACGAATTCAAATATCATCCTTATGTAACTTAGGTAGCCGTGTCGCATTGATATGACCAAGTCTACAATGCCACAAGAAGGATTCGTTCATTTCTGAACTCTTCCTCTTGTGTATGTTTTGTATATTAAGGACTGTATTTTGATTGAGAATGAATATGCCATTATGTAACGAGCCTGATCCAATCAACCTTTGAATCAGGAATATGTTCATAACATTATCCTGTACTACAAAATTATATTCTTTTTTACTTAATAAAGAAACTGATATAATATTGCACATCATGTTCGATATATAATAGCACTCGTTCAGAATCATTGTATTACTACTTGGTAATACAAGGTGATATTCGCCAACTTCTTTGGCTGCAATACTTGCATCATTCCCTACTTATACGGAATGATCACCCTTTCCCAGTTCTCTACCTTTACATAGCCCACGTAACAATTTACATATGTGGGATCCTAATCCGGTATCTAATACCCAGGACGTAGGGTGAACTGAGAAACAGTTCTCAATAACTAACACATCCGAAGAAGATGCATCGGCATGCTTGTTCTTCGTTTGGGCGGCGTGAGAATCCAGATTTTCTCCTGTTTCCTGCTCAGTCTTATAACTCTTATAAGAAAGAACGGGACCAACGATCTCCTGCTCAATATAATAAGCAGGTTCAGTCAATACATCCATTTTATTATCTTGATTAAGTCCTGACATGGTCGCTACCTGGAGAGAGAGAGAAGGAAACACTTTAGCGTATGCTCTTGCAAGATTAGATTGGTTATTATCTTATCTAATCAGGATGTCTCCCACTGTTTTTATCAAATCTTCCTTCAAACCCTAAAACGTAAGATTAGCCGGGATTAATTACACCCTACAATTTCGTCAATCTTTCAGCCAGATCAGTGTCGGTACTTAAAAGAGGTTCCCCGTGCTTTTGCACAGACCTAATTAAAATAAACCCCGTTTTCCCAGAGGCATAACCCCGTTAACACTTTTATAGACACCTACTTGATCGGCTAATTATCCTGTGTAAAATTCTCCCAGGAGTAACTTTTATTCGCAGTGGGTATCAGGATCCATCTATCTCATAGAAGGTATGCAATCTCATTGCAAATTTCAATACTTGAAATTCCCGATAATGCTTTTGCCCCTAGTGTGCTATGACCTTGACAGAGGTCAACAAACCATAATACACTAGTTAAGTTCAACCCGTCATTTCTTGATTGAATCAAACCTACTCGCACGACCCTTGACAGAGGTCAACAAGGTTGTACGACCACCCTAATCCAATCACATCACATGCTTTACAGATAATTACTAATCAGCTACCGCACACTACGCCTTGACAGAGGTCAACAAATACAGCACGAATACAAAATAGTCTTTATCTGAAATGACGGAGGGCTACGCAGGTTTTTAAGAAAACCATGGGCGTAATGAACTTGATATCTATTAGTGTATATGCCCTAGAGGCTATTACTGTATCATACTAGTTTGTATATTACTTAATGGAAGCTTGGGATATTCACGGTTGTATAGACAATCTTGCTCAAAATGGTAGTATGCTACTTGGTTTGTTTCTAGTTTAATGTGTACATGTGTTTCTTTTAGTATATCACCTATACACATTAGTGGAGCCTTTAGGATCTTTGCTTGATTACCAGCGTTGTGATGGCAGTCACACTCGTGGGGGCTGGGTAATCCATAAGCACATCCTTATACAGGTCCCTAGTTGTAGGACTATCGAGACAGGGCATCGATACTCCGGAGTAGACTAGCGTATGCGCTTCTCATCCCACAGGGGAGACGGTCTATCCCACAGCCGTTAGTACGTCGTACTTGAGATAGTGTGCGGGTGCTCATTAGGTTACGAGTACACTGGACAGGACTCGTCGGGAACTGATTGGTTGGTACTATACCTATCGTCAGTTATCAGTTCCCAGGTGACATGAGTATAGCTTAGTCCGCTGACTTGACACTGTCACTTCGCCTCGAGTGTGTTCCCACTGTACTTTGATTACTACCCTACCACGGCTTAAAGGAGTCGTGCAAACAGGTAGTAGTTGGGTGCAGTCCCGAAGCATTTGGAGGCAGTGACGGTTAGACAGGATTCGTCTCTCCCGATATTGGGAGTTGATATCGCGCTGTGTCATGGAGAGCCATTACACATAGTCGTCCCCGGTCAGGGCAAGCGAGATATACTGGTAGGTTTCCAGTGTTATCTCAGAGTGTTCTGGGCCACACTCCGACAAGACTTGTACCGCTATTAGGGGACTGACGTTTACCGCCCCCCTAGGCCTGCCATGCGATATTCTCAGACGAACAGACCGGACTGTACGGAGATTGTCACATTCAGGCTCAGTAGGAGTTCAGATGGGTTTCACCTCGTCGGTCTTCTTATCGGCATCTACCTGGGGGCCATTACGCACAGCTAGTGCCGCTTGCGGTCTGTGGTTAAACCCACTGCCAGCGTAGTGTCGAGTCTTTAGAGTCCCACACAGAGAGCTATTCGCCTTTAGGCAAAAGAGTAGAGGTCGCATGGTTTTGCGACAGGGTTCGGTCACATCCGTGCACTTTGTGCACGTTTGGTGTCCGGACAGTTATTACTAGCGGGCTTTAGTTTAAGCCATATCCTAGTATACGTTTTGGGATTGGTTTTATCTCGTTTGTATTCGTGTTCCTCGGAACGCGGATGCGGGTGTGTATGCACGGTTGACAGAGACAGAGGCAGAGGATTCTCATTAGGGTTGTTGACTGTTGACTTTTGCTAAACCCTAATGAGAATTAGAAATATGATTAACAATAATATTAATTAAGTATTATTGTGACATAGTTGGGTTGAAAGGTTGACCTTGTTGACTTGTTGACTTTGTTGACCGGTTGACTAGGTTGGACTTGTTGACCACCATCATGACAATGGCTATCATTTCTTGGCATTGACTTTAGCTTGCTTGTTTTGTTCACAAATTGCATTTAATACATGAAATGATATTGCCATTTGATATGATAACAACCATCACATAATACTCAATTATTATTATGTGTTATGATTATTATTTATTATGAGAGTAAAGGTGAAAAAAGTCTTGCTCATTCTTTCATTTCCTTTCTCTCTCAGGCTCAAGCTCTCCCTCTTCCTCTTGCTCTCTCTCTCTAGTTTATGGTTCTATTGTCTCATGTGTTGAGAAGCAAGAACCATAGAGATCAAAAACCATTACACTTCTCTACTCATCCTATTACACAAGGTCTAGCAAGCCAAGTGTTCTAGTTTCTTCTAGTTTGAAGTAGAAGCCAGAAGGTAGAAGCTTTCGGGTGGATCCATCTTCGGCGCGAGGAGACGACGAGGTGAGGCCGATCCGACCACCGTAAGGAGTTGAAGACGAAGGAGTTCAAGTTAAGGTATAACCCCCTAACCGAGTAGGTAACACTCATAATTAGGTTGTTAGATAGTTGTTTAACAAAGATCCGTATTTTGAGTCCATGTTACCCCCAAAGAAAAAATTGTTTTTTACTATTTCCGCAACCCCAAAGAACCGGGGACGGGTAACGTGGACTTACAGTGGTATCAGAGCCTAGTTAAACACTATCTAACATGTTAGCAAAGTAACTAGAAGTTCGATCGGAGAAAAAGTCACGAAACACGCCCGAAAAGTATACTTTCTGCCGATTTTTTTTCCTGTTCCAAAAATAATTAATCTTACACTAAAATTCGGCTCAGTCTTTTTAAAACCCACACAAGAAAATTGGTCCACCGACTCGGTCAAAGAGCCGCGGAACCGCGGCAGGAGCATGCTCCCGCCGCGAATCCGCGGCCGAGTTGACTCTGTCGTGGCACAACTTTCCTGCAGTGTTTTTCTGGGGCTGTTTTGGGATTTTTACAATATGTTTTTTCTGCCCAGATTTTACAGAAAGCTAAATTTGTTTTTGGGGTTTAAAAATCCGTATTTTGATCGAACTTCTAAAGACTTTAGCTAACGGGTTTATATCTGTAATGTGATATATGTATTGAACGTCTGTTAATCGCTATACGTCGATTAGTGGGGGTTATACATATCTGTGATCTGTAATGTTGATGTTATGTGTATATGAATTCGTTGGATTGTCGCGGATGAATAGCCGGGGGGTTATGAGATGAGAGTTTTCTTTACCTTTCAATTCATGTAAATTTGTAATTGATGTAATATTATTTATATGGCCGCACAACCGGGATGAGGTTGTAGCCGTCATTGTATAATTTCTTTTACTGTTTTTGCTCCTAGGATAGACCCATGGAGGGGGTGCACAAACTACCGGGTACCTCGAAGTGCCGAGTGGCCTACTCACGTTTTTGAGGGAGGTCGCTTCACTTTGGGTATTTGGCGGGTAGTTTGCCGCACCCGTAGGGGTCTAGGGTGGGGTATTGGCTATTCACCTCGACCGTGTAATCCGCTTTTCATTACAGGCTCGTACGGAATACGAATTCCTAGCATATACAATGTGTTCATCTGTGATCTGGAATGGCTATCATTGCATCTGACGAATGTATATATCTATATATGATATCTATTTAGGCGTTGCTTATGTTTTGCATCCGCGCTAGTCCAGCCCCCGCTCTGTCGTTAGTTAAGTAACCTAACGGGTAATGACAGGGCCCCGTGGCGAATGCGGAGGGCCTAAGCGTACGTCATATTTTCGTTATTTTCTGCAATGGTAGGATTAAATGATGGGACTCATTAAAATTAATGTAAGAAAATAAAACAAGTAAAAGTCGTTGGAACACTCTCAAAAACCACTCGGTTTCTTCTTAAAAACCAACTTTTGAACGCGGAGCTTAAGCCACTCCTTTTAAAAGCTATCTCGTTCCATCGATTATATCAAGTTCACTGCGTTCACGGTTTCACCAAAACCATTCGTAGCCCTCCATTATTTCAGTTAAATATTCGGTAGTATTCAAGCTATGTATTTTGACCTCACGCCAAGGCATAGTGATTGGTAGCTGCCGGATATTTATCTGTTGCATAGATAGAATGCATTGGTTTGAGACAGTCGTACTGCCATTTTGGCCTACGTCAAGGGTAGGTATGGGTGGGTTCAAATTAACCTGGATAATGATGGGTAGAACTTGACATGTGACTTATGACATTTTGACCTCACGCCAAGGTCATAAGAGCATGGGGCAAAAATCCACATCGGGAGTTTCTAAAGAAACTGAAACTTGCTAGCGCTGCATACCATTTGGAGTGTGATAATTCTGGTAGGATTTCTTCAGTTTTGTCACACGATGATATTTGGATCCCGATGCTACTGTGAGTATATGCTACTCCTCCGGAACTTTCTCACTTAACGATCAATGCTATAAACCAAGTAAGTGTCTAGAAAGGTGTTAGCGGGGCTACGCCCACAGGGAAAAGAAGTTATTTAATTAAGGAACTTCGCGAAAGCGTTGGAAAACCTCCCTCGAAGTACCGACACTGGCCTGGCTGAAACGTTAAGCAAGTATTGTACGGTGAGATTGATCCCGACTAATTCTTCCTTTATGGTTTGAGGAGGGATTCGAGAGACAGTGGGAGCCATCCTGTTTAGACAAACTAAAAACCACTCTAAACTTGCAAGAGTATCATGCTGAGTGTTTCTTCTCTCTCTCCTAATTGCAGCGACCAATCGTCATGACCGGACTTAAATTACTTCTAGATAAAAACATACTGACAGGGCCAAACTACAAATATTGGCTCAGGAATGTCAAAATGGCAATCACTTATGACAAGCTGGGGTATCTTCTTACCACCAAAGCTCCCCCTGTCCCAGGTCCCACCTCCAGCGTCGCGGATAAGGAAATCCGTAAGACTTGGGAGATCGATTGCGTGAAGTCCAAGTGCCTCGTGCTTGCCTCTATGGACAATGAACATCAGAGGAGGCACGGGAATATGGACCTCGAATCCATATTTCTCCATACAAAATAACTATATAGAGAGCAATCTTGTATCGCCAGATACGAAGTCTCGAAAAAGCTGTTTTCGGCGAGATTGGCCGTCGGATCATCGGTAGCGGAACACGTGCTTAAGATGATTGGCTTCATTGAGGAGCTCGCGGACCTTGGGACCACGTTAGAGAACGAGCTCTACACGGACTTGATTCTCCAGTTCCTTCCTTCCACTTACGCCCAGTTTATCCTGAACTTCAACTTGCAAGAAAAAGAAGTTGAACTTTCAGAACTCCTCAACATGCTGAGGAGTGCAGATGGCACCCTACAGAAAGGTAAGGAAATATCCACTTTGTTTGTAGGAGGTTCTTCCTCTTCTAGGTCCAAGGCGAAAGCCAAGGGAAAGAAAAAGAAAACCCCCACCAAACCAAGGGGCGGTGTTAGTAAAGTGGATACGAAGGGAAAGGCAAAAGCAACAAAGGTAGCGGGGAAGCTTATGGGGAAAGAGGAATGCTTTTATTGTCATAAGAGTGGACACTGGAAGAAAGATTGCAGGGCTTGGAAGGCCAGAAACCAGGATCCGAAGCAAGTTGCTGCTTCGGCTTCAGGTGTGTATGTTATTGAAAATTGTCTATCAATAAACTCTACTTCCTGGGTATTAGATACCGGATCAGGATCTCATATCTGTAATTCTTTGCAAGCACTGAGAAAGCGTAGGGGTTTGAAGGCAGGTGATATGACCCTCAGAGTTGCAAACAGAGCTGGCATGGATGCTGAGTCCGTGGGGGACTATCACATGGGATTGTCAGATGGACACGTTTTGGTTTTGCGTAATTGTTATTTTGTACCCAATGCAACTTGTAATATCATTTCTGTATCTTTATTATCTAAAGAAGATTATGAATTTGCATTTATAAGCAATGTTGTAAACATTCACCTTAATCAAGTTCTGATTGGGTCAGCTACATTAAGCAATGGTATATACGTATTAAACTAACCACAGATTTTCAATGTCCAGAATACACACAAAAGAAAGTCTCCAGAAATCAATCATGCTTTCTTATGGCATTGTAGACTGGGTCACATCAATGAGAGAAGGTTGACGAAGTTACATACAGAAGGATATTTGGATCCGTTCGAATATCATTCATATGCAACTTGTCAATCCTGTCTCAAAAGAAAGATGACAAAGACTCCGTTCACTGGATACGGAGTAAGAGCGAGCGAGCTCTTGGGGCTCGTACACAGTGACGTGTGCGGTCCAATGTCTACACATGCGCGAAGCGGTTATTCTTACTTCATTACTTTTACAGATGATTTTTCAAGGTTCGGACATGTCTTCTTAATGAAGCATAAATCTGAAGCCTTTGAAAAATTCAAGGACTATAAGAATGAAGTAGAAAAACAAACAGGAAAAAGTATCAAAACACTAAGATCTGATCGAGGTGGTGAATACTTAAGTGCCGAGTTCCTGGATTACTTAAAAGAGAATGGAATTCTCTCTCAGCTTACTCCTCCATACACTCCGCAACATAACTGTGTATCGGAGAGACGGAACCGAATCCTATTGGATATGGTACGGTCCATGATGAGTAACGCTGAGTTGCCGCGATCATTCTGAGGATATGCGCTAGAATCAGCTGCATACCTTTTGAACCAAGTTCCAACTAAGACTGTTCCTACCACACCATATGAGATATGGAGTGGGAAGAAACCCTATTTTCAATATCTGAAGATCTGGGGATGTCCAGCTTTTGTCAAAAAGCAGCATGCGGACAAACTCGAGGCACGCTCAGTACTGTGCAAGTTTGTGGGATACCTAAAGAACTCCAGGGGGTATCTCTTCTATTACGCAGAGGAACAAAAAATCTTTGTTTCTCGTAATGCCCACTTTCTGGAACACCAGTTCTTAGAAAAGGAAATAAGTGGGAGCGCAATAGAACTGGAAGAAATTCCAGAACCACAGACTATTACTGAAAGCTTAGTAGAACCAGAGGGTTCAAAAGAACATGGCATTCCTACGCCGCTCCGCAGGAGTAGTAGGCAGTCTCATCCGCCCGAGAGATACTACGGTTTTCTCGTGGACGGGGATAGAGAGGATTGCATCATTGATTATGATGAGCCGACTAGCTTCCAGCAGGCCATTCAGAGTGTTGACTCGGTAAAACGGCTGGATGCAATGCGGACCGAAATGAAGTCCATGTACACCAACAAAGTATGGACGTTGGACGTTGCTCCAGATGGGTTAAAACCCGTAGGATGCAAATGGATCTTCAAAAGGAAGATTGGTGTAGATGGACAGGTTGAGACCTATAAGGCTAGACTTGTTGCAAAGGGTTTTCGTCAAAGACCTGGTTTGGACTATGACGAAACCTTTTCTCCAGTGGCTATGCTGAAATCCATTCGGATCCTTCTTGCCATTGCTGCCTTCCACGATTATGAGATTTGGCAGATGGACGTAAAGACCGCTTTTCTAAATTGAAATTTAGAGGAGTGTGTCTATATGGACCAGCCAGAGGGTTTCATTCAGAGTGGGAGCAGCGGAAAGGTGTGCAAGTTGCTTAAGTCCATCTATGGACTAAAGCAGGCATCGTGGAGTTGGAACATCTGTTTTGATGAGACGGTCAAAGAATTTGGTTTTATCAAAAATCCAGATGAACCATGTATCTATAGTAGATTTATAGCAAGAACTGTCGTATTCCTCGTTTTATACATGGATGACATTCTCTTAATAGGAAATGACATTCCTATGCTACAATCTGTCAAAGGGTTCTTGTCACACAGGTTCTCCATGAAAGACCTGGGTGATGCCTCTTACATTCTGGGGATCCGGATCAATCGTGATAGATCCAAGAGGATATTAAGACTTTCACAATCCAGGTACATAGACAACATACTGAAAAGATTCAATATGGAAGATTCCAAGCGCGGTAATCTACCGGCTTGTCACGGGATCACCCTCTCCAAAGTGATGTCTCCCAAGACTGATTTGGAAAGGGATCGCATGTCTATTACACCCTACGCCTCTGCGGTAGGCTCTATAATGTATGCAATGTTGTGTACCAGACCAGATGTAGCTTATGCACTGAGTGTGGTAAGCCGGTATCAGTCAAACCCTGGGGAGAAGCACTGGATAGCAGTAAAGAACATTCTCAAGTACCTGAGAAGGACTAAGGAGATGTTCTTGGTGTATGGCAGAAAAGACCTCCAAATCGAGGCCTTTGCTGACTCCAGCTTCCAAAGTGATAAGGATGATTCCAAGTCCATGTCGAGTTATGTCTTTACCCTCAATAGAGGGGCAGTATGTTGGAAGAGTTCCAAACAGGAAACCGTTGCTGACTCGACGATGGAAGCGGAATATATCGCTGCTGCAGATGCCGCAAAAGAAGCCGTCTGGATAAGGAAGTTCTTAACGGAACTTCAGGTGGTTCCATCCATTGTTAATCCAATACCTCTGTATTGCGACAACAACGGGGCTATAGCTTTAGCGAAGGAACCCAGGTCCCATCAGAAGTCCAGACACATCTTGAGGCGGTATCACCTGATCAGGGAGATCGTGGGTCGCCAGGAGATCGAGGTTCGGAGAGTTGCTACGGAAGATAACACTGCTGATCCACTCACGAAAGCCTTACCCCAGACTCAGTTCGAGCGGCTGATCGAGATGATAGGTCTTCGATACGCCAGTACATGGCCTAAGTGCAAGAGGGAGATTGTTAGTGTATATGCCCTAGAGGCCATTACTGTATCATACTAGTTTGTATATTACTTAATGGAAGCTTGGGATATTCACAGTTGTATAGACAATCTTGCTCAAAATGGTAGTATGCTACTTGGTTTGTTTCTAGTTTAATGTGTACATGTGTTTCTTTTAGTATATCACCTATACACATTAGTGGAGCCCTTAAGATCTTTGCTTGATTTCCAGTGTTGTGATGGTAGTCACACTCGTAGGGGCTGGGTAATCCATAAGCACATCCTTATACAGGTCCCTAGTCGTAGGACTATCGAGACAGGGCATCGATACTCCGGAGTAGACTAGCGTATGCGCTTCTCATCCCACAGGGGAGACGGTCTGTCCCACAGCCGTCAGTACGTCGTACTTGAGATAGTGTGCGGGTGCTCGTTAGGTTACGAGTACACTGGACAGGACTCGTCGGGAACTGATTGGTTGGTACTATACCTATCGTCAGTTATCAGTTATCAGGTGACATGAGTACAGCTTAGTCCGCTGACTTGACACTGTCACTTCGCCTCGAGTGTGTTCCCACTGTACTTTGATTACTACCCTACCACGGCTCAAAGGAGTCGTGCAAACAGGTACTAGTTGGGTGCAGTCCCGAAGCACTTAGAGGCAGTGACGGTTAGACAGGATTCGTCTCTCCCGGTATTGGGAGTTGATATCGCGCTGTGTCATGGAGAGCCATTACACATAGTCGTCCCTGGCCAGGGCAAGCGAGATATACTGGTAGGTTTCCAGTGTTATCTCAGGGTGTTCTGGGATACACTCCGACACGACTTGTACCGCTATTAGGGGACTGACGTTTATCGCCCCCCTAGGCCTGCCATGCGATATTCTCAGACGAACAGACCGGACTGTACGGAGATTGTCACATTCAGGCTCAGTAGGAAATCAGATGGGTTTCACCTCGTCGGTCTTCTTATCGGCATCTACCTGGGGGCCGTTACGCACAGATAGTGCCGCTTGCAGTCTGTGGTTAAACCTACTGCCAGCGTAGTGTCGAGTCTTTAGAGTCCCACATAGAGAGCTATTCGCCTTTCGGCAAAAGAGTAGAGGTCGCGTGGTTTTGCGACAGGGTTCGGTCACATCCGTGCACTTGTGCACGTTTGGTGTCCGGACAGTTATTACTAGCGGGCTTTAGTTTAAGCCAGATCCTAGTATACGTTTTGGGATTGGTTTTATCTCGTTTGTATTCGTGTTCCTCGGAACGCGGATGCGGGTGTGTATGCACGGTTGACAGAGACAGTGGCAGAGGATTCTCATTATGGTTGTTGACTGTTGACTTTTGCTAAACCCTAATGAGAATTAGAAATATGATTAACAATAATATTAATTATGTATTATTGTGACATGGTTGAGTTGAAAGGTTGACCTTGTTGACTTTGTTGACCGGTTGACTAGGTTGGACTTGTTGACCACCATTATGACAATGGCTATCATTTCTTGGCATTGACTTTAGCTTACTTGTTTTGTTCACAAATTGCATTTAATGCATGAAATGATATTGCCATTTGATATGATAACAACCATCACATAATACTCAATTATTATTATGTGTTATGATTATTTTTTATTATGAAAGCAAGGGTGAAAAAAGTCTTGCTCATTCTTTCATTTCCTTTCTCTCTCATGCTCAAGCTCTCCCTCTTCCTCTTGCTCTCTCTGTAGTTCATGGTTCTATTGTCTCATGTGTTGAGAAGCAAGAACCATAGAGATCAAAACCCATTACACTTCTCTACTCATCCTAGTACACAAGGTCTAGCAAGCCAAGTGTTCTAGTTTCTTCTAGTTTGAAGTAGAAGCCAGAAGGTAGAAGCTTTCGGGTGGATCCATCTTCGACGCGAGGAGACGACGAGGTGAGGCCGATCCGACCACCGCAAGGAGTTGAAGACGAAGGAGTTCAAGTTAAGGTATAACCCCCTAACCGAGTAGGTAACACTCATAGTTAGGTTGTTAGATAGTTATGTAGGGTTCCTTGGCACCCTAATGAGGTCTCACAAGGCATCGAACATGCCAAACTAAAATTTTAACGGTGCCGAGAAACCCGACTACGGATCGTCGGCTAGAAGTTTAGGCGAAAAAGCTAGCTAGTTAACACTTAACTATGAGAATCGGAAATACAACCTTTGTAGATCCGGTGCTCCACCTCCATAGCTCCGCAACGAAGTCGTCTCCGCTGTCCAAAAGGAATCCGGGCTCTAGAGTCGGCTTCGTCGGAGAAAAAGAGAGCTAGGTCGTCGATGTCCATGCCGAAGATGATCTACGTCGAAGCATCGCAAGATCAAGCTCTCACTTCACCAAGTCAAGAAACTTGTGAAGGAAACACACTCTACTACTTGGCAAGAGGTAAAGGATGAAGAAATAGGAAGTGGGTAGACTTTAGATTTGGATTTCTCACTCATATCATCAATCCACCATTGATGTAGTCTAGGTTTTTCTTCTTGAGTTGAAGGAAGAAGAAGAAGAAATGATATGATTAGTTATTATGAAAAGAATAATAAATTTATTCTTATCATAATATTAACCTAAGTTAAGTGTAGAGAATTGACCAAGGTTAAAGAATGGTTAGGGTTAAGGAGATGAGACAAAAATGGTGACATAATGAAAGCTTCATGAAGCTTCATGTTGAAAACAAAACTAGCCACCATTTTTGACTTCTTTTCCTTTTCTCATTTATCTTTTAAATGCAAATGAAAAGATAAATGAATAAATAAAAGAAAACCCTAATCATTTACTTAACCTAGGTTTAATTCATTACACTTAACAAAAAGATATGTATCATCAAACATGATACAATCAAGTGCACAAAAATCATATCGCATATGCAATGCGCATACCCGAGTGAGAAAATCCATTTAAAGTGAACCAATACTAGTTAATGCAAAGTAATATATCAAATATATAATTATACATTAAATCATTAAATCAACACTTGATTTAACGATCCGGTCATATCGCATATAACCGACCAGTATCCTATGTATCGGCTTATCGAATCAACCTTTGATTCGATAACTAGGGTATATCGCATATAACCTAATCGATACATTCATCGCGAGAATGGAATACGGTATCACATACACGCATTATTCTCGGTCCCGCACATATCTCATATGCGCTCCTATTTCGTTTCGCTTGAGCCAGGAAACCTCTGTGTAGGACTCTAAAGACTCGTCAATACGCCGGCAGCAGGCGATGATCATATCAAACACCCACAAGCCGCAAGCGGTCTGCTAAACGTAACGGCCACCCGGGTATTGAGCGATCTGAAGATCGACGAGCAAGCCCGCTCACACTCCAGTGAATCCGACCAGTAACACTACCGTACAGTCCGGTCTGATCGTCTGATATGTCGCATATCTTGCCTAGGGGTGGTAAACGTCAGACCCCAATAGCTCGATAAGTCGTGTCGATATGAGGTCTATAACTGTTCGAGAAACTACTGGTAACACTTACCAGTAAATCTCAGCAACCCTGGCCAGGGATTTCCTGTTATAGCCAATCGAACACAGCGCAACATCAACCCCCTATACCGGGAGAGACGAATCCCCTCCTATCGCTCATTGCCTCCATGTGACTCGGGACTGTACCCAAAATCCACCGTTTTGCACGCCCTCTTGGACGTGGTAAGATGGAAATCAAAGCACAGTGGGAACCACACAAGACTCTATGACGATCTCGGGTCAACAGACTACTCTGTACCAGTGTCACCAGAGAACTGCCATCTGACGTGAGGTATAATACCATCTGGGAGTTCTCGGCGAGTCCGTCCAGTGTACCCAGTCTCTACTGAGCACCCGTATATCATCTCTGATGTCAAACACCAATGGATATGGGATCATCCATCGCCCATCTGTATGGGTCGAGAAGGTACACGCTAGTCTACACTGGTATATCGATGCCCCGTCTCGATACACCCACGACTAGGGACTTTGAAGGCTGTACTTGTGGACTACCATGTCCCCACTAGTATGATCCGCATCATAGTCCAGGTAGTCAAGTACACATCCTAAGGGCTTTACCAACATGTAACAGAGAGACAATCAGCATACACGTTAAGGTAAAGGGTAACCAGATAGCATACTATCATGTCTAGGAAGAAAGTCCTCCCTATATATGTCCCAGCATCCACTACAATATACATCCTATGTACAGTAATGGCCTCTAGGGCATACATATAACTAACAATCTCCCACTTGCACTAGGGCCATCTGTAGCAGTGGTTGTAGTATCTCATACTCAACCATCCCATAAAAGTCTCTCTCTGGGAACAAGCCTTTGTGAGTGGATCCGCTGTGTTGTCCTCTGAGTCTACTCTCCTAACCTCGATCTCCCGGAGATCAACCATCTCCATGATCAGGTGACACTGCCTTAGAATATGTCTGGATCACTGATGGGACCAGCGTTCCTTAGCATGAGCCACAACTCCATTGTCTCACAATGGTAGGAACGTAGTTCATCTCATGAACTAATATACACCCAAACATTCTCTTTGGTAGCATCTTAAGTAGCGATGTATCCTGCCTTTATCTTCTAGTATGCCATGGTATCTAGCTTGGAACTCTTCCAACATACCGTCCCTCCACTGAGGGTAAAGACAATGCCTGTGACTGACATTCAGTCGTCTTTATCACCCTGGAACCCTTCCAGTGATTCTCCCCAGGATCGGTTGATACCGTCTCACTACAACTAGTGAGAGTCCTAACATCCAATTAGATCTATCTCATAGATCCAAAATCCAGGATTTAGTAGGTATCACTTTGATCCTATATGGAGAATCTTTGTGATAGTCGGAGATTGATCGAGCGTAGCATAGGAAACTCCTTTCCTATCAAGAGTATGTCATCCACGTACTCTACGAGGATCGTCACCATACTCCCTACTACCTTTTTGTTTATACAAGGTTCATCTACTATTTTGATGATGTCAACTTCTTTGACTAATCCATCAAAACAGATGTTCCAATTCCGCGATGCCTGCTTTATCCTATAAAGCATCTTGCACACGTTTTCGCTGCTCCCACTGTCTACGAAGCCCTCTGGCTGTGTACTTATAGACGCACTCTACTAAAACAACATTTAGAAAAGCAGTCATGACACCCAACCGCCAGATATCGTAGTCATGGTATGTAGCCGTGGCAAGTAGGATCTGGATGGACTTAAGCATAGCTACTTAGAAAAAGTTTCATCATGATCCACACCTGGTCAATGATGCAAACCTTTAACAAGTCTAGCTTTGAAAGTCTCAACCTTTCCATGTACACCAAGTAATCTTCTCAAGATATACTTGCTCCTGATGGGGATTTAACCCTTCAGATATAGCAACCAAAGTCCATACTTTGTTGGCGTATAAGGATTCCATCTCAGATCACTAAGCATCCAGCCATTCTTATAGAGTCTTACTCTAGATGGCCAGCTCGAAACTAGTTGGGTCATCATCTCATGATGCAATCCTCGCTCCCACTGTCATAGAGAAACCGAAGTATCTCTCAGGTGGGTGAGGAACCCTACTAGATCGGCGGAGAGGCTGAGGTTCGTTGGAATCTACTGAATCCTCTGGTTCTACCAAATCATCAGCTGCAGTCTGTATAGCTGGAACATTTCCAGTTCTACATAACTGACTTTGCCTCGAGCTTGTCCGGATTTTGCTTTTCAGACATAGGCCGGACAACCCCAAATCTTAACTAGCTTAAGACATGGGCTCTTCCCTTTCCATATCATATATGAAGTGGTAGGCAACTGATTTGATTCGAACCCTATTCAATAGGTATGCAGCTTCTCAAGTGCATAACACCCAAAAGGAAATAGGTAGCTCAATATTACTCATCATAGAGCACACCTTATCACATAGGGTGTAATAGCTCCACCCCGATATACCATCGTGCTATGGTGTATACAGAGGAGTAATGCTGAGAGAGAATCTCATTCTCCTTTAGAATAGTCCAGGATTTTCGTGCTCTAGGACATAATACTTATACCCGTATTCTGGTTCTCTACTTCTCGCTTATATTCTGTGAATATCTGAAAAGGTTCGGACTTGTGTTTCAACAGGAACATAGGTCTGAATCTCGAAAGATCATCAGAGAATGTAATGAAGTACAAAGAACCAATCTTGGCATGTGTAGACAGGGGAGCTTACATACATCAACATGTATCATATCCCAAGAGTTCACTAACTCTTTCTCTGTTTCCAATAAACAGAGCTAGTGTCATTATATCTTTGTGACATGACTGGCGAGTTTCACAAGATGTAAATTCAAACTGATTTAAATATGCATCTAAATGTAACTCTAGCTAGTCAGGTCACATTGATCTGACCTAGTCTACAATACCTCAAGAAGAATTCGTTCATTTCTGAACTCTTCCTCTTTTGTGTGTTCCATATACTAAGAACTGTAGTTTGATTTAGAACATCAACGCTTTTAGATAACGTGCCTGAACCGATCAACTTTTGATATAGGAAATGTTCAAAACATTATCCAATAATACAAAATTTTATCATTTCTTTGCTTATAAAGAGACTGATATGATTTTGTATATCAGGTTCGGTATCTAATAACATTCGTTCAGAATCAATGTATTGGTAATACAGGGTGACAGTGACCAACAGACTTGGCTGCAACACTTGCCCCGTTTTCTGCCTCATGAAACTTATCACCTGTTCTCAGTTCTCTACCTATCTGTAGCCATATGTAACAGATTACATATATGGGATCCTGATCTGGTATCGCATACCCAGGACGTAGAGGATACAGAGAAACAGTTCTTTGTAATGAACACACCCGAAGATGATGCATCAGCATGCACTCTCTTCGTTTGGGCGGCACGGGAATTCTGGTAATCCCCTATTTCCTGCTCTGTCTTATAACAATTATAAGGTGGAGCGGGACCAACGTTCCCCAGCTCAGTATAACAAGCGGGTTCGGTCAATATTCCGTATTATTATCTTGATTAAGGCGTGATATGGTCGCTACCTGGAGAGAGAGAGAAGAAAACACTCAGCGTGCGCTCTTGCAAGAATAGATTGGTTATTATTTTATCTAATCAGGATGGCTCCCACTGCTTTTTATCAAATCTTCCTTCAAACCCTAAAAGGAAAGACTAGCCGGGATTAATTACACACTACAAGTTCGCCAATCTTTCAGCCAGGCCAGTGTCGGTACTTTGAGGGAGGTCCCCCGTGCTTTCGCACGAACCTAATTAATGTAAACCTCGTTTTCCCAGAGGCGTAACCCCGTTGACACCTTTCTAGACACCTACTTGATCGGCTAATTGTAATGTATAAAACTCTCCCAGGAGTAACTCTTACTCGCAGTGGGTATCGGGATCCAACTATCTCATAGAAGGTATGCAATCTCATTGCAAATTTCAACACTTGAAATTCCCGATAATATTTTGCCCCTAGCAGCTATATGACCTTAACATAGTCAACAAATCATAAGTGCTAGTCAAGTTCAACCCGTCATTTCCCGATTGAATTAAACCCACCCGCACGACCCTTAACATAGTCAACAAAGTCGCACGACTACCCTAATCCAATCACATCATATGCTTATGCAGATAAGCACTAATTAGCTACCGCACACTACGCCTTAACATAGTCAACAAACGTAGCACGAATACTAACCAGTACTTATCTGAAATGACGGAGGGCTACGACAGGTTTTTCTGAAAACCTATTGCGTAATGAACTTGATATCGTTGTAGGATCGAATGAATTTTTAAAATGGAGTGCTTTTGAGGCTTTTCTAGTTTTGCTAAAGGAGTCACTCCCGGTGAAGGGATCGTCGGTCCTTTCCTCGTCGAATGAGGTGCGGGATATATCATATATATCACTGTGCAAAGCAAAAACACTTAAAAGCTATCAAAAGACAAACCGAGTGTGTAGCATCTGCCAGTTATTGCTAAAGGAGTCACTCCCGGTGAAGGGATCTCGGTCCTTTCCTCATCGAATAAGGTGCAGGATATATCACATATACCGCTGTGCAAAGCAAGAACTGTAGCTACCTGTTTTATTTTTGAAATTCGATTCTACAACATCTTAGGTTTCTTTTAATTCATTAATCACATTAATGAAGTCCCATCATTTAAATACCTAAACATCACAGATAAATACGACGTACACTTATGCCATCCGCATTCGCCTCGATGTCCCCTCACGCACCGTTAGGTTAGGTAACTAATGGCAGAGCGGGGCAGGGCTAGCGCGGGTGTAAAACATAAGTAACGCCTATATAATATATCATATATACTATATATTGTATCTATCACAGAACATCACATGATCACATCACAGATATCGCAGCAGAAGAATCATATGAAATATTGGATATACTAGGACGTCCGTGTTTTCAATACGAGCCAGTATAAAACACGGATTCCACGGTCGTAATGAATAGCCAAACCCACACCCCTAGACCCCTACGAGAGCGGCAAGCAACCCTACCAATTCTAGAGTTAGGAGACCCGGACTCGACTCCTCGAGTTGGTCTCCCACTGGACTCCAGAACCCGGTTACTTGTGCCCTCCTCCTTGGGTCTATCCTAGTGCGGAAAAGTAAATAATATACAAGAGGTGACAACTTCCGCAACCTGGAAGCGCCCCAATAAAAGAATATTACATACAAGTTTTTACATGAATGAAAATGAAAAAACACTCATCTCACATAAAAACCCCCGGCTATTCAAAGACGACGATCCAATATAACATATCCAGCAACACATAACATCACATGTCATCAACGTAAGTAAATATGCGCATCCCAATTGTCGTTGACATATAGCAACGAAACCGGCGATATCACATATTACACTTACGGTCACAGAAAAGAAAGTGTAAAACTACAACAGTTGGAATCCGCAAGCACCTCAGACATCGCATGCCTGACCAAATGAATTACTTAGACATCGCATGCCTAACAATTATAAACCCCGCATTTTAGTCTCATTATCGAAAACTCTTTTCAATATCAAGTCGGGCAATTCAACAAGATTCCCGACATCCTGATCGAATACTCGTCGCAAACTTCAGTAGGCGGCCGCACCCCCGATACCGTCGACGAAGTGCACCAAGGCGGAACACCGCTGCCGCGAGCACCCGAACGGATGCTTTTGGCGACGGGGTTCTCCTACAGTCACTTGGTCGGGGCTATGGGGTGTGGCTGTCTATTAAGTTTACCCGGCGAGTATCCGCGTACGCTACGTAATTGCGACGGACTTTTGATCACATCAAAATTCCGTGGCAACCGATCATGTGAGACTAAATTGCTATGTTTATAATATTCATTCCGTTATCTCATAACTATTTGTGAATTCCAATTATTGTATCCCATTCCAGATAAATAGAAAATGTTAAACTTTCCGATCGAACAATCGAACACCCAAGTTTTCCCGATACAGATCAACACATGAAACAAGTCTAACAACATTCCGTTCGTGCCTCAGTACCAACGGTCCAGCCGCAGAAGGGTCAAGCCAACGCCTCACATGTGGCACGCCGTACTGCCCCAAACCCTAAGGTTCAAAGGGCAGTTCAAGACGGTCACATAATCGAGTTAAGGTTTGTTGTCTTCTAGAGGGTCCATCGAGTTACTTGCACTACTTAGAACGTCTTTAGACTACGGAAAAATCCAACACTTGGAAATTTCCCGACAGGGAAAAAATTGGGTATTTATAACCGGTCGAACTTTTTAACATATTCTAAAATTTATCCGGAAAGCCAAATAGACAAAATTTGATACCCCGATCGAAACACTAAATCCCCAAAACAACTCCAGAAAAAAAAACTCTTGAATAAATATTAAAAAACCCAGGAAAACCAGCACTGTTAAATAGGAGTTACTATGCAAACATCACCTCACAAAACGACAAACAGGACGTGGTTCCGCGGCACGAGCATGGCTCGTGCCGCGGAAACGCGGCGCTTTAATGGAATTAGGGTTACGAATTGCACAGTTACTCTTATATTTTCCTGCTGATATTTCTATATATTTTTAATACTGAAAAATCCCTGTTTTTAGAAAAAGGACAGAGAGCATTTTGTATTGGGGTTTCGGGTTCGTTCGGACTTCAAATTGCGTCTAGACTTCGCCTAAGGCTCTAGCTAGGCTCTGATACCACTGTAGGGTTCCTTGGCACCCTAATGAGGTCTCACAAGGCATCGAACATGCCAAATTAAAATTTTAACGGTGCCGAGAAACCCGACTACGGATCGTCCGCTAGAAGTTTAAGCGAAAAAGCTAGCTAGTTAACACTTAACTATGAGAATCGGAAATACAACCTTTGTAGATCCGGTGCTCCACCTCCATAGCTCCGCAACGAAGTCGTCTCCGCTGTCCAAAAGGAATCCGGGCTCTAGAGTCGGCTTCGTCGGAGAAAAAGCGAGCTAGGTCGTCGATGTCCATGCCGAAGATGATCTACGTCGAAGCATCGCAAGATCAAGCTCTCACTTCACCAAGTCAAGAAACTTGTGAAGGAAACACACTCTACTACTTGGCAAGAGGTAGAGGATGAAGAAATAGGAAGTGGGTAGACTTTAGATTTGGATTTCTCACTCATATCATCAATCCACCATTGATGTAGTCTAGGTTTTTCTTCTTGAGTTGAAGGAAGAAGAAGAAGAAATGATATGATTAGTTATTATGAAAAGAATAATAAATTTATTCTTATCATAATATTAACCTAAGTTAAGTGTAGAGAATTGACCAAGGTTAAAGAATGGTTAGGGTTAAGGAGATGAGACAAAAATGGTGACATAATGAAAGCTTCATGAAGCTTCATGTTGAAAACAAAACTAGCCACCATTTTTGACTTCTTTTCCTTTTCTCATTTATCTTTTAAATGCAAATGAAAAGATAAATGAATAAATAAAAGAAAACCCTAATCATTTACTTAACCTAGGTTTAATTGATTACACTTAACAAAAAGATATGTATCATCAAACATGATACAATCAAGTGCACAAAAATCATATCGCATATGCAATGCGCACACCCGAGTGAGAAAATCCATTTAAAGTGAACCAATACTAGTTAATGCAAAGTAATATATCAAATATATAATTATACATTAAATCATTAAATCAACACTTGATTTAACGATCCGGTCATATCGCATATAACCGACCAGTATCCTATGTATCGGCTTATCGAATCAACCTTTGATTCGATAACTAGGGTATATCGTGTTAGTTGTATGTATGCCCTAGAGGCCAGTATTGTACAGATTATGTATATTATATTGGATGCTTGGACATATATAGAGATGACTTTCTTGCTCGATATGATAGTATGCTATCTGGTTACTCTTTATCTTAACATATACACTAGTCTCTTTATACTGTCTTATAGTTACATGTTGGTAAAGCCCTTAGGATTTGTACTTGACTACCTGGACTATGATGCAGATCATACTAGTGGGGACATGGTAGTCCATAAGTACATCCTTCAAGGTCCCTAGTCGTGGGTGTATCGAGACGGGGCATCGATATACCAGAGTAGACTAGCGTATACGCTTCTCGACCCATGTGATGGGCGATGGATGATCCCATATCCATTGGTGTTTGACATCAGAGATGGTATACGGGTGCTCAGTGGAGACTGAGTACACTGGACGGACTCGCCGAGAACTCCCAGATGGTATTATACCTCACGTCAGATGGCAGTTCTCAGGTGACACTTATACAGGTTAGTCTGTAGACCCGAGATCGTCATAGAGTCTTGTGTGATTCCCACTGTGCTTTGATCTCCACCTTACCACGTCCATGAGGGCGTGCAAAACGGTGGTCTTTGGGTACAGTCCCGAGTCACTTGGAGGCAATGAGCGATAGGAGGGGTTTCGTCTCTCCCGGTATTGGGGGTTGATGTTGCGCTGTGCTCGATTGGCCGTAACAGGGAAGTCCCTGGCCAGGGCTGATCAGAGATTTGCTGGTAAGTGTTACCAGTAGTTTCTCGACCCGTTACGAGCCTCACATCAGCACGACTTATCGGGTTATTGGGGTCTGACGTATACCACCCCTAGACTTGATATGCGACATATCAGACGAAGAGACCGGACTGTATGGTAAGTGTTACTGGTCGGATTCGCAGGAGTGTGAGCGGGCTAGCTCGTCGATCTTCTGATCGCTCAATACCCGGGTGGCCATTACGTTTAGCAGACCGCTTGCGGCTTGTGGGTGCTTGATATGATCATCATCTGCTACCGGCGTATTGACGAGTCTTTAGAGTCCTACATAGAGGTTTCCTGGCTCAAGCGAAACGAAATAGGAGCGCATATGAGATATGTGCGGGACCGAGAATAATGCGTGTATGTGATACCGCATTTCATTCTCGCGATATATGTTTCGATTGGTTATATTCGATATGACCTAGTTATCGAATCATTGATTCGATAAATCGATACATTACATTCTAGTCGGTCATGTGCGACATGACCGGATCATTAAATCAAATGTTGATTTAATGATTTAATGCATAATTATATATTTGATATATTGCATTGCATTAACTAGTATTGGTTCACTTTAAACGGATTTTTCTCACATGATGCACATTGTATATGTGATATGCTTTAGTGCACTACTTTGTATCATGTTTGATGATACTTGATCATATAGTTAAGTTTATAGAATTAATCCATGGTTAATTTGATAATTAGGGTTTTGCATATTCATTTATTTATTTATTTGTTCATTTATTTATTTGAAATGAGTTATGATAAGAATGGTGGCTAAGTTTGTTTTATATTGAAGCTTCATGAAGCTTTGACTTTGCTAACCATCCTTATCTTCATGCTTAACCCTAACCCATCCAAGTGACCATGGTTAATTCTCTACACTTAACCCTAGTTCAAGTTATGATAAGTATTTGATTTAAATTTATTTTAAATTGGCATGTTCGATGCCTTGTGAGACCACTATAGGGTGCCTAGGAACCCTTCACTGGTATCAGAACCTAGCTAGAGCCTTAGGCGAAGCGTAGACGGAATTTGAAGTCCGAACGACCCAAAACCGAAACCCAAAATATGCTCTCTGTACTTTTTTGAAAACAGTGGATTTTTCCAAATTAAAAATTGCTAAAAAATTCTGCAGGAAAAAATAAGAATTACGGTGCAAAAAGTTTCTGGTGAACAGTATTTTTCGCGGCGGATCAGCGGCAGAAGCATGGCTTCTGCGGCTGATCAGCGGCCAATTGGTGACGTCAGCCCACTTTGTTTGCACAGTAACTCCTGATAAATTCTGCTGAGTTTTCTGGGAATTTTTAATATTGATTCAAGAGTTGAATTTTCTGCAATTGTTTTGGGGATTCGGTATTTCGATCGGGGTATCAAATTTTGTCTATTTGGCTTTCCGGATAAATTTTAGAATATGTTAAAAAGTTCGACCGGATATAAATACCCAATTTTTCCCCTGTCGGGAAATTTCCAAGTGTTGGATTTTTCCGTAGTTTAACGACGTTCTAAGTAGTGCAAGTAACTCGATGGTCTCTCTAGAAGACAACAAACCTTAACTCGATTATGTGACCGTCTTGAACTGCCCTTTGAACCTTCGGGTTTGGGGCAGTACGGCGTGCCACATGTGAGGCGTTGGCTTGACCCTTCTACGGCTGGACCGTTGGTACTGAGGTACGAACTGAATGTTGTTAGACTTATTTCATGTGTTGATCTGTATTGGGAAAACTTGGGTGTTCGATTGTTCGATCGGAATGTTTAACATTTTCTGTTTATCTGGAATGTGATACAATAATTGGAATTCACAAGTAGTTATGAGATAACTGAATGAATGTTATAAATCTAGCAATTTAGTCCCATATGATATTGAAAAGAGTTTTCGATAATGAGACTAAAATGCGGGATTTATATCTGATTAGGCATGTGATGTCTAAAGCAGTTGCGGATTCCAATTGTTGTAGTTTTACACTTTCTTTTCTGTGACCGTAAGTGTAGTATGTTCATATCGCCGGTTTCGTTGCTATACGTCAACGACAATTGGGGTATGCATACTTACTTACGTTGATGACATATGATGTTATGTGTTGCTGGATATGTTATATTGGATCATCGTGTTTGAATAGCCGGGGTTTTTTATGTGAGATGAGTGTTTTTCATTTTCATTCATGTATAAAAACTTGTATGTAATATTCTTTCATTTGGGGCGCTTCCAGGTAGCGGAAGTTGTCACCCTTTGTATATTATTTACTTTTCCGCATTAGGATAGACCCAAGGAGGGGAGCACAAGTAACCGGGTTCTGGGGTCCAGTGGGAGACCAACTCGAGGAGTCGAGTCCGGGTCTCCTAACCCTAGAATTGGCAGGGTTGCTTGCCGCTCTCGTAGGGGTCTAGGGGTGTGGGATTGGCTATTCATCATGACCGTAGAATCCGTGTTTTATACTGGCTCGTATTGAAAACACGGACGTCCTAGTATATCCAATATTTCATATGTTTCTTCTGCTGCGATATCTGTGATGTGATCATGTGATGTTCTGTGATGGATATAGTATATATGATATATTATATAGACGTTACTTATGTTTTACACCCGCGCTAGCCCTGCCCTGCTCTGTCGTTAGTTACCTAACCTAACGGTGCACGAGGGGACATCGAGGCAAATGCGGATGGCATAAGTGTACGTCATATCTATCTGTGATGTTTAGGTATTAAATGATGGGACTTCATTAATGTGATTAATGAAAGATAAGAAACCTAAGATGTTGTCGAATCGAATTTTAAAATAAAACAGGTAGCTACAGTTCTTGCTTTGCACAGCGGTATATATGATATACCCCGCACCTTATTCGATGAGGAAAGGACCGAGATCCCTTCACCGGGAGTGACTCCTTTAGCAATAACTGGCAGATGCTACACATTCGGTTTGCTTTTGACTGCTTTTGGGTTTTTGCTTTGCACAGCGATATATATGATATATCCCGCACCTCATTCGACGAGGAAAGGACCGAGATCCCTTCACCGGGAGTGACTCCTTTAGCAAAACAAGAAAAGCCTCAAAATTACTCCATTTCAAAACATCATTTGATTCTACAACGATATCAAGTTCATTACGCTCATGGTTTTTATGAAAAACCTGCGTAGCCCTCCGTCATTTCAGATAAGTATTAGTTAGTATTCGTGCTGCGGTAGTTTGGCCTCCGTCAAGGCGCAGTGTACGGTAGCTAACTAGTGCTTATCTGCTAGCATATGATGCGATTGGATTAGGGTATTCGTACGGCGTTGTTTGGCCTCCGTCAAGGGTCGTGCGGGTGGGTTTAATTCAATCAGGAAATGACGGGTTGAACTTGACTAGCGGACTATGGGTTGTTTGGCCTCCGTCAAGGTCATAGGACGCTAGGGGCAAAATATTATCAGGAATTTCAAGTGTTGAAATTTGCAATGAGATTGCATACCTTCTATGAGATAGTTGGATCCCGATACCCGCTGCGAGTAAGAGTTACTCCTGGGAGAGTTTTAAACATTACAATTAGCCGATCAAGTAGGTGTCTAGAAAGGTGTTAACGAGGTTACGCCTCTGGGAAAACGAGGTTTACATTAATTAGGTTCGTGCGAAAGCACGGGGGACCTCCCTCAAAGTACCGACACTGGCCTGGCTGAAAGATTGGCGAACCTGTAGTGTGTAATTAATCCCGGCTAGTCTTTCCTTTTAGGGTTTGGAGGAAGATTTGATAAAAAGCAGTGGGAGCCATCCTGATTAGATAAGATAATAACCAATCTGATCTTGCACGAGCATACGCTAAAGTGTTTTCTTCTCTCTCTCTCCAGGTAGCGACCAGTTCATGCCTTAATCAAGATAATAATATGGATGTATTGACCGAACCTGCATGTTATACTGTGCTGGGGAACGTTGGTTCCGTTCTTTCCTATAAGAGTTATAGGAATGAACAGGAAATAGGGGAATACCAGGATTCCCATGCCACCCGATTGAAGAAAGTACATGTTGATGCATTTTCTTCGGGTGTGTTCGTTACAGAGAACTGTTTCTCCATTTGCTCTACGTCCTGGGTATTAGATACCGGGTCAGGATCCCATATATGTAATCAGTTACATGGGCTTAGGAAAGGTAGAGAACTTGGAGAAGATGATAAAGACATTAGAGTCGGAAATGGCACAATTGTTGCAGCTAAGACTGTCGGGGAATATCACCTTGTATTACCAACTGGTAATACATTGGTTCTGAACGAATGCTATTACATGCCGAACCTGATATGCAACATTATATCAGTTTCTTTATTAAGCAAAGAAGGATATAATTTTGTATTACAGGACAATGTTATGAACATTTTCCGTAACCAAAAGTTGGTTGGATCAGGCACGTTATGCAATGGCATTTATGTTCTAAATCAATCAACAGTTCTGAGCATAACAAACACACACAAGAGGAAGGGTTCTGAACTCAACGAATCCTTCTTGTGGCATTGTAGACTGGGTCACATCAATGCGACACGACTAGCTAAGTTGCATAGAGATGGATATTTAAATCCGTTTGAATTTTCATCTTATGACACTTGCCAGTCATGTCTCAAAGGCAAGATGACCAAGACTCCGTTTACGGGACACGGAGAAAGAGTTACCGAACTCTTGGGACTGATACATAGTGATGTATGTGGTCCCATGTCTACACATGCCAGGGATGGTTCTTCATACTTCATTACATTCACTGACGATCTCTCTAGATTCGGATATGTGTTCTTGATGAAACACAAATCAGAAGCTTTTGAGAAATTTAGGGAATATAAACAAGAAGTTGAGAACCAAACCGGAAAAAGTATTAAAATCCTTCGATCTGATCGAGGAGGAGAATACTTAAGCAATGAATTCCTGGACTTCCTAAAAGAGAATGGGATTCTCTCTCAGCTGACTCCTCCATATACACCACAGCACAACGGTGTATCGGAGCGGAGAAATCGCACCCTATTAGATATGGTGCGCTCTATGATGAGTACAGCTGAGTTACCTATTTCCTTCTGGGGATATGCACTGGAGACTGCTGCATACCTACTGAATAGAGTTCCGACCAAATCAGTGCCTACCACTCCATATGAGATATGGAATGGCAAGAGACCATGTCTAAATTTTATTCAGATATGGGGTTGTCCGGCCTATGTTAAAACACAAAATCCGGACAAGCTCGAGGCAAGGTCTGTTCTATGTAAGTTTGTTGGATATCCCAAACATTCGCGAGGGTTTATCTTCTACCACTCCGAGGAACAAAAAGTGTTTGTTTCTCGACATGCCACTTTCTTAGAAAAAAGTTTTCTTATGAAACAGATAAGTGGCATTGAGGTAGAACTGGAAGAGGTTCCAGCAATACAGACTACAACAGAAGATTTGGTTGAACCAGAGGATTCCGTAGTTCCCGATGAACCCCAGCCTCTCCGCCGATCTAGTAGGGTTCCTCGCCAACCTGAGAGATACTACGGTTTTCTCATTGATGGTGGCAGTGAGGATTGCATCATGGAGGATGATGACCCAACTAGCTTCGAGCAGGCCATCACTAGTGGGGACTCAGTGAAATGGCTGGATGCTATGCGGTCCGAGATGGATTCCATGTACTCCAACAAAGTATGGACTTTGGAAGTTGCTCCTGAAGGGGTAAAACCCATTGGGAGCAAGTGGATCTTTAAGAAGAAACTTGGTGTAGATGGGAAAGTGGAGACTTTCAAAGCTAGACTTGTAGCAAAGGGTTTTCGTCAAAGACCAGGTGTGGACTATGACGAGACCTTTTCTCCAGTGGCTATGCTTAAATCCATCCGAATCATGCTTGCCATTGCTGCCTTTCATGACTACGAAATCTGGCAAATGGATGTTAAGACCGCCTTTCTAAATGGTGATTTAGAAGAGTGCGTGTACATGACTCAGCCAGAGGGCTTCGTAGACAGTGGGAGCAGCGGGAAGGTGTGCAAGCTGCTTAAATCCATTTATGGATTAAAGCAAGCATCGCGGAGTTGGAACATCTGCTTTGACGTCGTTATCAAAGAGTTTGATTTCGTCAAAAATCCAGATGAACCTTGTATCTACAAGAAGGTGGCAGAGAGTAAGGTTGTCTTCCTCGTATTGTACGTGGACGACATACTCTTGATAGGAAATGATATTCCTATGCTGCAATCGGTCAAGCTCTTCTTATCACAAAGATTCTCAATGAAAGATCTTGGTGATGCCTCCTGCATATTGGGAATCAGGATCTATAGAGATAGATCCAAACGGATTTTGGGATTGTCCCAATCCAGGTACATTGACACCATACTAAAGAGGTTTAGTATGGAAGAGTCCAAGCGTGGGAACATGCCCATGATCTCTGGAGCAACTCTCTCCAAAGAGATGTCTCCTAAGACTGATTTGGAGAGAGCTCGCATGCAAGGGATACCCTATGCTTCGGCAGTAGGCTCTATCATGTAAGCGATGCTATGTACCAGACCCGATGTAGTATACTCACTAAGTGTAGTGAGCAGGTATCAAGCTGATCCTGGAGAGAGTCACTGGACAGCTGTGAAGAGCATTCTCAAGTACTTGCGAAGGACTAGAGATATGTTCTTGGTGTATGGTAACGGAGAACTCCAAGTGGAGTCCTTTACCGATTCGAGCTTCCAGAGTGATAAGGACGACTCTAAGTCGCATTCGGGCTTTGTCTTTACCCTTTACGGAGGGGCGGTTAGCTGGAAGAGTTCCAAGCAGGAAACCGTGGCAGACTCGACGATGGAGGCTGAATACATCGCTGCCAACGATGCTGCCAAAGAAGCTGTCTGGATCAAGAAGTTCATTACTGAACTTGGAGTGGTTCCATCCATTGAGCATCCAATACCTTTGTATTGCGATAACAATGGAGCGGTGGCTTTGGCCAAGGAACCCAGGTCCCATCAGCGATCCAGGCATATTCTGAGGCGGTATCACCTGATCCGGGAGATAGTTGATCGCCGGGAGACCGAGGTCAGGAGAGTTGACACGAAGAACAACACGGCGGATCCACTCACGAAGGCCATTCCCCAGATACAGTTTGAGAGACTCTTCGGGATGCTCGGTATGAGATACTACAGCAGCTGGCCCTAGTGCAAGTGGGAGATTGTTAGTTGTATGTATGCCCTAGAGGCCAGTATTGTACAGATTATGTATATTATATTGGATGCTTGGACATATATAGAGATGACTTTCTTGCTCGATATGATAGTATGCTATCTGGTTACTCTTTATCTTAACATATACACTAGTCTCTTTATACTGTCTTATAGTTACATGTTGGTAAAGCCCTTAGGATTTGTACTTGACTACCTGGACTATGATGCAGATCATACTAGTGGGGACATGGTAGTCCATAAGTACATCCTTCAAGGTCCCTAGTCGTGGGTGTATCAAGACGGGGCATCGATATACCAGAGTAGACTAGCGTATACGCTTCTCGACCCATGTGATGGCCGATGGATGATCCCATATCCATTGGTGTTTGACATCAGAGATGGTATACGGGTGCTCAGTGGAGACTGAGTACACTGGACGGACTCGCCGAGAACTCCCAGATGGTATTATACCTCACGTCAGATGGCAGTTCTCAGGTGACACTTGTACAGGTTAGTCTGTAGACCCGAGATCGTCATAGAGTCTTGTGTGATTCCCACTGTGCTTTGATCTCCACCTTACCACGTCCATGAGGGCGTGCAAAACGGTGGTCTTTGGGTACAGTCCCGAGTCACATGGAGGCAATGAGCGATAGGAGGGGTTTCGTCTCTCCCGGTGTTGGGGGTTGATGTTGCGCTGTGCTCGATTGGCCGTAACAGGGAAGTCCCTGGCCAGGGCTGATCAGAGATTTGCTGGTAAGTGTTACCAGTAGTTTCTTGACCCGTTACGAGCCTCACATCAGCACGACTTATCGGGTTATTGGGGTCTGACGTATACCACCCCTAGACTTGATATGCGACATATCAGACGAAGAGACCGGACTGTATGGTAAGTGTTACTGGTCGGATTCGCAGGAGTGTGAGCGGGCTAGCTCGTCGATCTTCTGATCGCTCAATACCCGGGTGGCCGTTACGTTTAGCAGACCGCTTGCGGCTTGTGGGTGCTTGATATGATCATCATCTTCTACCGGCGTATTGACGAGTCTTCAGAGTCCTACACAGAGGTTTCCTGGCTCAAGCGAAACGAAATAGGAGCGCATATGAGATATGTGCGGGACCGAGAATAATGCGTGTATGTGATACCGCATTTCATTCTCGCGATATATGTTTTGATTGGTTATATTCGATATGACCTAGTTATCGAATCATTGATTCGATAAATCGATACATTACATTCTAGTCGGTCATGTGCGACATGACCGGATCATTAAATCAAATGTTGATTTAATGATTTAATGCATAATTATATATTTGATATATTGCATTGCATTAACTAGTATTGGTTCACTTTAAACGGATTTTTCTCACTTGATGCACATTGTATATGTGATATGCTTTAGTGCACTACTTTGTATCATGTTTGATGATACTTGATCATATAGTTAAGTTTATAGAATTAATCCATGGTTAATTTGATAATTAGGGTTTTGCATATTCATTTATTTATTTATTTGTTTATTTATTTATTTGAAATGAGTTATGATAAGAATGGTGGCTAAGTTTGTTTTATATTGAAGCTTCATGAAGCATTGACTTTGCTAACCATCCTTATCTTCATGCTTAACCCTAACCCATACAAGTGACCATGGTTAATTCTCTACACTTAACCCTAGTTCAAGTTATGATAAGTATTTGATTTAAATTTATTTTTATCATAAGACTTATCATATTCTTTTCTTGAGCTCATCTTCTTCTTCTTCTTCAAGCTTGCTACAACAATGGCAACTTGAGATCTAGTGAGATAAATCCAATTCTAAAGTGAACCCACCTCCTATTTCTTCACCCTCTACCTCTTGCCAAGTTGTTTTGGGTGTTTACTTCACAAGTTTCACAAGTTTGTGAAGTCGGAGCTTGAGTTTGTGCAACCTCGACGTAGATCGTCTTTGACACAAAGCCGACGACCTATTCCGCTTGCTTTCCCGATGAAGCCGATGATCGAGTCGAGGATTCATGATGGACAGCGAGGGCATGATCACGAGGAGATAAGGAGGTGGAAATCCGGATCTACAAAGGTTGTAGCATCTCAACTTTAGTTAAATAGTTAACTAGTTTTCCGTTTCGCCTAAACATCTAGTTTAAGATCCGTAGTCTAGGGTTTCTCGGCACCAAAAATTTTAAATTGGCATGTTCGATGCCTTGTGAGACCACTATAGGGTGCCTAGGAACCCTTCATATCGCATATAACCTAATCGATACATTCATCGCGAGAATGGAATACGGTATCACATACACGCATTATTCTCGGTCCCGCACATATCTCATATGCGCTCCTATTTCGTTTCGCTTGAGCCAGGAAACCTCTGTGTAGGACTCTAAAGACTCGTCAATACGCCGGCAGCAGGCGATGATCATATCAAACACCCACAAGCCGCAAGCGGTCTGCTAAACGTAACGGCCACCCGGGTATTGAGCGATCTGAAGATCGACGAGCAAGCCCGCTCACACTCCAGTGAATCCGACCAGTAACACTACCGTACAGTCCGGTCTGATCGTCTGATATGTCGCATATCTTGCCTAGGGGTGGTAAACGTCAGACCCCAATAGCTCGATAAGTCGTGTCGATATGAGGTCTATAACTGTTCGAGAAACTACTGGTAACACTTACCAGTAAATCTCAGCAACCCTGGCCAGGGATTTCCTGTTATAGCCAATCGAACACAGCGCAACATCAACCCCCTATACCGGGAGAGACGAATCCCCTCCTATCGCTCATTGCCTCCATGTGACTCGGGACTGTACCCAAAATCCACCGTTTTGCACGCCCTCTTGGACGTGGTAAGATGGAAATCAAAGCACAGTGGGAACCACACAAGACTCTATGACGATCTCGGGTCAACAGACTACTCTGTACCAGTGTCACCAGAGAACTGCCATCTGACGTGAGGTATAATACCATCTGGGAGTTCTCGGCGAGTCCGTCCAGTGTACCCAGTCTCTACTGAGCACCCGTATATCATCTCTGATGTCAAACACCAATGGATATGGGATCATCCATCGCCCATCTGTATGGGTCGAGAAGGTACACGCTAGTCTACACTGGTATATCGATGCCCCGTCTCGATACACCCACGACTAGGGACTTTGAAGGCTGTACTTGTGGACTACCATGTCCCCACTAGTATGATCCGCATCATAGTCCAGGTAGTCAAGTACACATCCTAAGGGCTTTACCAACATGTAACAGAGAGACAATCAGCATACACGTTAAGGTAAAGGGTAACCAGATAGCATACTATCATGTCTAGGAAGAAAGTCCTCCCTATATATGTCCCAGCATCCACTACAATATACATTCTATGTACAGTAATGGCCTCTAGGGCATACATATAACTAACAAGTTATTTAACAAAGATCCGTATTTTGAGTTCATGTTACCCCCAAAGAAAAAATCATTTTTTACCATTTCCGCAACCCGAAAGAACCAGGGATGGGTAACGTGGACTTACAATATCGTCGTAGAATCATGTGATTTTGAAAAGGAGTGTTTTTGAAGCTTTTTGCAGTTTCGCTAAAGAGGTCACTCCTGGTGAAGGGATCTCGGCTCTTTCCCCATCGAATAAGGTGCAAGATATATCATATATACCGCTGTGCAAAGCAAGAACTATACAAGCTGTCAAAAACTAAACCGCGAGTTTGTAGCATCTGCCAGTTTCGCTAAAGAGGTCACTCCCGGTGAAGGGATCTCGGCCCTTTCCTCATCGAATAAGGTGCAGGGTATATCATATATACCACTATGCAAAGAAAAACTATAGCTGCCCTTTTTTATATAGTTTTGATTCTACAACATCTTTTAGGTTTCTTTTCTTTTTATTAATCTCATTAATATATCCCATCAGCTTATACTTCCTAAGCATCACAGAAGAAACGAAAGCAGTAATATTTATATATCAGCATATATATATATATAGTATAAGCATTCGTCTCAGGCAGTAATATGATCTCATCACAAAACATTGCAACAGAAGAACATATATGAAATATTGGATATATTAGGATGTCCTTGTTTTAATACGAGCCTGTATAAAATACGGATTCCACGGTCGCGATGAATAGCCAAACCCACATCCCTAGACCCCTACGAGAGCGGCAAGCAACACTGCCAATTCTAGGGTTAGGAGACCCGGTCTCGACTCCTCGAGATGGCCTCCCACTGAACCGTAGAACCCGGTTGCTTGTGCTCCCCTCCTTGGGTCTACCTAATGCGGAAAAGTAAATAATATACACTGGTGACATCAACCTCATCCCGGAAGTGCCCCAATAAAAGAATATTATATACAAATGAATTTTACATGAATGAAAATATAAACCCTCATCTTACATAAAACCCCCAGCTATTCAGAACACGACAATCCAATATAACATATCACAGCAACACATAATATCTCATATCATCAACGTAAGTAAGTATGCATACACCGATCGTCGTTGATGTATAGCAACGAAAACCGGCAATACAACTACATACTACACTTACGGTCACAGAAAAGAAAGTGTAAAACTATAACATTTGGAATCCACAATCTCTTTAGACATCGTAAATCCGAAATATCACATACTTCGCATTTCATGCCTAATTATATGAATTCCACATATTGTATCATATTCCAGATAAATAAACAGTATTAAACTTTCCGATCGAATAATCAAATACCCATGATTTCCTAAATAGCTCAACACTTGAGCGGAGTTCAAAAATCCTAGAATACGTCACAGTACCAATGGTCCTGCCGTAGAAGGGTCAAGCCAACGCCTCACATGTGGCAACGCCGTACTGCCCCAAACCCTAAGGTTTATAGGCAGTTCAGACGGTCACATAATCGAGTTAAGGTTTGTGTTCTTCTAGAGGGTCCACTGTGTTACTTGCACGTTTTTCGGAAAGATTTAAACTCAAGAAAAATTCAACACTTGAAAGTTTTTCGTGCCGGGAAAAAATGAGTTAATGATATCCGTTCGAACATTTTAACAGTTTCTAAATTATCCGGAAAACGGAATGAAATTAAATTTTCCGATCGAATCATAGAATTCAAAATAATCCCCAGAACACTCAACACATGAGTCAGATTAAAAATACCCAGATCAATGAAGAAACACCTACGGATGTACCCTGAAAACACGTGCCCATAATTCCAAAGTACAGCCGCGGAACCGCCGCGGGAAGCAGGTTCCTGCCGCGGTTCCGCGGCGACTTCATGATATTTTGGGCTCGTGTTTCATGGTAATTCTTATAATTCCCTGCTGATTTTTTTAAGTATTTTTAATGCAGAGAAAATCACATTTTTACAAAATTTCCAGAGAGGGGGTCATTTTCGATGTTTCGGGGTTCGATCGGAGTTTTAACTTCGTATACACGTCGCCTAATGCTTTAGCTTGGCTCTGATACCACTGAAGGGATCCTAAGCACTCTTACAAGGGTTAATAAGGCAACAACTATGCCCGAATAAAAATTTAGACGTGCCGAACAACCCAAAACCGGGATCTTTGCTATATAATTAGGGTTTAACATGCAAGTAAACATCTTTACAACTAAGAGTGAGGGATTACAACCTTTGTAGTCCGCTCCTTCGCTTCATAAGCTCCTAGTAGAAGTCCCTTCACCGCGATCCACGATCTCCCGGACTCAAGAGAGGCTCCACAACTCGAACGATCCATGCTAGCTTGTAGTCTTCCTTTTCTCCGATGATCTACCTCGAAGTTTCTATAACTCAAGCTATCTCTCTCTAATGAGGTGAACACCCTAATCTAATTGGCTAGATTAGATGAGGATGATAGAGTAGTATTTGTGCTCTCTTTTCTTATCAAATTCTCACTCTTAATCATCACAAAATGAAAACCTAGAAAGCTTTCTCAAAGCTCAAGGTTGAAGAAGAAGAAGAAATAATGGATAAATCATTTTGTGATGAATAATGAAATGATATATGATTAATAATGTAACCATAGTCAACTATAACAAGGCTAACCCATGTAGAGAATTAACTAAGGCTAAGGGTTTGGGTTGGGTTAAGAATGAGTCACTAGAAAATACCAACCACAATATCTTAGCTCATGACAAAAGACAACCTTCTAGAAGGTTCAAGAAAGAACTAACCCAATTCAAACCCTAACCTTGTTTAATCTCCACTAAATATATTGCATTAGTAATCATATTATGTTACAATATTATATATCACATATATAATATATTTTGTAACAAAAGAAAATAATACAATTAACATATATCGCATATAAATCAATGTATTATCCGGTGAGAAAATGAATCAATAAAGCGAGCCAATATTAGATAATGTAATGCAATATATCATATATATTATTATACATTAAATTATCGAATCAACACTTGATCCGACAATCCGGCTATATCGAATATAACCGACTAATATATCATGTACCGATTCATCGATCAACACTTGATCCGATGACCCGGCTCATATCTAAATATCGCGAGAATATAATATGGTATCTCATATCGCATTATCCTCGGTCGTGCACATATCACATATGTGTCCCTACTCCGTTTTGCCTGAGTCAAGAAACCTCTGTGTAGGACTCTAAAGAATCGTCAATACGCCGGTAGCAGGTGATGATCATATCAAACACCCACAAGCTGCAAGCGGTCAGCTAAACGTAACAACCACCCAGGTATTGAGCGATCAAAAGATCAACAAGCTAGCCTGTACATTCTCCTGTGAATCCAATCAGTAACACTCCCGTACAGTCCGGTCTCTTCGTCTGATATGTTGCATATCTAGTCTAGGGGTGGTATACGTCAGACCCCAGTAACCGATAAGTCGTGTCGATGTGAGGCTTATAACGGATCGAGAAACTACTGGTAACACTTACCTGTAAATCTCTATATCAGCCCTAGCCAGGGACTTCCAGTTATAGCCAATCGAACACAGCACAACATCAACTCCCTATACCGGGAGAGACGAATCCCCTCCTATCGCTCATTGCCTCCATGTGATTCGGGACTGCACCCAAAAGCTCCCGTTTTGCACGCCCTCTTGGACGTGGTAAGGTGGAAATCAAAGCACAGTGGGAATCACACAAGACTCTATGATGATCTCGGGTCTACAGACTACCCTGTACCAGTGTCACCGGAGAACTGCCATCTGACGTGTGGTATATCACCATCTGGGAGTTCTCGGCGAGTCCGTCCAGTGTACCCAGTCTCCACCGAGCACCCGTACACCATCCTTGATGTCAAACACCGATGGATATGGGATCATCCATCGCCCATCATATGGGTCAAGATGCATATACGCTAGTCTACTCTGGTGTATCAATGCCCTGTCTCGATACACCCTCGACTAGGAACAGTTATAGGATGTGCTCATCGACTACCGTGGCCCCACATCATAGTCCCAGTATTCGAGTACGGATCCTAAGGGCTTTATCAATATGTGAGAGTAAGACAGTAAACTAATATAGGTCAAAATGTTAAGACAAAGAGAAACCAAATAGCATACTATTATGACGAGCAAGAAAGTCCTCTCTATATATATCCAAGCATCCATTATAATATACATCATATGTACAACAATGGCCTCTAGGGCATATACATAACTAACAGTTCTTGGTGTATAGTAACGGTGAACTCCAGATGGAGTTCGTTACCGATTCGAGCTTCCAGAGTGATAAGGACGACTGAAAGTCAGTCTCAGGTTTTGTCTTCACCCTCAGTGGAGGGACGGTATGTTGGAAGGTTTCCAAGCTATATACCGTGGCAGACTCGTTAATAGAAGCTCATTACATCGCTACCAACGATGCTGCCAAAGAGGTTGTCTGGATGAAAAAGTTCATATGATGAACTTAGTTCCTACCATTGAGCATCCAATCCCTCTGTATTATGATGACAATGGAGTTGTGGCTTTGGCCTAGGAACTCCGGTCCCGTCTGCGATCCAGACGTATTCTTAGACAGTATCACCTGATCAGGGAGATAGTTGATCTCCGGGAGATCGAGGTCAGGAGAGTTAAAACAGAGGATGACACAGCGGATCCACTCACCGAGGCCATGCCCCAGATGCTATTCGAGAGACTTTTGGGACGTTGGGTATGAGATACTACAAGAACTGGCCTTAGTGAAAGTGGGAGATTGTTAGGAATATGTATACCCTAGAGGCCATTATTGATGATATAGCGGATACTTGGACATATATATAGAGGACATTCTTGCTTGACATGATAGTATGCTATCAGGTTACCTTTATCTTAACAAGTAGACCGGTATTTACACTGTCTGTCTCTTATATGTTGATAAAGCCCTTAGGATACGTACTTGACTACCAGGATTATGATGAGATTATATTAATGGGGCCAGGGTGGTCAACAAGTATATCCTTTAACTGTTCCTAGTCGAGAGAATATCGAGACTAGGGCATCGATATTCCAGAATAGACAAGTGTGTACGTTTCTTGTCCGTTAGAGGGCGATGGATGATCCCACAGCCATTGGTGTGTGACATCAAAGATTGTACACAGGTGCTTATTAGAGAATGGGTACACTGAACGGACTCGCCGAGGACTCCTAGTTGGTAATATACCTATCGTCGATAGCAGCCCTCTGGTGACACTGGTACAGGTTAGTCTGTAGACCCGAGATCGTCATAGAGTCTTGTGCGGCACCCACTATGCTTTGATTTCCTCCCTACCATGCTCAAAGGAGACGTGCAAACTTTTAGTGTATATGCCCTAGAGGCCATGACTGTATCATACTGGTTTGTATATTACTTAATGGAAGCTTGGGATATTCACCTTGTATATACATTCTTGCTCAAAATAGTAGTATGCTACTTGATTTGTTTCTACTTCAATGTGTACATGTGTTTATTTTAGTATATCGCCTATACACATTAGTGGAGCCCTTAGGATCTTTGCTTGATTACCAGCGATGTGATGGCCGTCACACTAGTGGGGCTGGGTAATCTATAAGCACATCCTTATGCAGGTCCCTGGTCGCAGGACTATCGAGACAGGGCATCGATACTCCGGAGTAGACCAGCGCATGCGCTTCTCATCCCAGTGTGGGAGACGGTCTGTCCCACAGCCGTCAGTACGTCGTACTTGAGATAGTATGCGGGTGCTCGTTAGGTTATGGGTACACTGGACAGGACTCGTCGGGAACTGACTAGTTGGTATTATGCCTATCGTCAGTTATCAGTTCCCAGGTGACATGAGTACAGCTTAGTCCGCTGACTTGACACTGTCACTTCGCCTCGAGTGTGTTCCCACTGTACTTTGATTACTACCCTACCACGGCTCAAAGGAGCCGTGCAAACAGGTAGTAGTTGGGTGCAGTCCCGAAGCACTTGGAGGCAGTGACGGTTAGACAGGATTCGTCTCTCCCGGTATTGGAGGTTGACATCGTGCTGTGTCTAGGAGAGCCATTACACGAGTAGTCCCTGGCCAGGGCAAACGAGATATACTGGTAGGCTTCCAGTGTTATCTCAGGGTGTTTTGGGCTTCGCTCCGGCACGACTTGTACCGCTATTGGGGGACTGACGTTTACCGCCCCCTAGGCCCTCCATGCGATGTATCAGACGAACAGACCGGACTGTACGGAGAATGTCACATTCAGGCTCAGTAGGAGTTCAGATGGGTTTCGCCTCGTCAGTCTTCTTGTCGGCATTACCTGGGGACCGTTACGCACAGCTAGTGCCGCTTGCGGTCTGTGGTTAAACCCACTGCCAGCGTAGTGTCGAGTCTTTAGAGTCCCACACAGAAAGCTTTTCGCCTTTAGGCAAAAGAGTAGAGGTCGCATGGTATTGCGACAGGTCGCATGGTTTTGCGACAGGGTTCGGTCACATCCGTGCACTTGTGCACGTACAGTGTCCGAACAGTTTACACTAGCGGGCTTTGGTTTAAGCCAGATCCTAGTGTACCTTTTGGGATTGGATTTATCCAGTTTACATTCGTGTTCCTCGGAACGCGGATGCGGGTGTGTATGCACAGTTGACGGGGAGATAGAGGCAGTGGATTCTCATTAGGGTTGTTGACAGTTGACCGTTGACTATTTGACTTTTTGCTCAACCCTAATAAGAATTTGATATGTGATTAACTATTATATTAATTAAGTATTATGGTGACATGGTTGTTGACTTTTGTTGACTTTGTTGACTTGTTGACTTTTGTTGACTTTATTGACCGGTTGACTAGGCTTGACTAGTTGACCATCATGATAACCATAGCCATCATTTCATGGCAAAGACTTTTGCTTGCTTGCTCATTTGTGCAAAATGAGTGCATGAAATGATATGGTTATGGTTGCTTCAACCATCACATAACACTTGATTTGGTATAATGAGTTATGATGGTTTTGGATTATGAGAGGGTGAAAGACAAAAGACTTGCTCACTTTTTCTTGCTCATTCTCTCTCTTGTTCTTGAGCTCTCTTGCTCTTGCTTTCACCCTCTTCCTCTTGCTCCCTCTCTTGACTCTATGGTTCACATATCTCATGAGTTGAGAATCAAGAACCATAGATAAAATCCCATACAAACTCTTCTCTACTCATTCTAGTTCACAAGGTTTAGCAAACCGAGTGAACTAGTTTCTTCAAAGTTCGAAGAAGGAGCCAAAGGTTGGAGTTTCAGGTGGATCTATCTTCGGCGTACGGAGACGACGGGAAGAAGCCAATCCGGACCACCATCGGAGCTTAAAGACGAAGGAGTTCAAGACAAGCAAGGTATAACCCCCTAACCGAGTAGCTAGAAACTCGTAGTTAGGTTGTTAGTTAGATGTTTAACCAAGATCCGGGTTATAGGTCCATATTACCACCTCTATAAAAATCGTTTTTTACCAAATTCCGCATTCCCGAAAGTACCGGGAGAGGAAGCATGGACTTACAGTGGTATCAGAGCCTAGTTAAACTCTATCTAATATGTTAGCAAGTAACTAGAAGATCGATCAAAGAAAAAGTCCCGAAAACGAACCCCAAAATTCGAAGTTTCTGTCGATTTTTATACTGTTCAAAAGTTGATTATTTTCACACCTAAAATCGGCTCAGGCTTTTCTGTGAATAACCACCAAAGATGGTCCAACGATCGAGTCAAAGCGCCGCGGAAACGCGGCGGGAGCACGCTCCCGCCGCGGATCCGCGGCCGAGTTGACTCGGCCGAGGTCCATCTTTGGTGCAGTGTTATTCTGGGGGTTTTTTGGGATTTTTGATATATGTGTTTTCTGCCCAGATTTTCCAGAACGAAAATTTTATTTTTGGGGTCCCGAAAATCCGTATTTTTGATTGAACTTCTAAAAGACTTAAGCTAACGGGTTTTTCTGTAATGTGATATTTGTATTGAACGTCTGCTAATCGCTATATGTCGATTAGTGGGGGTTATACAAATCTGTGATCTGTAATGTTGCTGGAATGTGTATATGAATGTGTTGGATTGTCGCGGGTGAATAGCCGGAGGTTGTGAGACAAGAGTTTTTCTTTTCTTTCAATGCATGTAAATTTGTAAATTGATGTAATAATTATTTGTATGGCCGCACAACCGGGTCGGGGTTGTAGCCGTCGTTGTATAATTTCTTTTTACTGTTTTTGCTCCTAGGATAGACCCATGGAGGGGGTGCACAAACTACCGGGTATGCCGAAGTGTCGAGTGGCCTACTTATGGTAATGAGGGAGGTTGCTACGCTTCGGGTACTTGGCGGGTAGTTTGCCGCACCCGTAGGGGTCTTGGGTGGGGTATTGGCTATTCACCGCGACCGTGTAATCTGTCTTTCGTTACAGGCTCGTACGAATTACAGATTCCTAGTATATCCAATGTATTCATCTGTGATCTGAAATGTTTATCATTGCAGTATATCTATATATGATATTATTTAGGCGTTGCTTATGTTTTACAGACGCGCTAGCCCAGCCCCCGCTCTGTCGTTAGTTAAGTAACCTAACGGGTAATGACGGGGCCCAGTGGCGAATGCGAATGGCATAAGCGTACGTCATATTTTGGTTGTTTTCTGCAATGGTAGGATTAAATGATGGGACGCATTAAAAGAACTAATGCAAGATTATCACGCATTAAAAGAACTAATGCAAGATAATAAACCAAGTTAAAGTCGTTGGAACACTTTCGAAAAACCACTCGGTTCTTTTCAAAACCAACTTTTAAATGCGGAGCTTGAGCCACTCCTTTTAAAAGCTATCTCGTTCCATCGACCATATCAAGTTCACTACGTTCACGGTTTCGCCAAAACCATTCGTAGCCCTCTGTCGTTTCGTATGAATATTCAATAGTATTCAAGCTGTGTTTGTTGACCTTCGTCAAGGTATAGTGATTGGTAGCTGTTGGGTATTCATATGTAGCATAGATAGATGCGTTGGTTTGGGACATTTGCATTACCTTGTTGACCTTCGTCAAGGGTATATACGGGTGGATTCAAATTAACCTGGATAATGACGGAAAGAACTTGACATGTGACTTATGATTTGTTGACCTTCGTCAAGGTCATAAGAGCATGGGGCAAAAATCCACATCGGGAGTTTCATAAGTACTGAAACTTGCTAGATTTGCATACCATTTGGAGTGTGATGATTCTGGTAGGATTCCTTCAGTTTCATCACGCAATGATATTTGGATCCCGATCCTATTGTGAGTATATGCTACTCCTCGGGAAATTTCTCACTAAACGATCAATGCTATAAACCTAGTAGGTTCCTAGAAAGGTGTTAGCGGGGCTACGCCCCCAGTGAAAAGAGGTTCTTTAATTAAGGAACTTCGCGAAAGCGTTGGAAAACCTCCCTCGAAGTACCGACACTGGCCTGGCTGAACGGTTAAGCAAGTATTATGCGGTGGGATTGATCCCGACTAATTCTTCCTTTATGGTTTGAGGAGGGATTTGAGAAACAGTGGGAGCCATTCTGTTTAGACAAACTAAAAACCACTCTAAACTTGCAAGAGCATCATGCTGAGTGTTTCTTCTTCTCTCTCCTAATTGCAGCGACCAATCGACATGACTGGACTTAAGTTACTTCTAGATAAAAACATACTGACAGGGCCAAACTACAAAGATTGGCTCAGGAATGTCAAAATGGCAATCACTTACGACAAGCTGGGGTATCTTCTTACCACCAAAGCTCCCCATGTCCCTGGTCCCACTTCCAGCGTCGCGGATAAGGAAATCCGCAAGACTTGGGAGATTGATAGCGCGAAGGCCAAGTGCCTCGTACTTGCCTCGATGGACAACGAACATTAGAGGAGGCACGAGAATATGGACCTTGAATCCATATTTCTCCATACAAAAGAACTGTATGGAGAGCAATCTCGTATCGCAAGATACGAAGCGTCGAAAAAGTTATTTTCGGCAAAGATGGCCGTCGGATCATCAGTAGCCGAGCACGTGCTAAAGATGATCGGCTACATTGAGGAGCTCGCGGGCCTAGGGACCACATTGGAGAGTGAGCTCTATACGGACATAGTTCTCCAGTCCCTTCCTTCCACTTACGCCCAGTTTATACTGAACTTCAACTTGCAAGAAAAAGAAGTTGAACTTTCAGAGCTCCTCAACATGCTGAGGAGCGCAGAGGGCACCCTACAGAAAGGTAGGGAAACATCCACTTTGTTTGTAGGAGGATCATCTTCTTCTAGGTCCAAGACGAAAGCCAAGGGAAAGAAGAAGAAAGCCCCCGCCAAACCAAGGGGCGGTGTTAGTAAAGTGGATACGAAGGGAAAAGCTAAAGCAACAAAGAAAGCGGGGAAGCTTGTGGATAAGGAAGAATGGTTCTATTGTCATAAGAAAGGTCACTGGAAGAATGATTGCAGGGCTTGGAAAGCCAGGACACAGGAATTGAAGCAGGTTGCAGCTTCAGCTTCAGGTGTGTATGTTATTGAAAACTGTCTTTCAATAAAGTCTACTTCCTGGGTATTGGATACCGGATCAGGATCTCATATCTGTAACTCTTTGCAGGCGTTGAGAAACCGTAGGGTTTTGAAGGCAGGTGACATGACCCTCAGAGTTGCGAACGGAGCTAGCATGGATGCTAAAGCCGTGGGGGACTATCACCTGGGAATGTCAGATGGACATGTTTTGGTTTTGCGTAATTGCTTTTTTGTACCCAACGCAACTTGTAATATCATTTCTGTATCTTTAGTTTCTAAAGAAGGTTATGAATTTGCGTTTGTAAGTAATGTTGTAAACATTCACCTTAATCAAGTTTTGATTGGGTCAGGTACATTGAGTAATGGTATATACGTATTGAACCAACCACAGATTTTCAATGTCCAGAATACACACAAAAGAAAGTCTCCGGAAACAAATCAGACTTTCTTGTGGCATTGTAGACTGGGTCACATCAATGAGAGAAGGTTGACTAAGTTACATACAGAAGGATATTTGAATCCGTTCGAATATCAATCGTATGCCACTTGTCAATCCTGTCTCAAAGGAAAGATGACAAAGACTCCGTTTACTGGACATGGAGTAAGAGCAAGCGAGCTCTTGGGACTTGTACACAGTGACGTGTGCGGTCCAATGTCTACACATGTGCGAAGCGGTTATTCTTACTTCATTACTTTTACGGATGACTTCTCAAGGTACGGTTATGTCTTCTTAATGAAACATAAATCCGAAGCCTTTGGAAAATTCCAGGAGTACAAGAATGAAGTAGAAAAACAAACCGGCAAAAGTATTAAGATTCTAAGATCGGATCGAGGTGGAGAATACTTAAGTGCCGAGTTCCTGGATTACTTAAAAGAGAACGGAATTCTCTCTCAGCTTACTCCTCCATACACCCCGCAACATAACGGTGTATCGGAGAGACGGAACCGAACCCTATTGGATATGGTTCGGTCCATGATGAGTAACGCTGAGTTACCGCGATCATTCTAGGGATATGCACTAGAAGCAGCTGCGTATCTCTTGAACAAAACTGTGCCTACCACCCCATATCAGATGTGGACTGGGAAGAAACCCTGTCTTAAGTATCTTAAAGTATGGGGTGTCCAGCTTTTGTAAAAAAGCAGCATGCGGACAAGCTTGAGGCACGTTCAGTACAGTGTAAGTTTGTGGGATACCCAAGGAACTCCAGGGGGTATCTTTTCTATTCCGCTGAGGAACAAAAGGTTTTTGTTTCTCAGCATGCCCGCTTCTTGGAAACTGAGTTTTTGGAAACCCAGATAAGTGGGAGCACAATAGAACTGGAAGAAGTTCCAGAACCGCAGACTATTACTGAAAGCTTAGTGGAACCAGAAGGTTCAAAAGAACAGGACATTCCTACGCCGCTCCGCAGGAGTAGTAGGCAGACTCATCCGCCTGAGAGATACTACGGTTTTCTCATAGACGGGGATAGAGAGGATTGCATCATAGATTATGATGAGCCTACTAGCTTCCAGCAGGCCGTTCAGAGCGTTGACTCAGTGAAATGGTTGGATGCAATGCGGACCGAAATGGAGTCCATGTACACCAACAAGATATGGACGTTGGACATTGCTCCAGACGGGGTAAAACCCGTAGGATGCAAGTGGATCTTCAAAAGGAAGATTGGTGTAGATGGACAGGTTGAGACCTATAAAGCTAGGCTGGTAGCAAAGGGTTTTCGTCAAAGACCTGGCTTGGACTATGACGAAACCTTTTCTCCAGTAGCCATGCTAAAATCCATTCGGATCCTTCTTGCCATTGCTGTCTTCCATGATTATGAGATCTGGCAAATGGACGTAAAGACCGCTTTTCTAAATGGAAATTTAGAGGAGTGTGTCTATATGGACCAACCAGAGGGTTTCATTCAGAGTGGGAGCAGCGGAAAGGTGTGCAAGTTGCTTAAGTCCATCTATGGACTGAAGCAGGCATTACGGAGTTGGAACATCTGCTTTGATGAGACGGTCAAAGAATTTGGCTTTATCAAAAATCCAGATGAACCATGCATCTATAGTAGATTTGTAGCGAGAACTGTAGTATTCCTCGTTTTATACGTGGATGACATTCTCTTAATAGGAAATGACATTCCTATGCTACAATCTGTCAAGGGGTTCTTGTCACACAGGTTCTCCATGAAAGACCTGGGTGATGCCTCATACATCCTGGGGATCCGGATCCATCGTGATAGATCCAAGAGGATATTAGGACTTTCACAGTCCAGGTACATCGACACCATACTGAAAAGATTCAGTATGGAAGATTCCAAGCGCGGTAACCTACCGGCTTGTCACGGGATCACCCTCTCTAAAGAGATGCCTCCCAAGACTGATTTGGAGAGGGATCGCATGTCTATTATACCCTATGCTTCTGCGGTAGGCTCTATAATGTATGCGATGTTGTGTACCAGACCGGATGTAGCTTATGCACTGAGTGTGGTAAGCCGGTATCAGTCAAACCCTGGGGAGAAACACTGGATAGCGGTAAAGAACATTCTCAAGTACCTGAGAAGGACTAAGGAGATGTTCTTGGTGTATGGCGGAAAAGACCTCCTGATCGAGGCCTTTGCTGACTCCAGCTTCCAGAGTGACAAGGATGATTCCAAGTCCATGTCGGGTTTTGTCTTTACCCTCAATGGAGGGGCGGTGTGTTGGAAGAGTTCCAAATAAGAAACCGTTGCGGACTCGACGATGGAAGCGGAATACATCGCTGCATCTGATGCCGCAAAAGAAGCCGTCTGGATGAGGAAGTTCTTGAAAGAACTTCAGGTGGTTCCGTCCATTGTTGATCCAATACCTCTGTATTGTGACAACAACGGGGCTATAGCATTAGCGAAGGAACCCAGGTCCCATCAGAGATCCAGACACATCTTGAGGCGGTATCACCTGATCAGGGAGATCGTGGATCGCCAGGAGATCGAGGTTCGGAGAGTCGCTTCAGAAGATAACTTTGCAGATCCATTCACCAAGGCCCTACCCCAGACTCAGTTCGAGCGGCTGATCGAGATGATAGGTCTTCGATACGCCAGTACATGGCCTTAGTGCAAGTGGGAGATTGTTAGTGTATATGCCCTAGAGGCCATTACTGTATCATACTGGTTTGTATATTACTTAATGGAAGCTTGGGATATTCACCTTGTATATACATTCTTGCTCAAAATAGTAGTATGCTACTTGGTTTGTTTCTACTTCAATGTGTACATGTGTTTATTTTAGTATATCGCCTATACACATTAGTGGAGCCCTTAGGATCTTTGCTTGATTACCAGCGATGTGATGGCCGTCACACTAGTGGGGATGGGTAATCTATAAGCACATCCTTATGCAGGTCCCTGGTCGCAGGACTATCGAGACAGGGCATCGATACTCCGGAGTAGACCAGCGCATGCGCTTCTCATCCCAGTGTGGGAGACGGACTGTCCCACAGCCGTCAGTACATCGTACTTGAGATAGTATGCGGGTGCTCGTTAGGTTACGGGTACACTGGACAGGACTCGTCTGGAACTGACTAGTTGGTATTATGCCTATCGTCAGTTATCAGTTTCCAGGTGACATGAGTACAGCTTAGTCCGCTAACTTGACACTGTCACTTCGCCTCGAGTGTGTTCCCACTGTACTTTGATTACTACCCTACCACGGCTCAAAGGAGCCGTGCAAACAGGTAGTAGTTGGGTGCAGTCCCGAAGCACTTGGAGGCAGTGACGGTTAGACAGGATTCGTCTATCCCGGTATTGGGGGTTGACATCGCGCTGTGTCTAGGAGAGCCATTACACGAGTAGTCCCTGGCCAGGGCAAACGAGATATACTGGTAGGCTTCCAGTGTTATCTCAGGGTGTTTTGGGCTTCGCTCCGGCACGACTTGTACCGCTATTGGGGGACTGACGTTTACCGTCCCCTAGGCCCTCCATGCGATGTATCAGACGAACAGACCGGACTGTACGGAGAATGTCACATTCAGGCTCAGTAGGAGTTCAGATGGGTTTCGCCTCGTCAGTCTTCTTGTCGGCACTACCTGGGGACCGTTACGCACAGCTAGTGCCGCTTGCGGTCTGTAGTTAAACCCACTACCAGCGTAGTGTCGAGTCTTTAGAGTCCCACACAGAAAGCTTTTCGCCTTTAGGCAAAAGAGTAGAGGTCGCATGGTATTGCGACAGGTCGCATGGTTTTGCGACAGGGTTCGGTCACATCCGTGCACTTGTGCACGTACAGTGTCCGAACAGTTTACACTAGCGGGCTTTGGTTTAAGCCAGATCCTAGTGTACCTTTTGGGATTGGATTTATCCAGTTTACATTCGTGTTCCTCGGAACGCGGATGCGGGTGTGTATGCACAGTTGACGGGGTGACAGAGGCAGTGGATTCTCATTAGGGTTGTTGACAGTTGACCGTTGACTATTTGACTTTTTGCTCAACCCTAATGAGAATTTGATATGTGATTAACTATTATATGAATTAAGTATTATGGTGACACGGTTGTTGACTTTGTTGACTTGTTGACTTTTGTTGACTTGTTGACTTTGTTGACCGGTTGACTAGGCTTGACTAGTTGACCATCATGATAACCATAGCCATCATTTCATGGCAAAGACTTTTGCTTGCTTGCTCATTTGTGCAAAATGAGTGCATGAAATGATATGGTTATGGTTGCTTCAACCATCACATAACACTTGATTTGGTATAATGAGTTATGATGGTTTTGGATTATGAGAAGGTGAAAGACAAAAGACTTGCTCACTTTTTCTTGCTCATTCTCTCTCTTGTTCTTGAGCTCTCTTGCTCTTGCTTTCACCCTCTTCCTCTTGCTCCCTCTCTTGACTCTATGGTTCACATATCTCATGAGTTGAGAATCAAGAAACATAGATAAAATCCCATACAAACTCTTCTCTACTCATTCTAGTTCACAAGGTTTAGCAAACCGAGTGAACTAGTTTCTTCAAAGTTCGAAGAAGGAGCCAAAGGTTGGAGCTTTCAGGTGGATCTATCTTGGGCGTACGGAGACGACGGGAAGAAGCCAATCCGGACCACCATCGGAGCTTAAAGACGAAGGAGTTCAAGACAAGCAAGGTATAACCCCCTAACCGAGTAGCTAGAAACTCGTAGTTAGGTTGTTAGTTAGATGTTTAACCAAGATCCGGGTTATAGGTCCATGTTACCACCTCTATAAAAATCGTTTTTTACCAAATTCCGCATTCCCGAAAGTACCGGGAGAGGAAGCATGGACTTACACAAACAAGTGGATTTTGGGTACAGCCCCAAGTCACATGGAGGCAATGAGCGATAGGATGGGTTTCGTCTCTCCCGGTATTGGGGGTTGATGTTGTGCTATGCTCGATTGGCTATAACTGGAAGTCCCTGGCCAGGGCTGCTGCTGAGATTTACTGATAAGTGTTATCAGTAGTTTCTCGAACCGTTATAGGCCAGACATCGACATGACTTATCACGTTATTGGGGTCTGACGTTTACCACCCCTAGACATGATATGCGACATATCAGACGAAGAGACCGGACTATATGGTAGTGTTACTAATAGGCTTCATGGAGACTATGGACAATCTTGCTTGTTGATCTTCATATCGCTCAATACCCGGGTAGCCGTTACGTCCAGCTAGTACCGCCGATGGCTTGTGGGTGACTAATGTAATCATCATCTACTGCCGGCGTATTGACGAGTCTTTAGAGTCCCACACAGAAGTTCCCTGGTTCAAGCAAAACGAAATAGGACACATATGTGATATGTGTGGGCCAGATTAAATATGTGTATGTGATACCGTATTGTAATCTGGCAATTATCTATTTTCAAGTTCGGTTATATGCGATATAACCAGATTATCAAATCAAGTGTTGATTTGATAATGTGATATACAGATAAATGATATTAGTCGGTCATATGTGATATAACCGGATTATTAAATCAAGTGTTGATTTAATAATATGATATATATTATATGTGATATAATTATATCTTAACTAATATCATTAGCTCACTAATTATTCTTCATAATCTGTATATTAATATATATGATATATAGATATATATAAGCATGCTTGAATTTCTATTTTTGAGATAAATAGAAATGAAGTTGAAAATGAGAGCATGGTTGCAAGCATGGGCTTTATTCTTTATTTATTCATCTTGACTCACTATTCAAGCATGGTTGCAATTTTATATTCCAAAATTCCATGCTTGAATGAGTGGGGGTCAAGTGTTGCCATTCATTCTAAGCTCATTCACAACACTTAGCCATTTTCATGCTTGCTCTTTCTTTAGTTGCTCTTACTCCTCATCTTCTTCCTCTTCATGGCTTCAAAAATCCAAACCCTCACATGTGATGTGAATCATGGATTTTTGAATACATTAGTGAGCAAATCAAATTCCCTACTTCACCATCCTACACTTGACTAGCGATCGAGTGTAGCGTGTTTACTACGCTAAAGAGTTTAGTGTAGAAATAGCTTGAGGTGGAGGAACTTCGCATTGGTCATCTTCGGCACGAAGGTCATCGAAGGAAGCTCATCCAAAGCCTCAAGTGGAGCCTAGTAGAGTCGCGGGACTACTACACGGAGTATGTGAAGTGAAGGACGTGATCTTCAAGGGTATAACCTCCTTTCACTTCTTCTATTTTGTTCACCTCATCATATCGAAAACCCTAAAATTCTAGCAATGATCTTGTATAGTCTAGCTTAGCACCTAGAAAAATTTGATTTTGTCATACTTGATGCCACTTGGAACTCCTTGACAGTGCTAGGGTAGACTTTCACTAGGTGATGTAGAGAATATAGATGGATCGGTATGTCTCTTTAAGCCTTATGATTCTCAACACACGAGACAAGAAAGGCTAGAGGAATAAGAAGAACTGTAACGTTTTGAAAAACGTTTCGGTGAAATTTCGGAAAAATCAGTAAAATAAGGGGGATTTCTGTAAAAAGTCAAAATACAGATATCTTTATTATAAAATTAAATATACATATTCTAGCTATGTAATTGCTAGTATTTGGTGCTTATTGAGCCACTGGTAAAATTTCTAATTTTCTAAAAAAATTTCCGAAATTAATTATTTTAATATTATTTTAAGCCATCACTAATACATTTAATTAGGGAAAATTACAAATTGGAATGGGTTGAAACAAATTTTGTGCATCATAACACATTAAAAAAAATTTTAACATGTTGTTTTTGAAATGAAATGAAGCTGTCAAACGGTTTTAGAAAATATTGAAGAAAAATGCTTAAATGGTGAAAAATAGCTAAATAGCATTGGGGTATAGTTGCATGTTACTTGATATTCCTCATACACACACACACACCCTCACCCTCTCACCTAATAAGGCTGAATTCAGCAGCCCCCCCCCCCTCATTCCCCACTTAAAAGTCAAGCATACAAAGAAAAGAAAAGGAAAAAATTAAAGGAAAAGGTGGTATAAGTGTTGACTTTGAGGTATGGTCTTTGCCTTTGACTTTCTTTTCCTCATCTCACTCACTCTCCTCTCCTTTCCAGCAAGGGCCGAGCCCCTTCCCCCTCTATTCAGCAGCAGCCCCCCTCCCCATTTCATCTCTTTTCCATAAAAAAATCCACCAATTTTCATCAAAAATCCAAACAAAATTCAAATCAAAGCCCTACCCATTTTTCCTTAGCTCATTCTAACATGATTCTTGGAGAAAAATTTGCATTTGAGAGTCTAGATTGCAAGGTTTGGTCCATGGTTTGTGAGGTATAAAATCTTGATCTTTTGTTACTTTATTTGTTATTACTTCAAATTAAGTTAGTAAAGGGTTTAATTTTAGGTTTGAAATTTGCAAGTCCAAATTCATGAGATTAGGGTTTATGAAAATCTAGTTAGGGTTTTGGGTAATGAGATTATAGTTGTGTGATGTATTTAACTAGTCAATGCTATGCAAAACTAATCTAATTGCTAAAAATTCCTAATTGTAACATTTGCAATGTCCAATCTATGATTTAGCAAACTAGGTTTTGGTAATTAATTGAAATTTTAGAATTTAAAATATAGTAAGGGTTTCATCATATCATTAACATTATAATGAGTGGTTTAATATCTTGGGTTATGCAAAACCAAGCTTAGTTGTTGAATTGTGAGTTTTACTTTGAGAATTGTTAAAATTGGTTAGATTGCAAACTAGAATTTTGGGGTTAATGAAATTTAAAGAGATTAAATTGTGTAAATAGTTTGTGTGGCTTATTTAAGATATTTAATAAGTATTATTGCCATTAGAATTGTTAAAACATCAAGTGTTGTACTAAAAAGGTTAATTTTGCTAGCTAGGTTTTCGGAAAAATAGCTTTTAAAGCGAGTTTGGGGTTTTTGTGAATTAAACCCTATTTCTTATATAATTAGTGAGTTTTGAAATCACGATTGGTGTGTTTGGGTTTTCTCGATGGTTTGACGTTTGTACATCGACATCGAGGGTTGGTTTGGACATTCTTGCATGCGTAGACGATAGGTTTTGACCTATGCGTGATACGCGTGCCGAATTGGTTTTCGTATACCGTTTCGACTTTGGATTTGGTTTTTATGCGTTACGATACGTGATGACATGTAGGTACCCATGTAGACTTCGAGACGAAAAGCAAGCGCCTGGCGACGTCGGCACCGGCAAGCGAGGACCAGGTGAGTAGATTATATCTACGGGGGAAATCGGGTGGATGGCGTATAGCACCCCCGCAGTTCGTGGTGATGTATACGAATATGTATACACACATATATTTATTATATGTAGTTTGAGTTGATTGATGATAAAGATGGATTTTTGGTGTTCTTGGATTGGTTTAGTGTAGTTGCGAAACCTTAGAGTAGGGGTTGCATCTATACACACACGCACGCATATACTTGCATACATCCTTTTTTTACATGTGCGTATATGGGATTATATATTTATGTGTTCATATGGGTATGGGACTATGTGTTCATATACTAGATTTGAGAATAGTACTTAGGATTTGAGATGAGTCGATGAGATTTGATTTGAGGCCGTGAGATCGGTGATTTGGCAGGGTTCGTATTTGAGATACGACATGACGTTGTAGCGGGTCCTTTGACGTAGTGTTTCACATACGTGCATGCATACTTAGGTGGTATCAGTATTGTACTAGACTTAGATCAGTACCCGGATTGTGATCTTTGATAATGAAGATACCAGATGAATAATATGATGAATGTGATATCGACCCGTACCCAGATTTGGGATGTCGTACGACGGATTTACGTACGAGCTATATATGGAAGATTGATCCGGACTCTTGACTTGGGATGTCTGATTATAGATATTGTATCGGATGTGATACTATTGAGGCGGAATCACCGACTAATATATATAAATATATATATATATATATATGTATGTATGTATGTATGTATGTATGTATGTATGTATGTATCGACTCAGATGTTCGACGGTTTTCTTACCTTCAGTTAGCCTGTTAGCTCAACCCTATAGTTTAGTGTAGTTGTTAGACTAGATTCAATTTCTACCTATTTCAAAAACTAACGAATCGTGGGTATTTTAAAAGACAGGTCAAGGGATTCTACGGATATTTCAAAGAACGTATCTTTCTTAAAAACACCGTGGCCCTTATTTTCAAAAACACCGCGATTCGTATTATTCCAAAAGGAACTACTGTACGATTTATATTTATATTAAATGCAGATTAGTTATTGTTGTGTTTAGTATTCAGCTCCCACTCATTATTGCTGTTCGCTCCGCATCGCATACTTATTTTGTGATTCATATACCGTTATTGATATCATACTGTTAGGACACCAGCACCATTACCGATGATGCGTATGTTCCACGTACACTTACTTATCGGCTCACACACATCATCATCGGTAATTGCCATGTCACGTACACTTTAGAAAATACTATTTCATTGACATAGCTTGTTAGGTAATAGTTTAGACATGATATTAGTGTACTTGCCTTATATGCTAGTTGAGACATTGTAGTTATTACTTGCTACTTCATGCATGTTATTATTCACTGTTATACCGCATTCATGGATTTTTATGCTTATAGTCACTGTTTTACGGGCTATTGATGATTTGAATTCGGATTTTCATGAGATTTCCTGGATTTGGGGGAAAACCGCAAAAACATATATAAACTTCTTCTCTCTCTCTTTTTAAAAATGGAAAGTGCAGTTTTCCCATGATGTATGAGTCGTCCACCATGAGTTTGCTGATGGATTTCGAGACCCAATTCGAGGAGTTGGATGAACCGTCCCGGGTACATACCAAGTCCACGTTGCCCACCCCGGTGCTTACGGGGAGGCGGAAAACATAATAAAAATCGGATTTTTATCAACTATAGGCAACATGGACTATGCTTTAAGGATCTTTACTAAACAAAAACTTGCTAAAGCTAACTTGAAAGTAGATAAGTGGTAGAAAAGTTATACCTTTGGTCTCTTAGTCCTTCTCTCCTTGCTCCTTGGAGTAGTGGAAGGAGGTCACCTTGCTCGTCTTCTCACGCCGAAGAAAGATCCACCCGAAAGCCTCGACCTTTGGCTTCAACTCCAAGCTAGAAGTAACTAGGGTTCAAGAAGTGCTAGTCCTTCAACCCTAGATGAGAGTAGAGAAGATCAAGAGAGGGTTTTTCTCAAGCTCAAGTGTTTCTCAACACATGAGAGGGAAAGAGCTTGAGGGAGAGGAAGAACAAGAGAGAGAAAGGATATGATAGAATGAGAAATAATTGAGCCATTCTCACTAATATGTGTGAATTATTTTAATTGAATAATTAGCTAGATAATTGTCATGGTTAATCATGACATGACCATTATCATTTCAATTTGCAAAGATCAAAAAGCATCTTCCAAAAGAAATGATGATGGTCAAAGTGTCAACCTAGGTCAACAAGTCAAAGAAGTCAAATGGTCAACAACCATAACCATGGACAATTATTAAACTAATTATTAATTAACAATAATACACACATAATATTAGGGTTAATAAAATGACAATAGCCATTAGCCCTAATCAAGGTCCTCTCCCTCAATCTCAAGCAACTGTGCATACGCACCCGCATTCGTGATCCGAGGAACACGAATACACTGAGAAAAACCAATCTCAAATCATATACTAGGATCCGGCTTAAACCAAAGCCCGCTAGTATAAACTGTCCGGACAGCAAACGTGCACAAGTGCGCGAATGTGAACGAACCCTGTCGCAAAACCATGCGACCTCTACTCATTTTGCCTAAAGGCGAATAGCTCTCTGTGTGGGACTCTAAAGACTCGACACTACGCTGGCAGTGGGTTTAACCACAGACCGCAAGCGGCACTAGCTGTACGTAACGGTCCCCAGTTAGATGTCGATAAGAAGACTGACGAGGTGAGCCCCATCTGAACTCCTACTGAGCCTGTATGTGACAATCTCCGTACAGTCCGGTCTGTTCGTCTGATACATCGCATGGCGGGCCTAGGGGGCGGTGAACGTCAGTCCCCTAATAGCGGTACAAGTCATGCCGGAGTGAAGCCCAGAACACCCTGAGATAACACTGGAAACCTACCAGTATATCTCGCTTGCCCTGGCCAGGGACTACTCGTGTAATGGCTCTCCTGGACACAGCGCGATGTCAACCCCCAATACCGGGAGAGACGAATCCTGTCTAACCGTCACTGCCTCCAAGTGCTTCGGGACTGCACCCAAAAACTACCTGTTTGCATGACTCCTTTGAGCCGTGGTAGGGTAGTAATCAAAGTGCAGTGGGAACACACTCGAGGCGAAGTGACAGTGTCAAGTCAACGGACTAAGCTGTACTCATGTCACCTGGGAACTGATAACAGACGATAGGTATAATACCAACCAACAGTCCCCGACGAGTCCTGTCCAGTGTACCCGTAACCCAATGAGCACCCGTATACTATCTCAAGTACGACGTACTGACGGCTGTGGGACAGACCGTCTCCCACACTGGGATGAGAAGCGCATACGCTAGTCTACTCCGGAGTATCGATGCCCTGTCTCGATAGTCCAACGACTAGGGACCTGTATAAGGATATGCTTATAGATCACCCAGCTCCCACGAGTGCGAGCGCCATCACAACGCTGGTAATCAAGCAAAGATCCTAAGGGCTCTACTAATATGTATATCAGCAATATGCTAAAAGAAACACATGCACATATTAAAGCAAAGACAAACCAAGTAGCATACTACCATTTCGAGCAAGATTGTATATACAACTGTGAATATCCCAAGCTTCCATCAACTAATATACAAACTAGTATGATACAGTAATGGCCTCTAGGGCATATACACTAACAATCTCCCATTTGCACTAAGGCCATGTACTGGCGTATCGAAGACCTATCATCTCGATCAGCCGCTCGAACTGAGTCTGGGGCAAGGCCTTGGTGAATGGATCTGCTGTGTTATCCTCTAATGCAACTCTCCGGACCTCGATCTCCTGGCGATCCACGATCTCCCTGATCAGGTGATACCGCCTTAAGATGCGTCTGGATTTCTGATGGGATCTGGGTTCCTTCGCTAAAGCTATAGCCCCGTTGTTGTCGCAATACAGAGGTATTGGGTCAACAATGGACGGAACCACCTGAAGTTCTCTCAAGAACTTTCTCATCCAGACAGCTTCTTTTGCGGCATCAGATGCAGCGATGTATTCCGCTTTCATCGTTGAGTCAGCAACGGTTTCCTGTTTGGAGCTCTTCCAACACACCGCCCCTCCATTGAGGGTGAAGACAAAACCCGACATGGACTTAGAATCATCCTTGTCACTCTGGAAGCTGGAGTCAGCAAAGGCCTCAATCTGCAGGTCTTTTCCGCCATACACCAAGAACATCTCCTTAGTCCTTCTCAGGTACTTGAGAATGTTCTTTACTGCTATCCAATGTTTCTCCCCTGGGTTTGACTGATACCTGCTTACCATACTCAGTGCATAAGCCACATCTGGTCTGGTACATAACATCGCATACATTATAGAGCCTACCGCAGAAGCGTAGGGTATAACAGACATGCGATCCCTCTCCAAATCAGTCTTGGGAGACATCTCTTTGGAGAGGGTGATCCCGTGACAAGCCGGTAGATTACCACGCTTGGAGTCTTCCATACTGAATCTCTTCAGTATGGTGTCTATGTACCTGGACTGCGAAAGTCCTAATATCCTCTTGGATCTGTCACGGTAGATCCGGATACCCAGAATGTATGAGGCATCACCCAGGTCTTTCATGGAGAACCTGTGTGACAAGAACCCCTTGACAGATTGTAGCATAGGAATGTCATTTCCTATTAAGAGAATGTCATCCACGTATAAAACAAGGAATACTACAGTTCTCGCTACAAATCTACAATAGATGCATGGTTCATCTGGATTTTTGATAAAGCCAAATTCCTTGACCGTCTCATCAAAACAGATGTTCCAACTCCGCGATGCCTGCTTTAGTCCATAAATGGACTTGAGCAACTTGCACACCTTTCCGCTGCTCCCACTCTGAATGAAACCCTCTGGCTGATCCATATAGACACACTCCTCTAAATGTCCATTTAGAAAAGCTGTCTTTACGTCCATCTGCCAAATCTCATAGTCGTAGAAGGCAGCAATGGCAAGAAGGATCCGAATGGATTTCAGCATAGCTACTGGAGAAAAGGTTTCGTCATAGTCCAAACCAGGTCGCTGACGAAAACCCTTTGCTACCAGTCTAGCTTTATAGGTCTCAACCTGTCGATCTACACCAATCTTCCTTTTGAAGATCCACTTGCATCCTACGGGTTTTACCCCATCTGGAGCAATGTCCAACGTCCATACTTTGTTGGTGTACATAGACTCCATTTCGGTCCGCATTGCATCCAGCCATTTTACCGAGTCGACGCTCTGAATGGCTTGCTGGAAGCTAGTAGGCTCATCAAAGTCTATGATGCAATCCTCTCTATCCCCGTCAATGAGAAAACCGTAGTATCTCTCGGGGGGGTGAGACTGCCTACTACTCCTGCGGAGTGGCGTGGGAATGTCCTGATCTTTCGAACCCTCTGGTTCTACTAAGCTTTCAGTAATAGCTCGTGGTTCTGGAATTTCTTCCAGTTCTATTGCGCTCCCACTTAATTCTTTCTCTATGAACTGGTGTTCTAGAAAGTGGGCATGGCGAGAAACAAGGACTTTTTGTTCCTCTTCGCAATAGAAGTAATATCCCTTGGAGTTCTTTGGATATCCCACAAACTTGCACTGTACTGAGCGTGCCTCGAGCTTGTCCGCATGATGCGTTTTTACAAAAGCTGGACATCCCCATGTCTTAATATGATTAAGATAGGGTTTCTTCCCACACCACATCTGATATGGTGTAGTAGGCACAATCTTAGTTCGAACCCGGTTCAAAAGGTATGCAGCTGATTCTAGCGCATATCCCCAAAACGATCGCGGAAACTCAGCGTTACTCATCATGGACCGTACCATATCAATAGGGTTCGGTTCCGTCTCTCCGATATACCATTATGTTGCGGAGTGTATGGAGGAGTAAGCTGAGAGAGAATTCCATTCTCTTTTAAGTAACCCAGGAACTCGGCACTCAAGTATTCACCACCTCGATCAGATCTCAGTGTCTTTATACTTTTGCCTGTTTGTTTTTCTACTTCATTCTTATATTCCTGGAATTTTTCAAAAGCCTCGGATTTATGTTTCATTAAGAAGACATAACCGTACCTTGAAAAGTCATCCGTAAAAGTAATGAAGTAAGAATAACCGCTTCGCGCATGTGTAGACATGGGACCGCACACGTCGCTGTGTATGAGTCCCAAGAGCTCGCTCGCTCTTTCTCCGTGTCCAGTAAACGGAGTCTTTGTCATCTTTCCCTTGAGACAGGATTGACAAGTTGCATACGATTGATATTCGAACGAATCCAAATATCCTTCTGTGTGTAACTTAGTCAACCTTCTCTCATTGATGTGACCCAGTCTACAATGCCATAAGAAAGTTTTATTGATTTCTGGAGACTTTCTTTTGTATGTATTCTGGACATTGAAAATCTGTGGTTGGTTTAATACGTATATACCGTTGTTCAATGTACCTGACCCAATCAAAACTTGATTAAGGTGAATGTTCACTACATTACTTACAAATGCAAATTCATAACCTTCTTTAGATAATAAAGATACAGAAATGATATTACAGGTTGCATTTGGTACATAATAACAACTACGCAAAACCAAAAAATGTCCATCTGACAGTCCCAGGTGATAGTCCCCCACGGCCTCAGCATCCATGCTAGCACCGTTTGCAACTCTGAGGGTCATGTCACCTGCCTTCAAAACTCTACGCTTTCTCAACGCCTGCAAAGAATTACAGATATGAGATCCTGATCCGGTATCCAATACCCAGGATGTAGAGTTTATTGATAGACAGTTTTCAATAACATATACACCTGAAGCTGAAGCTGCAACTCGCTTCAAATCCTGTGTTCTGGCTTTCCAAGCCTTGCAATCCTGTTTCCAGTGACCACTTTTGTGACAATAGAAGCATTCTTCCTTCCCCACCAGCTTTCCCGCTATCTTTGTTGCTTTACCTTTTCCCTTCGTATCCACTTTACCGACACCGCCTCTTGGTTTGGCGGGGGCTTTCTTCTTCTTGCCCTTGGCTTTCGCCCTGGACCTAGAAGAGGAAGATCCTCCTACAAACAAAGTGGATGTCTCCCTACCCTTCTGTAGGGTGCCCTCAGCAGTCCTCAACATGTTCAGAAGTTCGGAAAGTTCAACCTCCTTTCCTTGCATGTTGAAGTTAAGAATGAACTGGGCGTAAGTGGAAGGAAGGGACTGGAGAATCAAATCAGTATAGAGTTCATTCTCCAACGTGGTCCCAAGGTCCGCGAGCTCCTCAATGTAGCCAATCATCTTAAGCACGTGTTCCGCTACCGATGATCCGACGGCCAACCTTGCCGAAAAAAGCTTCTTCGACACTTCGTATCTTGCGATACGAGACTGCTCTCCATACAGTTCTTTTGTATGGAGAAATATGGACTCTAGGTCCATATTCTCGTGCCTCCTCTGATGTTCGTTGTCCATCGAGGCAAGTACGAGACATCTGGCCTTCGCGCAATCTATTTCCCAGGTCTTGTAGATTTCCCTATCTACGACACTGGTTTTGGGACCTGGGACAGGGGGAGCTTTGGTGGTAAGGACATACCCCAGCTTGTCGTAAGTGATTGCCATCTTGACATTCCTGAGCCAATCTTTGTAGTTTGGCCCTGTCAATATGTTTTTATCTAGTAATAACTTAAGTCTGGTCATCTTGAATGGTCGCTGCAATTAGGAGAGAGAAAAGAAACACTTTAGCATGATGCTCTTGCAAGTTTAGAGTGGTTTCTAATTTGTCTAAACTGGATGGCTCCCACTGTCTCTCGAATCCCTTCTCAAACCGTAAAGAAAGGATTAGTCAGGATTACTCTCACCGTACAATACTTGCTTAACCGTTCAGCCAGGCCAGTGTCGGTACTTCGAGGGAGGTTTTCCAACGCTTTCGCGAAGTTCCTTAATTAAGTAACCTCTTTTCCCTGTGGGCGTAGCCCCGCTAACACCTTTCTAGACACCTACTAAGTTTATAGCATTGATCGTTAAGTGAGAGTTTTCCCGAGGAGTAGCATATACTCACAGTAGGATCGGGATCCAAAAATCATCGCGTGATAAAACCGAAGGAATCCTACCAGAATCATCACACTCCAAATGGTATGCAAAGCTAGCAAGTTTCAGTACTTATGAAACTCCTGATGTGGATTTTTGCCCCATGCTCTTATGACCTTGACTTTGGCCAAAATATCATAAGTCACATGTCAAGTTCTACCCGTCATTCTCCTGGTTAATTTGGACCCACCCGTACCTACCCTTGACTTTGGCCAAAATGGCAGCACGACTGTCCCAAACCAACGCATCTATCTATGCTGCACATGAATACCCAATAGCTACCAATCACTATGCCTTGACTTTGGCCAAAATACATGGCTTGAATACTTTTTGACCATTCATGTGGAATGACGGAGGGCTACGGATGGTTTTGGCGAAACCGTGAACGTAGTGAACTTGATCTAATCGATGGAACGAGATAGCTTTTAAAAGGAGTGGTTCAAGCTCCGCGTTTAAAAGTTTGGTTTTGAAAAGAACCGAGTGGTTTTCAAAGTGTTCCAATCGAATTTTACTTGGTTTATTTTCTTGCATTAGTTCTTTTAATGCATCCCATCATTTAATCCTACCATTGCAGAAAACAACCAAAATATGACGTACGCTTATACCATTCGCATTCGCCACGGGGCCCCGTCATCACCCGTTAGGTTACTTAACTAACGACAGAGCGGGGGCTGGGCTAGCGCGGCTGTAAAACATAAGCAACGCCTAAATAGTTATCATATATAAATATATAGCAATGATGGACATTACAGATCACAGATGAATACATTGGATATACTAGGAATCCGCAATCCGTTCGAGCCTGCAACGAAAAGCGGATTACACAGTCATGGTGAATAGCCAAATACCCCTCCCAAGACCCCTACGGTTGCGGCAAACTACCCGCCAAGTACCCGAAGCGAAGCAACCTCCCTCACCACCATGAGTAGGCCACTCGGCACTTCGAGATACCCGGTAGTTTGTGCACTCCCTCCATGGGTCTATCCTAGGAGCAAAAACAGTAAAAAGAATTATACAATGATGGCTACAACCCCTTCATATACACAAACCAATATCAAACATAGATCACAGATATGTAAAACCCCGACTAATCGACATATAGCGATTAGCCGACGTTCAATACATACAAACATCACAGATATAACCATCATAGTCAAAGTGTAGTGAAGTTCGAAAAAAATACGGATTTATAGGCCCCCAAAAATAAATTTCTATTCTGGAAATTCTGGGCACATATAACATATCTTAAAAATCCTAAAACCAAGCCAGAGATACACTGCACCAAACTCGACCCAGTAAGGAGTCCAAACGGCGGCGGTTCCGCGGCAATAGCTTGCTATTGCCGCGGAAACGCGGCGGTTTAGTCGACTCACTGGACCGGGTTTTGTGGTTATCTTTAAAAAACCCTGAGATGATTTTTGGTGTATGACAAATTTTGTTTTGACCAGAAAAATCTTTAACAGAAACTAGGGTTTTTGAAAACTAGGTTTTTGGATTTTTCGGTTTCGAACTTCGTTACACTTCACTACCTAACTAGTTTATGTTTAGTTAGGCTCTGATACCACTGTAAGTCCACGTTGCCTACCCCGGTGCTTACGGGGAGGCGGAAAACATAATAAAATCGGATTTTTATCAACTATAGGCAACATGGACTATGCTTTAAGGATCTTTACTAAACAAAAACTTGCTAAAGCTAACTTGAAAGTAGCTAAGTGGTAGAAAAGTTATACCTTTGGTCTCTTAGTCCTTCTCTCCTTGCTCCTTGGAGTAGTGGAAGGAGGTCACCTTGCTCGTCTTCTCACGCCGAAGAAAGATCCACCCGAAAGCCTCGACCTTTGGCTTCAACTCCAAGCTAGAAGTAACTAGGGTTCAAGAAGTGCTAGTCCTTCAACCCTAGATGAGAGTAGAGAAGATCAAGAGAGGGTTTTTCTCAAGCTCAAGCGTTTCTCAACACATGAGAGGGAGAGAGCTTGAGGGAGAGGAAGAACAAGAGAGAGAAAGGATATGATAGAATGAGAAATAATTGAGCCATTCTCACTAATATGTGTGAATTATTTTAATTGAATAATTAGCTAGATAATTGTCATGGTTAATCATGACATGACCATTATCATTTCAATTTGCAAAGATCAAAAAGCATCTTCCAAAAGAAATGATGATGGTCAAAGTGTCAACCTAAGTCAACAAGTCAAAGAAGTCAAATGGTCAACAACCATAACCATGGACAATTATTAAACTAATTATTAATTAACAATAATACACACATAATATTAGGGTTAATAAAATGACAATAGCCATTAGCCCTAATCAAGGTCCTCTCCCTCAATCTCAAGCAACTGTGCATACGCACCCGCATTCGTGATCCGAAGAACACGAATACACTGAGAAAAACCAATCTCAAATCATATACTAGGATCCGGCTTAAACCAAAGACCGCTAGTATAAACTGTCCGGACAGCAAACGTGCACAAGTGCGTGAATGTGAACGAACCCTGTCGCAAAACCATGCGACCTCTACTCATTTTGCCTAAAGGCGAATAGCTCTCTGTGTGGGACTCTAAAGACTCGACACTACGCTGGCAGTGGGTTTAACCACAGACCGCAAGCGGCACTAGCTGTACGTAACGGTCCCCAGGTAGATGTCGATAAGAAGACTGACGAGGTGAACCCCATCTGAACTCCTACTGAGCCTGTATGTGACAATCTCCGTACAGTCCGGTCTGTTCGTCTGATACATCGCATGGCGGGACTAGGGGGGCGGTGAACGTCAGTCCCCTAATAGCGGTACAAGTCGTGCCGGAGTGAAGCCCAGAACACCCTGAGATAACACTGGAAACCTACCAGTATATCTCGCTTGCCCTGGCCAGGGACTACTCGTGTAATGGCTCTCCTGGACACAGCGCGATGTCAACCCCCAATACCGGGAGAGACGAATCCTGTCTAACAGTCACTGCCTCCAAGTGCTTCGGGACTGCACCCAAAAACTACCTGTTTGCACGACTCCTTTAAGCCGTGGTAGGGTAGTAATCAAAGTGCAGTGGGAACACACTCGAGGCGAAGTGACAGTGTCAAGTCAACGGACTAAGCTGTACTCATGTCACCTGGGAACTGATAACTGACGATAGGTATAATACCAACCAACAGTCCCCGACGAGTCCTGTCCAGTGTACTCGTAACCCAACGAGCACCCGTATACTATCTCAAGTACGACGTACTGACGGCTGTGGGACAGACCGTCTCCCACACTGGGATGAGAAGCGCATACGCTAGTCTACTCCGGAGTATCGATGCCCTGTCTCAATAGTCCAACGACTAAGGACCTGTATAAGGATGTGCTTATAGATCACCCTGCTCCCACGAGTGCGAGCGCCATCACAACGCTGGTAATCAAGCAAAGATCCTAAGGGCTCTACTAATATGTATATCAGCAATATGCTAAAAGAAACACATGCACATATTAAAGCAGAGACAAACCAAGTAGCATACTACCATTTCGAGCAAGATTGTATATACAACTGTGAATATCCCAAGCTTCCATCAAGTAATATACAAACTAGTATGATACAGTAATGGCCTCTAGGGCATATACACTAACATAATGTACCCCGGGGCAAGAAGTTCGAGTAGTAGACGATGAGCCTGGCAAGGGAAGACTACCTACCGGTGATTTTACCCGAGGCATCGGATATCCGAAGGATACCATCGTGGTCTTGAGATTGATGGTAGGGGCCGGTCCGGACTGACGGCGCCCTAGATAGTGAGATAGAAACATTGAGATTTTGAGACATCGAGGTACTGAGATTGATGATCCAGTCCAGTCTGGATAGCCAGAGCCTGAGATATTGGGATTTATGTTTTGTGTCGATGCTAGACACTGTTTATGCTGATTTCATTTATGATACCTCGTTTTGAAAATACAGAAATCTCACTAAATTATGAAAGTAGTTTCTTCATTTACATGTATTCTGTTTTCATGCATTCATACCTCTTCCATATGATATACTGCTACCTGAGGCACTGACACGAGCACTTGGTATTACCGTTGTTTAGAGGTATACCCTAGCCATTGTTATAGGCTGCAGATTATATATTTGAGGATATATTATGATCGTATGACTTAGGATTGCGTTGTTCATGCGATTTCTGATCGTAGATGTTTCTACTCACGAGTTGGCAACTCACCCCCGTTGTACCACAGTTTCTTGCAGGTTTTACCGTACAGGTTTCATTACGGCTTTGCTAGCACTGCTTCTTTTTCGGGTGACTTGCTAGTAGGTGGGTTTACTTGTAACGTACCCATCAGTATACCTTGTATATTATTATTCTGTTGTATCTAGAAGTTCCATCAACCAAACATGTATTTAATTCAGAGATAGAGACCAGTGATGTTTATTCTTTTGACCTTAGAGTCGCGCATTGTATTTCTATGGATTTCTTGCTGTTTTGAGTTTCCTTTGAGTTTTGATCCTCGCCCTTGGCGTTGTATATTATATTGCTTGTGTGGTTGTGACCGTCGATTGACGAAGAGCTAGCTCCCGCTTGGGATGCCTTTTTATTGATTTCGTATACTATTCATGTTGTATCCCGTTTGGGGGCCAGTATTTACATGGAGACTCTGCCGAAATTTTCAGAAAATACTTGATGTTTTTTTAAAACGCATAATTCGGCTTATGCTATTAAAACTACTTGTTTTAAGTTGGTTTCTCCTTCACTCTACTGCTTCTTTGGTTTTGATTTCTGGGTTTTGGCTTACTTAGATTACGTACGCCTCGAGACGTTTCGTAATTTAAGTGCCGGTCATGTTCCGTACCTTTCGGGACGTGACAAGAACACTTGAGAAAAGCTAGTGAAGGTTTTTGCATAGAAAAGAGAATGAACTCCCTTGTTTAAATCTGAACCATACTCTCTTTTCAATAGAATAAACCTAATTAGAAAATCAAGTAGGGTTCATATATCAACTTAGTGAGTCATGGCTTGAAAACCCTCCATGTGTCACCATGAGCCATGCTCCAATTTATGCAAAAATCCACCTCATTTCCTCCACCTCATAATGAAATAAACATTTAACCTAAAATGTTAGATACAAAATATGCAGTGTCTTTTCTAGAAGCATCTTTGAACAAATTACAAAAATGCCCCCCATCCATATATACATACCCGTATCCGTATTCCGAAAAATACGAATACGAAAGAGACGAAAATAATCCATCAGTATAATACTAGGATCCGGTTTTAACCAAAGCCCACTAGTATTATCTGTCCGAATCATCATCCGTGCACAAGTACACGTACATGATCGAACCCTATCATAAAACCATACGACCTCTACATTTTTTGCCCGATGCAGGGAAACCCTCTGTGTAGGACTCTAAAGACTCGACACTACGCTGACAGTGGGTTTAACCACAAGACGCAAGCGGTACTAGCTGTACGTAACGGCTACCCAGGTATCTGTCGATAAGAAGGCCGATGAGAAAAACTCATCCGAACTCCTACTGAGCCTGTCTGTGACAATCTCCGTACAGTCTAGTCAGTTCATCTAACAGTATCGCATATCGGGCCTAGGGGGCGGTAATCGTCAGACCCCTAATAGCGCAATAAGTCGTGTCAGGGTGTAGCCCAAAACATCCTAAGAAACTACTGGAGTACCTACCAGTAAATCTCGCTTTCCCAAGCCAGGGACTTTGTGTAATGGCTTTCCGAACAAAGCGCATTATCAACCCCCAATACCAGAATAGACGAATCCTATCTAATCGCCACCGCCTACTGTAAGTGCACGGCGGCGCCCCGGTCGTCAATCCGACGGCCAAATGCGGAAGCGGTGATAAACTTTAATTTTGCGAACTTAGCAAACCGGCACCACCGCGCACTAAACCCCGGATCGGGCCATTAAACTAGTTCTAGCTAACTACAAGATGGGGAAGAGATATACCGAGTGATCCGAGTCCTCCGGTCTTCTCGTCATCGTCCCGATCTCCCGCGGAAACTCCGGTCGTCGCCTCCTTGCCGGAAGGGCACCACATCGTCTGTATCTTTTACGGGCTCCCACCTCAATGCCGAGGCAACTCGGGCGTGAAGTTGGCTGGCCGACGCGTCCAAGATTTGCTGTAGAATGTGTAGTGTAGAATCATAGTCTCTTTTGGGGCGGTGAAGTTGCCATGGAGGGAGAAGAGAATCATGAACTTTGGAGAGGGTTTTTGAGAATTTGGCAAGCATGAAAATGAGATGTGAATTAATCCCTCATCCAAAATGAGCCCTCTCATTTTTCCTCTCATTTTACAATGTGGCCGGCCCTTATACATGTGAGAATGGTGGAGGAAAAATCAAGCATGAAGGGAGGTGATGGTAGGAGAAGAAAAGAGGTGACCACATCCAAACATCAACCATAACCAACTTACATCAAACCCATACCCTCTCATTAATGCAAGTGATGGTGGAAAAGAAAAGAATGGTATCAAAAGATGCTATCATAATTAATCCATATGCAAGAAAACCCCTCCACAAAAGTTATTTGCAAACTTGCAAATAACCCCCTCCATCGGAAAAGTCCGGCCGGGAAAGAACAAAGGAAAACCGGCCGGAATGGAATGCAAACTGGCAACTCCAGAAAACTGGTCCCGTAATAAATTACAGGAAAACCCCGATACTGTGCATACACACCCGCATCTGTATTCCGACCGGATACAAATGCAAAGAGACAAAATCTACACTGTACTAAACTAGGATCCGGCTTAAACCAAAGCCGGCTAGTAAAGTTCGTCCGATCCTGATCCGTGCAATACCGCACGAATCTGATCGAACCCTGCCATATAACTATACGGCCTCTAGTACAAACCGTCCAATCCTGATCCGTGCAATACCGCACGTATCTGATCGGACCCTGCCATATCTCCATACGGCCTTTACAGCGTTTCGCCCGAAAGCTGAGTAACTGAAAGTGTGGTGGACTCTAAAGACTCGTCAATACTATGGCTGTGGATTTAACCACTAGCACGTCAGAGGTATAAGCCAATACGTAACGGGCCACCAGCTATTGACTAAAAGGGACGTCGATGAGCGAACTCATCCTGACACCCTACTGAGCCTGTCAGTGACAATATCCGTACAGTCCGGTCCGTTCGTCTACGAGCATCGCATGGCGGGCCTAGGGGGTTGGTAAAAGTCAGACCCCCAAAAGCGGTACAAGTCGTGTCGGAGTGTAGCCCAGAACACCCTGAGATACTACTGGAATACCTACCAGAAAATCTCCTGCCTTGGCCAAGGACTTCGTGTAATGGCTCTCCTAGACACAGCGCGACCTCACCCCCAATACCGGGAGAGACGAACCCCTGAAGATCCGCTCACTGCCTCCATGTGGCTCGGGACTGTACCCAACTAAAACCTGTTTGCACGACTCCTTTGAGCCGTGGTAGGGTAGTAATCAAAGCACAGTGGGAACTCACACGAGAAAAATGACGATTCCCAGGTCGATGAACTAACCTGTACACATGTCACCTGGGAACTGCTATCTGACGTCAGGTATAAGACCAACTAGCATGTTCCCGGCGAGTCCTGTTCGGTGTACTCATAACCCAATGAGCACCTGTATACATCTTAGGTGAACCACCTGACACCAGTGGCTTGTGAGACCGGCCACCGCCCCTCGTCGGGGTCTCGACTGTATACACTAGTCTACTCTGGAGAATCGATGCCCTGTCTCGAAACTCCCACGACTAGGGACCATTTAAGGATGTGCTTATAGACTACCAGCTCCCACGTATATGATCGCCCTCATACTGCTGGCAGCCAAGCAAGAATCCTAGGGGCTCTATCAACGTGTAATAGCGACCTGTAAGGTCACCTGAAGCAGTATACGATGATAAAGGTAAACCAGATAGCATACTATCATCTCGAGTAAGACTGTCGTACCGGGATAGGTCCTCCCTCAATCATTGCAATCACGTGCCTGTGATCCAATAATTGACTCTGAGGGCACTATCTCCAACAATCTCCCACTTGCACTCAAGGCTAATTATTGCGATGTCGCATACTCACAGCCCGTGTGATACCGAACACCCAACTCCTCTACTAATCAGTCTCACAAAGCTCGTTTGCGAGACTATTGCGTTCGAGGAATAGCCTCAGCGAGTGGATCCGCTCTGATGTTTCTTTCTATGTCTCTCTAAATCTCAAGTTCGCGGAGAATGCCATCTCCCGAAATGAGCAATACCTGTCTTAGAATGTCTGGATGTCTGATGGGACCTAGCTGATAAATGAACTCCAAATCCAAACTTCTTAGACTGTATCGTCAACTGAACTTAATCAGTATCCTGCGCCATGCCTCCCTCAGTATCTGCCTGGATCACCTGTCCAGAATACTGCCCCTCGTCAGAGGGAAAACTATAACTCTGACAACCTCCTTGTCGTCCATGTCACCTTGGAAGCCTGGAGTGATAACCGTCTCCTAAAGGAGGCAGCCGTTATCATATCCCTAGAACATTCACTTATGTTCTAAAACTGCTTCCGACTGTTCCTCCAGGATTGGATCAATATCAACTTATTGCATCTAGTGCAAGAACAACATCTGGTGTGGTACTTGACATCTCATGAATGACTCAATTGCCTAAGCAAGTGATCTGCCAATCATGCACATCCCTCTCTACTTTAGTCTATAAGACACCTTTAGAGAGGGTGACTCCATTACCTGCAGGTACACTACCATGCCAGGAGTCGTCCATTCTAAATACTCTTAGAATGCTGTCAAAGTACCCTGATTGGGAAACCACCCAAATCTAGATCTAAAACCATAGATCTAGTAACCAGTATGTCTGATATAATGTCCAAGTCCCATGTGGAGAAACCACTGTGTGACGACCAAAGTATAACCGATCGTACTATAGGAATATCACTTACTACTACCTTCTCAACAGATCCATCCCCTATTCTGATGAGTCAAACCTATGACTGTCACATCAGAAACAGATGTTCTAACTCCGCTATATCTGCTTTAGTCTATAAATAGACATAAGCTACCTGTCCACCAATGCTTCCGCTGCTCCCACTGACTACGACAACCCTCTGGCAGAGTCATATACACGTACACTTCTGAAGCTAGTTCAGAACAACGCTATACTCATCCTCCTGCCGGGTCTCGCAGCCTGGAACAACAGCAATGGCAAGTGTGGGTAAACAAGAACTTCCCTGTCACCGTCCTTGAGGCTACCGGAGTACCTCTCGGGTGCCTGAAGTTACCCACTTTATCTGCGGAGTGGCCAATGGAATGTCAATCCAGATTGAATCTTTTTGGTTCTTATCAAATCTTTAGTAATCGTTTGCGGTTCTGGAATCACTTCCAGTTCTACCATACTCCCACTACTGTTTTTGAAAAAACCCATTTTTATTAAAACTGTGGCGAGTCAAGAACAATATCACTATTGATCTTTCTTATGGTAGAAAGTCAACCCTCGTCATAGCCTGGGTCAACCCACAAACAGCCATTACAGAAACGTGCCTTGAGTTATCCAGAGTCTGGTTTTAATCATAAGCCGGACAACTCCCCGTACCTTAACAATGTTAAGATATGAACTGTACTATATCCAATATAGAACCAGAGGCACTGATTTAATTGAACCAGATTCAAATCATGCAGCTGTCTCTAGTGCATGTCAACTAAATGGAGAGAGGCCGATCAGCGTTACTCAACTTAGGAATGCTTCCAATTATGAGTAACCTGAAAGAGAAGCAATTTCTGTTTATCATTACTATCAACTGAATACCATACACAAGTATCTACATCTTCGATCACTTTGAAGAATCCCGATACTTGCTACACCTGGTTCTCTACTCTATTCAAATACCTATAACTCCTCAAAACTTAGACCCTGTGTTTCTACGAAACACATGTCTAAGAACTAGAGAAGTTAAAAGTAAACAGAATATAGTATGAGGACCAACCCCTCTGTCCTAATGGACACTGGACAACATACAATACTCTGTATAAGTCCGCCGAGTCTAACAACTCTTTCACTGTGTGTCGTAGGTTGAAAACTGTACTTATGGTTAAGAAGAATTACGCCGCTGTTTAATGCTCCTTACCTAACCATCCACTGATATAGGTAAATATCATCGACATAATATCAAAAGCTATATCTCACTCTATGAAAATAGACGTACAGATATATCAATTTGAAATTGGTGCACAACAGCGGATATTCAAAACCAAATATTTGCCGACCGGCAAACAGCCCAGGTGATCTCCTCAAATATCACCGATTACAACGAATCCCGATATAATGAGGATGATCACCCAATTCCCAATAACTTACTCCCACTTATCATCTGTAAAGCCATACAGATGTGAGAATCAAACCTGGTAAATACATACCCTGGAGCAAGTGTCTAATCAGGAAATCAGTTTTCTTTTAACAGTACACAGTGAACTGAAACATTGAAATGTTTCGATGGGGTATCCTGGTATTCCTAGTAATGCCTCTACCATTATCCAGATTCACAACTATAACCGCATAATTCTTTGCCACCTCTCCAAATCCCTTTATATGTCTTTAGTCGTTACCTTCTGCACACCCCTTAGGCCAAATGGTTTTCTTCCTTCCCTACCGTTCGGCACCAGCCTATGGTTTGGAAGAAGACTATCCAATAAGCATAATGGGTGTACTGTCCTAGTCCTAGGAGCACTCGCAATGCGAGAGAAGGTGAAGGTAAAAGACAACTGAATAAACCTTATTCCTATTTCTCCTGGACCAGAATCCATCCCCGAACTGGAACAAGTTCCTTTCGAGTTCGTATATAACCATACGATGGAGTATCCAATAAACTGTGGATCTTCATAGTGATACGGAGTGTCCTGGAGAAATACAAAGGTGATTTAGGATTGGCGAAGAAATATTTGGTTTGGTCGTGAATATCAGTCGCAATTTACTTTGCCCTCTTACTAATCCCTTGCTTTGTCTTAATCTTAATACCTTCTGCACACCGTTTAGGCTAATTGGTTTTCTTCATTCCCTACCGGTCGGCACCAGCCTAAGGTTTGGAAGAAGACTATCCAATTTGCGTAATAGGTGTACTATCTCCTAAACCAAGGAGTACTCACAACTTGAGAAAAGGTAAAAGGGAAAAGACAACTGAATAATCCTATCCGTTTTCTCCAGAACCGGAAACCATCCTCGAATCCCTTCGAGTTCGTATCTAACCATACGATGGTTTTGTCCAATGGAAGTGGACGTTCACAGTAATACGGGGTGTCCTGGAGAAAAGGGTAAAAGTAGGAGTGGCAATGAGGTCTGCAACTCTGACAATCCATAAGCCGGTGTAAAGAAGGTTCGGTTAACTTGGTCTCTGAGTCATAGTCTAGGGTCGGGTCAATGGTCGCTGCCAGAGAGAGAGAGAAAAGAAACACTCAGCGTGCACTCTAACCTAGATCAGAATGGTTACCAATTTATCTAATCTGGAAACCTCCCACTGTACCTCAAATTCTCCTCCAAACCTGAAAGAAGAATTAGTCGGGGTCACCCGAGGAGTATACCAACTCATCAGTGGGAATCGGGATCCAACTCTCATCGCATGATAACGTGACGGAATCCGCTCACGGTATCACACTCCAGAAGGTATGCGCATATCTGGCAAGTTTCAGTTCTTTTGAAACTCCCGATGTGATTTCTGCCCCATGCTCTTATGACCTTGACGAAGGTTAACAAATCATAAGTCACATGTCAAGTTCCACCCGTCATTGTCCAGGTTAATTTGAACCCACCCGTACAAGCCCTTGACGAAGGTCAACAAGGCTATACGACTGTCCCAAACCAACACATCTATCTATGCAGCAGAAAGGCAACAAGCAGCTACCATGCACTATGCCTTGACGAAGGTCAACAAACATAGCATGAATACTACGTGCTACCTGTCTGAAACGACGGAGGGCTACGAATGGTTTCTGGCGAAAACCTTTAACGTAATGAACTTGATATCGTTGAAGGAACGGATAGCTTTTTAGAAAATATAGTGACGAAAAGCTTTACTAAAGAGGTCACTCCCGGTGAAGGGATCTCGGCTCTTTCCCCGTAGAATGGGGTGTAGGATATTCCAAATGAATACCACGATGCAAAGCAAAAGTAATCGGCTATAGTGAAGTTAATGCCCTGACGCAAACTTCTGTCCAAGGGGTCACTCCCGGTGAAGGGATCTCGGCCCTTGCCTCGTCGACTGAGGAGCAGGATATTCATAACCGAATATCTCTATGCAAAACAAAAGAGAACGTCCTTGCAATAACAGCCTTTTGAAAAGTGTTCCAACAACATCAGATTAGGTTTGTTTTAACTTGCATTGATCCGAATCAACGCAGTCCCATCAATTGATCACACCACAAAGAACGAAAATAAACTGACGTACGTATATGCCATCCGCATTCGCCACCGGGTCCCGTCATCACCCGTTAGGTTAGCTAACTAACGGCAGAGCGGGGACTGGACTAGCACGGATGAAAAACATATACAACATCTACTAATATATATACCAATATATTATATTTCGCTCAAGGCGTGAATAAAATGTAACATCACAGAAATGTACAGCATCACAGAACAATACGGATATCTGGGATCCCCGGGTTTCACAGAGCCACTACTGAAACCCGACGTTCCCCTGGTCGTATGGATAGCCTGCGCAATGAAATCCTAGACCCCTACGGGCGCGGCAAATTACCCGCCAAAACCTGAAGCGAGGCAGCCCCCTTCAGCAACGTGAATGGACCACCCAGCACTTCACGGAATCCGGTAACTCGGGCACCCCTCCTGGGTCAAACTGTACCCCCTACGAGTGCGGCGAATAGCCCGCCAATCCTAAAGTGAAGCCCCCTCCGTCTCAATGCCATGAGATGCGGGCTTGTTGCCCTCCAGAACCCGGCTATCCGTGCACCCCACCGCGGGGTAATCCTAGTACAGAAAGTAAAATATACATACAACGGGTACATCGACCACAACCTGGCCGTGCCCCAAAATAATAATACAAACAGGCAGTGACGGCAGTCCACATGTCGGACGCTCGCCCCGCAATATCAAATGTACATAATACAACAAAACTGTACTAGCATTGCAGCCAGGCTATCCCCCACGACCGATCCGCAACATCACAGCAAAACACAGAACATCAACGTGAAAGTCACGTTCGCAAATCCGTCTAACCGGGCTATAGCAGTTAGACCGGATTTACCGATCGAGTGACATTCACGGTCGCAGATATAATGTAAATACTGTGAAATAATGTGTTTAAATATATCCGATCGATCAAAAATTAACAAGTGGGCCCCCAAGCAATACTGTAGCACTCACAGAAAATCTAGGCCCAATATTAATATTCCAAAACCCCTAAAATTAGCCCAGAAGCCCACTGGAGAAATTGGACACAGTGAGGACACCAACGTGCGGCGGAATCGCGGCCCAAGGGGGGGTTTGGCCGCGGTTCCGCGCTTGAGTGATCGACTGACTGTGTCGAATTTTTCCAGTAGTCTTATAATTTCCAGTACATTAGTTTTCTACAACCTGAAAAAATTTTCGAGTCCAAAAAATTTCAACAGAAAACTGATGTGAACAAAAATGTAGATTTTGGAATTTTGGTCGATCGGAAATGCAAAACACATCAAACGAAGCTAGACGAAGTTAATGGCGAGGCTCTGATACCACTGTAAGTGCACGGCGGCGCCCCGGTCGTCAATCCGACGGCCAAATACGGAAGCGGTGATAAACTTTAATTTTGCGAACTTAGCAAACCGGCACCACCGCGCACTAAACCCCGGATCGGGCCATTAAACTAGTTCTAGCTAACTACAAGATGGGGAAGAGATATACCGAGTGATCCGAGTCCTCCGGTCTTCTCGTTATCGTCCCGATCTCCCGCGGAAACTCCGGTCGTCGCCTCCTTGCCGGAAGGGCACCACATCGTCTGTATCTTTTACGGGCTCCCACCTCAATGCCGAGGCAACTCGGGCGCGAAGTTGGCTGGCCGACGCGTCTAAGATTTGCTGTAGAATGTGTAGTGTAGAATCATAGTCTCTTTTGGGGCGGTGAAGTTGCCATGGAGGGAGAGGAGAATCATGAACTTTGGAGAGGGTTTTTGAGAATTTGGCAAGCATGAAAATGAGATGTGAATTAATCCCTCATCCAAAATGAGCCCTCTCATTTTTCCTCTCATTTTACAATGTGGCCGGCCCTTATACATGTGAGAATGGTGGAGGAAAAATCAAGCATGAAGGGAGGTGATGGTAGGAGAAGAAAAGAGGTGACCACATCCAAACATCAACCATAACCAACTTACATCAAACCCATACCCTCTCATTAATGCAAGTGATGGTGGAAAAGAAAAGAATGGTATCAAAAGATGCTATCATAATTAATCCATATGCAAGAAAACCCCTCCACAAAAGTTATTTGCAAACTTGCAAATAACCCCCTCCATCGGAAAAGTCCGGCCGGGAAAGAACAAAGGAAAACCGGCCGGAACGGAATGCAAACTGGCAACTCCAGAAAACTGGTCCCGTAATAAATTACAGGAAAACCCCGATACTGTGCATACACACCCGCATCTGTATTCCGACCGGATACAAATGCAAAGAGACAAAATCTACACTGTACTAAACTAGGATCCGGCTTAAACCAAAGCCGGCTAGTAAAGTTCGTCCGATCCTGATCCGTGCAATACCGCACGAATCTGATCGAACCCTGCCATATAACTATACGGCCTCTAGTACAAACCGTCCGATCCTGATCCGTACAATACCGCACGTATCTGATCGGACCCTGCCATATCTCCATACGGCCTCTACAGCGTTTCGCCCGAAAGCTGAGTAACTGAAAGTGTGGTGGACTCTAAAGACTCGTCAATACTATGGCTGTGGATTTAACCACTAGCATGTCAGAGGTATAAGCCAATACGTAACGGGCCACCAGCTATTGACTAAAAGGGACGTCGATGAGCGAACTCATCCTGACACCCTACTGAGCCTGTCAGTGACAATATCCGTACAGTCCGGTCCGTTCGTCTACGAGCATCGCATGGCGGGCCTAGGGGGTTGGTAAAATTCAGACCCCCAAAAGCGGTACAAGTCATGTCGGAGTGTAGCCCAGAACACCCTGAGATACTACTGGAATACCTACCAGTAAATCTCCTGCCTTGGCCAAGAACTTCGTGTAATGGCTCTCCTAGACACAGCGCGACCTCACCCCCAATACCGGGAGAGACGAACCCCTGAAGATCCGCTCACTGCCTCCATGTGGCTCGGGACTGTACCCAACTAAAACCTGTTTGCACGACTCCTTTGAGCCGTGTTAGGGTAGTAATCAAAGCACAGTGGGAACTCACACGAGACAAATGACGATTCCCAGGTCGATGAACTAACCTGTACACATGTCACCTGGGAACTGCTATCTGACGTTAGGTATAAGACCAACTAGCATGTTCCCGGCGAGTCCTGTCCGGTGTACTCATAACCCAATGAGCACCTGTATACATCTTAGGTGAACCAACTGACACCAGTGGCTTATGAGACCGGCCACCGCCCCTCGTCGGGGTCTCAACTGTATACACTAGTCTACTCTGGAGAATCGATGCCCTGTCTCGAAACTCCCACGACTAGGGACCATTTAAGGATGTGCTTATAGACTACCAGCTCCCACGTATATGATCGCCCTCATACTGCTGGCAGTCAAGCAAGAATCCTAGGGGCTCTATCAACGTGTAATAGCGACCTGTAAGGTCACCTGAAGCAGTACACGATGATAAAGGTAAACCAGATAGCATACTATCATCTCGAGTAAGACTGTCGTACCGGGATAGGTCCTCCCTCAATCATTGCAATCACGTGCCTGTGATCCAATAATTGACTCTGAGGGCACTATCTCCAACACCTACAAGTGCTTCGGGACTGCACCTAACTACTACTTGTTTGCACGACTCCTTTGAGCTGTGGTAGGGTAGTAATCAAATGACAGTGGGGACACACTCGAGGCGAAACAGCAGTGTCAAGTCGACGGACTAATCTGTACTCATATCACCTGGGAACTGCTACCCGACGATAGGTATAATACCCACCAGCAGCCCCAACGAGTCCTGTCCAGTATACTCATAACCCAATGAGCACATGCATACTATCTCCAGGACGACGTATTAATGGCTGTGGGACAGACCGTCTCCCCTGCTTGGATGAGAAGCGTATACACCAGTCTACTCTGGAGTATCGATGCCCCATCTCGATAATCTAACGACTAGGGACCTGTATAAGGATGTGCTTATAGACTACCCAGCCCCTACTAGTGTGACTGCCATCACAACGCTGGTAATCAAGAAAAGATCCTAAGGGCTCTACCAATATGTATAAGCGATATTCTAAAATAAATACATGCACATATTGAGGTAGAAACAAACCAGGTAGCATACTACTATTTTGAGCAAGACTGTTAATACAACTGTGAATATCCCAAGTTCCATTAATTAATATACAAACCTGTATGATACAATAATGGCATCTAGGGCATATATCACTAACAATCTCCCACTTGCACTAAGGCCATGTATTGGCATATCGTGAACCTATCATCTCGGATAGCCTCTCAAACTGTGTCTGAGGGATGGCTTTTGTGAGTGGATCTGCAGTATTATTCTCCGAATCTACTCTCCTCACCTCGATCTCTTGGCGATCAATGATCTCCCTGATCAGGTGGTACCGCCTCAAAATATGTCTGGACTTCTGATGGGACCTGGGTTCCTTCGCCAAAGCTATAGCACCGTTGTTGTCACAATACAGAGGTATTGGACCTACAATGGACGGAACCACCTGAAGTTCTATTAGGAACTTCCTTATCCAGACTGCTTCTTTCGTGGCGTCACAAGAAGCGATATACTCCGCTTCCATCATCGAGTCAGCAATGGTGTCCTACTTAGAGCACTTCCAATAGACCGCCCCTCCATTGAGGGTAAAGACACAACCCGACATGGACTTGGAGTCATCCTTGTCGCTCTGGAAGCTGGAGTCAGCAAAGGCCTCGATCTGGAGGTCTTTTCCGCCATACACCAAGAACATTTCCTTAGTCCTTCTCAGGTACTTGAGAATATTCTTTACTACTATCCAGTGCTTTTCCCCTGGGTTTGACTGATACCGACTTACCACGCTTAGTGCGTAAACAACATTTGGTCTGGTACACAACATTGCATACATTATAGAGCCTACCGCAGAAGCGCAGGGTATAGATGACATGCGATCCCTTTCCAAATCAGTCTTGGGAGACATCTCTTTCGAGAGGATGATTCCGTGACAAGCCGGTAGATTACCGCGCTTTGAATCTTCCATACTAAATCTTTTCAGTATGGTGTCGATGTACCTGGACTGTGAAAGTCCCAACATCCTCTTAGATCTATCACGATAGATCTGGATCCCCAGAATGTAAGAGGCATCACCTAGGTCTTTCATGGAGAACCTCTGTAACAAGAATCATTTAACTGATTGTAACATAGGAATGTCATTTCCTATCAAGAGAATGTCATCCACGTACAAGACGAGGAATACCACTGTTCTCTCTACAATCTTACTATATATGCATGGTTCATCTGGATTTTTGATAAAGTCGAATTCTTTGACCGTCTCATCAAAACAGATGTTCCAACTCCGCGATGCCTGCTTTAGTCCATAAATGGACTTAAACAACTTGCACACTTTCCTGCTGCTTCCATTCTAATTGAAACCCTCTGGCTGATCCATATAGACGCACTCTTCCAAATTTCCATTTAGAAAAACCGTCTTTACGTCCATCTGCCAGATCTCATAATCGTGGAAGGCAGCAATGGCAAGAAGGATCTGAATGGATTTGAGCATAGCCACTGGAGAAAAGGTTTCATCATAGTCCAAACCAGGTCTTTGACGAAAACCTTTTGCAACAAGTCTAGCCTTATAAGTTTCAACCTGTCCATCTACACCAATTTTCTTTTTGAAGATCCATTTGGAGCCCACGGGTTTTACCCCTTGCGGAGCAAAGTCCAAAGTCCTTACTTTGTTGGTGTACATGGAATCCATCTCGGCCCGCATTGCATCTAGCCATTTTACCGAGTCGCCGCTCTGAATGGCTTGCTGGAAACTAGTCGGCTCATCATTGTCAATGATGGAATCCTCTCTATCCTCGTCTATGAGAAAACCATAGTATCTCTCGGGCGGATGAGACAGCCTACTAGTTCTGTAGAGTGGTGTGGGGATATTCGGTTCTTCTGAAACCTCTGGTTCTACCATACTTTCAGTAATAAATTGGGGTTCTGGAATTTCTTCCAGTTCTATTGCGCTCCCTCTTATCTGATTTTCTAAAAATTCAGTTTCCAAGAAGTGGGCATGACGAGAAACAAAGAACTTTTGTTCTCTACGTAATAGAAAAGATACCCCCTGGAGTTCTTTGGATATCCCACAAACTTACACAGTACTGAGCGTGCCTCGAGCTTGTCCGCATGCTGCTTTTTTACAAAAGCTGGACATCCCCGTGTCTTAAGGTACTTAAGATAGGGTTTCTTCCCACTCCACATCTGATATGGTGTGGTAGGCACAGTTTTGGTAGGAACCTTATTCAAAAGATATGCAGATGATTCTAGTGCATAACCCCAGAAGGATCGCGGCAACTCAGCGTTACTCATCATGGAACGAACCATATCCAATAGGGTTCTGTTCCGCCTTTCCGATACACCGTTATGTTGTGGTGTGTATGGAGGAGTAAGCTGAGAGAGAATTCCATTCTCTTTTAGGTAATCCAAGAACTCGACACTTAAGTATTCACCACCTCGATCAGATCTTAGTGTCTTGATGCTTTTGCCTGTTTGTTTTTCCACTTCATTCTTATATTCTCGGAATTTCTCAAAGGCCTCGGATTTATGTTTCATCAAGAAGAAGACATGTCCATACCTAGAGAAATCATCCGTAAAAGTAATGAAGTAGGAATAACCACTTCATGCATGTGTAGACATTGGACCACACGCGTCGCTATGTATGAGTCCCAAGAGCTCGCTCGCTCTTACTCCGTGTCCAGTGAACGGAGTCTTTGTCATCTTTCCTATGAGACAAGATTGACAAGTTGCATAAGACTGATATTCGAATGGATCCAAATATTCCTCTCTATGTAACTTCGTTAACTGTGTTTCATTGATGCGACCCAGTCTACAATGCCATAAGAAAGACTGATTTAATTCCGTAGACTTTCTTTTAAGTGTGTTCTGGACACTGAAAACCTGAGCTTGATTTAATATGTATATACCGTTATCTAGTGTACCTGACCCAATCAAACTTTGATTTAGGTGGATGTGGACCACATCGCTTACAAATGTAAAATTGTATCCTTCTTTAGAAAGTAAAGATACAGATATGATATTACAATCTAGACTAGGTACACACAAACAGTTACGTAAAATCAATATCTGCCCACTTATCAATCCTATGTGATATTCCTCTACGGATTCAGCGTCCACGCTCATTCCGTTAGCAACTCTGAGAGTCATATCACATGCCCTGATAACTCTACAGTTTCTCAAAGCCTGTAAAGAATTACAGATATGAGATCCTGATGCAGTATCTAATACCCAGGAAGTAGAGTTAATTGTCATACAGTTTTCAATCACAAACACACTCGAAGTCGAAGCCACAACGTGCATCGGATCCTGGATTCTGGGTTTCCAAGCCCTGCATCCCATCTGCCAATGTCCTTTCCTATGATAATAGGAACAACCCTCCTTCCCTACTGTTAGCCCTAAAACTTTTGCCCTGCCCTTTTCTTCTACCTTACTGACACCGCCTATCAGCTTTGTGGAGGTCTTCTACTTCTCACCCTTAGCTTTCGCCTTGGATCCAGAATAGGAAGATTCCCCAATAAGCAGAGTCGGTGTCTCCCTGGTTTCCTTCAGGGTGCCCTCAACTGGAAGTGTAACTTTCCTTCCCTGGGCATAAGCAGAAGGTAGGGACTGTAGAACCAAGTCAATACTCGACTCGTTCTCCAACGTGGTCTCCAGGTCCGTGAGCTCGTCAATATAGCTAGTCATCGCAGGGACGTCGTCCCCTATGGATGACCCGACAGCCAACCTCGCTTGAAGCAATTCTTTCAAGGTCTCATATCTTGCGATACGAGATTGCTCTCAATATAAATCTTTGTTATGGAGGAAGATTGAAGCTAAGTCCATCTTCTCGTGCTCCCTCTGGCTTTCACTATCTATTGAGGCTAACATGAGGCACTTGGCATTCGCACAGTCTTTTTCCCTTGTCTTATGGATATCACCATCCGCAACGGTGGAAACTGGACCTGGGACGGCGGGGGCTTGAGTAGTAATGAGGTGGTCCAGTTTGTCATAGGCAATGGACATCTGGACAAACCTTTTCCAGTCAATATAGTCTGGTCCAGTAAATTTATTATCTAGCTGTAACCTATGTCTGGTCACCTGGTTGCTGCAATTAGGAGAGAGCGAAGAAACACTTAGCTTGATGCTCTTGCAAGTTTAGATTGGTTTTTAATTTATCTAAACAGGATGGCTCCTACTGTATCTCGAATCCCTCTTCAAACCATAAAAGAAGAATTAGTTAGGATTTAATCTCATCCTACAATACTTGCTTAACCTTTCAGCCAAACTGGTGTTGGTACTTCGAGAGAGGTTTTCCAACGCTTTCGTGAAGTTCCTTAATTACATAACCTCTTTTCCCTGGAGGCGTAGCCCCGCTAACACCATTCTAGTCACCTACTTGGTTTATAGCATTGATTGTTTCAGTGAAAAAATCTCCCGAGGAGTAAGATATACTCACAGTGGGATCGGGATCCAAATATCATTGTGTGATAATCCTGAAGGAATCCTACCAACATTATCACGCTCCAAATGGTATACAGCACTAGCAAGTTTCAGTTTCCTTAGAAACTCCCGATATGGATTTTTGCCCCATGCTCTTATGACCTTGACGAAGGCCAACAAATCATAAGTCACATGTCAAGTTCTACCCGTCATTGTGCAGATTAATTTGAGCCCACCGGTACATGCCCTTGATGAAAGCCAACAAAGTAATACGACCGTCCCAAACCAATAAATCTATCTATGCTATATATGAATATTCAGCAGCTACCAATCACTATGCCTTGGCGAAGGTCAACAAACATAGCTTGAATACTACTGAATATTCATATGAAATGACGGAGGGCTACGAATGGTTTTGGCGAAACCGTAAACGTAGTGAACTTGATATAATCGAAGGAACCTGATAGCTTTTAAAGGAGTGGTTTCAGCTCCGCATTTTAAAAGTTTCTGTTTTGAAAAAACCGAGTGGTTTTAAAAAGTGTTCCAACGATTCAGTTAGGTTTGTTTGCTTTGCATTAATCTAATGCAGTCCCATCATTTACACCTATCATTATAGAGAGAAACGAAAATATGATGTACGCTTATGCCATCCGCATTCGCCACTGGGCCCCATCTTACACCGTTAGGTTACTTAACTAACGCCAGAGCTGGGAGCTAGACTAGCGCGGATGCAAAATATAAGCAACGTCTATTATATAACATATATATAATAATTATTTGTCTCACATAATAATAGGCATTCCAGATCACAGATGAACATATTGGATATACTAGGAATTCCGTGTTTCGTTTAAGCCTGTAACGAAAGACGGATTCCATGGTCGTGATGAATAACCAAACCCCACCCCAGACCCCTACGGATGCGGCAAACTACCCGCCAAATTCCCGAAGTGAAGCAACCTCCCTCAGCAAAGTAAGTAGGCCACTCGGCACTTCAAAGAACCCGGTAGTTTGTGCACCCCACCTTGGGTCTATCCTAGGAGCAGAAAACAGTAAAAGAAATAATACAACGGTGGCTACAACCTCAACCCGGATGTGCCGTAAAAAATAATATTACATCAAATTACAATTTATATCGAATGAAAGAAAAACAACTCTCTTCTCACATCCCCGGTTATTCATCCACGACGATCCAATAATGTTCATATACACAAACCAACAGATATGTGCAACCCCAAACTAACCGACATATAGAAATTAGCTGAAGTTTAAAAACACATATAACAACACAGAAGATCCGGAATGCCAAGAACATTGAAGCTAAGTCCATCTTCTCGTGCTCCTTCTGTCTTTCCATCTTCTCAATCGAAACATATTTTTCGTGTCTACAACCCTAAGTGCAAACCAGCACACAAAAAAAACTGGGTAGAAACCAAATATCCCAAAAAACAGAACACCAAAAATAAGAAACAACAGAGGAAAAACGAGTTGAATCGGCCTTGACTCGGCGGCCTAAAAAACAGAACACCAAAAATAAGAAACAACAGAGGAAAAATGAGTTGAATCGGCCTTGACTCGGCGACGGAACCGCGGCGAAACACACCGATTAACCGCGCTTCCGCGGCTGTCTTGGCGATTCATTGACTCGTTTTTCTGTAGTGTTCTTATAATACCCAGCATGCATTTTTAGTACCTCTGAAATAATTTTCTGATAGATTTCAAAATTGACAGCAAGTTAGGGTTTTTGGTGTTTCATTTTCGGTTTTTCCGACGATCGAAGTTTTAACACTTGCTAACAAGCTAGTAAAGGTTTAGTTGGCTCTGATACCACTGTAAGTCGATGCTACGCACCCCGCGGGTTCGCGGGAAGGCGGAATTTGCAAAAAACGATTTTTCAAAGCTTCGTAACATCAACTCAACTCCAGGATCGATACTAAACCCTAACTACCACACAACTATGAGGTAAATAACATGAATAGAATGTTATACCTCATGATTTCAAGTCCTTCGGGTCTTCTTGTTGCTGTCCTCCTCCTCGTCACAAGCTCTAAGGATCGTAACGGATCGACGCTTCCTCATCGGCCTCCTCGAGTCGAAGACGATCCACCCGAGAGTCTATAGATCGAGCTCCTACTTCAAATCTGAAGTAACTAAGGCACCTAGTTCGCTACACTAGATGACCTAGGTGATGTAGAGAATATAGATGGATTGGTATGTCTCTTTAAGCCTTATGATTCTCAACACATGAGACAAGAAAGGCTAGAGGAAGAAGAAGAAAACTTGAGAAAAAGCTAGTGAGGGTTTTTGCATAGAAAAGAGAATGAACTCCCTTGTCTAAATCTGAACAATAGTCTCTTTTCAATAGAATAAACCTAATTAGAAAATCAAGTAGGGTTCATATATCAACTTAGTGAGTCATGGCTTGAAAGCCCTCCATGTGTCGCCATGAGCCATGCTCCAATTTATGCAAAAATCCACCTCATTTCCTCCACCTCATAATAAATAAACATTTAACCTAAAATGTTAAATACAAAATATGAGGTGTCTTCTTCTAGAAGCATCTTTGAACAAATTACAAAAATGCCCCTCGTCCGTATATACATACCCGTATCCGTATTCCGAAAAATACGAATACAAAAGAGACGAAAATAATCCATCAGTATAATACTAGGATCCGGCTTTAACCAAAGCCCGCTAGTATTATCTGTCCGAATCATCATCCATTCATAAGTACACGTACGTGATCGAACCCTGTCATAAAACCATACGACCTCTACATCTTTTGCCCGATGCAGGGAAATCCTCTGTGTGGGACTCTAAAGACTCGACAATACGCTGACAGTGGGTTTAACCACAAGACGCAAGCGGTACTAGCTGCACGTAACGGCTACCCAGGTATCTGTCGATAAGAAGGTCGATGAGAAAAACTCATCCGAACTCCAACTGAGCCTGTCTATGACAATCTCCGTAAAGTCTGGTCTGTTCAACTAAGAGTATCGTATATCGGGCCTAAGGGGCCGTAATCGTCAGACCCGTAATAGCGCAATAAGTCATGTTAGGGTGTAGCCCAAAACACCTTGAGAAACTACTGGAGTACCTACCAGTAAATCTCGCTTGCCCAAGCCAGGGACTTTGTGTAATGGCTTTCCGAACACAGCGCGACATCAACCTCTAATACCAGGAGAGACGAATCCTATCTAACCGCCACTGCCTACAAGTGCTTCGGGACTGCACCCAACTACTACTTGTTTGCACGATGCCTTTGAGCTGTGCTAGGGTAGTAATCAAAGTACAGTAGGAACACACTCGAGGCGAAGAAGCAGTGTCAAGTCGACGGACTAATCTGTACTCATGTCATCGGGGAACTGCTACCTGACGATAGGTATAATACCCACCAGCAGCTCCCAACGAGTCATGTCCAGTGTACTCATAACCCAATAAGCACCTGCATACTATCTCCAGTACGACGTACTAATGGCTGTGGGACAGACCGTCTCCTCTGCTGGGATGAGAAGCGTATACACCAGTCTACTCTGGAGTATCGATACCCCGTCTCGATAATCTAACAACTAGGGACCTGTATAAGGATGTGCTTATAGACTACCGAGCCCCCACTAGTATGATTGCCATCACAACGCTGGTAATCAAGCAAAGATCCTAAGGGCCCTACCAATATGTATAAGCGATATGCTAAAAGAAACACATGCACATATTGAGGTAGAAACAAACCAGGTAGCATACTACTATTTTGAGTAAGACTGTTAATACAACTGTGAATATCCCAAGCTTCTATTAAGTAATATACAAACCAGTATGATACAATAATGGCCTCTAGGGCATATATCACTAACAGTTATGTTATATAAGATATAACCGGATTATTGAATCAAGTGTTTATTTAATAATTTGATATATATATATTTGATATATTTATATATTAACTAAAATTAAAGCTCACTTAAATTTTTCTCTTAATATATTTATATGTGTGTGTGTGTGTGATATGTGTGTGTGTGTGTGTATTTTATATTATGTCATGGTAGTTGATGCATAGAACATGGATTATCTATTTTGAGAAAATAGATTTATGAGGTGGAAATTGGATAGATGTTTTAGGCATTGATGAAGCATGGATTTATTTATTTCTTTATTTGTTTGCATTCACTATTGAAGTATGGTTGGATTTTATATTGTGATATAATCCATGCTTCAATAATTGAACTGTGAGAGAGCCATTCTTCACTTGAAACTCTAGCTCATTTCTACACTCTCACCCATGTTCATCTTCTTCCTCCTCTCAAGAGCTCACTAGGGTTTTCTTGAGTTGGATATTAAAAATAGAAATAAATTTCTAAGTGAGTCAAAACACCTACTTCATCAAGCTAGTCTAAACTAGCCCTTTAGATTAGGTTGTTTCCTTCACTAATACTTGATTAGTGAAGAGGTAGCTTGATCTAGAGAGACTTCAAGGTAGATCATCTTCGGCCTCGAAGATCGCAAAGCAAGCTCGATCCTTTCTTCAAGTGGAGCCAAGAGGAGTCGTAGGGACTACTACTCGGAGCTTTAGAAGAGAAGGACTTGGTCTACAAAGGTTATAACTTCTTTCACTTAGAGTAGAATTTGCTTTATTAGCACTTAAAACCTAATACTCTAGTTAGATTCTAGGTTAGTGTAACTTAGCACCCCAAGATTTTTTAAAATTTCATACTTGATGCTGGTATTAACCTAGTGGTGATGCTAAGACACACTTTTATGGTATCAGAGCCAAGCTAGACCTTTAGACGATGTATTTAGAATTACAAAACCGAAACAACTCCGAAAACTGTAAACCCGAGCAAAAATGGTTTCAAAGTCTACTGTTTGAAAGAGGGTAAAACGACCCGAAATCCCAGGAGCTAATCCAAAATCACCTACTCGATTGACAGGCATAGCTTTTGTAGATGCTTTATTTGCCTGAAGTCGTGTGAACCAGAAATGAATGAATGTTTGAGCCTATGTTCAAACCAAAACAACCCCGGGGCCCCCAAAGGGGAATTCTAGAATGCCTGCCGACGTTCAGATAAGGCGCTGTTAAGTCCAAACCACTAAAGGAAAGGCTCGACGAAGGGAGGGAGATGCGGCGGGGTAAGGAAAACGCTTTCGGAGATCGAGATGTCAGAAGACCGGGGATCGAGATGAAAGGTAGTTTCTGTCGATTTTAAAATGTTTTCTAAAAACTATTTAAACAAGTGCAGAAAGCTACATGTGTTGTAATTAGAACACCATAGAAAAACGAGCCCCATATGATAAACTTTGGCCGGCAAGATCACACAAAATCCTAGCATGTCCGGTCCTTTTGAACAATTTGGTGTTCGTATTTTGGTGGTGATCTGATCTTTAGGGTTTAAGGTTTTAGGTACTGTTTGATTTTGCCCAGATTGCATGTGATGTTATCTTTGTGTTAGGGCAATTCGGAGTGTTTCGAAGTCACGGTTTTAACATCGTTTCGGGTTTACGTTATGATATGTGATACAATATTTGGAATCCACATTAATTAGTTTTGTGAAAACTAGTTTGTGTTTTGTGAATCTAGCATTTTAGTCTCAATTGATCGATTGCCACGGAGTTTCGATTCGGATTAATACTCCGTCGCAATCTCGTATAATACGCGAACACTCGCCGAGAAACACTACTAGATAGCCACACCCAAAGCCCCGACCAAGTGACTATAAAAGAACCCCGTTGCCAAAAGCATCCACTCGGGTGCTCGCGACCACGGTGTTCCGCCTAAGTGCACTTTGTCGACGGCATCGGGGGTGTGAACATCTAGTAAAGTTCCCGACGAGCATTCGATCATATAATTAGGAATCTTGTTGAATTACCCGACTGGTTATTGAAAAGTGTTTTCAATTCGAGACTTAAATGCAAGGTTTATAAGGTTAGGCATGAAATCCGGAATATGTGATATTCCGGGTTTATGATTTCTAAAGAATATGCGGATTCTAATTATTGTAGTTTTTTTTCTGCGACCGTAAGTGTAATAGGTGGGGTATCCCCGATCCCGTTGCTATATGTCAACGACATTCGGGATACGCATATTTACTTATGTTGATGACATGTGATGTTTATGTGTTGATATGATATGTTATATTGGATCGCCGTGATTGAATAGCCGGGTTTTTACGTGAGATGGGAGTTTTTCTATTTTCATTCATGTAAAAACTGTATCTAATATTCTTTTATTGGGACACTTCCGGGTTGAGGATGTTGTCTCTATTGATATATCTTATTTACTTTTCCGCATTAGGATAGACCCAAGGCGGGGAGCATAAGTAACCGGGTTCTAGAGTCCAATGGGAGGCCATCTCGAGGAGTCGAGACCGGGTCTCCTAACTTTAGAATTGGCAGGGTTGCTTGCCTCTCTCGTAGGGGTCTAGGGATGTGGGTTTGTCTATTCATCATGACCGTGGAATCCATGTTTTTCATTACTGGCTTAATTTAAAACACGGACCTCCTAGTATATCCAATATTTCATATGTTTGCTTCTGCTGCTTGTGTTTTGTGATGTGATCATACAACTGCATGAGACGAATGCTATATATATATGATATATATAATAAACATTGCTTATGTTTTGCACCCACGCTAGTCCAGCCCCCGCTCTGTCGTTAGTTAAGTAACCTAACGGTGCATGACGGGGTTTCGTGGCGAATGCGGATGGCATAAGCATACGTTCTATTTTCATTTCTTCTGTGATATTTAGGAAACATAAATGATGGGACATCATTAATGAGATTAATGAAAAGATAAGAAACCTAAAGATGTTGTAGAATCAAACTTTTCAAAAAGGTAGCTCTAGTTCTTGCTTTGCATAGTGGTATTCCTTGATGAATATCCAGCACCTCATTCGACGAGAAAAGAGCCTAGATACCTTCACCGGGAGTGACCTCTTTAGCGAAACTAGAAAATACTACAACTCACTCGGTTTGTTTTGAAAACTACTCGATTTTAAAAGCGGAGCTTAAACCACTCATTTTCAAATCACTAGATTCTACAACGATATCAAGTTCATTACGTTAAAGGTTTTCTTAAAAACCTGACGTAGCCCTCCATCATTTCAGATAAGTGCTATTTAGTATTCATGCTACGTTTGTTGACCATAGCCAAGGCGTAGTGTACGGTAGCTGATTAGTGCTTATCTGCAGCATTTGATGCGATTGGATTAGGGTAGTCGTACGGCTTTGTTGACCATAACCAAGGGTCGTACGGGTGGGTTTAATTCAATCACGAAATGACGGGTTGACCTTGGATAGCGCCTATGATTTGTTGACCATAGCCAACGTCATAAGTTGCTAAGGGTAAAAACAGATATTGGGAATTTCAAGTGTTGAAATTTGCAATAATATTGCATACCTTCTATAAGATAGTTGGATCCCAATACCCACTGCGAGTAAGTGTTACTCCTGGGAGAGTTCCACTTTACAATTAGCTGATCCAGTAGATATCTAAGAAAGTTGTTAACGGGGTTATGCCCCTGAGGAAACGAGGTTATTTAATTAGTTCCATACGAAAGCATGGTGAGACTCCCTCGGAGTACCAATACCTTCCTGGCTGACCGATTGGCGAACTTGTAGGGTGTAATTAATCCCGGCTAATCTTACCTTTTAGGGTTTGAAGGAAAATTTGATAAAAACAGTTGGAGCCATCCTGATTATATAAGATAATAATCAATCTATTCTTGCAAAGAGCGCACGATAAAGTCTTTTCCTCTCTCTCTCCAAGTAGCGACCATAACACGCCTTAATCAAGATAATAATATAAATATATTGACCGAACCCGCTTATTATACTATCCTGAGGAACGTTGGTTCCGCTCTATCTTATGACTGTCATAAGTCTGAGTAAGGAATAGGGGTATACCAGGATTCCCAAGCAACCCGAACGAAAAAAGAGTATGATGATGCATCTTCTTCGGATGTGTTCGTTACCGAGAACTGTTTCTCGGTATGCTCAATTTCCTAGGTATTGGATACCTGATCAGGATCCCATGTTTGTAATTTGTTACATGGGTTAAGAAGAGGTAGAGAACTGGGAAAGGGTGATATGTCTCACAAAGTAGGAAATGGAGCAATTGTTGCAGCCAAAGCAGTTGGCGAATATCACCTAGTATTACCAAATAGTAATACATTGATTATGAACGACTTTTATTACGTACCAAAAATGATATGCAATATTATATCAGTTTCTTTATCATATAAAGAAGGATATAACTTTGTATTAGAGAAAAATGTTATGAACATTTTCCTAAATCAAGTGTTGATTGGGTTTGGTACATTGTGTAACGGTATATACGTTCTAAATCAAACTACAGTTCTAAACATACAGAACACACACAAGAGGAAAAGTTCAGAAATGAACGAACCCTTCTTGTGGCATTGTAGACTTGGTCATATCAATGCGACCAGACTAGCTAAGTTGCATAAAGATGCATATTGGAATCCGTTCGAATTTACATCTTATGAAACTTGCCAGTCATGTTTCAAAGGCAAGATGACCAAAACACCATTTACGGGACACGGAGAAAGAGCTACTGAACTCTTGGGACTGATACATAGTGATGTATGTGGTCCTATGTCTACACATGCCAGGAATGGTTCATCGTACTTCATTACATTCACCGATGATCTCTCAAGATTTGGACATGTGTTCCTAATAAAACACAAATCTGAAGCTTTTGAGAAATTCAAGGAATATAAGTACGAAGTAGAGAACCAAACGGGTAAAAGTATTAAAGTCCTTCGATCAGATCGAGGAGGAGAATACTTGAGCACGGAATTCCGAGACTATTTAAAAGAGAATGGGATTCTCTCTCAGCTAGCTCCTCCGTATACACCATAGCACAATAGAGTATCGGAGCGGAGGAATCGCACCGTATTAGATATGGTGCGCTCTATGATGAGTATTGCTGAGTTACCTATTTCCTTTTGGGGTTATGTACTTGAGACAGCTGCATACCTATTGAATAGGGTTCCGACCAAATACGTGCCTACCACTCCATATGAGATATGGTATGGCAAGAGACTATCTCTTAAACGAGTTAAGATATGGGGTTGTCCGGCCTATGTTAAAAAGCAAAATCCGGACAAACTCGAGGCAAGGTCTGTTCTGTGCAAGTTTGTGGGATATCCAAAGAACTCATATGGATATTTTTTCTACCACTCTGAGGAACAAAAAGTGTTTGTTTCTCAACATGACACCTTTTTAGAAAAGGAATTTCTTGTGAAAGAAATTAGTGGTAATGAGGTAGAACTGGAAGAAGTTCCAGCTACACAAACTGCAACTGATGATTTAGTGAAACCGGAGGATTCAATAGTTCCCGACGAACTTTAGCCACTCTGCAGATCTAATAGGGTTCCTCATCCACCTGAGAGATACTACGGTTTTCTCATAGACGGTGGGAGCGAGGATTGCATCATGGAAGATGATGACCTAACTAGTTTTGAGCAGGCTATCACTAGTGGGGACTCTGTGAAATGGCTGGATGTTATGCGATCTGAGATGGAATCCATGTACACTAACAAAGTATGGACTTTGGAACTTGCTCCTGAAGGGGTAAAACCCATCGGGAGCAAATGGATCTTTAAGAAGAAACTTGGTGTAGATGGAAAGGTTGAGAACTTAAAAGTTAGACTTGTAGCAAAATGTATTCGTCAACGACCAGGTGTCGATTATGATGAAATCTTTTCTCCAGTGGCTATGTTTAAGTCCATCAGGATCCTACTTGCCATTGCAGCATACCATGAATAAAAAATCTGGCAGATGGACATCAAGACCGCTTTTCTAAATGGTGATTTAGAAGAGAGTGTGTACATGACTCAGCCAGAGGGCTTTGTAGACAGTGGGAGCAGCGAAAAGGTATGCAAGCTGCTTAAATCGATCTACGAATTAAAGTAGGTATCACGGAGTTGGAACATCTGTTTTGATGTGGCGGTCAAAGAGTTTGACTTCATCAAAAACGTAGATGAATCTTGTATATACAAAAAGGTTGTAGAGAGTAAGGTTGTCTTCCTCGTATTGTACGTAGATGACATACTCTTGATAGGAAATGATGTTCCTATGCTACACTCGGTCAAGCTTTTCTTATCACAAAAGTTCTCCAGGAAAGATCTGGGTGATGCTTCCTACATCCTGGGGATAAAGATCTATAGAGATAGATCTAAATGGATGTTGGGATTGTCCCAATCCAGGTACAATGACACCATACTAAAAAGGTTTAGTATGGAAGATTCTAAACGTGGTAATTTACCCGCTTGTTCAGGAATCACTTTCTCCAAAGAGATGTCTCCAAAGACTTATTTGGAGAGGGATCACATGACCATGATACTCTATACTTCTGCAGTTGGATCTATCACGTACACGATGTTATGTACCAGACCGGATGTAGCTTACGCACTGGGTGTGGTAAACAGGTATCAATCAGATCCAGGGGATAAACACTGGACAGCTGTGAAGAACATTCTTAAGTACTTGAGAAGGACTAAAGAAATGTTCTTGGTGTATGGTAACGGAGAACTCCAGGTGGAGTCCTTTACCGATTCGAGCTTCCAGAGTGATAAGGACGATAGCAAGTCAGTCTCGAATTTTTTCTTCACCCTCAACAGAGGGACGGCATGTTGGAAGAGTTCCAAGTAAGATACCGTAGCAGAATCGACGATGGAGGCTGAATACATCGCTGCTAACGATGCTACCAAAGAGGCTGTCTGGATAAAGAAGTTCATTGTTGAACTTGGTGTAGTTCCATCCATTGAGCATCCAGTACCTTTGTATTGTGATAACAATGGAACTGTGGCTTTGGCCAAGGAACCCCGGTCCCATCAGCAATCCAAACATATTCTTAGGCGGTATCACCTGATCCGGGAGATAGTAGATCGCCGGAAGATCAAGGTCAGGAGAGTTGACACGAAGGAAAACACAGCGGATCCACTCACGAAGGCCCTCCCCCAGACGCAGTTTGAGAGACTTTTTGGGATGTTGGGTATGCGATACTACAACAACTGGCCTTAGTGCAAGTAGGAGATTGTTATGAATATATATGCCCTAGAGGCCATTATTTTATGATATAGTGGATACTTGGACATATATATAGAGGATTTTCTTGCTCGACATGATAGTATGCTATCTGGTTGCTCTTTATCTTAACATGTACATTTGTATTATTATACTATCTCTCTGATACATGTTGATAAAACCCTTAGGATGTGGACTTGACTACCAAGACTATGATGCAGACAATACTAGTGGGGCCTGGATAGTCCACAAGCACATCCTTTAATAGTTCCTAGTCGAGGGGATATCGAGACTGGGCATTGATATTCCAGAGTAGACTGGTGTGTACGTTTCTTGACCGTGTATGGGGCGATGGTTGATCCCATAACCATTGGTGTTTGACATCATAGACTGTACACAGGTGCTCATTAGAGAATGGGTACACCGAACAGAACTCGGCGAGAACTCCTAGATAGTACCATACCTATCGTCAGATAGCAGTTCTTTGGTGACACTTGTACAGGTTAGTCTATAGACCCGAGATTGTCATAGTGTCTTGTGTGGTTCCTACTGTGCTTTGATTTCCTCCCTACCAAGGCTCAAAGGAGTCATGCAAACAAGTGGATTTTGGGTACAGTCCTGAGTCACATGGAGGCAGTAAGCAATAGGAGGGGTTTCGTCTCTTCCGGTATAGGGAGTTGATGTTGCGCTATACTTGATTGGCTATAACTACAAGTCCCTGGCCAGGGCTGATGAGATTTACTGGTAAGTGTTATCAGTAGTTTCTCGAACTGTTATGAGCCACACATCGGCATGACTTATCAAGTTACTGGGGTTTTATGTTTCCACCCCCAGATATGCGACATATCAGACGAAGAGACCGGACTGTACGGTAAGTGTTACTTATAGGCATCATGGGAGTTTGAACAAGTTTACTGGTTGATCTTCTAATCGCTCAATACCTGGGTAGCCGTTACTGTTAGGAATATGTATACCCTAGAGGCCATTATTGATGATATAGTGGATGCTTGGACATATATAGAGAGAGGACTTTCTTGCTCGACATGATAATATGCTATCAGGTTACCATTATCTTAACATGTAGACTGGTATTTATACTGTTTATCTCTTACATGTTGATAAAGCCCTTAGGATATGTACCTGACTACAAGGATTATGATGAGATCATACTAGTGGGGCCAGGGTGGTCCAAAAGTATATCCTTTAATCAATTCCTAGTCGAGGGAATATCGAGACTAGGGCATCGATATTCCAGAGTAGACTAGTGTGTACGTTTCTTGTCCCTTATTGGGCAATGGTTGATCCCACAACCATTGGTATGTGACATCAAAGATTATACATAGGTTCTCATTGGAGAATGGGTACACCGAACAAGACTCGCCGAGGACTCCTACGTGGTAGTATACCTATCGTCAGATAGCAGTCCTCTGGTGTCACTGGTATAGGTTAGTCTGTAGATCCGAGATCGTCATAGAGTCTTGTGTGGCCCCCACTGTGCATTGATTTTCTCCCTACCACGCTCAAGAGGAGTTGTGCAAACAGGTGGATTTTGGGTACAGTCCCGAGTCACATGGAGGCAATGAGCGATAGGAAGAGTTTCGTCTCTCCCGGTATTGGAGGTTGATGTTGCTCTATGCTCGATTGGCTATAACTGGAAGTCCCAAGCCAGGGATGCTAACGAGATTTACTGATAAGTGTTATCAGTAGTTTCTCGAACCGTTATAGGCCAAATATCGGCAAGACTTATCAGGTTACTAGGGTCTGACGTTTACCACCCCTAGACATGATATGCGATATATCAGACGAAGAGACCGAACTGTACGGTAGTGTTACTGATAGGCTTCATGGAGACCATGGACAAGCTTGCTTGTTGATCTTCATATGCTCAATACCCGGTTAGCCGTTACGTCCAGCTAGTACCGCTGACGGCTTGTAGGTGACTGATGTGATCATCACCTACTGCTGGCGTATTGACGAGTCTTCAGAATCCCACACAGAAGTTCCCTGGTTCAAGCGAAACGAAGTAGGACACATATGTGATATGTGTGTGGGCCTGATTAAATACGTGTATGTGATACCGTAGTGTAATCTGGCAGTTATCTGTTATCGGTTCGGTTATATGTGATATAACCAGATTGTCGAATAAAGTGTTGATTTATTAATGTGATATACAGATAAATGATATTAGTCGGTCATATGTGATATAACCGAATTATTAAATCAAGTGTTGATTTAATAATGTGATATATATTATATGTAATATAATTATGTCTTAACTAATATCATTAGCTCACTAAATATTTTCTTATATGTATTAATATATATATATATATATATGTAACATTTCAAAAAAATAAAATATTATTTTTGGGGCATTTTTATAATTTAATAATAAAATATTGAATATTTTAAATAAAGCGGTATAATTAAATACCGATAAATTGGGAAAAATTTGGAAAATTATAGAAATTACTAAAAAGAGGGTGTTTTATGTGAATTATGAAAAATATAAGTTTTTATGATTAATTATACGCTATTTAATGCTAATCGCGGTTAAATATCGCTAATCGCGCATTAAACTTGTTTTGTGCAAAACATGCACCATATCATTTTTACACTTGTGTTACATTTTTTCTCCTATCATGTGTTTTCCTTTCTCATGTATGGTTTTGTTTTGTTTAGATTAGAAAAAAAAGAAAAGAATATTATATAGAGGTATGGTTAAGAGAGAGAAAGAGTGGGTGAGGGGTCAACCCTTTGTCTTGAGCCATCCCCCACCATTTCCTTCACTCATTTTCCTCTCCCTCTCTCTCCATGCTGCTGGTGCTGCTGCCCCTCCTCTCCTTCTCCACAAAATCCCTCAAAACTCCATGCTAATCACCTCAAAACCCAAGTCCCTTTTCATTAAAAAGATGCACAAGCTCAAGGGAAGCACATTGGACCAAGAAAAATCAAATTTTGAGGACTTTGGGCAACTCAAGAAAATTCTTGAGTTGCCAAATGAGGTATTTTCTGAACCTTTAGCTTGGAATTTCCTTTGCTTTTACCCCCATGTTAGATTAGAACCGATATCGTGTGGTTTCGGTGAACTTTGAAAACTTTAGTTAGGGTTTATAGAAACTTTGGGTTGTAATGTGTAATTAAGCTCAGTAGAGACCACACAAACCCCCTAGTGCTAGAATTCAGGCCTAAAACAGAGACTAGAACACCGGAATACGGATTTATAAAACCCGATATCGGGAAATTGTGGAATCTGTGAGGGCTAAACGGAATCTGCTATCACTCGGAGACTCTGAAATTTATTTTGCAAACACAGAGAGATGTGCAGGCACCTAGGAAGCTACCACCAAAACCCCAACCCCTATCTCCCAGTTCTGGCCACAGATTTAATCTGTATGGCCGCAAATTGCGGCCTGGGCCCCACCATTTTGATCCATGTTGTTTTTGTAGCTTTATTTCTTGTAAACTAGACCCTTGGTATATGCAAAATTGACCAATTTGGCCTAGGGTAAAATCCGGGACCATTTTCAATAGTTGCTGCTTTGATTCGGGGTTTTGTTTCTCGTATTTTGAATTCTGGATTTTCGTATTTGTGTTTTACCTCGATCACTTAACGTTTGTGCGATGATATCGAGGGTTATTTGGTGGGTTTGAAAGCGTATTCCATAGGTTCTAACCTATAGGACTTAGCGTGTCGTTTTGGTTTTCCGATGTGATTTTAATACGCATTTGCGGTTGTGTTATCTATGTAGGTACCTTCACGTGGGTTTCATACGATGAAGAAGATGATGGCGACATCGACACCGACACGCAAGATGCAAGGTGAGTAGATTATATCTACGGGGGAAGTCGGGTGGATGGCGTATAGCACCCCCGCAGTTCGATATTTAGTATACTATATACATACTACATATATATGATAGCCTTATGTGTGACATGGATATTCAAGATGTGATTAGGTGTACTATGGTTAGATTAGGGTTTTTTGAAGTAAACTAGTATAGCTTCTTAGTTGTGAACCCTAGAATTGGTTTACACCCATACGCACACACATTCTTACTTGTTATACTTATACCTGGATGATGAGGATTGTATATGATGATCTTTGGAAATGAGTCGATGAGATTGGGTATAGTACCATGAGATCGGTGATATGATGTGGTTCGTATTTGGGATACGACATGAGATTTTAGCGGGCCTTTAGACGTGTGTTTTACACACGCATTTATATTTATAGATGGTATTAGTTTGTACTAGACTTAGATTAGTACCCCCAGTTCATGAGATATAATGATAATAGATACCAGATGAATAATGTGATGAATGTGATAATTGACCCGTACCCAGATTTGGGATGCCGTACGACGGATTTACGTACGAGCATTATATTAATAATAGATCCGCACTCTTGACTCGAGGATGTCATATTGTGTATTGTATCGTATGTGATACTATTGAGGCGGGATCACCGACTATTATATTTATATATATATCGACTCAGCTTTAGGTGGTTTCTATACCCTTTCGATTAGCTTGTTAGTTAGATCTGTAGTTTACTTAGTAGATGTTAGACTAGACCCGAGTCATACCTATTTCAAAACTAACGAATCGGGAGTATTTTAAAGACAGGCAAAGGGATTCTACGGATATTTTCAAAGACGCATTTTTTTTCAAAAACACCGTAGCCCTTATTTTTCAAAAACCCCGATTCTTCTTACTTCAAATGGAAAAACTGTATGACTCCTTGCATGACATACTTGCGTACATACATATTTTACACTCATATTGGCGTACACACATATTGTACACCCATACTTGCATAGATACGTATTTGCACATACATAGATGATTCTGGCTTGATTTTGGAGATTTGGGAACCGCAAGATATATTTTAAAACTGATTCATTTTAAAGGAGCGGTTTTCCCTCGATATGTGCATATTACTGTTTTATGTTGCATTATATACAGATATGCTTACATTTCTATCATATTTCGCATACATCATGCTTTATGGTTTTACGCATTGAGATATACCGTTTGTTAGTTATATGTATGCCCTAGAGGCCATTACTGTACATTGGATGTATATTGTAGTGGATGCTGGGACATATATAGGAAGGACTTTCTTGCTCGACATGATAGTATGCTATCTGGTTGATCTTTACCTTAACGTGTACACTGATTGTCTCTCTGTTACATGTTGGTAAAGCCCTTAGGATGTGTACTTGACTACCTGGACTATGATGCGGATCATACTAGTGGGGACATGGTAGTCCATAAGTACGTCCTTCAAAGTCCCTAGTCGTGGGTGTATCGAGACGGGGCATCGATATACCAGAGTAGACTAGCGTATACCTTCTCGACCCATACAGATGGGCGATGGATGATCCCATATCCATTGGTGTTTGACATCAGAGATGATATACGGGTGCTCAGTAGAGACTGGGTACACTGGACGGACTCGCTGAGAACTCCCAGATGGTATTATACCTCACGTCAGATGGCAGTTCTCTGGTGACACTGGTACAGAGTAGTCTGTTGACCCGAGATTGTCATAGAGTCTTGTGTGGTTCCCACTGTGCTTTGATTTCCATCTTACCACGTCCAAGAGGGCGTGCAAAACGGTGGTTTTTGGGTACAGTCCCGAGTCACATGGAGGCAATGAGCGATAGGAGGGGATTCGTCTCTCCCGGTATAGGGGGTTGATGTTGCGCTGTGTTTGATTGGCTATAACAGGAAATCCCTGGCCAGGGTTGCTGAGATTTACTGGTAAGTGTTACCAGTAGTTTCTCGAATTGTTATAGACCTCATATCGACACGACTTATTGAGCTATTGAGGTCTGACGTTTACCACCCCTAGACGAGATATGCGACATATCAGACGATCAGACCGGACTGTACGGTAGTGTTACTGGTTGGATTCACTGGAGTGTGAGCGGGCTTGCTCGTCGATCTTCAGATCGCTCAATACCCGGGTGGCCGTTACGTTTAGCAGACCGCTTGCGGCTTGTGGATGTTTGATATGATCATCATCCGCTGCCGGCGTATTGACGAGTCTTTAGAGTCCTACACAGAGGTTTCCTGGCTCAAGCGAAACGAAATAGGAGCGCATATGAGATATGTGCGGGACCGAGAATGATGCGTGTATGTGATACCGTATTTCATTCTCGCGATGTGACATTGATCGGTTATATGCGATATAGCCGGGTTATCGGATCAAGTGTTGATTCGATAAGTTGTTACTGATGATACCAGTCGGTTATATATTTGATATATTACTTTGCATTAACTAGTATCGGTTCACTTTGAATGGATTTTCTCACTCGGGTGTGCGCATTATATATGTGATATGATTTTGTGCACTAGCTTGTATCATGTTTGATGATACATGCTAGGGTTTTTGTGTAAAGATCAAACCATGGTTACTTGATTATGGTTAGGGTTTTGTATTATTCACTTATTTATTTATCCATTTCATTTTGGAAAATAAATGGAAAAGAGAAAAGAATGGTGGCTTTATTTGTTCTTTAGTTGAAGCTTCATGAAGCTTTGATCAAGTCAACCATTCTTATCTCATCCTTAACCCTAACCATTCCCACTAACCCTAGTTTAGTCTCTACACTTGACCATGGTTAATTTTATGATAAGAATTCATTTTCTTTTCTTTTTCAATGATCTTATCATAATACTAGCTTCTTCTTCTTCCTTGAACTCAAGAAAGAAAACCTTGAGGTCATCAATGGTGATTGATGATAAAGAGTGAGAAATCCAATTCTAAATTGAACCCACTTCCTATTTCTTCATCCTCTACCTCTTGCCAAGTAGTAGAGTGTGTTTCCTTCACAAGTTTTCAAGGCTCGGTGAAGGTGGAGCTTGATCTAGTGATGCTTCGACGTAGATCATCTTCGGCACGTTGTCGATGACCTAGCCCGTCCATTCTCCGATGAAGCCGACGCTAGAGCCCGGGATCCGTCTTGGACAGCGAGGAGACTTCATTGCGGAGCCGTGGAGGTGGAGCACCGGATCTACAAAGGTTGTATATCCGTATTCTCATAGTTAAGTGTTAACTAGTTAGCTTTTTCGCCTAGTTTTCTAGCAAACGATCCGTAGTCGGGTTTCTCGGCACCAAGATTTTTTGAAATTGGCATGGTTGATGCCTTGTGAGACCTCATTAGGATGCCTAGGAACCCTACACCGTTTTCATGAGGTTTCTGGATTTGAGAACCGTGGTCATTTTAAAAGAAAGTATGCATTGTTTAAAAACCCGGTTTCTCTTGATATGATATTTCAGCGCGTCCACCATGCGTGTTCTCGGTTCTGAGATGTGTGATATGTGAAACCCGATTCGAGGAGCTGGATGAGGCCGATTGCGGGTACATGGTGGACCCGGTATGGTACCCCGGGGTGAGAACGGATCTGTCGTGCAGTAGGCGATGAGCCTGGCAGAGCGACCATTGCCTACCGGTGATAGTATTAGGGCTCGGCGGATATCCTGAGGATACCGACCGGAGTCGAGAGTGGGCCGATCCGAACCGACGGAGCCCGATATATGAGGATTTACGTGCCGATGCTAGGCATGGGTTTCATGAGGTTTTCGAGTGTCGATGCTAGACACTCAGCTTCCATGATTTTGATGTGTCACGAGGGACACACGTTAAGTTATGTCCTCATATTTTCATGCAGATGCTTTTATGACTTTTACATGCATGATGTTGTTATGTCATTGGTTGACACGTGGACGAGATCCACATGCATACAGACATTTATTACATGGATGATACCTCATATTTATGATATGTTGCTACCTGAGGCACTGGCACGAGCACTTGGTACTACACTTATGTATAGATGTTTACCCCTGCCACCTTATCATGCTTCAGACTTATTCATATTGAGGATATATTATTACTGATCGTATTGACCTAGGATGAGTCATACATACGATTTCTGCTCTGTGATGTTTTCTATTCACGAGTTGGCAACTCACCCCCGTTGTGCCACAGTTCTTGCAGGTTTTGCCGTACAGGTTTCATTGCGGCTTTTCTGGCACACTGCTTTCTTTCTGGGTGATTGCTCTGGTAGGTAGGTTCACTCGCATCGTGACCACCCTTGTGTTTATTTTAATCAGTTGTATCTAGTAATTCTATCAACCAAACTTGTATATTGTTTCAGACTTAGAAAACCAGTTGTGTATTATTTCGACCTTAGAGTCGCGCGTTATAGTATTATGGTTTTCATAATGCTTTTGAGTTTTGATCCTCCCCCTTCGGCGTTGTATATTATATTGCTTTCATGGTTGTGACTGTCGATTGACGAAGAGTTAGCTCCCGCTTTGGGATGCCTTTTATCATTATGCATATATTATTCTTGTTGTACCCCGTTTGGGGCCAGTTTTTACAAAGGAAACTCTGCCGAAATTTTCAAAACAGACTTGAGGATTTAAAAATGCATATTTCGGCTTACTTATTTAAAAACCTTGTTTTTAAAAACGTGTTTTCTTCACTTCTTAAAACTAGTTTTCCTTATTTACTCCTTAAAATGGTTTTAGATTTCTGGGCTTTTGGCTTACTTGAATTAGATGGGGTCCTATAGACGTCATATGATTCAAGGCCAGTCACGTGCTATTTCGGGTCGTGACAAAATTGGTATCAGAGCGCTAGGTTAACCTTGGTTCGAGTCTTAGTTTGACTATGCGGAGCCTAGAGCTTTTATGTATATATACATAACTTAGGCTTGACCTTATGGAACTTAGACTTAGTCGAGGGGGTATTATACCCGAACTTTCGTCGCGTAGGATGACCCTTGGTTGATGGAATAGGTGACTTCAGTAGAGTGAGGTACCGTGTGTATGTTCCGCGGCATACTTACGATACGCTACTATGCTTAAGGAGCCTTAGAATGTACATTTCCTTGCACAGTATTATATTCATTTCTATGATCTATCCTCATCGATATTGGTTATGGTTTTGCTGCCACGATTGCATGGGCAGAGAGAGCTACGGCTAGAGTTGCGTCAGCATGAGCTCATCATAAACGAGAACTGACCAGGGCATGATTCCAGAAACATACGATTGCATATGGAAGCGTCATCTTATTGTGATTTCGCGCCATGAGCGTTTTGATGGATCTCTTTTACTGGATTTCTCGGACGTGCAGATCGGCACCAGAGGATTGAGCCACTGATAGAGGCCAGCCAGAATATGATGACCATTGATATATCGCTTATTCATGATAATTGAGGCGCTATTTAGCGTACAGACGAATGAGCCAATTGTTGCTGCAAATAACGAGATATTGCCCAGATGGTGGAGCTACTGCAGCATGAGTATATACTTAAAGATATGATGGAAGGTCGCTAGTCACCCGAGGATGAATGACTAGGACATGTGGTTCGTTCGCATACCTCGATGCGAGGTCATCAGATAGATTGATTCCAGCTAAAGACGACTTCACGCAGATTCGTTGGTAGTCGATAGAGACGATCGAATGTCAGGAACCCATTTCCAAGTTTAAAGTATTCGGAAGACAATGCAAGTAATGCTATGGACCCTCTAGAAGAATGAAACCCTAACTCGACGTAATGACCATGGAACGCCTCCGAACCTTAGGGTTTGCGGCAGTTTAGCGGTGCCATTTGTGAGGCTTGGGTTTGCCCTTCTACGGTTGGTCCACAGGTGCTGTGGCATGTACCGGAATACGATTAAACGGTACTCAAGATGTTGATCTCTTGGGGGATTGTGAGGTTTTGACATATCGATCGGATGTATCATTTGGATATCATGTGATGGGACACATTGCTTGGGAGACTCCAGATACGAGTATAGCCGTTGGAGCGCAATCCATGCAGCCACGAAGAGACAAGTCTGAAGCAGTCGACATTAGAGAAAAGTGGAGTAAAGAGTTCGTACGAGATCTTGACGCGATGACGTTCCACTCCGCCGACATCAGAGATATGATACGCATGCAGAAGCGTTGATTATGGATATATCTTCCAGAAGGAGTCGCGATGAGTATGCAGCCGTTCCAGAAGAAGAAATAGCTTTAGTAAAGGGCGATAACTTCCGGGTAATTCGGCAGAAACAAGATTTGAGAGAGACCCCGACAGGACCTTTCTGGAATACTATACGAGAAGACTTGGACCCAGGAGCGGTCATATGGCGCACACCCAGTAGGCCAGAGTTCGGCATCGTCGACGAGATAGTTGGGCAGAGATCTGTAGAGGATGCGCTAGAGCGGGACTTTTTCCGTCGTCATTCCATATTGGGCCGTGAGCCGAGGAGCTATATAGCTAGCAATGCACAGTAAGAGACAAGAGCCTAAAAGCACCAGGCGCCAGATCATGAACAGGAGGAAAGTAGATATCTTGCTCTGCTAGCTTTAGATGCACCGGCACCTTCTCGACTTTGAAGGAAGGACATATCGACGACAGTATTTATGATTTGTGATTAGGTGATTCGATTATCACGTATCCATCACCTTGGATTTCGGTATCTATTCACATGATTTAGTCTTGATGACTGAGTTTCTTGATATTGTTTTTGTGCACCACGGTCGCACCTGACTTCGGTTTGATGTCATTCGATATGTTGATTTTGATTTCATGCCTATGTTATGCATGTGATTCGACTTATGCTTTCGGCATAGTTTTCATGCACTTTTAGTGTTTTGATGTGATTTGTGCACGCTGATGCACATGGTTGTGAAGTTATATACCGCGGTATACCTGATCTGGATTGAGCTGTACTGTATACCCTCGATTTCGATTCTGATTTTGATGTTGATTTCGTGATTTCGTGCATGATGGATGCACCGATTTGGATTTTCGCGCATGTTGCGCGCATGTTATGAGATGCGATTTTGGTGCACACCAGATGCACTAAATCGAGATTCTTCGTGCATATCAGATGCACCTGATTTTTGCTATTAGGCACACCCGTTGCCTGTGACAGGTGTTTCGTGCACACCTGTTGCACTTAGATTTTGTTTCTATGCACATGTATGGCACACTCATGGATTTCGATTCCCGTGTGCACCAGACGCACGCGACATTCTTATGCACATTTTGGATTTGATTTCTGCTGGAAAAGTACGGTTTTATGATATTTACTATTGTTTTCATACTGAGCAGGACTAGTCAGAAGACAGTATCTGGATATATTTTTGCATGCATTGATAGTTACTGAAGGGATTTCCAAAAAGGGAGCTATAGTCTCAGTATTTACCTACGTGTCTGATATGGCACGAAACGTTTAAAATAAGGAAACGCTTCTAAATTGTTTTCAAAACGGCGGAACGTATATATTGAACAAAGGATAAGTATATATATAGTTATTTTCTTGCAATAGACGTCCGCCACTGTGCCGCGATACGCGCGTCGCACAGCAACATGAAAGGTTTGGCATGCATTTCCTTCAGATATTTACATGTATAGTTCTGATTTATATCACATTGGTTTTCGTATTGGATTTGACATTTGTGTCTTCACCATGACTCCGATGATTGCGGGATGCTTGACGAAGTTTTGATTTTGAGTTTTCTGCTCATTGTTCATGCGCATGCATTGCACTGTGATGCGTTTTATGTATCGATGATTTCGGAGCCCCGACGACTTGGACTTTTTACTGAAATGTTTTAGTATTTGAGGGGTTTAAATTTAAATTCGGGGACCGAATTTCTTTAAGGGGGGGAAGATTGTAACATTTTAAAAAATAAAATATTATTTTTGGGGAATTTTTATAATTTAATAATAAAATATTAAATATTTTAAATAAAGCGGTATAATTAAATACCGATAAATTGGGAAAAATTTGGAAAATTATGGAAATTACTAAAAAGAGGGTGTTTTATGTGAATTATGCAAATTATAAGTTTTTATGATTAATTATACGCTATTTAGTGCTAATCGCGGTTAAATATCGCTAATCGCGCATTAAGCTTGTTTTGTGCAAAACATACACCATATCATTTTTACACTTGTGTTACATTTTTTCTCCTATCATGTGTTTTCCTTTCTCATGTATGGTTTTGTTTTGTTTAGATTAGAAAAGAAAAGAAAAGAATATTATATAAAGGTATGGTTAAGAAAGAGAAAGAGTGGGTGAGGGTCAACCCTTTGTCTTGAGCCATCCCCCGCCATTTCCTTCACTCATTTTCCTCTCCCTCTCTCTCCATGCTGCTGGTGCTGCTGCCCTCGTCTCCTTCTCCATAAAATCCCCCAAAACTCTATGCTAATCACCTCAAAACCCAAGTCCCTTTTCATTAAAAAGATGCACAAGCTTAAGGGAAGCACATTGGACCAAGAAAAATCAAATTTTGAGGACTTTGGGCAACTCAAGAAAATTCTTGAGTTGCCAAATGAGGTATTTTCTAAACCTTTAGCTTGGAATTTCCTTTGCTTTTACCCCTATGTTAGATTAGAACCGATATCGTGTGGTTTGGGTGAACTTTGAAAACTCTAGTTAGGGTTTATAGAAACTTTGGGTTGTAATGTGTAATTAAGCTCAGTAGAGACCACACAAACCCCCTAGTGCTAGAATTCAAGCCTAAAACAGAGACTAGAACACCGGAATACGGATTTATAAAACCCGATATCGGGAAATTGTGGAATCTGTGAGGGCTAAATGGAATCTGCTATCATTCGGAGACTCTGAAATTTATTTTGCAAACACAAATAGATGTGCAAGCACCTAGGAAGCTACCACCAAAACCCCAGCCCCTATCTCCCAGTTCTGGACGCAGATTTAATCTGTATGGCCGCAAATTGCGGCCTGGGCCCCACCATTTTGATCCGTGTTGGTTCTTTAGCTTTATTTCATGTAAACTAGACCCTTGGTATATGCAAAATTGACCAATTTGGCCTAGGGTAAAATCTGGGACCATTTTCAATAGGTGCTGTTTTGATTCGGGGTTTCGTTTCTCGTATTTTGAATTCTGGATTTTCGTATTTGTGTTTTACCTCGATCACTTGACGTTTGTGCGACGATATCGAAGGTTATTTGGTGGGTTTGAAGGCGTAGTCCATACGTTCTAACTTATAGGACTTAGCGTGTCGTTTTGGTTTTCCGATGTGATTTTAATACGCATTTGTGATTGTGTTATCTATTTAGGTACCTTCACGTGGGTTTCATATGTTGAAGAAGATGATGGCGACATTAATACCGACACGCAAGATGCAAGGTGAGTAGATTGTATATATGGGGGAAGTCGGGTGGATTGCGTATAGCACCCCCGCAGTTCGATGTTTAGTATACTATATACATACTACATATATATGATAGCCTTATGTGTGACATGGATATTCAAGATGTGATTAGGTGTACTATGGTTAGATTAGGGCTTTTTGAAGTAAACTAGTATAGCTTCTTAGTTGCGAACCCTAGAATTGGTTTACACCCACATGCACACACATGCTTACTTGTTATACTTATACCTGGATGATGACGATTGTATATGATGATCTTTGGAGATGAGTCGATAAGATTGGTCACAGTGCCATGAGATCGGTGATATGATGTGGTTCGTATTTGGGATACGACATGAGATTTAGCGGGCCTTTGGACATGTGTTTTACACACGCATTTATATTTATAGATGGTATTAGTTTGTACTAGACTTAGATCAGTACCCCCAGTTCATGAGATATAATGATAATAGATACCAGATGAATAATGTGATGAATGTGATAATTGACCCGTACCCAGATTTGGGATGTCGTACGACGGATTTACGTACGAGCTTTATATTGATAATAGATCCGCACTCTTGACTCGAGGTTGTCATATTGTGTATTGTATCGTATGTGATACTATTAAGGCGGGATCACCGACTATTATATTTATATATATCGACTCAGCTTTAAGTGGTTTCCATTCCCTTTTGATTAGCTTGTTAGTTAGATCTGTAGTTTACTTAGTAGATGTTAGACTAGACCCGAGTCATACCTATTTCAAAACTAATGAATCGGGAGTATTTTAAACACAGGCAAAGATTTTCTACGGATATTTTCAAAGACGCATCTTTTCTTAAAAACACCGTAGCCCTTATTTTTCAAAAACCCCGATTCTTCTTACTTCAAAAGGCAAAACTGTATGACTCCTTGCATGACATACTTGCGTACATACATATTTTACACTCATATTGGCGTACACACATATTGTACACCCATACTTGCATACATACGTATTTGCACATACATAGATGATTCTGGCTTGATTTTGGAGATTTGGGAACCGCAAGATATATTTTAAAACTGATTCATTTTAAAAGAGCGGTTTTTCCTCGATATGTGCATATTACTGTTTTATGTTGCATTATATACAGATATGCTTACATTTCTATCATATTTCGCATACATCATGCTTTAAGGTTTTACACATTGAGATATGCCGTTTTCATGGGATTTCTGGATTTGAGAACCGTGGTCATTTTAAAAGAAAGTATGCATTGTTTAAAAACCCGGTTTCTCTTGATATGATATTTCAGCGCGTCCGCCATGCGTGTTCTCGGTTCTGAGATGTATGACATATGAAACCCGATTCGAGGAGCTGGATGAGGCCGATTGCGGGTACATGGTGGACCCAGTATGGTACCCCGGGGCGAGAACGGATCTGTCGTGCAGTAGGCGATGAGCCTGGCAGAGCGACCATTGCCTACCGGTGATAGTATTAGGGCTCGGCGGATATCCTGAGGATACCGACCGGAGTCGAGAGTGGGCCGATCTGAACCGACGGAGCCCGATATATGAGGATTTACGTGTCGATACTGAGCACGGGTTTCATGAGGTTTTCGAGTGTCGATGCTAGACACTCAGCTTCCATGATTTTGATGTGTCACGAGGGACACACGTTGAGTTATGTCCTCATATTTTCATGCAGATGCTTTTATGACTTTTACATGCATGATGTTGTTATGTCATTGGTTGACACGTGGATGAGATCCACATGCATACAGACATTTATTACATGGATGATACCTCATATTTATGATATGTTGCTACCTGAGGCACTGGCACGAGCACTTGGTACTACACTTATGTATAGATCTTTACCCCTGCCACCTTATCATGCTTCAGACTTATTCATATTGAGGATATATTATTACTGATCGTATTGACCTAGGATGAGTCATACATACGATTTCTGCTCTGTGATGTTTTCTATTCACGAGTTGGCAACTCACCCCTGTTGTGCCACAGTTCTTGCAGGTTTTTCCATACAGGTTTCATTGCGGCTTTTCTGGCACACTGCTTTCATTCTGGGTGATTGCTCTGGTAGGTAGGTTCATTCGTATCATGACCACCCTTGTGTTTATTTTAATCAGTTATATCTGTAAGTCTACGGTAGCACCCCGGCCGTCTGTCCAAGGCCAAAATGCGGAAACAAAAACTTTTCTTTAACTAGAAACCGGTGCTACCGCGGACTATAAACCCGGATCGGACCATTAACCAACTACTAGCTAACTAGAAAAAGGGTAGAGAGGCTATACCGAGCGATCCATGTCCTTCGGTCTTCGGCCACCATCCCGATCTCCTCGCGGAATCTCCGGTCTCGATCTCCTCGTCGGAAAAGGCACCACATCACCGAGTCTTTTTACGGGCTCCCACCTCTGAACCGAGGCAACTCGGACACGAAGTTGGCAAGCCGACGTGTCCAAAATTGCTATAGACTGAGTGTAGAACGCTATGTCTCGAGGGGTTGTTTGAAGTTGCCATTTGGATGTGAAGGTGGAGGAATCAACTTGGGAGATGAGCTAGAGAATTTTGTGGCAAGCAAATGAGATAAAAATCCCACACCAAAAATTTGGACAGCCCCACCCTTCAAGTGGCCGGCCATCATTAAAAAGGAGAAAGGGTAAGCACACTCTAGTTTGTGTGGTGATCATAAGAGAAAAGAGTGGGTGATGATGAGGAATAATGATCACAACAAAGTCTCATCCTAATCCCATCACAAATCCCATCTCCATAAAGTAAGTAATGATGAACCAAAAGAAGTCAAAGGATGCTAGAACCATCATGAACCCTCCATTTTGTAAAAGCCACTTTTACAAATAAGCCCCTCCCATCAATTTTCAGCCAAAGAAAGAAAGAAAGCAAACTGGCCGAAACGGAATGCAAACTGGCAACTTCAAAAAAGCGATCCCGTAATAAATTACAAGAAAACCCAGCGACTGTATATACATACCTGCATTTGTATTCCGACTGAATACAAATGCAATGAGACAAAATCTACACTGTACAATACTAGGATCCGGCTTAAACCAAAGCCCGCTAGTATTATCCGTCCGAACGATAACACGTGCACAAGTGCACGCGTATATTCGAACCCTGCCATAAATCAATACGGCCTCTACAGCGTTTCACCCGAAACTTAAGAAACTGTCTGTAGGGGACTCTAAAGACTCGTTAATATTTTGGCTGTGGATTTAACTATTAACACGTCAGAGGTATTAGCCGTACGTAACGGGATACCAGGTATTGACCAAAAGGGAAGTCGATGAGCGAACTCATCCTGACACCCTACTGAGCCTGTCAGTGACAATATCCGTACAGTCCGGTCCGTTCGTCTTTGAGCATCGCATGTCGGGCCTAGGGGGTTGGTAAAAGTCAGACCCCCAAAAGCGGTACAAGTCGTGTCGGAGTGTAGCCCAGAACACCCTGAGATATTACTGGAATACCTACCAGTAAATCTCATGCCTTGGCCAAGGACTTCGTGTAATGGCTTTCCTAGACACAGCGCGACCTCACCCCCAATACCGGGAGAGACGAACCCCTGCCGATCCGCTCACTGCCTCTATGTGGCTCGGGACTGTACCCAACTAAAACCTCTTTGCACGACTCCTTTGAGCCGTGGTAGGGTAGTAATCAAAGTATAGTGGGAACTCACACGAGACAAATGACGATCTCAGGTCGATGAACTAACCTGTACACATGTCACCAGGGAACTGCTATCTGACGTCAGGTATAATACCAACTAGCATGTTCCCGATGAGTCCTGTCCGGTGTACTCATTACCTAATGAGCATCTGTATACATCTTAGGTGAACCAACTGACACCAGTGGCTTCTGAGACCGGCCACCGCCCCTCGTCGGGGTCTCAACTGTATACACTAGTCTACTCTGGAGTATCGATGCCCTGTCTCGAAAACTCCCACGACTAGGGACCTTTTAAGGATGTGCTTATAGACCCCAGCTCCCACGTATATGATCGCCATCATACTGCTGGCCGTCAAGCAAGAATCCTAAGGGCTCTATCAATGCGCAATAGTGACCTGTAAGGTCACCTAAAGCAGTACATGATGATAAAGATAAACCAGATAGCATACTATCATCTTGAGTAAGATTGTCCTACCGGTATAGGTCCTCCCTCAATCATTGTAATCACGTGCCTGTGATCCAATAATTGACTCTGAGGGCGCTATATCCAACAATCTCCCACTTGCACTCAAGGCTAATTATTGCGATGTCGCATACTCACAGCCCCGTGTGATACCGAACACCCAACTCCTCTACTAATCAGTCTCACAAAACCCGTTTGCGAAACTAATGCGTTCGAGGAATAGCCTCAGTGAGTGGATCCGCTATGATGTTTCTTTCTATGTCTTTCTTTATCTCAAGTTCGCGGAGAAAGCCATCTCCCGAAATGAGCAATACCTGTCTTAGAATTTGTTTGGATGTCTGATGGGACCTAGTTCGCAAATGAACTCCAAATCCAAACTTCTTAGACTGTATCGTCAACTGAACTTAATCAGTATCATGCGCCATGCCTCCCTCAGTGTCCCCTTGGATCAGCTGTCCAAAATACTGCCCCTCATCAGAGGGAAAACTATAACTCTGACGGTCACTCTGTCATCCAGGTCACCTTGGAAGCCTGAAATGATAACTGTCTCCTAAAATAGGCTGTTGTTATCATATCCTTAGAGCATTCACTTATGTCCTAAAACTGCTTCCGAATGTCTCTCCAGGATAGGATTAATATCACCTTATTGCATCCAGTGCAAAAACAACTGGAGTGGTACTTGACATCTCATGATTGACTCAATTGCCTAAGCAAGTGATCTGCCAATCATGCACATCCCTCTGCCCTTTAGTCTGTAAGACACCTTTAGAGAGGGTGACTCCATCACCTGCAGGTACACTACCGTGCCAGGAGTTGTCCATTCTAAAACACCTTTAGAATGCTGTCTAAGTACCCAGATTGGGAAACTACCCAAATCTAGATCTAAAACCATAGATCTAGTTACCAGAATATCTGATATAATATCTATATCCTATGTGGAGAAACCACTGTGTGACAACCAAAGTATAACCGGTCGTAGTGCAGGAATATCACTTCCTACTATGTGTATGTCATCCACAAATCAGGACATTACTCCCTACTACCTTCTTAACAGATCCATCCCCTATTCCGATGAAGTCAAACCTATGACTGTCATATCAGAAATAGATGATCTATCTCCGCTACATCTGCTTTAGTCTCTAAATAGACACAAGCTACTTGTCCACTACGCTTCCGCTGCTCCCACTGATTACCACAACCCTCTGGCAGAGTCATATACACGTGTACTTCTAAAGCCAGTTCAGAACGACGCTATATTTATCCTTCCGCCGGGTCTCACAGTCTGGAACAACAGTAGTGTCAAGTCTGGGTAAACAAGAACCTCCCTGTCACCGTCCTTGAGGCTACCGGAGTACCTCTCGGGTGCCTGAGGTTACCCACCATATCTGTAGAGTGGCCAATGGAATGTCAATCCAGATTGAATTTTTAGGTTCTTATCAAATTTTCAGTAATCGTTTGCGATTCTGGAATTACTTCCAGTTCTACCATACTCCCACTTCTGTTTTCTGAAAAAATCTATTTTACTTAAAACTGTGGTGAGTCTAGAATAATATCACTATTGATCTTCTAGATGGTAGAAAGTCAACCCTCGTCATAGCCCGGGTCAACCCACAAACGGCCATTACAAAAACGTGCCTTGAGTTATCCGGAGTCTGGTTTTAAGCATAAGCCGGACAACTCCCCGTACCTTAACATCGTTAAGATATGAACCGTTCTATATCCAATATAGAAACAGAGGCACTGATTTAATTTGGAACCAGATTAAAATCATGCAGCTGTCTCCAGTGCATGTCAACTAAATGGAAGGAGGCCGATCATCGTTACTCAACTTAGGAGTGCTTCCAATTATGAGTAACCTGAAAGAGAATCAAGTTCTCAAAACCATTACTGCCAACTGAATACAATACACAAGTATTTACATCTTCGATCACCTTGAAGAATCCCGATACTTGCAACACCTAGTTCTCTACTTTATTCATATACCTATAACTTCTCAAAACTTGGACCTTGTATTTCTACGAAACACTGGTCTAAAAACTAAATAAGTTATAAGTAAACCGAATATAGTACGAGGACCAACCCCTCTGTCCTAATGGACACTGGACAACATACAATACTCTGTATAAGTCCCCTAAGTTGAATAACTCAAACCATGTATGTCGTAGGTTGAAAAATGTACTTATAGTTAAGAAGAATTACACCGTTGTTTAATGCTCCTTACCTAACCATCCACTAATATAGGTAAATGTCATAGACATAATTTCAAAAAGTTATATCTCACTCTATAAAGATAGACGTACAGATATGTCAATTTGAAATTGGTGCATAACAACGGATGTTCAAAACCAAATATTTGTTGTCCGGTAAACAACCCAGGTGATTTCCTCAAATATCACCAATTACAACGAATTCCGATATAATGAGGATGATCACCTAATTCCCAATAACTTACTCCCACTCATCATCTGTAAAACCGTACAGATGTGAGAATCATACCTGGTAAATACATACCCTAGAGCAAGTGTTAATTGGGAAATCAGTTTTCTTTTAACAATACACAGTGAAACTGAAACATGTAAATGTTTCGAAGGGGTATCCAGGTATTCCTAGTAATGCCTCTTCCATTATCAGATTCACAACTGTAACTGTATATTCCTTTGCCATCTCTCCAAATCGCTTTATATGTCTTTAGTCATTACCTTCTGTACACCCCTTTAGGCCAAATGGTTTTCTTCCTTCCCTACCGTTCGGCACCAGCCTATGGTTTGGAAGAAGACTATCCAATAAGCATAATGGGTGTACTGTCCTAATCCTAGGAACACTCGCAACTCGAGAGAAGGTAAAGATAAAAGACAACCGAATAAACCTTATTCCTATTTCTCCTGAACCGGAATCCATCCCCGAACTGGAACAAGTTCCTTTCGAGTTCGTATATAACCATACGATGGAGTATCCAAATAACTGTGGATCTTCGTAGTGATACGGAGTGTTCTGGAGAAATACAAAGGTGATATAGGATTGGCGAAGAAATACTTGGTTTGGTCGTGAATAGCAGTCGCAATTTACTTTGCCCTCTTTCTGATCCATTTATTTCTCTTTACTTAATACCTTCTGTACACCATCGTTAGGCTAATTGGTTTTCTTCATTCCCCACCGTTCGGCACCTGCCTATGGTTTGGAAGAAGACTATCCAATAAGCGTAATAGGTGTACTGTCCTAATCGTAGGAGCACTCGCAACCCGAGAGAAGGTAAAAGGAAAAGACAACTGAATAGTCTTATTCGTTTTCTCCAGAACCGGAAACCATCCTCGAATCTGGAACAAGTTCCTTCAAGTTCGTATATAACCATACGGTGGTTTTATCCAATGGAAGTGGACGTTCGTAGTAATACGGGGTGTTCTGGAGAAAAGGGTAAAAGTAGGAGTGGCAATGAGGTATGCAACTCTGACAATCCAAAAGCCAGTGTTTAAGAAGGTTCGATTAATTTTGGTCACTGAGTCATAGTTTAGGGTCGGGCCTGGTCGCTGCCAAAGAGAGTGAGAAAAGAAACACTCAGTGTGCACTCTAACCTAGATCAGAATGGTTATCACTTTATCTAATCAGGAAACCTCCCACTGTAACGTCAAATTCTCCTCCAAACCTGAAAGAAGAATTAGTCAGGATCACCCGAGGAGTAAACCAACTCATCAGTGGGAATCGGGATCCAACTATCATCGCATGATAACGTGATGGAATCCACTCACATTATCACACTCCAAAAGGTATGCGCATATCTGGCAAGTTTCAGTTTCTTTAGAAACTCCCGATATGATTTTTACCCTATGCTCTTATGACCTTGACGAAGGTCAACAAGTCATAAGTCGCATGTCAAGTTCTACCCGTCATTGTCCAGGTTAATTTGAACCCACCCGTACAAGCCCTTGATGAAGGTCAACAAGGCTATACGACTGTCCCAAACCAACCCATCTATCTATGCAGCAGAAAAGTAACAAGCAGCTACCATTCACTATGCCTTGACGAAGGTCAATGTTCAGTTGATAAAACTGCACATTTATATTACATTTTTCCTACCATTTTCATATTAAAAAAGGACTTTATTATAATATATTATACATATGAGGGTTTATGTGTAAAAACATTATTTTCCATGTGTTAATATATTTTAATTATCATTTGGTAGGAAAATGTATGCAAATATTATTGACCTAATCCTAGTAGAACAAAGTCTACTAAAATCTTATTTGAGTTGTTGTGCAGAATATTTCCAAGTTGTTATGAAGAATTTATCAAACAAATCAATTTGTTGAAGAAAACTTACCGAATTAAGAAGCAAAACTTGGAGACCAAGTCTGGAAGCAACCGAGGGAAGATTTCTGAATTCTAAAGATGCTTAGGATTGCCAAATGTCAAAATCAGAGAGCCCAAGAAAATTGGTGAAGAGATCCTCACCATTGGCCGCGGAACCGCGGCCAAACCCCCCTGTTGGCCGCGGATCCGCGGCAATCTAGAGAGATTGTGTGCTAAAATTTTGTGGAGTAAATCTCTGCTGAATGTTACCAAGTTTACAACTAAAAGATTCTGGCTTTGCACTATAAAAGGGCACCGAGGGCCTCTTGGAAAAGCCATCAAGCCGAAGAGATCACGAAGCTCCCGACGCTCACGCATCCAGACTGATCATCGACTGTTCGACTACCTCCTTATGAAAGATCGAGAAGCAACTAGTTGTAATCATTTTCTATGGATTAAAAGTGTAGTTTGTTCAAGTCGATTAATAAAGGTAGTTCTTTTTAATTGTTTTTGCATTTTACATTATGTTTTCCCTCTCTGTCTTTTCATCTTCTTCTCCCAACATGCGCGAGTAATTCTCCGCTTGTTAGGGTTCGTAGGATTAGGGTAGGCTAATAGACGATGAAAATAATTAAACCCTTTTTAAGTCCTATAAAGTTTATGAACTTTATCAAAAGAATCACTAACATCCTAATCGGGCGCGCTAGTAATTCTTTGCTAGTTCCGACCGCGATTAGAGATTAGATTAATGATTGTTTTGGTAAAGGCTAGATATGAACGGAGTTCCGTGTCGAGATAAGGGTTAAGAGTGGGATTCCTTTTCCCTCCAGAAACCCTAATCTACACGCATCACCGTCGTTCTAGTTTTAAATCTATTAATGGATAAAAAGGGTAACTTTTAATTAATCGTCCATAACTACTAAATCCTAACGAACCCTACAAGCTCTCTTATTATATTATCTACATCTCTAAAATAATCTAGATCTATATTTTACATTCTTGTTTAACGTAGATCTAGAAACCATTCTATAAAAATTCTTTATCCCTCCTCTCTTTCTCAACACATCTAAAGTAAAAAAATAAAAAGTTCCACGTTTCCCAGAGGACGACCCGTACTCATCTCGGTCTAGCTACGTGCGACACTGTTCTGATTGCGGTTAACTACAAAACACACTTTTTCACATCAATCAAATGGCGCCGTTGCCGGGGATACGTGCGTAATTTTTTAATTTTACTATTTGTGTTGAATTCTTAGACGATTCATATCATTATTTAAACAAAACTGCAAATTGCATATTTAACGATTTGTGTGTGAATTTTGCGAGGGAATCTGGAGTCACGGACTTGAGGAAACGGGAGATTTAGGGTTTCACACTTCTCTGGTAAGATTCTCAACTCCTTCTCTCTCCTCTCAAATCCAATAAAATCTATTTTCTGCAGGATTCTTTGCAAAATAGCGCCGCTCAAAAATCTTTTTGCAAAAGTTTTGTGATTGGTTTTGTTTTGCATATTTAATACGGACTCTAAGGGGCAAAGACCAAATCAAGATTAGGTGGGGATTTCATCACCCTTCCTAAGCCACACAAATCACAAACCGAGCATATAGATCAACCCTTCATTAATTTAAAAAATATCTAGACCAGACTCTAAGGACTGTCGCGCTCAATAAGGACAGAGGAAGGTCGTGGGTAATCTATCGTTTATCCGCATTACTTTTGTAGTGCCTAGGCAAGTGTGACAAAGGCTAGTGGTTTTTAATTAGGCCCACGACGTGGTTCCTTCCCACTTACCTGGCACTTATCTGGCTACAAGGGTAGTACGGAAGCGGTAGAGGATTGATCCTGCGGCTTGTCCTTTGGAAGTCTAGGAGCGGTCTAGAGACTGACCTAGGTGACCTTAGTTCTAGGGTTGCTTGTGCATCTTAGGGAGATTTGTCTTGAGTTCCACTTTTTCAAAACAAGCCAATTTTAAAATCACACACACGCTACCACTTGCACTAAACCCGCTTAGTGCATGCTCGGCTGGACACGGGATCCTAGTGTCCGTCTTGTCCGCGTTCCTGCTATCGACGCCGAAGTCGGTACTTCTTCATCTTCTTTTCCCCCACCACACACCACAACCGAGATGGACGGCACTCCATCAGAATATAACACCACGCTGCCACCGCCCGTAGGTGCGCAGAATCCACCGTGCATCTCTCTCCAAGAGATATGCTATCCTATCCGTGGTCCTCTTCCCACTTGTCTATCTCTTCCACCACCTAACGGGGATAATTTCAAAATTAAACCCTACTACATCAACCTGCTGCCCAAATTTCACGGGCTTGAATCGGAAGACGCGTACGTTTTCATCACCAAATTCGAGAACGTATGCGCAATGATGGGTACTTCACAATTGACTTTAGATGCTATGCGTTTGCGTCTTCTCCCATTCACACTGTGCGACTTGGCAGAAAAATGGCTTTATAATACTGCCGCACACTCTATCACTAATTGGGATGAATTTGTCATAGCATTTCTTAAGAAGTTTTACCCAAACCATAAGACTGCCTATATTAGGAGCGAGATCAACCAGTTCACCCAGCTTCCCAATGAACCATTTTGGAAGTGCTTTGAACGTTTCAAAGATCTGCTTGTCCAATGCCCCCATCACGGAATACAAAGATGGGATTTATGTCGGATTATATATGAGGGCATTAATCCAGCGACAAAGCAGATGCTTGAAACAATGTGTCAATGCAATTTCATGTCTAAAGATGACAGTAAAGTTTGGAAGTATCTGGAAGACCTCGCTGAACACACTTTGCAGTGGGAAAGCGTAAGACCACCTTCAACTAAGGGAGGTATTCACCAGCTCGATGTTTCTATCGCAGTGAAAGCCGAAATGGCAGCGATACAGAAGAAACTCGATGCTATTGAGAACAAATTCTCATCATTCTCCCAAAATCAGGTCACGCTTCCTAAGACCGTCTGTGGTTGCTGTTCGGATCCTTCACACTTAACGGAAGAATGTCCTATGAATGCTTCGTTTCAAGCTAATGTTGCTTTTCAGCAGCGACCTAGAAATGACCCTTATTCTTCCACATACAATCAAGGATGGAGGAATCATCCTAACTTTGCTTGGAATCAAAACCAACAAAGCAATTATCAAAGACCTCCTCCACAGCAACCACAACCACAGAATCAGCCCCCCTTTCAGTCACAGAATTTCCAAAATCCGGCTAACATTTCTACACCACAAGTGGCCGGTACTAACAACTCACTTGCATAAACTTTGGATATGTTCATGAAACAATCCATGCAATTTTCGGCTGAGATGAAGTCTTCTATTGATACCCTAACGAAAAACTCCTCCTCCCATGGTGAGAGTATCAAATCATAGAAAACCAAATTGCACAGTTAAACGCCGCAATGAGTGCGAGAGAGAAAGGGAAACTCCTATCTCAACCCCTACCGAATCCTGGCCATTCACAAAGTCATAATGTGAATGCCGTCACTACGTTGAGATCGGGGAGAGTGCTGAACAACCGAGTGGGTGAGCAATTTGATGATAGTGACACATTTGATACCCCTTCTTCTTCTTCTTCTTCCCCTAACTCATCTAGTCTCCCACCTTCGTCCGAGCCTATTCTCCGTTTTCCCCAAGGCTCAAACATTTCACCAAATCTATCTAAGTCGATTCCCACTCCAATTTTGGGATCGAACCCGTCGCCACAGTCTTCTCCACAAACGTTGGACCCAAAACTTATTGATCGAGCTCCATTTCCAAACCGATTAAGGGCCAACCGACCTAACCCGCAAATGGAGAAGATTGTGGAAATGTTTAAGCAAGTTAGCGTGAATATTCCTCTCCTAGATGCCATTCAACAAGTCCCATCTTATGCAAGAATCCTTAAAGACTTGTGCATTAGGAAGAGAAAAACTCAAGTGCCTAAAAAGGTTTTCATGACGAGTAATGTTAGCACAGCTTTTACCCAACAAATACCAAAGAAACGTAAGGACCCCGGCTGTCCTACAATCTCTATTTCTATTTGGGGTAAAAATATAAATCGTGCTTTACTCGATCTAGGCGCTAGCGTCAACTTGCTTCCTTATTCAGTATACGAGCAGCTAGGAATTGGAAAGTTAAAACCTACCCATTGTACTCTCCAGATGGCAGACCGATCTATCACCAAACCTCGGGGCGAACTAGAGGATGTGTTAATTAAAGTCGGGGAATTCATATTTCCTGTGGACTTTATTGTTTTAGATGTAAGTGCACGGCGGTGCCCAGGCCGTCAATCCGACGGCCAAATGCGGAAGCGGTGATAAACTTTAAATTTTTACTTGAACTGGCAAACCGCCGCGCACTAATACCCGGATCGAACCATTAATTAGTCCTAGCTATCTACAAGAAAGGGAATAGAGATATACCGACGATCCAAGTCCTCCGGTCTTCTCGTCATCGTCCCGATCTCCTGCGGAATGTCCCGTCTCCTCCTCGTCGCCGGAAGTGCACCACATCGCCTACTTCTTTTACGGGCTCCCACCTCAATGCCGAGGCAACTCGGGCACGAAGCCGGCTACTCGACGTGCCCAAGATTTGCTGTAGAATGTGTAGTGAAGAATCATGTCTCATTTGGGGTTATGGAGTTTGCCTTTGTGGTGGAGGAAAAAGAACTTGGAGAGAGGTGAGGAAAAAAGGTAGCATGCAAAGAATGAGAATAACATTTTCTCCACACTAAAAGAAAAGCCCCCCCACTTCTCACTAGTGGCCGGCCATGCATCAAAAAGGAGAGAGAGGATGAAGTCAAGTGGTGGGTGGAACCATCATCCAAGGGAGAGTGGAAAAGGTTATGATGAAAAAGCAATGATCACAAAATAATGCCAACACTCCAAAACCTAATCAACTCTCATCATCAACAACCATGATGATAAAGAAAGTAAAGCAATCATGAGTTTATGAAGTCAAATGATGGGACAAGTATCATGACATGATAATATGCAAAGACCCCCTCCACAAATGCTTATTTGCAACAATGCAAATAACCCCTCCTCCACCAAACTTCGGCCAATGAACGATACAAAGGAAATTGGCCGAAACGGAAAGCAAACTGGCAACTCCTGAAAACTGGTCCCGTAATAAATTACAGGAAAACCCCGATACTGTGCATACACACCCGCATTTGTATTCCGACCGAAATACAAATGCAATGAGACAAAATCTCCACTGTACTATACTAGGATCCGGCTTAAACCAAAGCCGGCTAGTAATATCCGTTCGATCCTGATCCGTGCAATACCGCACGTATCCGATCGAACCCTGCCATATTTCCATACGGCCTATAGTACAAACTGTCCGATCCTGATCCGTGCAATACCGCACGTATCTGATCGGACCTTGCCATATCTCCATACGGCCTCTACAACCTTTCGCCCGAAAGCTGAGTAACTGAATGTGGGGGACTCTAAAGACTCGTCAACACCTTGGTTGTGGATTTAACCACTAGCACGTCAGAGGTATAAGCCAATACGTAACGGGCTACCAGGTATTGACTAAAAGGGACGTCTGTGAGCGAACTCAGCCTGACTCCCTACTGAGCCTGTCAGTGACAATATCCGTACAGTCCGGTCCGTTCGTCTATGAGCATCGCATGGCGGGCCTAGGGGGTTGGTAAAAGTCAGACCCCCAAAAGCGGTACAAGTCGTGTCGGAGTGTAGCCCAGAACACCCTGAGATACTACTGGAATACCTACCAGTAAATCTCCTTGCCTCGGCCGAGGGCTTCGTGTAATGGCTCTCCTAGACACAGCACGACCTCACCCCCAATACCGGGAGAGACGAACCCCTGAAGATACGCTCACTGCCTCCATGTGGCTCGGGACTGTACCCAACTAAAACCTGTTTGCACGACTCCTTTGAGCCGTGGTAGGGTAGTAATCAAAGTACAGTGGGAACTCACACGAGACAAATGACGATCCCCAGGTCGATGAACTAACCTGCACACATGTCACCAGGGAACTGCCATCTGACGTCTGGTATATGACCAACTAGCATGTTCCCGGCGAGTCCTGTCCGGTGTACTCATAACCCAATGAGCACCTGTATACATCTTAGGTGATCCAACTGACACCAGTGGCTTGTGAGACCGGCCACCGCCCCTCGTCGGGGTCTCGACTGTATACACTAGTCTACTCTGGAGAATCGATGCCCTGTCTCGAAACTCTCACGACTAGGGACCTTTTAAGGATATGCTTATAGACCCCCAGCTCCCACTTATATGATCGCCCTCATACTGCTGGTGGTCAAGGTAGAATCCTAGGGGCTCTATCAACGTGTAATAGCGACGTGTCAGGTCACTTAAAGCAGTACACGATGATAAAGGTAAACCAGATAGCATACTATCATCTCGAGTAAGACTGTCCTACCGGGATAGGTCCTCCATCAATCATTGCAATCACGTACCTATGACCTAATAATTGACTCTGAGGGCACTATCTCCAACAATCTCCCACTTGCACTCAAGGCTAATTATTGCGATGTCGCATACTCACAGCCCGTGTGATACCGAACACCCAACTCCTCTACTAGTCAGTCTCACAAAGCTCGTTTGCGAAACTATTGCGTTCGAGAAATAGCCTCGGTGAGTGGATCCGCTTTGTTGTTTCTTTCTATGTCTCTCTATATCTCAAGTTCGCGGAGAAACCCATCTCCCGAAATGAGCAATACCTGTCTTAGGATGTGTCTGGATGTCTGATAGGACATAGCTCATAAATGAACTCCAAATCCAAACTTCTTAGACTGTATCGTCAACTGAACTTAATCAGTATCCTGCGCCATGCCTCCCTCAGTATTGCCTTGGACCACCTGTCCAAAATACTTCCCCTCGTCAGAAGGAAAAACTATAACTCTGACAACCTCTTTGTTGTCCAGGTCACCTTGGAAGCCTGGAATGATAACTGTCTCCAGAATGAGGCTGTCGTTATCATATCCCTAGAACATCCACTTATGTTCTAAAACTGCTTCCGACTGTTTCTCCAGGATTGGATTAATGTCAACTTATTGCATCTAGTGCAAGAACAACATCTGGTGTGGTACTTGACATCTCATGATTGACTCAATTGCCTAAGCAAGTGATCTGTCAATCATGCACATCCCTCTCCCCTTTAGTCTATAAGACACCTTTAGAGAGGGTGACTCCATCTTCTGCAGGTACACTACCGTGCATGGAGTCGTCCATTCTAAATACTCTTAGAATGCTGTCTAAGTACCCTGATTGGGAAACCACCCAAATCTAGATCTAAAACCATAGATCTAGTAACCAGTTTGTCTGATATAATGTCCAAGTCCCATATGGAGAAACTACTGTGTGACGACCATAGTTTAACCGATTGTAGTATAGGAGTTTCTTTTCCTACTCTGTGTATGTCATCCAAATACCAGGACATCACACCCTACTACCTTCTCAACAGATCCATCCCCTATTCTGATGAAGTCAAACCCATGACTGTCACGTCAGAAGTAGATGATCTATCTCCGCTACAACTGCTTTAGTCTATAAATAGACATAAGCTACCTGTCCACCAATGCTTCCGCTGCTCCCACTGACTATGACAACCCTCTGGCAGAGTCATATAGACGTACACTTCTAAAACTAGTTTAGAACGACGCTATACTCATCCTCCCACCGGGTCTCGCAGCCTGGAACAACAGCAATGGTAATTGTGGGTAAACAAGAACTTCCCTGTCACCGTCCTTGAGGCTACCGTAGTACCTCTCGGGTGCCTGAAGTTACCCACCTTATCTGCGGAGTGGCCAATGGAATGTCAATCCAGATTGAATCTTTAGGTTCCTTATCAAATCTTCAGTAATCGTTTGTGGTTCTGGAATCACTTCCAGTTCTACCATACTCCCACTACTGTTTTCTGAAAAAATCCATTTTTAATAAAACTGTGGCGAGTCTAGAACAATATTGCTATTGTTCATCCAGATGGTAGAAAGTCAACCCTCGTCATAGCCTGGGTCAACCCACAAACAGCCATTACAGAAACGTGCCTTGAGTTGTCCAGTGTCTGGTTTTAATCATAAACCGGACAACTCCCCGTACCTTAACAACGTTAAGATACGAACTGTTCTATATCCAATATAGAACCAGAGGCACTGATTTAACTGAACCAGATCCAAATCATGCAACTGTCTCCAGTGCATGTCAACTAAATGGAATGAGGCCGATCAGCGTTACTCAACTTAGGAATGCTTCCAATTATGAGTAACCTGAAAGAGAAGCAAGTTCTCTTTATCATTACTATCAACTGAATACCATACACAAGTATCCACATCTTCGATCACTTTGAAGAATCCCGATACTTGCAATACCTGGTTCTCTACTTTATTCAAATACCAATAACTTCTCAAAATTCGGACTCTGTGTTTCTACGAAACACCTGTCTAAAAACTAGAGAAGTCATAAGTAAACCGAATATAGTACGAGGACCAACCCCTCTGTCCTGATGGACCTTGGACAACATACAATACTCTGTATAAGTCCCTTGAGTCTGAAAACTCATTCATTGTGTGTCGTAGGTTGAAAACTGTACTTATGGTTAAGAAGAATTACACCGCTGTTTAATGCTCCTTACCTAACCATCCACTGATATAGGTAAATGTCGTAGACATAATTTCAGAAAGGTTCTCACTCTATGAAAATAGACGTACAGATATATCAATTTGAAATTGGTGCATAAAAGCGGATATTCAAAACCAAATATTTGCCGACCGGCAAACAACCCAGGTGACTTCCTCAAATATCACCGATTACTACGAATCCCGATATAATGAGGATGATCACCCAATTCCCAATAGCTTACTCCCACTCATCATCTGTAAAACCATACAGATGTGAGAATCGTACCTGGTAAATACATACCCTGGAGTAAGTATCTAATCGGGAAATCAGTTTTCCTTTAACAGTACACAGTGAAACTGAAACATTGAAATGTTTCGATGGGGTATCCCGGTATTCCTAGTAATGCCTCTTCTAGATTCACGACTGTAACCGTATAATTCTTTGCCACCTCTCCAAATCCCTTCATATGTCTTTAATCTTTACCTTCTGTACACCCCTTTAGGCCAAATGGTTTTCTTCCTTCCCTACCGTTCGGCACCAGCCTATGGTTTGGAAGAAGACTATCCAATAAGCATAATGGGTGTACTGTCCCAATCCTAGGAACACTCTCAATGAGAGAGGGTGAAGATAAAAGACAACCGAATAAACCTTATTCCTATTTCTCCTGGACCAGAATCCATCCCCGAACTGGGAAAAGTTCCTTTCGAGTTCGTATATAACCATACGATGGAGTATCCAATAAACTGTGGATCTTCGTAGTGATACGGAGTGTCCTGCAGAAATACAAAGGTGATTTTAGGATTGGCGAAGGAATACTTGGTTTGGTCGTGAATATCTGTTGCAATTTACTTTGCCCTCTTACTAATCCCTTGCTTTGTCTTAACTTAATACCTTCTGCACACCATCGTTATGCTAATTGGTTTTCTTCATTCCCTACCGGTCGGCACCTGCCTATGGTTTGGAAGAAGATTATCCAATTTGCGTAATAGGTGTACTATCTCCTAAACCAAGGAGTACTCGCAACCTGAGAGAAGGTAAAAGGAAAAGACAACTGAATAGTCCTATTCGTTTCCTCCAGAACCGGAAACCATCCTCGAATAAATTCTTTCGAGTTCGTATCTAACCATACGATGGTTTTGTCCAATGGAAGTGGACGTTCGTAGCAATACGGGGTGTCCTGGAGAAAAGGGTAAAAGTAGGAGTGGCAATGAGGTTTGCAACTCTGACAATCCAAAAGCCAGTGTTTAAGAAGGTTCGGTCAACTTGGTCACTGAGTCATAGTCTTAGGGTCGGGTCAATGGTCGCTACCAAAGAGAGAGAGAAAAGAAACACTCAGCGTGCACTCTAACCTAGATCAGAATGGTTACCAATTTATCTAATCTGGAAACCTCCCACTGTACCTCAAATTCTCCTCCAAACCTGAAAGAAGAATTAGTCGGGATCAGCCGAGGAGTATACCAACTCATCAGTGGGAATCGGGATCCAACTATCATCGCATGATAACGTGACGGAATCCGCTCACATCATCATACTCCAGATGGTATGCGCATATCTGGCAAGTTTCAGTTCTTTTAAAACTCCCGATGTGATTTCTACCCCATGCTCTTATGACCTTGACTTTGGCCAACAAATCATAAGTCACATGTCAAGTTCTACCCGTCATTCTCCAGGTTGTTTTGAATCCACCCGTACATACCCTTGACTTTGGCCAACAAGGCAGTACGACTGTTCCAAACCAACGCATCTATCTATGCTGCATATGAATAACCAACAGCTACCAAACACTGTGCCTTGACTTTGGCCAACAAACACAGCTTGAATACTATTGACTACCCATATGAAACAACGGAGGGCTATGAATGGTTTCTGGCGAAAACCTTTAACGTAATGAACTTGATATCGTTGAAGGAACTGATAGCTTTTTAGAAATATAGTGACGAAAACCTTCGCTAAAGAGGTCACTCCCGGTGAAGGGATCTCGGCTCTTTCCCCGTAGAATGGGGTGCAGGATATTCCAACTGAATACCACGGTGCAAAGCAAAAGTAATCGGCTATAGTGAAGTTAATGCCCTGACGCAAACTTCTGTCCAAGGGGTCACTCCCGGTGAAGGGATCTCGGCCCTTGCCTCGTCGACTGAGGAGCAGGATATTCCAACTGAATACCACGATGCAAAACAAAAGTGAGCGTCCTTGCAATAACAGCTTTTTGAAAAGTGTTCCAACAACATCAGATTAGGTTTGTTTTTAACTTGCATTGATCCGAATCAACACAGTCCCATCAATTGATCACACCAAAAAGAACGAAAATATACTGATGTACGTATATGCCATCCGCATTCGCCACTGGGTCCCGTCATTACCCGTTAGGTTAGCTATCTAACGACAGAACGGGGACTGGACTAGCGCGGATGCAAAACATATACAACATCTACTAATATATATACCAATATATTATATTCGCTCAAGGCGTGAATAAAATGCAACATCACAGATATGTACAGCATCACAGAAACAATACAGATATCTGGGATCCCCGGGTTTCACAGAGCCGCTGAAACCCGACGTTCCCCTGGTCGTGTGGATAGCCTGTGCAATGAAATCCTAGACCCCTACGGGCGCGGCAAGTCACCCGCCAAAACCTGAAGCGAGGCAGCCCCCTTCAGCGCCGTGAATGGACCACCCAGCACTTCACGGAATCCGGTAACTTGGGCACCCCTCCTGGGTCAACCTGTACCCCCTACGAGTGCGGCGAATAGCCCGCCAATCCTAGAGTGAAGCCCCCTCCGTCCCAATGCCATGAGATGCGGGCTTGTTGCCCTCTAGAACCCGGCTATCCGTGCACCCCTCCGCGGGGTAAGCCTAGTACAGAAAGTAAAATATACATACAACGGGTACAACGACCGCAACCTGGCCGTGCCCCAAAATAATAATACAAACAGGCAGTGACGGCAGTCCACATGTCGGACGCTCGCCCCGCAATATCAAATGTACATAATACAACCACAACTGTACTAGCATTGCAACCAGGCTATCCCCCACGACCAATCCGCAACATCACAGCAAAAACAGAACATCAACGTGAAAGTCACGTTCGCAAATCCGTCTAACCGGGCTATAGCAGTTAGACCGGATTTACCGATCAAGTGACATTCACGGTCGCAGATATAATGTAAATACTGTGAAATAATGTGTTTAAAATATCCGATCAATCAAATTTTAACAAGTGGGCCCCCAAGCAATACTGTAGCAGTTAAAGAAATTCTGGGCCCAATGTTAATATTCTAAAACCCCAATTTGAACCCCATAAAGCTACTGAAGAAATTTCACACAGCAAGGGCACTCTTCAGCGGCGGAACCGCGGCCCAAGTGGGGTTTTGGCCGCGGTTCCGCGCTCTGTTGGTCGACTGAATGTGTCAAATTTCTACAGTATTCTTATAACATCCAGTGCATCACTATTTTACAACCTGAAAAAAAATTTTGAGACCAAAAATTTTCAACAGAAACTGATGCGAACTGAAATGCAGTTTTGGAACTTTTTGATCGATCGGAAATGCAAACACATTAAACCGAGCTAGACTAAGTTAATGGCGAGGCTCTGATACCACTGTAAGTGCACGGCGGCGCCCCGGCCGTCAATCCGACAGCCAAATGCGGAAGCGGTGATAAACTTTAAATTTTTACTTGAACTGGCAAACCGCCGCGCACTAATACCCGGATCGAACCATTAATTAGTCCTAGCTATCTACAAGAAAGGGAATAGAGATATACCGACGATCCAAGTCCTCCGGTCTTCTCGTCATCGTCCCGATCTCCTGCGGAATGTCCCGTCTCCTCCTCGTCGCCGGAAGTGCACCACATCGCCTACTTCTTTTACGGGCTCCCACCTCAATGCCGAGGCAACTCGGGCACGAAGCCGGCTACTCGACGTGCCCAAGATTTGCTGTAGAATGTGTAGTGAAGAATCATGTCTCATTTGGGGTTATGGAGTTTGCCTTTGTGGTGGAGGAAAAAGAACTTGGAGAGAGGTGAGGAAAAAAGGTAGCATGCAAAGAATGAGAATAACATTTTCTCCACACTAAAAGAAAAGCCCCCCCACTTCCTCACTAGTGGCCGGCCATGCATCAAAAAGGAAAGAGAGGATGAAGTCAAGTGGTGGGTGGAACCATCATCCAAGGGAGAGTGGAAAAGGTTATGATGAAAAAGCAATGATCACAAAATAATGCCAACACTCCAAAACCTAATCAACTCTCATCATCAACAACCATGATGATAAAGAAAGTCAAGCAATCATGAGTTTATGAAGTCAAATGATGGGACAAGTATCATGACATGATAATATGCAAAGACCCCCTCCACAAATGCTTATTTGCAACAATGCAAATAACCCCTCCTCCACCAAACTTCGGCCAATGAACGATACAAAGGAAATTGGCCGAAACGGAAAGAAAACTGGCAACTCCTGAAAACTGGTCCCGTAATAAATTACAGGAAAACCCCGATACTGTGCATACACACCCGCATTTGTATTCCGACCGAAATACAAATGCAATGAGACAAAATCTCCACTGTACTATACTAGGATCCGGCTTAAACCAAAGCCGGCTAGTAATATCCGTTCGATCCTGATCCGTGCAATACCGCACGTATCCGATCGAACCCTGCCATATTTCCATACGGCCTATAGTACAAACTGTCCGATCCTGATCCGTGCAATACCGCACGTATCTGATCGGACCTTGCCATATCTCCATACGGCCTCTACAACCTTTCGCCCGAAAGCTGAGTAACTGAATGTGGGGGACTCTAAAGACTCGTCAACACCTTGGTTGTGGATTTAACCACTAGCACGTCAGAGGTATAAGCCAATACGTAACGGGCTACCAGGTATTGACTAAAAGGGACGTCTGTGAGCGAACTCAGCCTGACTCCCTACTGAGCCTGTCAGTGACAATATCCGTACAGTCCGGTCCGTTCGTCTATGAGCATCGCATGGCGGGCCTAGGGGGTTGGTAAAAGTCAGACCCCCAAAAGCGGTACAAGTCGTGTCGGAGTGTAGCCCAGAACACCCTGAGATACTACTGGAATACCTACCAGTAAATCTCCTTGCCTCGGCCGAGGGCTTCGTGTAATGGCTCTCCTAGACACAGCACGACCTCACCCCCAATACCGGGAGAGACGAACCCCTGAAGATACGCTCACTGCCTCCATGTGGCTCGGGACTGTACCCAACTAAAACCTGTTTGCACGACTCCTTTGAGCCGTGGTAGGGTAGTAATCAAAGTACAGTGGGAACTCACACGAGACAAATGACGATCCCCAGGTCGATGAACTAACCTGCACACATGTCACCAGGGAACTGCCATCTGACGTCTGGTATATGACCAACTAGCATGTTCCCGGCGAGTCCTGTCCGGTGTACTCATAACCCAATGAGCACCTGTATACATCTTAGGTGATCCAACTGACACCAGTGGCTTGTGAGACCGGCCACCGCCCCTCGTCGGGGTCTCGACTGTATACACTAGTCTACTCTGGAGAATCGATGCCCTGTCTCGAAACTCTCACGACTAGGGACCTTTTAAGGATATGCTTATAGACCCCCAGCTCCCACTTATATGATCGCCCTCATACTGCTGGTGGTCAAGCAAGAATCCTAGGGGCTCTATCAACGTGTAATAGCGACGTGTCAGGTCACTTAAAGCAGTACACGATGATAAAGGTAAACCAGATAGCATACTATCATCTCGAGTAAGACTGTCCTACCGGGATAGGTCCTCCATCAATCATTGCAATCACGTACCTGTGACCTAATAATTGACTCTGAAGGCACTATCTCCAACATTAGATACACAACCTGTGGCAAACCCACGCAATCAAATCCCGGTGATACTTGGTCGACCCTTCCTAGCAACTTCTAACGCTGTAATTAATTGTCGTAACGGTTCTATGAACTTATCCTTCGGGAAAATGACAATTGAGCTTAATATTTACAAGCTAGGAAGTCAGCCGTCAGAACCTTCTGCTCATTTGCTGGATATTTGTTCCATCCACGAGATAGCTTCCGAAAGCTGCATGGATGAGGAGCTTTGCTTTGATGTTCTCGACAACATTAATGAGACATCGTTTGATCTTGCACCACTTTACTATGAGGATATGTTCAATGAGTCCGACCTTGAGATTGAACCCGTTGACTCGTTGCAAAAGTCAGCAGCACTTTCCGAGTCAATATCTTATGCAAGTTTTGAACCTTTTCGGGAGTCCGAATATCATTCGCTTACCCCACCTTCTATTATCTCTCCACCAATTCTTGATCTCAAACCGCTACCTTCTCATCTTAAATATTCATATTTAGGAGAGAATGAGACTTTGCCAGTGATTATTTCAGCTTCTCTAGCCTTAGAGCAAGAGAATGCACTTTTGGCAGTGTTGAGATCGAATCGGGAAGCATTTGGTTGGACTATGGCTGACATCAAAGGGATTAGTCCCTTAATTGTTGAACATTACATACATCTGATGGATGAAGCCAAACCAACCCGAGACCCACAAAGACGGTTAAATCCCGTTATGAAGGAGGCGGTAAAGAAAGAAATCGTCAAGTGCCTTGATAGTGGAATAATTTACCCCATATCTGATAGTCAATGGGTAAGTCCAATTCATGTGGTCCCTAAAAAGTCTGGCATCACGGTCATCACTAACAAGGCTAATGAGTTAATCCAAACACGCACCCAAACTGGGTGGCGCGTATGTATCGATTACAGGAAACTCAATGCCGCGACGAGGAAAGATCACTTCCCTCTACCTTTCATTGACCAGATGTTAGAACGATTAGCGGGACACGAATACTACTGTTTCTTGGATGGATACTCTGGTTATAACCAGGTCCCCATCGCCGAAAAGGATCAAGATAAAACCACTTTTACTTGTCCTTTCGGAACTTTTGCTTATAGACGCATGCCCTTTGGGTTATGCAACGCTCCCGTTACATTTCAACGGTGCATGATGGGGATATTTTCAGATATGGTGGAAAATTTTCCATAAAATTTTCTAGAAAAATTTATGGACGATTTCTCCATTTTTGGGGACTCCTTTGAGGACTGCCTTCGTAATCTTGACGCTGTTCTTACCCGCTGTAAGGATAAGAACTTGACTTTGAATTGGGAAAATGCCATTTTATGGTCCAAGAAGGTATTGTACTTGGACATATAATTTCACATAAAGGCATTGAGGTTGACAGAGTTAAAATAGATGTCATTCAAAACCTCGCTCGTCCCAATTGCGTCAAAGATATACGATCCTTCCTTGATCATGCAGGATTTTATAGGAGATTTATTAAGGACTTTAGCAAAATTGCTAGACCCTTAACCCTTCTATTGGCTAAGGACACTACTTTTCACTTCGATTCGGATTGTGAGGCTGCTTTTGAATCACTTAAAGAATCACTCACTACAGCCCCCATTTTATCATCTCCGGATTGGAACTACCCGTTCGAGCTTATGTGTGATGCATCAGATTTTGCTATTGGTGCGGTCTTAGGACAGCACATTGATAAGATGCCACATGTAATTTACTATGCAAGTAGGACCTTGAATGATGCACAAATAAATTACACAACTACCGAGAAAGAACTCTTGGCAGTTGTATTTGCATTAGAGAAATTCAGGCCCTACTTGATTGGCTCGCATATTGTGGTTTACACAGATCATTCCGCCCTACGACATATTTTATCTAAGAAGTATGCGAAGGCCAGGCTAATACGTTGGATCATATTGTTACAAGAATTTGATCTTGTCATCAAAGACAAGAGTGGATGTGAAAACGTTGTAGCCGACCATCTTTCACGCATAACTTCTTCGCCAACTGTGACCGTGCCGATAAATGACTCATTTCCCGACGAACAGCTCTTGAATGTATCTTACGAACCTTGGTTCGTGGATATCGTGAACTATCTTGCGACGGGACTTATACCTAGCGATTGGTCGAAACAAGACAAACTTCGATTTTTATCCCAAGTAAAATATTTTTACTGGGATGAACCATATCTATTCAAGTATTGTTCCGATCAAATCATTCGCAGGTGTGTCCCTAACGATGAATTCAAGAGCGTGTTATCATTTTGTCATGATCAGGCATGCGGCGGTCACTTTGGACCTCGAAAAACGGCGGAGAAAGTTTTGCAATGTGGCTTTTATTGGCCAACATTATTTAAAGATGCATTTGAACATTGCAAAACTTGTCCGCGATGTCAGCATTTGGGTCGGATTTCACGAAGGAATGAGATGCCGCTCCAACCTATATTGGTTGTGGAAATATTTGATGTTTGGGGTATTGATTTTATGGGCCCTTTTCCCAACTCCTTTGGGAATCTATATATCTTGTTAGCGGTTGATTATGTCTCGAAGTAGGTGGAAGCTATACCGTGTCGCACTAATGACAACAAAGTTGTCATTAAGTTCCTTAAAGAAAATATCTTTTCGCGATTCTGACACCCTCGCGCTATCTTTAGCGACAACGGGACACATTTCTGCAATAGGTCTTTCGAGGCCTTGATGCGAAAATATTCAATCACTCACAAGCTTTCTACGCCCTATCACCCCCAAACAAGCGGGCAGGCTGAGATCTTAAATAGGCAGATCAAACAGATATTGGAGAAAACGGTTTCGAAAAACCGTAAGGATTGGTCAACCAAATTGACGGATGCTCTTTGGGCATTCCGCACCGCTTATAAGACCGATCTTGGTATGTCCCCATACCGTCTTGTGTTTGGGAAGGCATGCCACCTCCCTGTCGAGATTGAACATAAGGCAATGTGGGCTATTAAAGAGCTTAATTTTGATCTTGATCATGCAGGCAGCTATCGGAAGCTGCAATTGAATGAGCTAAGCGAACTCCGCGATGAAGCTTACGATAATACGGTGATAGTAAAGAATAGGACTAAAGTGTTCCACGATAAAAATCTTTTTAGAAAAATCTTCACATCGGGGCAACAAGTCCTTTTTTACGATTCCCGTCTCCATCTTCATCCGGGTAAGCTTAAATCTCGTTGGAAAAGACTTTTTATGGTGCGGTATGTACACCCGCACGGGGCAGTTGAGGTCGAAAATTTGAAAAACGGTTCGATTTTTAAAGTGAATGGGCATAGATTAAAACCGTATTTTTCTGCTGACCCCGCGGAGGAGCTCCTGTTTTTACAGGAGCCGCTTTATCAAAACTAAATTTCCTCCGCCTCACCTCCATGTTTTTGTAACATTTTCTCATTTTAAGAAATGGAGGTGAGTAAAAAATGGATTTGATTGAATATCTGTGCGTGTCAAAGAATAAGTTTGGGGGAATTTTTCACTTAACTATTATTTTACCCCTTGTATCTCTCCCTTAGTATACAGGTCCTTGTTCTCAAAAGGCTACATCAGTGAGGACACTGCTGAAAACAGTTTTGGGGGGAGGTTTGTATTCACTGAATTATCTTTGACACCGGGCATTAAATTTTTTTTTTATATAACAAAAGAATAGAAAGTGAAACATTACATCCAAAAGATAGGAATAGTTTAAGAAAACCAAGAAAATTAGAAGTTTTCTTAGACGAACTAGTAATAAGTAGTTATGAGCTGTTGTCCCAAGGGTTAGTAAAATGAAGGAAGTCACTAATCTGAGAATAAAAATAAGTCTGAAAAATAGTTTCTATTCTGGAAGCCAAACATTTGAATGTTGATACCCTACTATATGCACTTACACACGTCTTGAAACTCGGGATAGTAGAGGATACCTTGAAATGCTCTTATCTAAAAACCAAAGTATGAAGGAAATAAAAAAATAAAAAAATGAAGAAAATATAAAAATGGTGAAAGAAAAAAATGAACACTGGTTTTGTATCGCCAAGGCAGCAATAAAAAAAATATAGCGAGGGTGCCTCTTCACCTAGTGCCCTAAGGCCAACTGGTCTGGGAGTCACTGCTAAGCCTTAGGTAGTGCAAGACGAGGAAAATATTATCACCTAATCAGCAAGCACATAAGTAATCGTTTGGTTAGTACCTCAAGAAGTATTAACGGCCGCATGAAAATGTGTGAGCAAATCTTAATATTCATCAAAATAAAAAGTACTAAGGTAGATGGACAAGAGTATGATAGCTTGAATTGAATTCTCCGAGTGTAGGGATGTCCATTTCACACACGTGGGGTTATATGATCAATGTTTGGATGAAAGATAGGAATGAAGAATAAAGACGATGTTTTATTGAGGGATGATGTGATTTCTAACATTTTTCATGACTATTAAGATAGGGCTCATGACAACTGAAAAGCTAGTGTAGTTGGAAACTCTTCTTTTTAAAGGCCTTTCTTTTATGGTTCTTATCTTTATATGTAAATTTCACCATCTTTCTTTTGTTATTGGATTTTGTGGGTGTAATCCGCTGAAAACCCTCGGGAGACAACACTCCTCCTACTAGGGACACCTAGAGGTTTAACGGCTTGTTGCACATGCTCAGTGCAATCGTGTTGCCTACGAAAGTGTGCTTAGTTTTCTCCTATCTTTTTCTCCTTTTGAAGAAACTAGTTTGCTCGGGACGATCAAAGATAAGTTTGGGGGTATTTGTTCAGTTGATAAAACTACACATTTATATTACATTTTTCCTACCATTTTCATATTAAAAAAGGGCTTTATTATAATATATTATACATATGAGGGTTTATGTGTAAAAACATTATTTTCCATGTGTTAATATATTTTAATTATCATTTGGTAGGAAAATGTATGCAAATATTATTGACCTAATCCTAGTAGAACAAAGTCTGCTAAAATCTAATTTGGGTTGTTGTGCAGAATATTTCCAAGTTGTTATGAAGAATTTATCAAACAAATCAATTTGTTGAAGAAAACTTGCCAAATTAAGAAGCAAAACTTGGAGACCAAGTCTGGAAGCAACCGAGGGAAGATTTCTGAATTCTAAAGATGCCTAGGATTGCCAAATGTCAAAATCAGAGAGCCCAAGAAAATTGGTGAAGAGATCCTCACCATTGGCCGCGGAACCGCGGCCAAACCCCCCTGTTGGCCGTGGATCCACGGCAATCTAGAGAGATTGTGTGCTAAAATTTTGTGGAGTAAATCTCTGCTGAATGTTACCAAGTTTACAACTAAAAGATTCTGGCTTTGCACTATAAAAGGGCACCGAGGGCCTCTTGGAAAAGCCATCAAGCCGAAGAGATCACGAAGCTCCCGACTCTCACGCATCCAGGCTGATCATCGACTGTTCGACTACCTCCTTAGGAAAGATCGAGAAGCAACTAGTTGTAATCATTTTCTATGGATTAAAAGTGTAGTTTGTTCAAGTCGATTAATAAAGGTAGTTCTTTTTAATTGTTTTTGCATTTTACATTATGTTTTCCCTCTCTGTCTTTTCATCTTCTTCTCCCAACATGCGCGAGTAATTCTCAGCTTGTTAGGGTTCGTATGATTAGGGTAGGCTAATGGACGATGAAAATAATTAAACCCTTTTTAAGTCCTATAAAGTTTATGAACTTTATCAAAAGAATCACTAACATCCTAATCGGGCGCACTAGCAATTCTTTGCTAGTTCCGACCGCGATTAGAGATTAGATTAATGATTATTTTGGTAAAGGCTAGATATGAACGGAGTTCCGTGTCGAGATAAGGGTTAAGAGTGGGATTCATTTTCCCTCCAGAAACCCTAATCTACACGCATCACCGTCGTTCTAGTTCTAAATCTATTAATGGATAAAAAGGGTAACTTTTAATTAATCGTCCATAACTACTAAATCCTAACGAACCCTACAAGCCCTCTTATTATATTATCTACATCTCTAAAATAATCTAGATCTATATTTTACATTCTTGTTTAACGTAGATCTAGAAACCATTCAATAAAAATTCTTTATCCCTCCTCTCTTTCTCAACACATCTAAAGTAAAAATAAATAAAAAGTTCCACGTTTCCCAGAGGACGACCCGTACTCATCTCGGTCTAGCTACGTGTGACACTGTTCTGATTGCGGTTAACTACAAAACACACTTTTTCACATCAATCAGTCAACAAACATAGCATGAATACTACGTGCTACCCGTCTGAAATGACGGAGGGCTACGAATGGTTTTTGGCGAAAAACCTTTAATGTAATGAACTTGATATCGTTGAAGGAACTGGATAGCTTTTTATAAAAATATAGTGGCGAAAACCTTTGCTAAAGAGGTCACTCCCTGTGAAGGGATCTCGGCTCTTTCCCCGTAGAATGAGGTGCAGGATATTCCAACTGAATACCACGATGCAAAGCAAAAAGTAATCGGCTATAGTGAAGTTATTACCCTGATGCAAACTTCTGTCCAAGGGGTCACTCCCGGTGAAGAGATCTCGGCCCTTGCCTCGTCGACTGAGGTGCTGGATATTCATAACCGAATACCACTGTGCAAAATAAAAGAGAACGTCCTTGCAATAACGGCTTTTTGAAAAATGTTCCAACAACATCAGAATAGGTTTGTTTAGCTTGCATTGATCCGAATTAGTGCAGTCCCATCAATTGATCACACCACAAAAGAACGAAAATAATGATGTGCGTATATGCCATCAGCATTCGCCACTGGGTCCCGTCATCACCCGTTAGGTTACTTAACTAACGACGGAGCGGGGACTGGACTAGCGCGGATGCAAAACATATACAACATCTACTAGTATATATATCAATATATATAATATTCACTCAAGGCGTGATAAAATGCAACATCACAGAAATGTAATAAGCATCACAGAACAATACAGATATCTGGGACCCCCAGGTTTCATAGAGCCGCTACTGAAACCCGACGTTCCCCTGGTCGTGTGGATAGCCTGTGCAATGAAATCCTAGACCCCTACAGGCACGGCAAGTTACCCGCCAAAACCTAAAGCGAGGCAGCCCCCTTCAGCAACGTGAATGGACCACCCAGCACTTCACGGAATCCGGTAACTTGGGCACCCCTCCTTGGGTCAACCTGTACCCCCTACGAGTGCGGAAAATAGCCCGCCAATTCTAGAGTGAAGCCCCCTCCGTCTCAACGCCATGAGATGCGGGCCCGTTGCCCTCTAGAACCCGGCTATCCTTGCACCCTACCGCGGGGTAATCCTAGTACAGAAATTAAAATATATACAACGGGTACATCGACCTCAGCCCGGTCGTGCCCCAAAAGAATAATATACAAACAGGCAGTAACGGCAGTCCACATGTCGGACGCTCACCCCGCAATATCAAATGTACATATACAACCAAACTGTACTGCTATTGCATCCAGGCTATCCACCATGACAAATCCGCAACATCACAGCACAACACAGAACATCAACGTGAATGTCACGTTCGCAAATCCGTCTAAAAAGGCTATAGCAATTAGACAGGATTTACCGATCAAATGACATTCACGGTCCCAGATATAATGTAAATACTGTGAACTAACATGATTAAAATTTTTGATCGACTAAATTTCCCGAAGTGGGCCCCAAGCAAAACCGTAGCACTCAAAATAAATCTGGGCCCAAACAAAATATACCAAAAACCCCAATTCCAAGTTTAGAGAGCACTGTAGAAAAATGGTACGGTGATGACTCATTACTGCGGCGGAACCGCGGCCAGAGCATGGGTTTGGCCGCGGTTCCGTGGTCCTACTGTAGCATCACCAAACAAAATTTTTACAGAATTCTTAAAATCGCCTGCACGAATTTCTGCAACACTCAAAATAATTTTTCGAGTACAAATGAAAATCGACAGAAATTTATGCTTTGAAAATGCGGTTTTTAGAAAATTCGTTCGATCGAGTTCTAAACACGTTAGAGCAAGCTAGAAAAGGTTAATGGCGTGGCTCTGATACCATGTAAGTCTACGGTAGCGCCCCGGCCGTCTGTCCGAGGCCAAAATGCGGAAACAAAAACTTTTCTTTAACTAGAAACCGGTGCTACCGCAGACTATAAACCCGGATCGGACCATTAACCAACTACTAGCTAACTAGAGAAAGGGTAGAGAGGCTATACCGAGCGATCCGTGTCCTTCGGTCTTTGGCCACCATCCCGATCTCCTCGCGGAATCTCCGGTCTTGATCTCCTCGTCGGAAAGGGCACCACATCACCGAGTCTTTTTATGGGCTCCCACATCTGAACCGAGGCAACTTGGATACGAAGTTGGCAAGCCGACGTGTCCAAGATTGCTGTAGACAGAGTGTAGAACGCTATGTCTCGAAGGGTGAAGTTGCCATTTGGATGTGAAGGTGGAGGAATCAACTTTGGAGATGAGCTAGAGAATTTTGTGGCAAGCAAATGAGATAAAAATCCCACACCAAAAATTTGGACAGCCCCCACCCTTCAAGTGGCCGGCCATCATCAAATATGAGAGGGGGTGAGCACACTCTAGTGTGTGTGGTGATCATAAGAGAAAAGAGTGGGTGATGATGAGGAATAATGATCACAATAAAGTCTCATCCTAATCCCATCACAAATCCCATCTCCATAAAGCAAGTAATGATGAACAAAAAGAAGTCAAAGGATGCTAGAACCATCATGAACCCTCCATTTTGTAAAAGCCCCTCCCATCAATTTTCAGCCAAAGAAAGAAAGAAAGGAAAATGGCCGAAACGGAATGCAAACTGGCAACTTCAAAAAAGCGATCCCGAAATAAATTACAGGAAAACCCCGCGACTGTATATACATACCTGCATTTGTATTCCGACCGAATACAAATGCAATGAGACAAAATCTACACTGTACAATACTAGGATCCGGCTTAAACCAAAGCCCGCTAGTATTATCCGTCCGAACGATAATACGTGCACAAGTGCACACGTACGTTCGAACCCTGCCATAAATCCATACGGCCTCTACAGCGTTTCGTCCGAAACTTGAGAAACTGTCTGTAGGGGACTCTAAAGACTCGTCAATACTTTGGCTGTGGATTTAACCATTAGCACGTCAGAGGTATTAGTCGTACGTAACGGGCTACCAGGTATTGACCAAAAGGGAAGTCGATGAGCGAACTCATCCTGACACCCTACTGAGCCTGTCAGTAACAATATCCGTACAGTCCGGTCCGTTCTTCTATGAGCATCGCATGTCGGGCCTAGGGAGTTGGAAAAAGTAAGACCCCCAAAAGCGGTACAAGTCGTGTCGGAGTGTAGCCCAGAACACCCTGAGATATTACAGGAATACCTACCAGTAAATCTCCTGCCTTGGCCAAGGACTTCGTGTAATGGCTCTCCTAGACACAGCGCGACCTCACCCCCAATACCAGGAGAGACGAAGCCCTGCCGATCCGCTCACTGCCTCCATATGGCTCGGGACTGTACCCAACTAAAACCTGTTTGCATGACTCCTTTGAGCCATGGTAGGATAGTAATCAAAGTACAGTAGGAACTCACACGAGACAAATGACGATCTCAGGTCGATGTAACTTGTACACATGTCACCAGGGAACTGCTATCTGACGTCAGGTATAATATCAACTAGCATGTTCCCGGCGAGTCCTGTCCGGTGTACTCATAACCTAATGAGCACCTGTATACATCTTAGGTGAACCAACTGACACCAGTGGCTTGTGAGACCGGCCACCGCCCCTCATCGGGGTCTCGACTGTATACACTAGTCTACTCTGGAGTATCGATGCCCTGTCTCGAAAAATCCTACGATTAGGGACCTTTTAAGGATGTGCTTATAGACCCCAGCTCCCACATATATGATCGCCATCATACTGCTGGCCGTCAAGTAGGAATCCTAAGGGCTCTTTCAACGCGCAATAGTGACCTGTAAGGTGACCTAAAGCAGTACACGATGATAAAGATAAACCAGATAGTATACTATCATCTTGAGTAAGACTGTCCTACCGGCATAGGTCCTCCCTCAATCATTGCAATCACGTTCCTGTGATCCAATAATTGACTCTGAGGGCACTATATCCAAAAGTATCTAGTAATTCTATCAACCAAACTTGTATATTGTTTCAGACTTAGAAAACCAGTTGTGTATTATTTCGACCTTAGAGTCGCGCGTTGTAGTATTATGGTTTTCATGATGCTTTTGAGTTTTGATCCTCGCCCTTCGGCGTTGTATATTATATTGCTTGCATGGTTGTGACCGTCGATTGACAAAGAGCTAGCTCCCGCTTGGGGATGCCTTTTATCATTATGCATATATTATTCTTGTTGTACCCCGTTTGGGACCAGTTTTTAAAAAGGAAACTCTGCCGAAATTTTCAAAACAGACTTGAGGATTTAAAAATGCATATTTCGGCTTACTTATTTTAAAACCTTGTTTTTAAAAACGTGTTTTCTTCACTTCTTAAAACTAGTTTTCCTTATTTACTCCTTAAAAATGGTTTTAGATTTCTGGGCTTTTGGCTTACTTGAATTATATGGGGTCCTATAGACTTCATATGATTCAAGGCCAGTCACGTGCTATTTCAGGTCGTGACAATATATATATATATATATATATATATATATATATATAGCATGGCATGATTTCTATTTTTGAGAAAAATAGAAATGAGGTAGAAAATGAGAGCATGGTTGCAAGCATGAGCTTTATTCATTGTTTATTCATCTTGACTCGCTTTGCAATTTTATATTGCAAAATTCCATACTTGAATGAGTGGGGGTCAAGAATTGCCACTCGTTCTTACTTCATTCTTAACACTTAGCCATTTTCTTGAGTGGCTCCCATTTTTCTCTCATGCTCTCTAGCTTCTTCTTCTTCCTCGATGTCATTGTTCAAGCTTCAACCCTCACATGTGATGTGAACCATGAAGCTTGAACACAAACTTGTGAGCTTTAATATCCCCTACTTCACCATCATATACTTGACTAACGATCGAGTGTAGCGTGTTTACTACGCTAAAGTGTTTAGTGTAGAGGTAGCTTGAGTTGGAGGGACTTCGCGTCGATTATCTTCGGCAAAAAGGTCATCGGAGGAAGATTGTCCAAAGCCTCAAGTGGAGCCTAGTGGAGTCGCGGGACTACTACACGGAGCATGTGAAGTGAAGGATTTGATCTACGAGGGTATAGCCATCTTTCACTTCTTCTAGTTTACTTGATATCAAACTTTAAACCCTAATCATCTAGTTAGTATCCTAGTTTAGTCTAGCTTAGCACCATGAAAAATTTAATTTTGGCATGCTTGATGCCACTAGAACCCCTTGCTGGTGCTAGGGTAGATCAATGAAATGTCGGGTAATTCGATAAGATTTCCGACTAAGTGATCGTGTACTATACGCAATTGCGACGGAGTTTTGATCCGAATCAAAATTCTGTGGCAATCGATCAATGAGACTAAATGGCTAGATTTACAAACACTAACTAGTTTTCACAAAACTAATTATATGCGGATTCTAATTATTGCTGTTTTACATTTCTTTTCTGGGACCGTAAGTATAATACGTGGGGTATCCCAAATCTCGTTGCTATATGTCAACGGAATTTAGGATACGCGTATTTACTTACGTTGATGATATGTGATATCATGTGTTGCTGGTAATATGTTTTATTGGATCGTCGTGATTGAATAGCCGGGGGTTTTATGTGAGATGAGAGTTTTTCATATTTTCATTCATGTAAAATTTGTGTGTAATGTTCTTTTATTGGGACACTTCCGGGTTGAGGATGATGTCACTACTGATGTATATTATTTACTTTTCCGCATTAGGATGGACCCAAGGCGGGAAGCACAAGTAACCGGGTTCTAGAGTCCAGTGGGAGACCATCTCAAGGAGTTAAGACCGGGTCTCCTAACTCTAGAATTGGTAGGGTTACTTGCCTCTCTCGTAGGGGTCTAGGAATGTGGGTTTGGCTATTCTTCACGACCGTAGAATCCGTGTTTTACATTATTGGCTAAATTTAAAACACGGACATCCTAATATATCCAATATTTCATATGTTACTTCTGCTGCTTGTTTCTGTGATGTTGATCATATAACTGCGTGAGACGAATGCACTATTATATACATGATATATAATAAACGTTGCTTATGTTTTGCACCCGCGCTAGTCCATCCCCCGCTCTGCCGGTAGTTAAGTTGAAAGTCGACCCTAGCATCGTCAAGGGGTTCCAAGTGGCATCAAGCATGCCAAAATAAAAAATTTCCAGGTGCTAAGCTAGACAATACAAGATCATTGCTAGAATTTTAGGATTTTTAACTTTGTGATGTGAACAACTAGAGAAAGTGAAAGGAGGTTATACCCTTGAAGATCAAGTCCTTCACTTCACATGCTCCGTGTAGTAGTCCCGGGACTCCACTAGGCTCCACTTGAGGCTTTGGACGAGCTTCCTCCGATGACCTTCGTGCCGAAGATGATCCACGCGAAGTCCCTCCGCCTCAAGCTATCTCTACACTAAACTCTTTAGCGTAGTAAACAGGCTACACTTGATCGCTAGTCAAGTGTAGGATGGTGATGTAGGGGATTTGATTTGCTCACTAATGTATTCAAAAATCCATGATTCACAACACATGTGAGGGTTTGGATTTTTGAAGCCATGAAAAGGAAGAAGATGAGGAGCAAGAGCAACTCAAGAAAGAGCAAGCATGAAAATGGCTATGTGTTGTGAATGAGCTTAGAATGAATGGCAACACTTGACCCCCACTCATTCAAGCATGGAATTTTGCAATATAAAATTGCAACCATGCTTGAATAGTGAGTCAAGATGAAAAAACAATGAATAAAGCCCATGCTTGTAAGCATGCTCTAATTTTCAACCTCATTCCTATTTTTCTCAAAAATAGAAATTCTAGCCATGCTATATATATATATATATATATATATATATATATATATATATATCATGAAGAATAATTAGTGAGCTAATGATATTAGTTAAGATATAATTATATCACATATAATATATATCACATTATTAAATCAACACTTGATTTAATAATCCGGTTATATCACATATGACCGACTAATATCATTTATCTGTATATCACATTATCAAATCAACACTTGATTCGATAATCTAGTTATAGCGCATATAACCGAACTTGATCACAGATACCCGCCAGATTACAATACGGTATCACATACACGTATTTAATCTGGCCCACACACATATCACATATGTTTCCTACTTAGTTTTGCTTATACCAGGGAACTTCTGTGTGGGACTCTAAAGACTCGTTAATACGCCAGCAATAGGTGATGATCACATCAGTCACCTACAAGCCGTCAGCGGTACTGGCTGGACGTAACGGCTATCCGGGTATTGAGCGATATGCAGATCAACATGCAAGCTTGTCCATAGTCTCCATGAAGCCTATCAGTAACACTATCATACAGTCCGGTCTCTTCATCTGATATGTCACATATCATGTCTAGGGGTGGTAAACATCAGACCCCAGTAACATGATAAGTCATACCGATGTCTGGCCTATAACGGTTCGAGAAACTACTGATAACACTTATCAGTAAATCTCATAAGAATCCCTGGCCAGGGACTTCCAGTTATAGCCAATCGAGCATAGTGCAACATCAACCCCCAATACCGGAAGAGACAAAACCCCTCCTATCGCTCATTGCCTCCATGCGACTCGGGACTGTACACAAAATCCACCTGTTTGCGCGTCTCCTTTGAGCGTGGTAGGGAGGAAATCAAAGCACAGTGGGAGCCACACAAGACTCTATGACGATCTCGGGTCTACAGACTAACCTGTAATAGTGTCACCAGAGGACTGCTATCTGACGATAGGTATAATACCAACTAGGAGTCCTCGGCGAGTCCGTTCGGTGTACCTATTCTCTAATGAGCACCTGTGTACAATGTTGATGTCACACACCAATGGCTGTGGGATCAGCCATCGCCCTCTAAAGGACAAGAAACGTACACACTAGTCTACTCTGGAATATCGATGCCCTAGTCTCGATATTCCCTCGACCAGGAACAATTAAAGGATGTACTTGTTGACCACATTGGCCCCACTAGTATGATCTCATCATAATCCTGGCAGTCAAGTATATATCCTAAGGGCTTTATCAACATGTAAGAGACAGACAGTATAAATACCAGTCTACATGTTAAGATAAAGGTAACCTGATAGCATACTATCATGTCGAGCAAGAAAGTCCTCTATATATATGTCCAAGCATCCACTATATCATCAATAATGGCCTTTAGGGCATACATATTCCTGACAATCTCCCACTTGCACTAAGGCCAGTTGTTGTAGTATCTCATACCCAACGTCCCAAAAGTCTCTCGAATAGCATCGGGGAATGGCCTTGGTGAGTGGATCCGCTGTGTTATCCTCTGTGTCAACTCTCCTGACCTCGATCTCCCGGAGATCAAACTATCTCCCTGATCAAGTGATACCGTTTAAGAATACGTCTGGATCGCTGACGGGACTAGGGTTCCTAGGTCAAAGCCACAACTCCATTGTAATCACAATACAAAGGTATTGGATGCTCAATGGTAGGAACCAAGTTCATCATATGAACTTTTTTATCCAGACAACCTCTTTGGCAGCATCGTTGGTAGCGATGTAATTAGCCTCTATCAATGAGTCTGCTACGGTATATAGCTTGGAACCCTTCCAACATACCGTCCCTCCACTGAGGGTGAAGACAAAACCCGAAACTGACTTTCAGTCGTCCTTATCACTCTGGAAGCTCGAATCAGTAACGGACTCCATCTGGAGTTCACCATTACCATACACCAAGAACATCTTTTTAGTCCTTCTCAAGCACTTAAGAATGTTCTTCAGCTGTCCAGTGGTTTTCCCAAATATCTTTTTGATACTTATTCACTACACCTAGTGAGTAAGCTACCTCTGGTCCGGTACATAACATCGCATACATGATTGACCCATCTGCCAAAGCATAGGGCATTCCTTGCATGCGAGCCCTCTCCAAATCAGTCTTGAGAGACTTCTCTTTGGAAAGAGTGATTCCTGAACAAGCGAGTACATTACCACGCTTATAATCATCCATACTAAACCCCTTTAGCATGGTGTCTATGTACCTGGATTGAGACAATCCCAAATCCATTTAGATCTATCTGTATAGATCTATATCCCCGGGATGTAGGAGACATCAGTTAGATCTTTCATGGAGAACATGTGTGATAAGAGGTGCTTGACCGAGTGTAGCATAGGAACACCCTTTCCTATCAAGAGTATGTCATTTACGTACAATACGAGAAAGACAACCATACTCTCTACAACCTTCTTATTTATACATGGTTCGTCTACCCTTTTGATGAAGTCAAACTCTTTGACAGATTCATCAAAACAGATGTTCCATCTCCGCGATACCTGCTTTAACCCGTAGATAGATTTAAGCAGCTTGCACATGCTTCTGCTGCTCCCACTGTCTACGAAGCCCTCTGGCAGTGTCATATACACGCTCTCTTCTAAATCACCATTTAGAAAAGCGGTTTTGACGTGCAGTCTACCAGATATCGTAGTCATGGTATGCAGCAATGGCAAGTAGGATCCTGATGGACTTGAACTTAGCGACAAGTCTTACTTTGAAAGTCTCAACTTTTCCATCTACACCAAATTATCTTTCTCAAAAATCCTCTTGCTCTCGATGGGTTTTACCCCTTCAGGAGAAACATCCAAAGTCAATACTTTGTTGGTGTACATGGATTCCAACTCTGACCGCATAGCATCCAGCCATTTCACATAGTCTCTACTTGTGATGGACTGCTCGAAACTAGTTGGGTCATCATCACCATGATGCAATCCTCGCTCCCACCGTCTATGAGAAAACCGTAGTATCTCTCAGGTGGATGAGGAACCCTACTAGATCTGCGGAGTGGCTTCGGTTCGTCAGGGACTATTGAATCCTCCGGTTCCAACAAATCGCCAGTTATAGTTTGTGTTTGCTGAAACTACTTCCAGTTCTACCTCATCGCCACTAATTTCTTCCACAAGAAATTCCTTTTCCAAAAAGGTGGCATGTCGAGAAACGAAACATCTTTTGTTCCTCGGTGTGGTAAAAGATATTCCCTCGTGAATGTTTGGGATATCCTACAAACTTGCACAGAGCTGACCTTGCCTCAAGATTGTCCGGATTTTTCTTTTCAACATAGGTCGGACAACCCCATATCTTAACTCGTTTAAGAGATGGTCTCTTCCTATTCCATATCTTATATGGAGTGGTAGGCAACAGATTTGATCGGAAATCTATTCAATAAGTATGCATCTTCTCAAGTGCATGTCCCTGAAAGGAAATAGGAAACTCAGCAGTACTCATCATAGAGCACACCATATCTCATAGGGTGAGATTCCTCCACCCCGATATACCGTTGTGCTGTGGTGTATACGGAGGAGTAAACTGAGAGAGAATCTCATTCTCTTTTAAGTAGTCACGGAATTCCGTGCTCCAGTATTCTTCTTCCCGATCATATCGATGGATTTGAATACCTTTACCCATCTGGTTCTCATCTTCATACTTATATTCTTTGAAATTCTCAAAAGATTCGGTTTTGTGTTTCAACAAGAACACATGTCCGTATCTTGAGAGAACATCGGCGAATGTAATAAAGTATATGGAACCATCCCTGGCATGTGTAGACATAGGACCACATACATCATCATATATCTGTCCAAGAGTTCAGTAGCTCTTTCTCCGTTTCCAGTAAATGAAGATTTGGTCACCTTGGTCTTTGAGACATGACTGGAAAGATTCATAAGATGTAAATTCGAACAGATTCAAATATGCATCCTTATGGAACTTCAGCCAGTCTTGTTTCATCGACATGACCTAGTCTACAATGCCTCAAGAAGTCTTCGTTCATTTCCGAACTGTTCCTCTTGTGTGTGTTCTGTACATTTAGAACTGTAGTTTGATTCAGAACGTGTACACTGTTATACAACATACCTCACCCAATCAACACTTGATTTAGGAAAATATTCACAATATTATTGGTACAAAATAACAGTCGCTCAGAATCATTGTACTACCAGTTGGTAATACAAGGTGATATTTGCCAACTGCTTTGGCTGCAACAATTGCACCATGTCTACTACTAGAGACATGTCACCTTTTCTCAGTTCTCCACCTGTCTATAGCCCATGTAACAAATTACATGTGTAGGATCCTGATCCGATATCAAATACCCAGGACGTAGAGATAACTGAGAAACAGTTCTTGGTTATGAACACACCCGAAGACAATGCATCAACATGCTTATTCTTTGTTTGGGTGGCGTAGGAATCCGTATATTCCCCTATTCGACTTATGACAATCATAAGGTAGAGCGGAAGCTTGCCCAGTATAATAAGTAGGTTCGGTCAAAACATCCATATTATTATCTTGATTAAGGCATTTCATTGATCGCTACCAGGAGAGAGAGAAGGATAATCACTTTACGTGCGCTCTTTTCAAGATTAGATTGGTTATTTTATCTAATCAGGATGGCTCCCACTGTTTTTATCAAATCTTCCTTCAAACCCTAAAAGGTAAGATTAGCCGGGATTAATTACACCCTACAAGTTCGCCAATCGTTCGGCCAGGCCAGTGTCGGTACTTTGAGGGAGGTTCTCCGTGCTTTCGCACGGACCTAATTAAAATAAACCTCGTTTTCCCAGAGGCAGGACCCCATTAACACCGTTTTAGACACCTACTTGATCGGCTAATTGTAAAGTGCAAAACTCTCCCAGGAGTAACTCTTACTCGCAGTGGGTATCGGGATCCAACTATCATATAGAAGGTATGCAATCTCATTGCAAATTTCAACACTTGAAATTCCCAATAATGGTTTTCACCCCTAGTGTCCTATGACCTTAACGCAGGCCAAACAACCCATAGGGCGCTAGTCAAGTTCAACCCGTTCATTTCTTGATTGAATTAAATCCACCCGTATGACCTTTGACGTAGGCCAAACAACGCCGTACAACTACCCTAATTCAATCGCATCACATGCTGCAAATAAGCACTAATTCAGCTACTTCACACTATGCCTTGACGCAGGCCAAACAACCGTAGCACGAATACTAAAATAGTGCTTATCTGAAATGAAGGAGAGCTACACAGGTTTTTAAGAAAACCATGAGCGTAATGAACTTGATGTCATTGTAGAATCTAATGATTTTTGAAAATGGAGTGTTTTTTAGGCTTTTACTAGTTTTGCTAAAGAGGTCACTCCCGGTGAAGGGATCACGGCTCTTTCCTCATCGAATGAGGTGCAGGATATTCAATAATACCACTATACAAAGCAAGAACTAGTGAAGCTTTCAAAAACAAAACCGAGTGAGTTGTAGCATTTGCTAGTTTCGCTAAAGAGGTCACTCCCGGTGAAGGGATCTCGGCTCTTTCCTCATTGAATGAGGTGCTGGATATTCATCAAGGAATACCACTATGCAAAGCAGAAACTAGAGCTACCCTTTTTGAAAATTTGATTCTACAACATCTTTAGGTTTCTTTCTTTTCATTAATCTCATTAATGAAGTCCCATCAATTAATGTTTCCTAAACATTACAGAAAAATTAAACGAAAATAGAACGTACGCTTATGCCATCCGCATTCGCCACGAGGCCCCGTCATGCACCGTTAGCTTACTTAACTACCGACAGAGCGGGGGCTAGACTTGCGCGGGTGCAAAACATAAGCAACGTTTATTATATATCATATATATAACATGATCACATCACAGAAACAAGCAGCAGAAGCAACATATGAAATATTGGATATACTAGGATTTCCGTGTTTTAAATTTAGTCAGTAATGTAAAACACGGATTCCACAGTCGTGATGAATAGCCAAACCCACATCCCATAGACCCCTACGAGAGCGGCAAGTAACCCTACCAATTCTAGAGTTAGGAGACCCGGTCTCAACTCCTTGAGATGGTCTCCTACTGGACCCTAGAACCCGGTTACTTGTGCTCCCCACCTTGGGTCTATCCTAATGCGGAAAAGTAAATAATATACAACAATGGTGGCATCATCCTCAACCCAGAAGTGACCCAATAAAAGAATATTACATTGAATTTTATATGAATGAAAATATAAAAACTCTCATCTCACATAAAAAAAACTCCAGCTATTCAATCACAACGATCCAATAAATCATATCAACAGCAACACATAACATCTCATGTCATCAACGTAAGTAAATATGTGTATCCCGAAAACTCTTTGACATATTGCAAAGAGATCGGGGTACCCCACATATTACACTTACAGTCATAGAAAAGAAACAGAAAACTACAATGATTAGAATCCGGAATATCCTTAGACATCATAAACCCGGAATATCTCATATTCCGGATTTCATGCCTAACATGTAAAACTTGCATTTTAGTCTCAAATTGAAAAATATTTTCAATTGGTTGTCGGATAACTCAATAAGATTCCCGACTTAGTGATCATGTACAATACGCAATTGCGACGGAATTTTGATCCGAATCAAAACTTCATTGCAATCGATCAATTGAGACTACTAGGTTTACAATTATACTAACTAGTTTTCACAAAACTAATTAATCCAGATTCTAATAATTGTATCACACACATCACAAAGGTTGTAAAGTAACCACGACATTAGAATTCCGCACGCAATTAGTAAACTTAACCAATTTTTCCATGACTTGAAAAATCCAGTAAGCTAAAGTTCCAAAACCAATCGTTTTAAGCCAATCCGGGAATCGAAACGAACTCGAAACCAGCTCGAATCTTCACGGAGAGTTAGAGAATGAAATTAAATTCGAGTTAAGGGCCTATAGGGGGTACCCCACCCTACGAGGCCACCACAAGGTGGCCAGGGGGTAACGTAGACCCGAAACTGCATATCGTGGGGCAGTTTCGGGTCCCCACCGCCAAGACCACCTTGTGGTGGTCATGGGGAGTGGGCCCAGCCATACGGTCCCCCCCGGGGTGTCCTCGGGGTGTGCACGCTCCACCCCGCAGCTTCTCGATTCAAACCGTAAGCCCGCGGGGTGTGCAAACAACTCAAAACATCAATTTTGAAAACTGTCTTATCGGCAGTTTTTGTGCGACAAAAACGGCGGATTTCTAACGTCGCTACAAGTTACCATAATGTTCTAGGTTGGCTTTGATACCATGAAAGTCGACCCTACCACCGTCAAGGGGTTCCAAGTGGCATCAAGCATTCCAAAATAAAAATTTTCTAGGTGCTAAGCTAGACTATACAAGATCATTGCTAGAATTTTAGGATTTTTAACTTTGTGATGTGAACAACTAGAGAAAGTGAAAGGAGGTTATACCCTTGAAGATCAAGTCCTTCACTTCACATGCTCCATGTAGTAGTCCCGCGACTCCACTAGGCTCCACTTGAGGCTTTGGATGAGCTTCCTCCGATGGCCTTCGTGCCGAAGATTATCCACGCGAAGTCCCTCCACCTCAAGCTACCTCTACACTAGACTCTTTAGCGTAGTAAACACGCTACACTCGATCGCTAGTCAAGTGTAGGATGGTGATGTAGAGGATTTGATTTGCTCACTAATGTATTCAAAAATCCATGATTCACATCACATGTGAGGGTTTGGATTTTTGAAGCCATGAAAAGGAAGAAGATGAGGAGCAAGAGCAACTCAAGAAAGAGCAAGCATGAAAATGGCTAAGTGTTGTGAATGAGCTTAGAATGAATGGCAACACTTGACCCCCACTCATTCAAGCATGGAATTTTGCAATATAAAATTGCAACCATACTTGAATAGTGAGTCAAGATGAAAAAACAATGAATAAACCCCATGCTTGCAACCATGCTCTCATTTTCAACCCCATTTCTATTTTTCTCAAAAATAGAAATTCTAGCCATGCTTCATTATATATATATATACATATATATACATATATATATATACATATATACATATATATATATACATATATATACATATATATATACATATATATACATATATATATATATATATATATTAATATATATATCATGAAGAATAATTAGTGAGTTGATGATATTAGTTAAGATATAATTATATCACATATAATATATATCACATTATTAAATCAACACTTGATTTAATAATCCGGTTATATCACATATGACCGACTAATATCATTTATCTGTATATCACATTATCAAATCAACACTTGATTCGACAATCTAGTTATATCGCATATAACCGAACTTGATAACAGATAACTGCTAGATTACAATACGGTATCACATACACGTATTTAATCTGGCCCACACACATATCACATATGTGTCCTACTTCGTTTCGCTTGAACCAGGGAACTTCTGTGTGGAACTCCAAAGACTCATCAATACGCCAGCAGTAGGTGATGATTACATCACTCACCTACAAGCCATTGGCGGTACTAGCTGGACGTAACGGCTACCCAGGTATTGAGCGATATGAAGATCAACAAGCAATCTTGTCCATAGTCTCCATGAAGCCTATCAGTAACACTGCCGTACAGTCTGGTCTCTTCGTTTGATATGTCGCATATCATGTCTAGGGGTGATAAATGTCAGACCCCAGTAACGTGGTAAGTCATGCCGATGTCTGGCCTATAACGGTTCGAGAAACTACTGATAACACTTATCAGTAAATCTCATAAGCAGCCCTAGCCAAGGATTCCAGTTATATCCAATCGAGCATAGCGCAACATCAACCCCCAATACCGGGAGAGACGAAACCCCTCCTATCGCTCATTGCCTCCATACGACTCGGGACTGTACCTAAAATCCACCTGTTTTCATGTCTCTTTTGAGCATGGTAGGGAGGAAATCACAGCACAATGGGAGCCGCACAAGACTCTATGACGATCTCGGGTCTACAGACTAACCTGTAACAGTGTCACTAGAGGACTGCTATCTGACGACAGGTATAATACCAAATAGGAGTCCTCGGCGAGTCCGTTTGGTGTACCCATTCTTTAATGAGCACATGTGTACAATCTTTGATGTCACACACCAATGGCTGTGGGATCAGCCATCGCCCTCTAAGGGACAAGAAACGTACACACTAGTCTACTCTAGAATATCGATGCCCTAGTCTCGATATTCTCTCGATTAGGAACAATTAAAGGATGTACTTGTTGACAACCCTGGCCCCACTAGTATGATCTCATCATAATCCTAGTAGTCAAGTATATATCCTAAGGGCTTTATCAACATGTAAGAAACAAACAGTATAAATACCAATCTACATGTTAAGATAAAGGTAACCTGATAGCATACTATCTTGTCGAGCAAGAAAGTCCTCTATATATATGTCCAAGCATCCACTATATCATCAATAATGGCCTCTAGGGCATACATATTCCTAACATAAGTAACCTAACGGTGCATGACGGGGCCCAGTGGCGAATGCGGATGGCATAAGCGTACGTTTTATTTTCGTTTCACTTTTCTGTAATGTTTAGGAAACATTAAATGATGTGACTTCATTAATGAGATTAATGAAAAGAAAAAAAACCTAAAGATGTTGTAGAATCAAATTTTCAAAAAGGGTAGCTCTTGTTCTTGCTTTGCATAGTGGTATTTTTTGATGAATATCCAGCACCTCATTCGATGAGGAAAGAGCCGAGATCCCTTCACGGGAGTGACATCTTTAGCAAAACTAGCAAATGCTACAACTCACTCGGTTTTGTCTTTTGATTGCTTCTCTAGTTCTTGCTTTGCATAGTGCTATTCCTGAATATCCTGCACCTCATTGGATGAGAAAAGAGCCGAGATCCTTTCACCGGGAGTGACCTCTTTAGCGAAACTAGCAAATGCCTCAAAAAAACTCTTTTTCAAAATCACTAGATTCTACAACGATATCAAGTTCATTATGCTCATGGTTTCCTTAAAAACTAGCGTAGCCCTCCATCATTTCAGATAAGTGCTATTTTAGTATTCGTGCTACGTTTGTTGGCCTGTGTCAAGGCGTAGTGTGCGGTATCTGAATTAGTGTTTATCTGCAGCATGTGATGTGATTGGATTAGGGTAGTCGTGCGACTTTGTTGGCCTGCGTCAAGGGTCGTGCGGGTGGGTTTAATTCAATCAAGAAATGAACGGGTTGAACTTGACTAACGCCCTATGGTTTGTTGGCATGCGTCAAGGTCATAGGACGTTAGAGGTTAAAACATTATCGGGAATTTCAAGTGTTGAAATTTGCAATGAGATTGCATACCTTCTATATGATAGTTAGATCCCGATACCCACTATGAGTAAGAGTTACTTCTGGGAGAGTTTTGCATTTTGCAATTAGCTAATCCAGTAGGTGTCTAGAAAGGTGTCAATGGGGTTATGCCTCTAGGGAAACGAGGTTTATTTTAATTAGGTCCGTGCGAAAGCACGGGGAACATCCCTCAAAGTACCTACACTGGCCTGACCGAACGATTGGCGAACTTGTAGGGTGTAATTAATCCCGGCTAGTCTTACCTTTTAGGATTTGAAGGAAGATTTGATAAAAACAGTGGGAGCCATCCTGATTAGATAAAATAACCAATCTAATCTTGCAAAGAGCGCACGCAAAGTGATTATCCTTCTCTCTCTCCTGGTAGCGACCAATGAAATGCCTTAATCAAGATAATAATATGGATGTATTGACCGAACCTACTTATCATACTAGACTAGGTTCCGCTCTATCTTATGATTGTCATGAGTCTGAGTAAGGAATAGGGAATATTCGGATTCCCACGCCGTCCAAACGAAGAATAAGAATGTTGATGCATTGTCTTCGGGTGTGTTCATTACCAAGAACTGTTTCTCAGTTATCTCTACGTCCTGGGTATTGGATACCGCATCAGGATCCCATATATGTAATTTGTTACATGGGCTAAAGGCAGGTAGAGAACCGGGATAGGGTGATATGTCTCTAAGTAGTAGAGAATGGTGCAATTGTTGCAGCCAAAGCAGTTGGAAGATATCACCTGGTGTTACCAACTAGTAATACATTGATTCTTAGCGACCGTTATTCCGTACCAAAAATATTGTGAATATTTTCCTAAATCAAGTGTTGATTAGGTAAGATACGTTGTATAACAGTATATACGTTCTGAATCAAAGCACAATTCAAACGTACAGAACACACATAAGAGGAACAGTTCAGAAATGAACGAAGTCTTCTTGTGGCATTGTAGACTGGGTCATATCGATGAAACAAGACTAGCTAAAGTTCCATAAGGATGCATATTTGAATCCGTTCAAATTTACATCTTATGAAACTTGCCAGTCATTTCTCAAAGACCAAGGTAACCAAATCTCCGTTTACTGGAAACGGAGAAAGAGCTACTGAACTCTTAGAAAGATACATAGTGATGTATGCGGTCCTTTGTCTACATATGCCAGGGATGGTTCCGCCTACTTTATTACATCACCGATGTTCTCTCAAGATACGGACATGTGTTCTTGTTGAAACACAAAACTGAATCTTTTGAGAATTTCAAGAAATATAAGTACGAAGTTGAGAACCAGATGGGTAAAGGTATTTAAATCCTTCGATATGATCGGGGAGAAGAATACTGGAGCACGTAATTCCGAGACTATTTAAAAGAGAATAAGATTCTCTCTCAGTTTACTCCTCCGTATACACCACAGTACAACGGTATATCAGGGTGGAGGAATCGCATCTTGTGAGATATGGTGCACTCTATAATGAATACTGCTGAGTTGCCTATTTCCTTTCAGGGACATGCACTTGAGAAGATACATATCTATTGAATAGAGTTCCAATCAAATCCGTTGCCTACCACTCCATATAAGATATGGAATGGGAAGAGATCATTTCTTAAACGAGTTAAGATATGGGGTTGTCCGGCCTATATTGAAAAGAAAAATCCGGACAAGCTCGAGGCAAGGTCAGTTCTTTGCAAGTTTATATGATATCCCAACCATTCGCGAGGGAATATCTTCTACCACACCGAGGAACAAAAGATGTTTTGTTTCTCGACATGCCACCTTTTTAGAAAAGGAATTTCTTGTCAAAGAAATTAGTGGCAATGAGGTAGAACTGAAAGTAGTTCCAGCAAACACAAACTATAACTGACGATTTGTTGGAACCGGAGGATTCAATAGTCCCTGACGAACCGAAGCCACTTCGCAGATCTAGTAGGGTTCCTCATCCACCTGAGAGATACTACGATTTTCTCATAGATGGTGGGAGTGAGGATTGCATAATAGAGATGATGACCCAACTAGTTTCGAGCAGGACATCACAAGTGGAGACTATGTGAAATGGCTGGATGCTATGCGATCTGAGATGGAATCTATGTACACCAACAGAGTGTTGACTTTGCATGTTGCTCCTGAAGGGGTAAAACCCATCGGGAACAAGAAGATCTTTGTGAAAGATAATCTGGTGCAGATGGAAAAGTTGAGACTTTCAAAGCTAGACTTATAGCAAAAGGTTTTCGTCTACAACCTGGTGTCGACTATGATGAAACCTTTTCTCCTGTCGATAAGCTTAAGTCCATCAGGATCCTACTTGCCGTTGCTGCATACCATGACTATGAAATCTGGTAGACTGCACGTCAAAATCGCTATTCTAAATGGTGATTTAGAAGAGAGCGTGTATATGACATTTCCAGAGGGCTTCATAGACAGTGGGAGCAGCGAAAGCATGTGCAGGCTGCTTAAATCCATCTACGGGTTAAAGCAGGCATCGCGGAGATGGAACATCTATTTTGAGGAAGCTGTCAAAGAGTTTGACTTCATCAAAAAGGTAGATGGACCATGTATATATAAGAAGGTTGTAGAGAGTATGGCTGTCTTCCTCGTATTGTACGTGGATGACATACTCTTGATAGAAAACGATATTCCTATGCTACACTTGGTCAAGCTCCTCTTATCACACTTATTCTCCATGAAAGATTTAAGTGATACCTCTTACATCCTGGGGACGTAGATCTATAGAGATAGATCTAAACGGATGTTGGGATTGTCCCAGTTCAGATACATAGACACCATACTAAAGGGGTTTAGTATGGAAGATTCAAGGCGTCGTAATGTACCCGCAGGAATCACTTTCTCCAAAGAGATGTCTCCCAAGACTGATTTGGAGAGGGCTCGCATACAAGGGATACCCTATGCTTCGGCAGTCGGGTCAATCATGTATGCGATGTTGTGTGCCAGACTAGATGTAGCATGCTCACTAGGTGTAGTGAGTAGGTATCAATCAGATTTTTGGGAGAAACACTGGACAGCTATGAAAAACATTCTTAAGTACTTGAGAAGGACTATAGAGATGTTCTTGGTGTATGGTAACGGTGAACTCCAGGTGGAGTTACCTATTCGATCTTCCAGAGTGATAAGGACGACTGAAAGTCAGTCTCGGGTTTTGTCTTCACCCTCAGTGGAGGGACGGTATGTTGGAAGGGTTCCAAGCTATATACCGAAGCAGACTCGTTGATACAGGCTAATTACATCGCTACCAACGATGCTTCCAAAGGGGTTGTCTGGATGAATAAAGTTTATATGATGAATTTGGTTCTTACCATTGGGCATCCAATACTTGTGTATTGTGATGACAATGAAGTTGTGGCTTTGGCCTAGGAAACCCGGTCCCGTCAGTGATCCAGACATATTCTTAGATAGTATCACCTGATCAGTGAGATAGTTGATCTTCAGGAGATCGAGGTCAGGAGAGTTGACATAGAGGATAACATAGCGGATCCACTCACCAAGGCCATCCCCCAGATACTATTCGAGAGACTTTTGGGACGTTGGGTATGAGATACAACAACAACTGGCCTTAGTGCAAGTGGAAGATTGTTAGGAATATGTATACCCTAGAGGCCATTATTGATGATATAGTGGATGCTTGGACATATATATAAAGGACTTTCTTGCTCGACATGATAGTATGCTATTAGGTTACCTTTATCTTAACATATAGACTGGTATTTATACTGTATGTCTCTTACATGTTGATAAAGCCCTTAGGATATGTACTTGACTACCAGAATTATGACGAGATCATACTAGTGGGGCCAAGGTGGTCCAAAAGTATATCCTTTAATCAGTTCCTAGTCGAGGGAATATCGAGACTAGGGCATTGATATTCCAAAGTAGACTAGTGTGTACGTTTCTTGTCCCTTAGAGGGCGATAGTTGATCCCACAACCATTGGTGTGTGACATCAAAGATTGTACACAGGTGCTCATTGGAGAATGGGTACACCGAACAGGACTCGCCGAGGACTCCTATGTGGAAGTATACCTATCATCAGATAGCAGTCTTCTGGTGACACTGGTACAGATTAGTCTGTAGACACGAGATCGTCATAGAGTCTTGTGTGGCTCCCACTGTGCTTTGATTTCCTCCCTACCACGCTCAAGAGGAGTTGTGCAAACAGGTGGATTTTGGGTACAGTCCCGAGTCACATGGAGGCAATGAGCGAGAGGAGGGGTTTCGTCTCTCCCTGTATTGGGGGTTGATGTTGCGCTATACTCGATTGGCTATAACAGGAAGTCCCTGGCCAGGGCTGCTGTCGAGATTTACTGATAAGCGTTCTCAGTAGTTTCTTGAACCGTTATAAGCCAAGCATCGGAATGACTTATCACGTTACTGGGGTCTGACGTTTACCACCCCTAGACATGATATGCGACATATCAGAAGAAGAGACCGGACTGTACGGTAGTGTTACCGATAGGCTTCATGGAGACTATGGACAAGTTTGCTTGTTGATCTTCATATCGCTCAATACCCGGGTAGCCATTAAGTCCAGCTAGTACCGCTGACGGCTTATAGGTGACTGATGTGATCATCACCTACTGCTGGCGTATTGACTGTTGGAGATAGTGCCCTCAGAGTCAATTATTGGATCACAGGCACGTGATTACAATAATTGAGGGAGGACCTGTCCCAGTAGGACAGTCTTACTCGAGATGATAGTATGCTATCTGGTTTATCTTTATCATCGTGTACTGCTTAGGTGACCTGACAGGTCGCTATTACACGTTGATAGAGCCCCTAGGATTCTTGCTTGAACACCAGCAGTATGAGGGCGATCATATACGTGGGAGCTGGTAGTCTATAAGCACATCCTTAAAAGGTCCCTAGTCGTGCGAGTTTCGAGACAGGGCATCGATACTCCAGAGTAGACTAGTGTATACAGTCGAGACCCCGACGAGGGGCGGTGGCCGGTCTCACAAGCCATTGGTGTCAGTTGGATCACCTAAGATGTATGCAGGTGCTCATTGGGTTATGAGTACACCGGACAGGACTCGCCGGGAACATGCTAGTTGGTCTTATACCAGACGTCAGATGGCAGTTCCCTGGTGACATGTGTACAGGTTAGTTCATCGACCTGTGGATCGTCATTTGTCTCGTGTGAGTTCCCACTGTACTTTGATTACTACCCTACCACGCTCAAAGGAGACGTGCAAACAGGTTTTAGTTGGGTACAGTCCCGAGCCACATGGAGGCAGTGAGCGTATCTTCAGGGGTTCGTCTCTCCCGGTATTGGGGGTGAGGTCGCGCTGTGTCTAGGAGAGCCATTACACGAAGCCCTCGGCCGAGGCAGGAGATTTACTGGTAGGTATTCCAGTAGTATCTCAGGGTGTTCTGGGCTACACTACGACACGACTTGTACCGCTTTTGGGGGTCTGACTTTTACCAACCCCCTAGGCCCGCCATGCGATGCTCATAGACGAACGGACCGGACTGTACGGATATTGTCACTGACAGGCTCAGTAGGGTGTCAGGATGAGTTCGCTCATCGACGTCCCTTTTGGTCAATACCTGGTAGCCCGTTACGTATTGGCTTATACCTCTGACGTGCTAGTGGTTAAATCCACAACCAAGGTGTTGACGAGTCTTTAGAGTCCTCCACATTCAGTTACTCAAGCTTTCGGGCGAAAAGCTGTAGAGGCCGTATGGAGATATGGCAAGGTCCGATCAGATACGTGCGGTATTGCACGGATCAGGATCGGACAGTTCGTACTAGAGGCCGTATGGATATATGGCAGGGTTCGATCAGATACGTGCGGTATTGCACGGATCAGGATCGGACGGATATTACTAGCCGGCTTTGGTTTAAGCCGGATCCTAGTATAGTACAGTGTAGACTTTGTCTCATTGCTTTTGTATTTCGGTCGGAATACAAATGCGGGTGTGTATGCACAGTATCGGGGTTTTCCTGTAATTTATTACGGGACCATTTTTCTGGAGTTGCCAGTTTGCTTTTCGTTTCGGCCGATTTCCTTTGTATCGTTCATTGGCCGAAGATTGGTGGAGGAGGGCTTATTTGCATTTGTGCAAATAAGCAATTTGGAAGGGGGTCTTTTGCATATTAGTTGGATCATGATGGTTGCACCATCCCTTGACCTTTTGACTTCTTCTTTCATGATGGCTTGACCTTTTTGAAGTCATCATGCTTGATGATCATGGTTGGTTATGATGAAGGGGTGTGATGATTGTTGTTTGAGTGTTGGACTTTCATAGTGATCATTTCTTTACATGATAGCTTTTTCTCTCTCTTGGATTATGAGAGACTCTCATTCTTTTGATTGATACTCCTCCCTCATTTCACCCTCTCTCATTCTCACTCCCACCATGAGCCTAGGCCGGCCACTTGAGAGGAGGGGCTGTCCCAAATTTTGTAGTGGGGATTTTCTCTCTTCATGCTTGCTAAAATCCCAAGTTCATCACAAAATTCCACCACTTCAATTCCTCCACCAATAAGGCAATTCCATAAACCCCAAAATGAGACTTGAGCACTACACATTCTACAGCAAACCTTGGGCACGTCGACTAGCCAGCTTCGTGCCCGAGTTGCCTCGGCATTGAGGTGGGAGCCCGTAAAAGATGCAGACGATGTGGTGCCCTTCCGGCAAGGAGGTGACGACCGGAGTTTCCGCGGGAGATCGGGACGACGACGAGAAGACCGGAGGACTCGGATCAGTCGGTATATCTCTCTTCCCCTCTTATAGTTAGCTAGGACTAGTTAATGGTTCGATCCGGGTGTTTAGTGCGCGGTGATGCCGGTTTGCTAGTTTGCAAAATTAAAGTTTTTCGCTTCCGCATTTGGCCTCGGGATGGAGGCCGGGGCGCCGCCGTGCACTTACAGTGGTATCAGAGCCTCGCCATTAACATAGTCTAGCTTTGTTTAATGTGTTTACATTTCCGATCGACCAAAATTCCAAAAAACCCGCGTCTTCACATACATCAGTTTTCTGTTGAATTTTTTCTTGCTCGAAAAATTTTTCAGGTTGCAGAAAAGTGATGTACTGGAAATTATAAGAACACTGTTGAAATTCGATACAGTGACTCCACAGTGGGAGCGCGGAACCGCGGCCAAACCCCCCTTTGGGCCGCGGTTCCGCCGCACTGTGTTGAGATCACTGCATCAAATTTCTGCAGTTGCTCTCTGGGTTGATTTTACGATTTTTGGAATATTAATTTTGGGCCCAGAATTTCTTGTTGTGCTACAGTAGTACTTGGGGCCCACTTGTTATAATTTGATCGATCGGATATTTAAAACACATTAGTTCACAGTTTTTACATTATATCTGCGACCGTGAATGTCACCTGATCGGTAAATCCGGTCTAACTGCTATAGCCCGGTTAGACGGATTTGCGAACGTGACCTTCACGTTGATGTTTTGTGTATTGCTGTGATGTTGCGGATCGGTCGTGGGGGATAGCCTGGATGCAATGCTAGTACAGTTGTGGTTGTATTATGTACATTTGATATTGCGGGGCGAGCGTCCGACATGTAGACTGCCGTCACTGCCTGTTTGTATTATTATTTTGGGGCACGGCCAGGTTGCGGTCGATGTACCCGTTGTATGTATATTTTTACTTTCTGTACTAGGATTACCCCGCGGAGGGGTGCACGGATAGCCGGGTTCTAGAGGGCAACAAGCCCGCATCTCATGGCATTGGGACGGAGGGGGCTTCACTCTAGAATTGGCGGGCTATTCACCGCACTCGTAGGGGGTACAGGTTGACCCAAGAGGGATGCCCAAGTTACCGGATTCCGTGAAGTGCTGGGTGGTCCATTCACGGTGCTGAAGGGGGCTGCCTCGCTTCAGGTTTTGGCGGGTGACTTGCCGCGCCCATAGGGGTCTAGGTTTTCATTACACAGGCTATCCACACGACCAGGGGAACGTCGGGTTTCAGTAGTGGCTCTGTGAAACCCGAGGATCCCAGATATCTGTATTATTCTGTGATGCTGTACATTTCTGTGATGTTACATTTTTATCACGCCTTGAGCGAAATATTATATATTGGTATATATATTAGTAGATGTTGTATATGTTTTGCATCCGCGCTAGTCCAGTCCCCGCTCTGTCGTTAGTTAGCTAACCTAACGGGTAATGACGGGACCCAGTGGCGAATGCGGACGGCATATACGTACATCAGTATATTTTCGTTCTTTGTGGTGTGATCAATTGATGGGACTGCATTGATTCGGATCAATGCAAGTTAAAAACAAACCTAATCTGATGTTGTTGGAACACTTTTTCAAAAAGCTGTTATTGCAAGGACGTTCACTTTTGTTTTGCATCGTGGTATTCAGTTGGAATATCCTGCTCCTCAGTCGACGAGGCAAGGGCCGAGATCCCTCCACCGAGAGTGACCCCTTGGACAGAAGTTTGCGTCAGGGCAATAACTTCACTATAGCCGATTACTTTTGCTTTGCATCGTGGTATTCAGTTGGAATATCCTGCACCTCATTCTACGGGGAAAGAGCCGAGATCCCTTCACCGGGAGTGACCTCTTTAGCAAAGGTCTTCGTCACTATATTTTTAAAAGCTATCCGTTCCTTCAACGATATCAAGTTCATTACATTAAAGGTTTTCGCCAGAAACCATTCGTAGCCCTCCGTCGTTTCATATGGATAGTCAATAGTATTCAAGCTGTGTTTGTTGGCCAAAGTCAAGGCACAGTGTTTGGTAGCTGTTGGTTATTCATATGCAGCATAGATAGATGCGTTGGTTTGGAACAGTCGTACTGCCTTGTTGGCCAAAGTCAAGGGTAGGTACGGGTGGATTCAAATTAACATGGAGAATGACGGGTAGAACTTGACATGTGACTTATGATTTGTTGGCCAAAGTCAAGGTCATAAGAGCATGGGGTAAAAATCACATCGGGAGTTTCAAAAGAACTGAAACTTGCCAGATATGCGCATACCTTCTGGAGTGTGATGACGTGAGCGGATTCCGTCACGTTATCATGCGGTGATAGTTGGATCCCGATTCCCACTGATGAGTTAGTTTACTCCTCGGGTGATCCCGACTAATTCTTCTTTCAGGTTTGGAGGAGAATTTGACGGTATAGTGGGAGGTTTCCAGATTAGATAAATTGGTAACCATTCTGATCTAGGTTAGAGTGCACGCTGAGTGTTTCTTTTCTCTCTCTTTGGCAGCGACCATTGACCCGACCCTAAGACTATGACTCAGAGACCAAGTTGACCGAACCTTCTTAAACACTGGCTTTTGGATTGTCAGAGTTGCAAACCTCATTGCCACTCCTACTTTTACCCTTTTCTCCAGGACACCCCGTATTACTACGAACGTCCACTTCCATTGGACAAAACCATCGTATGGTTAGATACGAACTCGAAGGAATTTATTCGAGGATGGTTTCAGGTTCTGGAGAAAACGGATAGGACCATTCAGTTGTCTTTTCCTTTTACCTTCTCTCAGGTTGCGAGTACTCCTTGGTTTAGGAGATAGTACACCTATTACGCAAATTGGATAGTCTTCTTCTAAACCATAGGCAGGTGCCGACCGGTAGGGAATGAAGAAAACCAATTAGCCTAACAGTGGTGTACAGAAGGTATTAAGTAAAGACATATCAAGGGATTAGTAAGAGGGCAAAGTAAATTACAACTGATATTCATGACCAAACCAGGTATTTCATTACCACTCCGAAATCACATTTGTATTTCTCCAGGACACTCCGTATCACTACGAAGATCCACAGTTTATTGGATAATCCATCGTATGGTTATATACGAACTCGAAAGAACTTGTTCCAGTTCGGGGATGGATCCTGGTTCAGGAGAAATAGGAATAAGGTTTATTCGGTTGTCTTTTATCCTCACCTTCTCTCGCATTGCGAGTGCTCCTAGGATTAGGACAGTACACCCATTATGCTTATTGGATTGTCTTCTTCCAAACCATAGGCTGGTGCCGAACGGTAGGGAAGGAAGAAAACCATTTAGCCTAAAGGGGTGTGCAGAAGGTAATGACTAAAGACATATAAAGGGATTTGGAGAGGTGGCAGAGAATTATACGGTTTCAGTCGTGAATCTGGAAGAGGCATTACTAGGAATACCGGGATACCCCATTGAAACATTTCAATGTTTCAGTTTCACTGTGTACTGTTAAAAGAAAACTGATTTCCCAATTAGTCCTTACTCCAGGGTATGTATTTACCGGGTATGATTCTCACATCTGTATGGTCTTACAGATGATGAGTGGGAGTAAGTTATTGGGAATTGGGTGATCATCCTCATTATATCGGGATTCGTTGTAATCGGTGATATTTGAGGAGATGACCTGGGTTGTTTGCCGGACGGCGAATATTTGGTTTTGAATATCCGTTATAATGCACCAATTTCAAATTGATATATCTGTACGTCTATTTTTATAGAGTGAGATATACCTTTTTGAAATTATGTCTATGACATTTACCTATATCAGTGGATGGTTGGGTAAGGAGTATTAAACAACGGTGTAATTCTTCATAACCACAGTATAGTTTTCAACCTACGACACACAGTGAATGAGTTATCAGACTCAAGGGACTTATACAGAGTATTGTATGTTGTCCAGGGTCCATCAGGACAGAGGGGTTGGTCCTCGTACTATATTCAGTTTACTTATGACTTCTCTATTTTTTAGACAGGTGTTTTGTGGAAACACAGGGTCCGAATTTTAAGAAGTTATAAGTATTTGAATAGAGTAGAGAACCAGGTGTTGCAAGTATCAGGATTCTTCAAAGTGATCGAAGATATAGATACTTGTGTATGGTATTCAGTTGATAGTAATGATTAAGAGAACTTGCTTCTCTTTTAGGTTACTCATAATTGGAAGTATTCCTAAGTTGAGTAACGCTGATCGGCCTGCTTCCATTTAGTTGGCATGCACTGGAGACAGCTGCATGATTTGAATCTGGTTCAATTAAATCAGTGCCTCTGGTTCTATATTGGATATAGAACAGTTCATATCTTAACGATGTTAAGGTATGGGGAGTTGTCCGGATTATGCTTAAAACCAGACTCTGGATAACTCAAGGCACGTTTCTGTAATGGCTGTTTGTGGGTTGACCCAGGCTATGACGAGGGTTGACTTTCTACTATCTGGAAGATCAATAGTGATATTGTTCTAGACTCGCCACAGTTTTATTAAAAATGGTTTTTTTTCCAGAAAACAGTAGTGGGAGTATGGTAGAACTGGAAGTGATTCCAGAACCGCAAACGATTACTGAAGATTTGATAAGGAACCTAAAGATTCAATCTGGTTTGACATTCCATTGGCCACTCCGCAGATGTGGTGGGTAACTTCAGGCACCCGAGAGGTACTCCGGTAGCCTCAAGGACGGTGACAGGGAAGTTCTTGTTTACCCACACTTGCCATTGCTGTTGTTCCAGACTGTGAGACCCGGCAGGAGGATGAGTATAGCGTCGTTCTGAACTAGTTTTAGAAATGTACGTGTATATGACTCTGCCAGAGGGTTGTCGTAGTCAGTGGGAGCAGCGGAAGCATTGGTGGACAGGTTGCTTATGTCTATTTATAGACTAAAGCAGATATAGCGGAGATAGATCATTAATTTCTGATGTGACAGTCATAGGTTTGACTTCATCAGAATAGGGGATGGATCTGTTGAGAAGGTAGTAGGGTGTGATGTCATGGTATTTCGATGACATACACAGAGTAGGATGTGATATTCCTATACTACGATCGGTTATACTTTGGTCGTCACACAGTGGTTTCTCCACATGGGACTTGGACATTATATCAGACATACTGGTCACTAGATCTATGGTTTTAGATCTAGATTTGGGTGGTTTCCCAATCAGGGTACATAGACAGCATTCTATGAGTATTTAGAATGGACGACTCCTGGCACGGTAGTATACCTGCAGGTGATGGAGTCACCCTCTCTAAAGGTGTCTTACAGACTAAAGAGGAGAGGGATGTGCATGATTGGCAGATCACTTGCTCAGGCAATTGAGTCAATCATGAGATGTCAAGTACCACACCAGATGTTGTTCTTGCACTAGATGCGATAAGTTGACATTGATCCAATCCTAGAGAAACAGTCGGAAGCAGTTTTAGAACATAAGTGGATGTTCTAGGGATATGATAACGACAGTCTCATTCGGGAGACAGTTATCATTCCAGGCTTCCAAGGTGACATGGATGACAAGGAGGTTGTCAGAGTTATAGTTTTCCTTCTGACGAGAGGCAGTACTTTGGACACATGGTCTAAAGCAATACTGAGGGTGGCATGGCGCAGGATACTGATTAAGTTCGGTTGACGATACAGTCTAAGAAGTTTGGATTTGGAGTTCATTTATGAGCTAGGTCCCATCAGACATCCAGACACATTCTAAGACAGGTATTGCTCATTTCGGAAGATGGCTTTCTCCGCGAACATGAGATATAGAGAGACATAGAAAGAACTTTCAAAGTGGATCCACTCACTGAGGCTATTCCTCGAACGCAATAGTTTCTCAAACGAGCTTTGTGAGACTGACTAGTAGAGGAGTTGGGTGTTCGGTATCACACGGGCTGTGAGTATGCAACATCGCAATAATTAGCCTTGAGTGCAAGTGGGAGATTGTTGGAGATAGTGCCCTCAGAGTCAATTATTGGATCACAGGCACGTGATTACAATGATTGAGGGAGGACCTGTCCCAGTAGGACAGTCTTACTCGAGATGATAGTATGCTATCTGGTTTATCTTTATCATCGTGTACTGCTTAGGTGACCTGACAGGTCGCTATTACACGTTGATAGAGCCCCTAGGATTCTTGCTTGACCACCAGCAGTATGAGGGCGATCATATACGTGGGAGCTGGTAGTCTATAAGCACATCCTTAAAAGGTCCCTAGTCGTGCGAGTTTCGAGACAGGACATCGATACTCCAGAGTAGACTAGTGTATACCGTCGAGACCCCGACGAGGGGCGGTGGCCGGTCTCACAAGCCATTGGTGTCAGTTGGATCACCTAAGATGTATACAGGTGCTCATTGGGCTATGAGTACACCGGACAGGACTGGCCGGGAACATGCTAGTTGGTCTTATACCATACGTCAGATGGCAGTTCCCTGGTGACATGTGTACAGGTTAGTTCATCGACCTGTGGATCGTCATTTGTCTCGTGTGAGTTCCCACTGTACTTTGATTACTACCCTACCACGCTCAAAGGAGACATGCAAACAGGTTTTAGTTGGGTACAGTCCCGAGCCGCATAGAGGCAGTGAGCGTATCTTCAGGGGTTCGTCTCTCCCGGTATTGGGGGTGAGGTCGCGCTGTGTCTAGGAGAGCCATTACACGAAGCCCTCGGCCGAGGCAGGAGATTTACTGGTAGGTATTCCAGTAGTATCTCAGGGTGTTCTGGGCTACACTCCGACACGACTTGTACCGCTTTTGGGGGTCTGACTTTTACCAACCCCCTAGGCCCGCCATGTGATGCTCATAGACGAACGGACCGGACTGTACGGATATTGTCACTGACAGGCTCAGTAGGGTGTCAGGATGAGTTCGCTCATCGACGTCCCTTCTGGTCAATACCTGGTAGCCCGTTACGTATTGGCTTATACCTCTGACGTGCTAGTGGTTAAATCCATAACCAAGGTGTTGACGAGTCTTTAGAGTCCCCCACATTCAGTTACTCAAGCTTTCGGGCGAAAAGCTGTAGAGGCCGTATGGAGATATGGCAAGGTCCGATCAGATACGTGCGGTATTGCACGGATCAGGATCGGACAGTTCGTACTAGAGGCCATATGGATATATGGCAGGGTTCGATCAGATACGTGCGGTATTGCACGGATCAGGATCGGACGGATATTACTAGCCGGCTTTGGTTTAAGCCGGATCCTAGTATAGTACAGTGTAGACTTTGTCTCATTGCTTTTGTATTTCGATCGGAATACAAATGCGGGTGTGTATGTACAGTATCGGGGTTTTCCTGTAATTTATTACGGGACCAGTTTTCTGGAGTTGCCAGTTTGCTTTTCGTTTCGGCCGATTTCCTTTGTATCGTTCATTGGCCGAAGATTGGTGGAGGAGGGCTTATTTGCATTTGTGCAAATAAGCAATTTGGAAGGGGGTCTTTTGCATATTAGTTGGATCATGATGGTTGCACCATCCCTTGACCTTTTGACTTCTTCTTTCATGATGGCTTGACCTTTTTGAAGTCATCATGCTTGATGATCATGGTTGGTTATGATGAAGGGGTGTGATGATTGTTGTTTGAGTGTTGGACTTTCATAGTGATCATTTCTTTGCATGATAGCTTTCTCTCTCTCTTGGATTATGAGAGACTCTCATTCTTTTGATTGATACTCCTCCCTCATTTCACCCTCTCTCATTCTCACTCCCACCATGAGCCTAGGCCGGCCACTTGAGAGGAGGGGCTGTCCCAAATTTTGTAGTGGGGATTTTCTCTCTTCATGCTTGCTAAAATCCCAAGTTCATCACAAAATTCCACCACTTCAATTCCTCCACCAATAAGGCAATTCCATAAACCCCAAAATGAGACTTGAGCACTACACATTCTACAGCAAACCTTGGGCACGTCGACTAGCCAGTTTCGTGCCCGAGTTGCCTCGGCATTGAGGTGGGAGCCCGTAAAAGATGCAGACGATGTGGTGCCCTTCCGGCAAGGAGGTGACGACCGGAGTTTCCGCAGGAGATCGGGACGACGACGAGAAGACCGGAGGACTCGGATCAGTCGGTATATCTCTCTTCCCCTCTTATAGTTAGCTAGGACTAGTTAATGGTTCGATCCGGGTGTTTAGTGCGCGGTGATGCCGGTTTGCTAGTTTGCAAAATTAAAGTTTTTCGCTTCCGCATTTGGCCTCGGGATGGAGGCCGGGGCACCGCCGTGCACTTACATTGACGAGTCTTTAGAGTCCCACACAGAAGTTCCCTGGTTCAAGCGAAACGAAGTAGGACGCATATGTGATATGTGTGTGGGCTTGATTAAATACGTGTATGTGATACCGTATTGTAATCTGGCAGTTATCTGTTATCGGTTCGGTTATATGTGATATAACCAGATTGTCGAATCAAGTGTTGATTTGTTAATGTGATATACAGATAAATGATATTAGTCGGTCATATGTGATATAACCGGATTATTAAATTAAGTGTTGATTTAATAATGTGATATATATTATATGTGATATAATTATGTCTTAACAAATATCATTAGCTCACTAAATATTTTCTTATATGTATTGATATATATATTTATATATGATATATATAGCATAGCATGATTTCTATTTTTGAGAAAAATAGAAATGAGGTGGAAAATGAGAGCATAGTTGTAAGCATAGGCTTTATTCGTTGTTTATTCATCTTGACTCACTATTCAAGCATGGTTGTAATTTTATATTGCAAAATTCCATGCTTGAATGAGTCGGGATCAAGAGTTGCCATTCATTCTTACTTCATTCTCAACACTTAGCCATTTTCTTGAGTGGCTCCCATTTTTGCACTCATGCTCTCTAGCTTCTTCTTCTTCCTCAATGTCATGGCTCAAGCTTCAACCCTCACATGTGATGTGAACCATGAAGCTTGAACACAAACTTGTGAGCTTTAACATCCCTTACTTCACCATCCTACACTTGACTAGCGATCGAGTGTAGCGTGTTTACTACGCTAAAGAGTTTAGTGTAGAGGTAGCTTAAGTTGGAGGGACTTCGCATGAATCATCTTCGGCATAAAGGTCATCGGAGGAAGCTCGTCCAAAGCCTCAAGTGGAGCCTAGTGGAGTTGTGGGACTACTACACGGAGCATGTGAAGTGAAGGACTCGATCTACGAGGGTATAGCCATCTTTCACTTCTTCTAGTTTACTTGATATCAAACTTTAAACCCTAATCATCTAGTTAGTATCCTAGTTTATTCTAGCTTAGCACCATGAAAAATTTAATTTTGGCATGGTTGATGCCACTAGAACCCCTTGCTGGTGCTAGGGTAGACTTTCAGTTACGTCCAGCTAGTACCGCTGACGACTTGTGGGTAACTGATGTGATCATTACCTGCTGCTGGCGTATTGACAAGTCTTTAGAGTCCCATACAGAGATTTCCTAGCTCAAGCGAAAAGAATTAGGGCACATATGCTGATATGTACAGGAGCCTAATAAATACGAGTATATGATACCGTATTCTAATCTGGCGATATTTGATATCGATTAGGTTATATAAGATATAACTGGATTATTGAATCAAGTGTTGATTTAATAATTTGATATATATTTTTTTTGATATATTTATATATTAACTAATATTAAAGCTCACTAAAGTTTTTCTTCTCTTAATATATATTTATGTGTGTGTGTGTGTGTGTGTGTGTGTGTGTGTTTTATATTATGTCATGGTAGATGATGCATAGAACATGGATTATCTATTTTGAGAAAATAGATTTATGAGGTGGAAATTGGAGAGATATTTTAGTCATGGGTGAATCATGGCTTTATTTATTTCTTTATTAGTTTGCATTCACTATTGAAGCATGGTTGGATTTTATATTGTGATATAATCCATGCTTCAATAAGTGAAGTGTGAGAGAGCCATTCTTCACCTGAAACTCTAGCTCATTTCTACACTCTCACCCATGTTCATCTTCTTCCTCCTCTCAAGAGCTCACTAGGGTTTTCTTGAGATGGATATTAAAAAGAGAAATAAATTTCTAAGTGGGCCAAAACTCCTACTTCATCAACCTACTCTAAACTAGCCCTTTAGATTAGGTTGTTTCCTTCACTAATACTTGATTAGTAAAGAGGCAGCTTGACCTAGAGAGACTTCAAGGTGGATCATCTTCGGCCTCGAAGATCGCAAAGCAAACTCGATCCTTTCTTCAAGTGGAACCAAGAGGAGTCGTAGGGACTACTACTCGGAGCTTTAGAAGAGAAGGACTTGGTCTACAAAGGTTGTAACCTCTTCCACTTAGAGTAGAACTTGCTTTATTATCACTTAAACCCTAATACTCTAGTTAGATTCTAGGTTAGCATAGCTTAGCACCCCAAGATTTTTTAAAATTGCATACTTGATGCTAGTATTAACCTAGTGGTGGTGCTAAGACACACTTTCACAAATGTCACTAAATATAACTACAGTAGTAGAGAGTAATACCAGAAATGCGTAGTAGACTAGCCAGGGCATGGATTTGCGGTAAGATACGACCCAATCGAAAGATGAAGTCAGGAAGGTGGTGCTCAACTGTAGTGTTAATGGGGCTGGAGGTTAGGTCACTACAGTGTTCAAGAATGAGATAACGATAATGAATCTCAAGGAGGGAAAGAAATTATTGAGAGGAGGAACAATCAATGCATCATGCGGATCTTAAAGGTACAATACTCAAGGAAAAAATTTGCTCGAACCAAAATTTATTATCCAGAAAATTTTGACAGAGCACAATTGAGAAATAAACATGGCCCTAAGCTATACATTGTTTTTATTTGGCCAGAAGAAAAGAAAATAAGTCGCGTTAGTCGCGATTGTGGAAATTCAACAAGTTACGATAAGCTCTCGCGCTAAAATAGGGGTGTCCATTCCCATAGCGCCTCATAGGGATTACTGCTGGAGGTTCTTCGGCCTCGAGTTCCTCCTCACTCGAGATTTCTTCCTCCGACTCTTCCTCGGCTGGGGCCTCATTTTCGGACTCTTCCCCCATGGGGTTTTCTTCTCCTGGCCCTTCCTCTTCGGCGGGAGCTTCCTCATCGGGGTCTTCTTCTACATGATCAGCCTCTTCTGGATCCTCTTCTACTGGGTCCTCCTTGGAATCTTCCTCTTCAGGATTTTCATCTGGATTCTCTTCCACTGGGGCCTCCTCAGGATCCTCTTCTACTGGGTCTTCTTCGGGGTCCTCTTCTTCATCGTCAAAGTCACCGATCATATTGACTTCTGGAGCTGCGTCTGCAACTCGCTCATCCTCGGGATCGCTGTTGTCAAAAATAACCAGTGGGCATCGACCTCGTCATCTGAACTCACTAGTAGGCAGTCAAAAAAAACGCAGGACCGAGTGTCCTCATCGAGAGGTAGTGCTGCCCCAGAGTTGGTCATGGCCTGAAAATAGAGGGTCATGATTAGATAGTGGAACACAAAAAAAATATAATAACTAAAGATGTGGAGCACATGGAAAATATAAGGTGGAAAAATCTAAAATCATAAACTTGAGTGATGATGCAGTAAGTAGTATATGAAAGTGAATGGTAAGGAAACGATATACAAATCACAACCCATATTTTTTTCATTTAAACTAAGGGGTTCAACAAAATACAATGTTAGGATGAAAAGAAACGATTACTAAATAAAATAACAATGTCTTTATTAGAAGTGGGAAGGGCAATAACTCCCCGTTGATATCTAGGTCTCTGTGATCTCATAAAGTGAGTCTGAATCATGTGTTGGTCCGCACCATTCTCGAAATTCAAGATACGAAAAGAACCAAGAACTTAAGCAGATGTGGAAGGTGTTGACGAATCTCCATCTTGCAACTCTTTCCATCTAGGGCAACCATTGACAAGATGTTCGCCGGATCCACAAATCAAGCACTGTCCTTTGACGCGGCGACAGTCCCTCTGAAGGTGTCCCGGCCTCTTGCAATAATCACAAATTTGGGTTATCCGCTGCTTCTGTTGCTGAGGAACAATTGGGCGCTTCATCTGCACACCTCCTCTTTATTTAATAGGGATTCCCCCACGTTCAGGGACTCCTGCTGGTGCAAAAGCCATTTGCCTTCGTAGTCCTTCAGCTAAGAGATCGTTCGTTCGATCCTGGGCTTCCATCAAACCTTACAGTACACCCAAAATCTCGGGGTCTGATTCTGAGGAGTGGAGGTAGAAGGAGAGTTGTTGGAAGCCATGGTCCTGAAACAATAAATTTTTGGATAGCATAAGGTATAAGATTCAAGATAGGGTATCGGATTAATAATGGAAAGTAAGATCAAGTGGTAGGACAAGACTTTGAACGATGATGTAATGAGGATTATATGGAAGTGAAGAGCAATATCACTGGATATAAATCAAGGGTTCCCTAGACTGAATTGTAATCTCATTCCAAACTTGGCTCTGATACCAACGAAACTATGTCATGCCCCCCTTCCCAAAATACGGAATACGGGAGGTGACTAGGCCAGCCATGCTCCTGCGGTCAAGGAAATATCCCGTGGTAGTCACACTTCGGCTTCTAGTAGTACATGGCAAGCAGTATTCATAGCATAAGTAATGAGAAATGCACTAACTAATTCTATAAAAACAGATATAGAACTAACCAGATAGAGTCAAAGGAAATGATAGCGCTGACGTCGCTGATCTAGATATCCGCAATATTCTCGAGATAAGGCAGGTGTAACATTCTGAAAATTCGATTAGGTTAATTATGTATTAATAATTGATAGTACGTGTTTTCCGTAAAAACCAAGATATAATTATTTTTCCACATAGACTTAAATATACCTATTTTAGCTATGTAATTGCTAGTATTGATATTTAATTAGTCATTTATTAATTGCTAGTTTACTTAAATATTTTCCTTAATTAAATATTTTTAAATATTATTTTAAGCTTTCACTTATATACTAAATTAGTGATAATTACAAATTAGAATGGGTTAATTAGACATTAGTGCGCCATGACAACTTAATACCAAGTTTGCAACATATCCTTTCTTTTTAAATTTCCTCCATGGTTCCAGAGGATTCTAGGATTAATTAGAAAATAAAACAATTAAGAAATGAAGTAATTAAAGAGAAAAGAATGATAAGATGTTGATGTATGTGTGGGGGTATGGTCACCTCTTTCTCTCACTCACCCAACTCTCCTCCTCACTCTCATTTTCGTTTAGAAAATGTGCAGCAGCCCATTCCCCATTCTCCATCTCATTTCATATCAAAAACTCACAAAATTCACTCAAAAATCCATACAAATTCTCACCAATTCATAGTTAAACCTTCACCCATTATTCCTTGACCTAAACTAGCTTGGATCTAGGAGCAAGAAAGCTTTTTAAGAGGCTAAGTTTTGCAAGTTAGATCTCAAAATTGTTGAGGTATAAATCTTAACCCTATGGTTAATTTGTTGGTTAATTACTTTAATCTAACTTAATTAGGTATTAATATGGTTCTAATTGCGGGTTTGAAAATTTAAAGAGAAGGGTTTGGGTTCAAGTTAGGGTTTTTATCACTAAACTAAGTTAACTAGTGGCTTTACAAAATCTAATCTAGTTGTTAATTTGCTAATCGTTGCTTCAAATTCTCCTAATTAAATGTTCTTGAAAACTAATTTGATGATTAGTGTGTAAATAGGTGAGATTAAAATTTAGTTAATAATTGTGTGGCCTAATTAAGATATTAAATGAACATTGTGGCCACTAGATTTGCTAAAACATCTATATTTGCACTAAAATGGTTAATTGTTGCTTACTAGGTTTTTGGAGTAAATAGATTTTAATTAAGTTGAGGTTGGAATGATCTACGACCTATTTCCTAAAATATTTAGGGTGTTGTGAATGCGCGATTGGTAAGATTGGATTCTAGGTTTAGGGATTTCCACGTATAGCGACCCCTAGTTGTGGTTTGTGGCATTGTCGCGAGCGCGTTTTGTGCACCAAGTGTGTGCGCGTCTAGTTAGTATGCGTTGGTTGTCTTGTATCATTTGTGTCCGCGACTAATTATATAGCTACCCTCTTATTTACTTGTGTGCGATTCTAGGATCGGTTGCAGAGACGTTAGACGCGGCGCAGAAAGGAAAGGTTGTGATCGAATCAGTTAAGTTGAGGCGTCCCGGTGAGTAGATATACACATCTATGGAGGGATCGTCTGGATGGCGCGAGGCGCCGATAGTTAGGATTACTAATAGTGCTTATATTTATATGCATAGTCTCCTAGTCATTCATCTCATTGCATACCATCATCTTATATATATATGATATTATCTTATAGGACACTTCCACCATTACCATTGGTCCATGCCGCACGTGCACTACTTTATGTGAACACACACGCCATTGGTAATTATGATGTCATGAACACTATAGAACTTGCTTAGAATCGGTATCTATGCATTTTCATCATATATGATCTATAGACTTATACTTGTATATTCATTTCATTAGGATGGATACGTAAGATTGTAAGTCATATATACATACCTCATTGCATCATGATTCATGCATAGCTTCCGGCCGTACTTCGCATGGTATATACTATCGTCTCATAGACATCCCTCATCACCGACATGTTTACATATTGTGATTCTTCTTGAGAATTTCAGTATTTATGAGATTTCTAGATTTTGGGGAAAACCGCAAGAAATTTTATAAACTTATTATCATTTTAAAAATAGAAATTTGCGGTTTTCTCGTGATATGATGTGTGTAGTGTCCACCATGTGTTTTCTCGGTTCTTGAGCTGTATCATATACCCGATTCGAGGAGGGGGATGCACCGTCTGCGGGTATATGGTGGACCCGGTGCGGTACCCCAGGGCAAGATGGACGTATTGAGAAGGTGTTGAGCCCGGTAGGGGAGCATTACCGACCGGTTATTATTGACGCGGCGGATATCCGGAGGATACCGACCGTAGTCGTGAAATTTGATGATATGGGCCGATCCGGACTGATGGAGCCCTAGATATTGAGATATTGAGACATTGAGATATTGAGATGTTGAGATATTGAGATATACATATATTGTGTCGATGCATGACACGGATTTTCTGTTGATTTCGTTGATGATACTTAAGTTTATTTCACAGAAGTTTTACTAAGATAAGAATATAGATTTTCTCATACCAGACATATTCAGGTTTCGGGTTTGATTATGCATCCATGTTACATTCATACTAGAGCATCGCATCATATTGGTATATGTAGATTGTGACGCATTCGCGCGCATGCTTACGATAGCCTTTTCAGATGTTACTTACTACTCACGAGTTGGAAACTCGCCCCCATTGTACCACAGTATCTTGCAGGTCCGACCCGTCAGCATAGTAGCGGCGGGTGTAATTTCCTCATTTTGCTTCTTTTGTTTGGACTTGCGGCATTGCTCGTAGGTGGGTTGCGAGGATACTTTTGTTTCCACTTTGTATTATTATTTGTATCTAGTATTCTCCATCTACCGCTTCTACCGTTGTACACGTGACTTAGAAATGTGACAGTGAGATTAGTTTATGTGTTGTTCTCTGGTGTCGAGCTCACTTGAGCCGACGTGACGTTTTCTTTTTCTCGTGCTTTTATATGCTTATTGTGCTCTATTATGATATATATTGCGTGTGATTGTGATTCCACCATTGGCGAAGAGCTAGCTCCCGCTTGGGGATGCCTCTATTCGTTACTTATATGTATTCTTGTGTTGTACTCGTTTGGGGGCCAGTATTTACAAAGGAGACTCTGCCGAAATTTTCGGGAAAATTTGCTACATTAAAATATTTTAAGGTGACTTTATTTTACAAAAATCATCTTTTTAAGTTAAGCTTTCCTTCACTCTATTTTTTTAAACGGTTTAGATTTCTGGGTGTTGGCTTACTTAGATTACGTTACGCCTTTAGACGTTTCGTAATTTAAGTGCCAGTCACGTTCCGTACCTTCGGGTCGTGACAAAATTGGTATCAAAGCGATAGGTTTTACCTTTCTGAGTGTAGGATGACCCTTGGTAGATGGAGTAGGTGACTTAAGCAGAGTGACGTAGCGTGTGTATATTCCGTGGCATACTTACGATACGGTATTCCGCCTAAGAGACCTTAGGAAATATGATTGCTTGTACTTCCTTCCTTGATTCTATATGTCCTCTTGTTTCGATCGCAATGTTCCTATCAATCCTGTTTCTTGTTCCAGACACTATGCCGCTGATGAATACGAGGGCCCAGAGGGCTGCCGCCAGGGATGAGATTAGAGCGGGCTTATATGAGACGAGGACCGATCAGGGCGGTACGCCTACCCATCAGGGACTGATTTGTACGCTTTTTCCAGGCCGGATAGCTAGGCTGGAGTCGAGTATTTAGGACTTATGACAGATGGTTGGATTGTTAGTTGAGGCTAGCGAGCTCTGAGAGCCGATGATGTCCCTCCTACTGCGGGGACTGTGATTGTACCTGCTGCTCAGGCAATTGTTCCTGTTGTTACCGAGATTATTTTTGTATCCTTGCAGGAGTTTATGAGGCTGAACCCTCCAGTTTTTACTGGAACAGATGTAGCGGAGGATCCGCAGACAATTCTCGACAAGATGGCTAGGATTCGTCATTCACAGAGATGTTCTGACGAGATATGGGTTGAGTATGCGAGTTTTCGTCTAGAGGGTCTTGTTCAGACGTGATGCGAGTCAGTTGAGAGAGGCCAAGCTACAGGTCTACCTCCTATGACTTGGGATGAGTTCACAGCTGTAATTCTTGCTCGTTTCCTTTCGGAGAGCGTTCGAAATGCCAGAGCTCGTAGTTTCGAGTCTTTGCGTAAGACTTCAGGGATGACAGTGTCCGAGTACGACATTCAGTTTACTCAGTTGTCCCGATATGCTCCTTACCTGGGGGACACTGAAGAGAAACGCATAAAGAGGTTTTTGCGGAGACTGGACATGCATTTATTTCTTGCCATCAGCGCCCAGTATTTTGACACTTACGCCGCTGCTATGGACGCGACCTTACTGTTGGAGGAACGCATTTCTGAGACTTCAGTCGTTTCTGGACCGAAGCGGATTCGTACCGGTATGCCAGCTCAGAGGCGGTTAGGTAGACGTAGTGACAGGTATTCTTTCGGTGTTTTCTTTCGATGCGTATTTCTTTCTGGTATGGTTTGAAATTGTATCCACATATTTTGTATTGAGGTTTGGCCGATAGTAGTCCTTGCTAAACAGCCTCTTGTTGTGATTTCCCCCGTAAGCTAGTCTTTTGGTCGCTCGATATGTTTTTCGTTCGTGTTTGTTTTGTTCATATCGGAGATAGGGATTCTTCGGTCAATTTGATTCTTCTCGATATGTTTGACTTCAAAGTTCTTCTGGGCATGGACTGGTTAGCCACGTGTTATGCGTCCATGGACTGCCGTAAGAAGGCAGTCAGATTTAGTTTTCCAAGTGAGCCGGTTCTTGTTATTCAGGGAGACCGTAGCGCCACCCTTCCCAGTTTGATTTCTTCTCTTCACGCTAGTCAGCTCTTGAAGAAGGATGTCAGGGATTCTTAGCGTATGTTCGAGATGTTGGAGCCGTAGAGATCCCATTGGACCAGGTCCCGATTGTGAGCGAGATTTCCGATGTCTTTCTTGACGAGTTGCCTGGATTTCCGCCAGAGCGCGATTTTGAGTTCTGCTTTGATTTAATTCTCGGCACGGGGCCTAATTCTATACCGCCTTATCGGGTGGCCCCGGCAGAGCTTAAGAGCTGAAGGAATCAGTTGTAAATTTGTAGGATAAAGGTCCTATTCGTCCGAGTGCGTCATCTTGGGGAGCTCCTGTCCTATTCGTCAAGAAGGAAGATGACAGTTTGCGTTTATGCGTCGATCATCATCAGCTGAATCGGGTTACTGTGCGGAACAGATATCCCCTACCTCGCATCGATGACTTATGTGATTAGCTCTAGGGTGCGGGACATTTCTCGAAGTTAGACTTGCGATCAGGTTACCATCAGTTGCGGGTTCGGAAGGATGATATTCCGAAGACTACTTTTCGCACGCGCTACGGGCACTATGAGTTTTTGGTGATATCGTTCGGACTCACCAATGCCCCAGCAGCGTTTATGGATTGGATGAACCGCATATTCAGGCCATTTCTTGACCGGTTATTATCGTGTTCGTTGATAACATCTTAGTATACTCCTGGAGCCGAGAGGAGCATGAGCAGCATTTGAGGATTTCGTTGCAGACTTTGAGGGAGCTCAGGCTATTCGCTAAATTATCCAAACGTGTTTTCTGGCTGCATAATATTGACTTCTTGGGTCACGTGGTTATGGGAGATGGTATACGTGTAGACCCGAAGAAGATCGAGGTCGTTCAGCATTGGCCCAGACCAGTATCCGTTACAGAGGTCCGCAGCTTTTTGGGTTTGGCCGGATACTATCGACGTTTCATACAGGATTCTTCTCGTATAGCTGCACCGTTGACCGGGTTGACCCGGAAGGGGGTTCCTTTTCTTTGGACCGAGGCATGCGAGCAGAGCTTTCAGCAGTTGAAGACTCGTTTGACTACAGCGCTAGTATTATCTTTGCCTTCAGGATCAGACGGTTTTGTTGTTTATTGCGATGCTTCTCGGCAGTTGAAGAAGCACGGGCAGAATTATCCCACTCATGATTTAGAGATGGTTGCGGTGGTTTTTGCACTCAAGATCTGAAGACATTACTTATACGGCGAGTCGTGCCAGATTCACGGACCACAAGAGTTTAAAGTACTTTTTTTCAGCAGCGAGATCTGAATTTGAGACAGCGCGGTTGGATGGAGCTAGTGAAAGACTATGACCGTGAGATTCTTTATCATTCGGGCAAGGCGAATGTTGTGGCAGATGCTTTGAGTCGGAGGCCCGAAGGTAGCTTGTCTTGTTTGAGCGCGGTTTGGAGACAGTCGATGGTAGATTGGCAGATTCTATGTGACAACCGAGTACGATTCGAGTTTACGTCGACCGAGGGACAACTTGCCCATGTCTGTGCACATCCACAGTTACTTGATCGTATCCATGAGGCACAGTCCGATGACGTTCGTTTGTCAGAGATCATAGAGCAGGTTCGACAGGGCAGAGATTCAGAGTTCGTGATTAATGATCAGAGAGTACTGCGATTTGGGACTCGACTGTGTGTGCCAGATTCCGAGGGACGGAGACGCAAGAATTTTGAGGAGGCGCATCAGTCAGCATATAGTGTTCATACAGGTTCCACCAAGATGTATTATGATTTGAGAGAAGTCTACTGGTAGGAAGGGATGAAGAGAGATGTCAAGGATTTTGTTTCGGGATGCTTGACTTGCCAGCAAGTCAAGGCTGAGCATCAAAAGCCAGCAGGAGAGTTACAACCTTTGCCCCTTTCCAGAGTGGAAATGAGAGCAGATCTCCAGGGATTTTGTAGTGGTTATACCTAGGACCAGTCGAGGGTATGACTCTATTTGGGTGATCATAGACCGATTGACGAAAGCAGCTCACTTTCTACCAGTAAGGACCATTTTCGGATGCGTTCAGTATGCTCAGATATATGTTAATGAAATGGTGCGACTACACGGCGTTCCGACTTGTATTGTGTCCGACAAAGGCACCCGGTTCACCAGCCGACAACTTCAGGAGGCTTTGGACACCCCGATTGAGTTTCAGTATAGCTTTTCATCCGCAGACTGACGGTCAGTCAGAGCGGACCATTCAGACTCTTAAGTACATGCTCCAATCTTACGTTCTAGATTTTGGTGGCAGCTGGGATCGTCATTTGCCCTTGATAGAGTTCTCGTACAATGACAGCTTCCAGGAGACGATTCATATGGCACCATTCGAGGCGTTATATGGGAGGAGATGTCCAACGCACGTTTGTTGGACAGAGCTCAGTGAGAGCAGTGTTTTGGGACCGCAGGTTGTGCAAGAGGCGACCGAAAAGATTCAGTTGATTCGGGATAGGATGAGAGCGGCCCAGAGCAAGCAGAAGTATTTTGCTGATAGACGCCGTTGCAGACTGGAGTTCGCCGTTGGAGATCGTGTTTTCTTAAGGGTTTCTTCGATGAAGGGTGTGTTGAGATTTGGAAAGAAAGGGAAGCTTAGTCCTAGATATGTGGGTCCCTTTGAGATTCTTGAGTGTATCGGCACAATGGCTTATCGTTTGGCTCTTCCGTCCAGCTTCCCAGATGTTCACCCCCTGTTTCATGTATCGATACTCCGCAGGTACCTTCATGACCCCTCTCACGCGATACAGCATCAGACAATCCAGCTGGAGCGCAATCTTTCTTTCACCGAGCAGCCGATAGTCATTCTAGATCGGCAGGTGGAGAAACTGAGGTCCGAGGTCATACCGTCCGTAAAAGGTCTTTGGCGTGGCGCGAACAGCAAAGAGGTCACGTGGGAGGCCGAGGACAAGATGAGGAAGAAATATCCACATCTCTTCGAAGGTACACGTAGTTAGATTTTAAATTCGGGGACCGAATTTCTTTAAAAGGGAAGATTGTAACATTCTAAAAATTCGATTAGGTTAATTATGTATTAATAATTGATAATACGTGTTTTCCGTAAAAACCAAGATATAATTATTTTTCCACATAGACTTTAATATACCTATTTTAGCTATGTAATTGCTGATATTGGTATTTAATTAGTCACTTATTAATTGCTAGTTTACTTAAATATTTTCCTTAATTAATTAGTTTTAAATATTATTTTAAGCTTTCACTTATACACTAAATTAGTGATAATTACAAATTAGAATGGGTTAATTAGACATTAGTGCACCATGACAACTTAATACCAAGTTTGCAACATATCCTTTCTTTTTAAATTTCCACCATGGTTCTAGAGGATTCTAGGATTAATTAGAAAATAAAACAATTAAGAAATGAAATAATTAAAGAGAAAAGAATGATAAGATGTTGATGTATGTGTGGGGGTATGGTCACCTCTTTCTCTCACTCACCCCACTCTCTTCCTCACTTTCATTTTCGTTTAGAAAATGTGCAGCAGCCCATTCCCCATTCTCCATCTCATTTCATATCAAAAACTCATAAAATTCACTCAAAAATCCACACAAATTCTCACTAATTCATAGTTAAATCTTCACCCATTATTCCTTGGCCTAAACTAGCTTGGATCTAAAAGCAAGAAAACTTTTTGGGAGGCTAAGTTTTGCAAGTTAGATCTCAAAATTGTTGAGGTATAAATCTTAACCCTATGGTTAATTTGTTGGTTAATTACTTTAATCTAACTTAATTAGGTATTAATATGGTTCTAATTGCAGGTTTGAAAATTTAAAGAGAAGGGTTTGGGTTCAAGTTAGGGTTTTTATCACTAAACTAAGTTAACTAAGTGTAGATTAATATCTAGTGGCTTTACAAAATCTAATCTAGTTGTTAATTTGCTAATCGTTACTTCAAATTATCCTAATTAAATGTTCTTGCAAACTAATTTGATGATTAGTGTGTAAATAGATGAGATTAAAATTTAGTTAATAATAGTGTGGCCTAATTAAGATATTAAATGAACATTGTGGCCACTAGATTTGCTAAAACATCTAAATTTGCACTAAAATGGTTAATTGTTGCTTACTAGGTTTTTGGAGTAAATAGATTTTAATTAAGTTGAGGTTGGAATGATCTACGACCTATTTCCAAAAATATTTAGTGTGTTGTGAATGCGTGATTGGTACGATTGGATTCTAGGTATGGGGATTTCCACGTATAGCGACCCCTAGTTGTGGTTTGTGGCGTTGCCGCGAGCGCATTTTGTGCACTAAGTGCGTGCGTGTCTAGTTAGCGTGCGTTGGTTATCTTGTATCATTTGTGTCCATGACTATTTATATATCTACCCTCTTATTTACTTGTGTGCGATTCTTGGATCGGTTGCAGAGACGTTGGACACGGCGCGGAAAGGAAAGGCTGTAATCGAATCAGTTAAGCCGAGGCGTCCCGGTGAGTAGATGTACACATCTATGGGGGGATCGTCTGGATGGCGCGAGGCGCCGATAGTTAGGATTACTAATGGTGCTTGTATTTATATGTGTAGTCTCCTAGTCATTCGTCTCATTGCATTGCATCATCTTATATATATATGATATTATCTTATAGGACACTTGCACCATTACCATTGGTCCATGCCGCACGTGCACTACTTTATGTGAACACACACGCTATTGGTAATTGCTATGTCACGAACACTATAGAACTTGCTTAGAATCGGTATCTGTGCATTTGCATCATATATGATCTGTAGACTTTTACTTGTATATTCATTTCATCAGGATGGATACGTAAGATTGTTAGTCATATATACATACCTCATTGCATCATGATTCATGCATAGCTTCCGGCCGTACTTCGCATGGTATATACAATAGTATCATAGACATCTCTCATCACCGACATGTTTACATATTGTGATTCTTCTCGAGGATTTCAGTATTTATGAGATTTCTGGATTTTGGGGAAACCGTAAGAAATTTTATAAACCTATCATCATTTTAAAAATAGAAATTTGCGGTTTTCTTATGATATGATGTGTGTGGCGTCCACCATGTTTTTTCTCGGTTCTTGAGCTGTATCATATACCCGATTCGATGAGGGGGATGCACCGTCTGTGGGTACATGGTGGACCCGGTGCGGTACCCCGGGGAAAGATGGACGTATTGAGTGTTGGCTATAATGCCCTCAGAGTCAATTATTGGATCACAGGCACGTGATTGCAATGATTGAGGGAGGACCTATGCCGGTAGGACAATCTTACTCAAGATGATAGTATGCTATCTGGTTTATCTTTATCATCGTGTACTGCTTTAGGTGACCTTACAGGTCACTATTGCACGTTGATAGAGCCCCTAGGATTCTTGCTTGACTACCAGCAGTATGAGGGCGATCATATACGTGGGAGCTGGGGTCTATAAGCACATCCTTAAAAGGTCCCTAGTCGTGGGAGTTTCGAGACAGGGCATCGATTCTCCAGAGTAGACTAGTGTATACAGTCGAGACCCCGACGAGGGGCGGTGGCCGGTCTCACAAGCCACTGGTGTCGGTTGGTTCACCTAAGATGTATACAGGTGCTCATTGGGTTATGAGTACACCGGACAGGACTCGCCGGGAGCCTGCTAGTTGGTATTATACCTAACGTCAGATAGCAGTTCCCTGGTGACATGTATATAGGTTAGTTCATCGACCTGAGATCGTCATTTGTCTCGTGTGAGTTCCCACTGTGCTTTGATTACTACCCTACCACGGCTCAAAGGAGTCGTGCAAACATGTTTTAGTTGGGTACAGTCCCGAGCCACATGGAGGCAGTGAGCGGATCTTCAGGGGTTCGTCTCTCCCGGTATTGGGGGTGAGGTCGCGCTGTGTCTAGGAGAGCCAGTACATGAAAAGTTCTTGGCCAAGGCAGGAGATTTACTGGTAGGTATTCCAGTAGTATCTCAGGGTGTTCTGGGCTACACTCCGACACGACTTGTACCGCTGTTGGGGGTCTGACTTTTACCAACCCCCTAGGCCCACCATGCGATGCTCATAGACAAACGGACCGGACTGTACTGACAGGCTCAGTAGGGTGTCAGGATGAGTTCTCTCATCGACGTCCCTTTTGGTCAATAGCCGGTAGCCCGTCACTTATGGCTAATACCTCTGACGTGCCAGTGGTTAAATCCACAGCCATAGTATTGACGAGTCTTTAGAGTCCACCACACACAGTTACTCAGGTTTCGGGCGAAACGCTGTAGAGGCCGTATGGAGATATGGCAGGGTTCGATCAGATACGTGCGGTATTGCACGGATCGTGATTGGATGGATTTTACTAGCCGGCTTTGGCTTAAGCCGGATCCTAGTATTAGACAGTGTAGTTTTATCTCTTTGCAGTTGTATTCAGTGGGAATACAAATGCGGGCATGTATATGCAGTAGCGGGGTTTTCCTGTAATTTATCACGGGATCAGTTTTCTGAAGTTGCCAGTTTGCATTCCGTTCCGGCCGGTTTTCCTTTGTTCCTTCACGGCCGGACTTTCTGATGGAGGGGGTTATTTGCAAGTTTGCAAATAACTTATTGTGGAGGAGGTTTATTGTGATTGTGGCTTCATTATGATCATGAGATTCCTTTTGGGTTATTCCTTGCATTTATTGAGAAGGGAAATGAAAAGATTGAGAGAAGAAATTGATGTGAGCCTTTTTCCCTTTATCATTCTTTTTTTTCCTCCACTTGATAGCACTTGTTTTTCTCTCCTCCACCATTCTTTTGTGAGGCCGGCCACATCATGGAGGGAGAGTGAGAGGGGTTCTTTTGGTGTGGGAAATTCTTCATATCATTCTTGGTTCACACCAAAATCCCTAGTTCAATTTTCCCTTGTTCTTTCCTCCACAATATCATGGCAACACAAACACCAAAAGAAACATAGTATTCTACACTACATCTACAGCAAATCTTGGACGCGTCGGCTAGGCAACTTCATGCCCGAGTTGCCTCGGTCCAGAGGTGGGAGCCCGTAAAAGTATTTGGCTACGTGGTGCCCTTTCCGACGAGGAGGTGACGGACGGAGATTCCGCGGGAGATCGGAGTGGAGACGAAGACCGAAGGACACGGATCGCTTAGTATATCTCTTCACCTATCTTTTAGTTTGCTAGTAGCTAGGTTAATGGCCCGATCCGGGTTAAAAGTGCGCGGTGGTGCCGATTTGCAAGTTTCGCAAAGTTTTTCGTTTCCGCGTTTCCGGCGTCGGATCGACGGCCGGGGCGCCGCCGTGCACTTACATTGGTATCAGAGCCACGCCATTAACCTAGTCTAGCTTGCTCTAGTATGTTTAGAACTCGATCAAACAAAAATCTCGAAAACCCGATTTCCAGTGCATCTGTTCTCTGTCGGAATTTTTTTAGCTCCAAAAATTTTTCAAGTTGTTGCAGGCAAATATAAGCATTCTGAAAAAATTTGGTCGAATGATGCTCTAGTACGGCCGCGGAAACGCGGCCAAACCCCTGATTTGGCCGCGGTTCCACGGTTGAATAAAGTCAACGCGACACCAACTTTTTCCAGTAAGCTTCTGGTTAGGAAATGGGGGTTTTGGGATATTCTTTTTGGGCCCAGATTTTCTGTGAGTGCTACAGTAGTGCTTGGGGCCCACTTTGGTGAATTTGTTCGATCGGATATTTTAAACATGCTAGTTCACAGTATTTACATTATATCTGCGACCGAAATGTCATTTGATCGGTAAATCCTGTCTAACTGCTATAGCCCTTTTAGACGGATTTGCGAACGTGACATTCACGTTGATATTCTGTGTTGTGCTGTGATGTTGCAGATTGGTCATGGGGGATAGCCTGGATGCAATGGTAGTACAGTTTTGTTTTATATGTACATTTGATATTGCGGGGTGAGCGTCCGACGTGTGGACTGCCGTCACTGCCTGCTTGTATTATTCTTTTGGGGCACGACCGGGTCGAGGTCGATGTACCCGTTGTATGTATATTTTACTTTCTGTACTAGGATTACCCCGCAGAGGGGTGCACGGATAGCCGGGTTCTAGAGGGCAACGAGCCCGCATCTCATGGCTTTGAGACGGAAGGGACTTCACTCTAGAATTGGCGGGCTATTCGCCGCACTCGTATGGGGTACAGGTTGACCCAAGGAGGGGTGCCCAAGTTACCGGATTCCGTGAAGTGCTGGGTGGTCCATTCACGTTGCTGAAGGGGGCTACCTCGCTTCAGGTTTTGGCGGGTAACTTGCCGCGTCCGTAGGGGTCTAGGATTTCATTGCACAGGCTATCCACACGACCAAGGGAACGTCGGGTTTCAGTAGCGGCTCTATGAAACCCGGGGATCCCAGATATTTGTATTGTTCTGTGATGCTGGTTACATTTCTGTGCTGTTGCTTTTTATCATGCCTTGAGCGAATATTATATATTGATATATATACTAGTAGATGTTGTATATGTTTTGCATCCGCGCTAGTCCAGTCCCCGCTCTGTCGTTAGTTAAGTAACCTAACGGGTGATGACGGGACCCAGTGGCGAATGCGGATGGCATATACGTACATCATTATTTTCGTTCTTTATTGGTGTGATCAATTGATGGGACTGCGTTGATTCGGATCAATGCAAGATAAACAAACCTATTCTGATGTTGTTGGAACACTTTTCAAAAGGCTGTTATTGCAAGGGCGTTCTCTTTTGTTTTGCACAATGGTATTCAGTTGGAATATCCTGCTCCTCAGTCGACGAGGCAAGGGCCGAGATCCCTTCACCGGGAGTGACCCCTTGGACAGAAGTTTGCATCAGGGCAATAACTTCACTATAGCCGATTACTTTTGCTTTGCATCGTGGTATTCAGTTGGAATATCCTGCACCCCATCCTACGGGGAAAGAGCCGAGATCCCATCACCGGGAGTGACCTCTTAAGCAAAGGTTTTCGTTACTATATTTTTCTAAAAAGTTATCCAGTTCCTTCAACGATATCAAGTTCATTACGTTAAAGGTTTTCGCCAGAAACCATTCGTAGCCCTCCGTCATTTCAGACGGGTAGCACGTAGTATTCATGCTATGTTTGTTGGCCTTCGTCAAGGCATAGTGTATGGTAGCTGCTTGTTACCTTTCTGCTGCATAGATAGATGCGTTGGTTTGGGACAGTCATATAGCCTTGTTGGCCTTCGTCAAGGGCTTGTACGGGTGGGTTCAAATTAACCTAGACAATGACGGGTAGAACTTGACATGTGACTTATGATTTGTTGGCCTTCATCAAGGTCATAAGAGCATGGGGCAAAAATCACATCGGGAGTTTCTAAAGAAACTGAAACTTGCCAGATATGCGCATACCTTCTGGAGTGTGATAACGTGAGCGGATTCCATCACGTTATCATGCGATGATAGTTGGATCCCGATTCCCACTGATGAGTTGGTTTACTCCTCGGGTGATCCCGGCTAATTCTTCTTTCAGGTTTGGGGAAGAATTTGACGTTACAGTGGGAGGTTTCCAGATTAGATAAAGTGATAACCATTCTGATCTAGGTTAGAGTGCACGTTGAGTGTTTCTTTTCTCTCTCTCTTTGGCAGCGACCATTGACCCGACCCTAGACTATGACTCAGTGACCAAGTTGACCGAACCTTCTTAAACACTAGCTTTTGGATTGTCAGAGTTGCAGACCTCATTGCCACTCCTAATTTTACCCTTTTCTCCAGGACACCCCGTATTACTACGAACGTCCACTTCCATTGGACAAAACCATCGTATGGTTATATACGAACTCGAAGGAATTCGAGGATGGTTTCCGGTTCTGGAGAAAACGAATAGGACTATTCAGTTGTCTTTTCCTTTTACCTTCTCTCAGGTTGCGAGTACTCCTTGGTTTAGGAGATAGTACACCTATTACGCAAATTGGATAGTCTTCTTCCAAATCTTAGGCTGGTGCCGAACGGTGGGGAATGAAGAAAACCAATTAGCATAACGATGGTGTACAGAAGATATTATGTAAAGACAAAGAAAGGGATTAGTAAGAGGGCAAAGTAAATTGCGACTGCTATTCACGACCAAACCAAGTATTTCTTCGCCAATCCTAAATCACCTTTGTATTTCTCCAGGACACTCCGTATCACTATGAAGATCCCAAGTTTATTGGATACTCCATCGTATGGTTATATACGAACTCGAAAGGAACTTGTTCCAGTTCGAGGATGGATCCTGGTTCAGGAGAAATAGGAATAAGGTTTATTCGGTTGTCTTTTATCTTCACCTTCTCTCGCATTGCGAGTGCTCCTAGGATTAGGACAGTACACCCATTATGCTTATTGGATAGTCTTCTTCCAAACCATAGGCTGGTGCCGAATGGTAGGGAAGGAAGAAAACCATTTGGCCTAAAGTGGTGTGCAGAAGGTAACGACTAAAGACATATAAAGGGATTTGGAGAGGTAGCAAAGAATTATACGGTTATAGTTGTGAATCTGGATAATGGAAGAGGCATTACTAGGAATACCCGGATACCCCATCGAAACATTTCAATGTTTCAATTTCACTGTGTACTGTTAAAAGAAAACTGATATCCCAATTAGACACTTGCTCCAGGGTATGTATTTACCAGGTTTGATTCTCTCATCTGTATGGTTTTACAGATGATGAGTAGGAGTAAGTTATTGGGGATTAAGTGATCATCCTCATTATATCGGGATTCGTTGTAATTGGTGATATTTGAGGAAATCGCCTGGGTTGTTTGCCGGACGGCAAGTATTTGGTTTTGAATATCCGTTGTTATGCACCAATTTCAAATTGATATATCTGTACGTCTATTTTTATAGAGTGAGATATACCTTTTTGAAATTATGTCTATGACATTTACCTATACCAGTGGATGGTTAGGTAAGGAGCATTAAACAGCGGTGTAATTCTTCTTAACCATAAGTACAGTTTTCAAACTACGACACACAGTGAATGAGTTATTAGACTCAGAGGACTTGTACAGAGTATTGTATATTGTCCAGTGTCCATTAAGACAGAGGGGTTGGTCCTCGTACTATATTCTGTTTACTTATGACTTCTCTAGTTCTTAGACATGTGTTTCGTAGAAATGCAAGGTCTAAGTTTTGAGGAGTTATAGGTATAAGAATAAAGTAGAGAACCAGATGTTGCAAGTATCAGGATTGTTCAAGGTGATCGAAGATGTAGATACTTGTGAATGGTATTCAGTTGATAGTAATGATTAAGAGAACTAGCTTCTCTTTCAGGTTACTCATAATTGGAAGTACTCCTAAGTTGAGTAACGCTGATCGGCCTCCTTCCATTTAGTAGACATGCACTGGAGATAGCTGCATGATTTGAATCTGGTTCAATTAAATCAGTGCCTCTGTTTCTATATTGGATATAGAACAGTTCATATCTTGACATTATTAAGATACGGGGAGTTGTCCAGCTTATGCTTAAAACCAGACTCTGGATGAATCAAGGCACGTTTCTGTAATGGCTGTTTGTGGGTTGACCCGGGCTATGACGAGGGTTGACTTTCTACCATCTGGAAGATCAATAGTGATATTGTTCTTGACTCGCCACAGTTTTAATAAAAATGGATTTTTTCAGAAAACAGTAGTGGGAGTATGGTAGAACTGGAAGTGATTCCAGAACCGCAAACGATTACTGAAGATTTGATAAAGAACCTAAAGATTCAATCTTTATTTGACATTCTATTGGCCACTCCGCAGATATGGTGGGTAACCTCAGGCACCCGAAAGGTACTCCGGTATCCTCAAGGACGGTGACAGGGAGGTTCTTGCTTACCCAGACATGCCATTGCTGTTGTTCCAGACTGTGAGCCCCGGCAGGAGGATGAGTATAGCGTCGTTCTAAACTAGCTTTAGAAGTGTACGTCTATATGACTCTGCCAGAGGGTTGTCGTAGTCAGTGGGAGCAGCGGAAGTATTAGTGGACAAGTGGCTTATGTCTATTTATAGACTAAAGCAGATATAGCGGAGATAGATCATCTATTTCTGATGTGACGGTCATAGATTTGACTTCATCATAATAGGGGATGGATCTGTTAAGAAGGTAGTAGGGTTTGATGTCCTGGTATTTGGATGACGTACACAGAGTAGGAAGTGATATTCCTATACTACGATTGGTTATTCTTTGGTTGTCACACAATGGTTTCTCCACATAGGACTTGGATATTATATCAGACATTCTGGTTACTAGATCTATGGTTTTAGATCTAGATTTGGGTGATTTCCCAATCTGGGTACTTAGACAGCATTCTATGAGTATTTAGAATGGACGACTCCTGGCACGGTAGTGTACCTGCAGGTGATGGAATCACCCTCTCTAAAGGTGTCTTACAGACTAAAGTAGAGAGGGATGTACATGATTGGCAGATCACTTGCTTAGGCAATTGAGTCAATCATGAGATGTCAAGTACCACACCAGATGTTGTTCTTGCAGTAGATGCAATAAGTTGATATTGATCCAATCCTGGAGAAACAGTCGGAAGCAGTTTTAGAACATAAGTGCATGTTCTTGGGATTTGATAACGGCAGCCTCTTTTAAGAGACGGTTATCATTCCAGGCTTCCAAGGTGACATGGACGACAGGGTGGCCGTCAGAGTTATAGTTTTCCCTCTGACGAGGGGCAGTATATTGGACAGGTGGTCCAGGCGGATACTGAGGGAGGGATGGCGCAGGATACTGATTAAGTTCAGTTGACGATACAGTCTAAGAAGTTTGGATTTGGAGTTCATTTATGAACTAGGTCCCATCAGACATCCAGACACATTCTAAGACAGGTATTGCTCATTTCGGGAGATGGCTTTCTCCGCGAACTTGAGATATAGAGAGACATAGAAAGAAACATCAAAGCGGATCCACTCACTGAGGCTAATCCTCGAACGCAATAGTTTCGCAAGCGAGCTTTGTGAGACTGACTAGTAGAGGAGTTGGGTGTTCGGTATCACACGGGCTGTGAGTATGCGATATCGCAATAATTAACCTTGAGTGCAAGTGGGAGATTGTTGGATATAGTGCCCTCAGAGTCAATTATTGGATCACAGGCACCTGATTGCAATGATTGAGGGAGGACCTATGCCGGTAGGACAATCTTACCCAAGATGATAGTATGCTATCTGGTTTATCTTTATCATCGTGTACTGCTTTAAGTGACCTTACAGGTCACTATTGCACGTTGATAGAGCCCCTAGGATTCTTGCTTGACTGCCAGCAGTATGAGGGCGATCATATACGTGGGAGCTGGGGTCTATAAGCACATCCTTAAAAGATCCCTAGTCGTGGGAGTTTCGAGACAGGGCATCGATTCTCCAGAGTAGACTAGTGTATACAGTCGATACCCCGATGAGGGGTGGTGGCCGGTCTCACAAGCCACTGGTGTCAGTTGGTTCACCTAAGATGTATACAGGTGCTCATTGGGTTATGAGTACACCGGACAGGACTCGCCGGGAGCCTGCTAGTTGGTATTATACCTGACGTCAGATAGCAGTTCCCTGGTGACATGTGTACAGGTTAGTTCATCGACCTGAGATCGTCATTTGTCTCGTGTGAGTTTCCACTGTGCTTTGATTACTACCCTACCACGGCTCAAAGGAGTCGTGCAAACAGATTTTAGTTGGGTACAGTCCCGAGCCACATGGAGGCAGTGAGCGGATCTGCAGAGGTTCGTCTCTCCCGGTATTGGGGGTGAGGTCGCGCTGTGTCTAGGAGAGCCAGTACATGAAAAGTCCTTGGCCAAGGCAGGAGATTTACTGGTAGGTATTCCAGTAGTATCTCAGGGTGTTCTGGGCTACACTCCGACACGACTTGTACCGCTATTGGGGGTTTGACTTTTACCAAACCCCTAGGCCCGCCATGCGATGCTCATAGACGAATGGACCGGACTGTACGGATATTGTCACTGACAGGCTCAGTAGGGTGTCAGGATGAGTTCGCTCATCGACGTCCTTTTTGGTCAATAGCCGGTAGCCCGTCACTTATGGCTAATACCTCTGACGTGCCAGTGGTTAAATCCACAGCCATAGTATTGACGAGTCTTTAGAGTCCACCACACACAGTTACTCAGGTTTCGGGCGAAACGCTGTAGAGGCCGTATGGAGATATGGCAGGGTTCGATCAGATACGTGCGGTATTGCACGGATCGTGATTGGATGGATTTTACTAGCCGGCTTTGGCTTAAGCCGGATCCTAGTATTAGACAGTGTAGTTTTGTCTCTTTGCAGTTGTATTCAGTAGGAATACAAATGCGGGCATGTATATGCAGTAGCGGGGTTTTTCTGTAATTTATCACGGGATCAGTTTTCTGAAGTTGCCAGTTTGCATTCCGTTCCGGCCGATTTTCCTTTGTTCCTTCACGGCCGGACTTTCTGATGGAGGGGGTTATTTGCAAGTTTGCAAATAACTTATTGTGGAGGGGGTTTATTGTGATTGTGGCTTCATTATGATCATGAGAGTCCTTTTGGGTTATTCCTTGCATTTATTGAGAAGGGAAATGAAAAGATTGAAAGAAGAAATTGATGTGAGCATTTTTCCCTTTATCATTCTTTTTTTTCCTCCACTTGATAGCACTTGTTTTTCTCTCCTCCACCATTCTTTTGTGAGGCCGGCCACATCATGGAGGGAGAGTGAGAGGGGTTCTTTTGTTGTGGGAAATTCTTCATATCATTCTTGGTTCACACCAAAATCCCTAGTTCAATTTTCCCTTGTTATTTCCTCCACAATATCATGGCAACACAAACCCCAAAAGAGACATAGTATTCTACACTACATCTACAGCAAATCTTGGACGCGTCGGCTAGCCAACTTCATGCCCGGGTTGCCTCGGTCCAGAGGTGGGAGCCCGTAAAAGTATTTGGCTACGTGGTGCCCTTTCCGACGAGGAGGTGACGGACGGAGATTCCGCGGGAGATCGGAGTGGAGACGAAGACCGAAGGACACGGATCGCTTGGTATATCTCTTCACCCATCTTTTAGTTTGCTAGTAGCTAGGTTAATGGCCCGATCCGGGTTAAAAGTGCGCGGTGGTGCCGGTTTGCAAGTTTCGCAAAGTTTTTCGTTTCCGCGTTTCCGGCGTCGGATCGACGGCCGGGGCGCCGCCGTGCACTTACATTGAGAAGGCGTTGAGCCCGGCAGGGGAGCATTACCGACCGGTTATTATTGACGCGGCGGATATCCGGAGGATACCGACCGTAGTCGTGAGATTTGATGATATGGGCCGATACGGACTGATGGAGCCCGAGATATTGAGATGTTGAGATATTGAGATATACATATATAGTGTCGATACTTGACACGGATTTTCTGTTGATTTCATTGATGATACTTCAGTTTATTTCACAGAAGTTTACTAAGATAAAAATACAGATTTTCTCATACCGGACATATTCAGGTTTCGGGTTTGATTATGCATCCATGTTACATTCATACTAGAGCATCGCATCATATTGGTATATGTAGGTTGTGACGCATTCGCGTGCATGCTTACGATAGCCTTTTCAGATGTTACTTACTACTCACGAGTTGGCAACTCACCCCCGTTGTGCTACAGTATCTTGTAGGTCCGACCCGTCAGCATAGTAGCGGCGGGCGTAATTTCCTTATTTTGCTTCTTTTGCTTAGACTTGCGGCATTGCTCGTAGGTGGGTTGCGAGAATACTTTTGTTTCCACTTTGTATTATTATTTGTATCTAGTATTCTCCATCTACCGCTTCTACCGTTGTACATGTGACCTAGAAATGTGACAGTGAGATTAGTTTATGTGTTGTTCTCTGGTGTCGAGCTCACTTGAGCCAACGTGACGTTTTCTTTTTCTCATGCTTTTATATGCTTATTTTGCTCTATTATGATATATATTGCGTGTGGTTATGATTCCGCCATTGGCGAAGATCTAGCTCCCGCTTGGGGATGCCTTTATTCGTTACTTATATGTATTCTTGTGTTGTACCCGTTTGGGGGCCAGTATTTACAAAGGAGACTCTGCCGAAATTTTTGGGAAAATTTGATGCATTAAAATGTTTTAAGGTGACTTTATTTTACAAAAATCATCTTTTTAAGTTATGTTTCTTTTGCTCTATTAGAAATGCGGTTAGTGTTAATTATGCGTTAATGCAGGTTTTTGAGGAAAAGTTTACTAAATCGGTTTCCTCACATTTTATAACAATTAATTAGTATTTTATTATTATTTGTTATGGCTTGCACACACACGTGCATGTTAATGTGAGGGTTAGTTAGTGTTAATCTTGTTAAGTGACCATGACATCTTAATTAACCCGTGCCTTGATTTGACCTTGCCTTAACCTTGCCTTAGATATTTGTGTGAGAAATATCTTCTTGCTTTTAGAATGAAGGGAGGTGGCTAAGTGAGTCATGAGGATAATTAATGCAAGCTTTAATGAGGAGAGGGAGAGAGCAAAAGTAAGGTTTAAGCACACCCTACAATCACCCCTCACCAATAATTCCCCTCACTCTCTCATTCTTATCTCTACACAATTATTCCTTATCTCCTCAACTCCCAAACTGAAACCCTCACTACCCCATCACCAAAACGTTGCAAACTTCACAAAAATCTCACTAAAAGACTTCAAATGTCCTGATTTAGCCACTAGGTTGCCTTGGAGCTTGGAAAGCTAGGATTTTTGAGCAAGAATGGCTAGGTAATGAGCTCTAACTGATATTTAGGTATTTATTTTGTCGTGTTGCCTCAAAATTATGGTTTAGAACACTAAAGGTTTAGTTTTGTGCAAATATCGTATTTTTAGTGTCATATTGTAGTCTCTGTGATCTGCTATGACCTGAAGTCTTTACTGAAAAATCTAGTAATGTAGTAGTGTTGTACTAGTGACCCTGAGAATACACCTGAAGCACGAACCTCATCTCACCGGTTTTGGCCGGCGAAAATAAGGCAAATTCCGGCGAGCTCGGCCGATGGAGGGAGTTAGGGTTTGGTTTTTGTAGGGCAGCTGTCTGCAGTTGTTTAAGAGTGTTTGGTACTGCTGGATTTTTATGTTATGACAGTATACAAAATCTGGGATCACTTTGCTATAATCTAGTGTTTTGAGTACACGTGTCACGTTATCCGACATGGTTCATGATCTTGTGTAGCTGTTGCACCTGTGTTGGTTTTGGGGTGTCGCCACGCACGCTAACCACTAGACGAGCACTTTAGAGTTGGTTTGGAGTTGGTGTGTCGGTCTAACGTAGTGTGTACGTGATATTGATCAATTTCTGAGATTTGCACTTGTTATGTTTGTGTTAATAGGATCGCAAGCAGGGACTTCGGACGCTGCGAAGAAATGGAAGCAGGTGATTGGATTTACCTAGCCCGCGACTGTCGGTGAGTAAATTTAACATCTACGGGGAAATTGCCCGTATGGCGTTAAGCGTCAAGGCTAGATATGATATGATATTAGCCGCATGTTTATATGCACATATAGAGATGGTGCATGAACTTCATTGCATATAGTTACTTGTTGTGCCTGAACCTGTACCCATTATACATTGCACTATTATTGACAGTCCATGTTGCACGAGCACTCATTGTATGCTACACACACTGTCGGTAATTGCCATGATACGCACAACACATATGCATATATGATATTGTATTGATTAGTGACATTGAGGCATTGATTCTCGTGTGATTTCGCATATGAAATATAGCATACATGCATACCTACATGCTTACACATATACCTTGCTATAGCTACTTGTTCACTTACATGATGTTGCGTTAGATTTGGAAAAAAATTGGAAACCGCGTGATATATTTAATGACTTGATGCATTTAAATAGCGGATTTTCCCTTGATATGCTCATATTGTTGTTCTATGTTGCATACATCATATTACATGGATTTACACATTGAGATATGAATTTCATGTGATTTTCCGGATTTGGGAACCGCGGGGATTTCGAGTGTCGATGTTGGGCACTTATGTTCCGAGAGATATATGGATTTGGGGATTTCGAGTGTCAATGTTGGACACTTATATTCAAAGAGATATATGGATATGGGGATTGCGAGTGTCGAAGTTGGACATTCAGGTTCCGAGGATTTCGAGTGTCTGGTTGGACACTCGGGTTCCGTGAGATGTACAGGTACGATATGTGGATTTACGTGTCGATGTTGGACACGAGTATTTCATGATGTTTTCGGGTGCCGATGTTGGGTACTCAGGTTCCATGAGACTTACAGGTTATGAGGGCCGGTCTGAGGGCCGATTTTGAGGAAATTTGGGAATTTGATTGTCTTGATGGATACTGGTCCTGCCACGAACCGTGAAGATGACATGTTTTATCTCATACTCCGCATTTATTTGATATGCATTTGATTCATGTAGATATAGTACCCTGGTAGTGTACCTTGATCATGATAATAGCATATTCATATTGCAATACTTATGCTATCAGATTACATGTGATAGATTATCGCTGTTAGTGCATACTTGCGATTACAGTATGATATTATTTTCTATTCACAAGTTGGAAACTCACCCCGGTTGTGCCGCAGTATTTTGCAGGCCTGATCCTCAGAGTAGTCGCGGCAGGGCGCATTATTATCTCTACTTTTGCGGATACCGCTACGGTTGGCTGTGAAGCCTTTTGCTTTAGGTGGGTTGCGGTTATCCGATAGTGTACATTGTATCTCTTTTGTATCTAGTATTCTCCATCTACCACCTTCATGTATTGACTTAGAGACGAGTTGTGAGGATCGATGTTGTATATTCTTCTGACTCTGGTTATCGTGCTCGTGTGAGCCGGCCTTTATTTATGTGGATTATCTCATTTTTTGCTACGGCGTCATATATCTGTTGTGGTGGTTGTTTCTGCCGTTGGGCAAGATTTGCTTCCGTTTGGCGATGCTTTACTTATACCTTAGGTTTGTACCTGTTTCGAGGCTAGCTTTTACAAAGGAGGTGCTGCCGAAATTTTTACGAAAACAAACCTAAACTTAAAGTTTTGCATCGAGATTTTAAATGTGCTCTAGCTTTTCCTTCTTGTAATGGTTTAGATTGCTGGATTTTCGGCTTACTTAAATTGTGTTACGCCTGTTGATATTACGTAGTCTAAGTGCCGGTCATGTGCCTAAATTGGGTCGTGACAAAGTTGGTATCAGAGCGCTAGGTTTTAACTTTCGGACTGTAGCATGACCTTGGTATGATGGAGTAGGTAACTTAAGCAGAGTAACGTTGCGTGTGTATATTCCGCGACATACTTACGACACGGTACTCCGCCTAAGTGACCTTAGGACTTATTGCTTGAAATTTCTTCCGTGATTATATACATCCTTGAGATTCGATTTCTGTGTTCTTATCGAATCCTGTTTCCATTCATAGCCTTTATGCCGCCGAAGACTACGAGGGCGCAGAGAGTGGCCGTGAGGGCCGAGGTCAAAGTTGACTCGTCTGAGACGAGGACTGACCCAGGCGGTACGCCCATTGTGCAGGAGCAGATGGATCCACCTTCGACAGACCATATTGCTATGCTAGGGGCCGGTATGCAGGATTTGCGCCAGATGATAGGGTCCTTAGTTGAGGCTATTCGAGCGCAGAGACAGGAGGTTATTCCACCTGTTGCGCTGTTTCGGCAGTCGCAGCTACAGCTACGGAGGTTATCACCATATCACTGTCAGAGTTTATGAGGCTGAAACCTCCGGTTTTCACTGGCACTGATGCAGCTGAGGATCCGCAGTCGTTTATCGATCGGATGGTCAGGGTATGTCATTCGCTAAGATGCTCCGATGCGAGTTGGGTAGAGTTCGCGTGCTTTCGTCTGGAAGGTTTGGCCCAGAAGTGGTGCGAGTCCTTAGAGAAGGGCAGAGCCGCAGGTCTTTCTCCTATGACTTAGACTGAGTTCGTGATGGTGTTTCTTGCGCGTTTTCTTCCGCTGAGCGTCAGGGATGCCCGAGCGTGCAGTTTCGAGTCATTACGCCAGACTCAGGGTATGACAGTGGCCGAGTACAACGTGCAGTTTACCGAGCTGTCTGTGTATGCTCCGTATTTGGTGGCTACGGAGGAGATGAGGGTAAATAGGTTTGTTCGGGGCCTGCTTACCCAGTTGTTCCTCGCTATCAGCAACATTGTGACACGAATGCAGCAGCGGTGGACGCAGCCCTATTGGTTGATGAGCGTCTTTCCGTGACGTTGGTTGTTCCAGAACCGAAGAGGGTTCGTACGGGTGTATCAGCACGGAGACAGGCATTTAGACGCCGTGACAGATCCCGTTCAGATACTGGGGGTAGTGGAGACTCGGGACGAGACCAGTTATTTAGCTCTTATCCTCAGGAGAGTCAGCAATTTTCTTCTGGATGTTACCGGTGCGGGAGTTTGTGTCATCGCGTTCGAGATTATACTGAACCACGTGAGGGCGGAGCAGCTGTACCACATGTTACCCTACCACCTTCTCCACCTCAGAGGGCGTTGCCTCTTATGCCTGTTGATGCTCCGAGTTAGACTCATGTTCAGAGAGGTCGTGGCCGCGGCGGTTTTGTTCTGAGGGGACGTGGTGGCAGAGGCAGAGGTCAGCCAGTCGCCGGTAGAGAGCAGGCTCGGGTGTTTGCCTTGACTCATCAGGACGCGTAGGCGTCCAATGCAGTGGTTTCAGGTACTCTTTCTGTATGTTCTTTTGATGCACATGTTTTGTTTAATCCGGGATCTATGCATTCGTATGTTTCTACGCACTTTGTGCCGAGGTTGGCCCGAGAGTCGTGTTTGCTAGATCAGCCGCTTTTGTGATTACTCCTGTTGGCGATTCTTTTATTGCGCGACATGTGTTTCGGTCGTGTGTCGTTTGTATAGGAGATAGAGATTCGTCCGTCGACTTGATCCTTCTAGATATGTTGGACTTCAACGTTCTCCTTGGCATGGACTGGTTAGCAGCTTGTTATGCGTCTGTGGACTGCCGCGAGAAGACAGTCTGTTTTAGTTTTCCTGGTGAGTCTGTTCGGGTTGTGAAGGGGGAACGGGGTGCCGCCCCGCACAATTTTATTTCAGCCCTTTGCGCTAGTCGGCTTTTGAGGAGGGGATGTCGGGGATTCTTGGTGTTCATTTGTGATGCTGGAGCCATAGTAGAGTCGTTGGACCGGGTTCCTATCGTGCGAGAGTTTCCCAACATTTTTCCCGATGAGTTACATGGTTTGCCGCCAGAGCGCGATATTGAGTTTTGCATTGATCTGATTCCTGGCACGGGGCCTATTTCTATACCGCCTTACCAGATGGCTCCGGCAGAGCTTAGAGAGCTTAAAGATCAATTGCAAGAGTTGCTTGATAAGGGACTTGTGTGTCCGAGTGTTTCAACTTAGGGGGGCTCCTGTGCTGTTCGCCAAGAAGAAGGACGGCAGTTTGAGATTATGTATTGATTATAGTCAATTGAACCGAGTTACGGTGTGGAATAGGTATCCTTTACCTCGCATTGACGATTTCTTTGATTAGCTCCAGGGTGCGAAACATTTTTCTAAGATTGATTTGCATTCGGGTTATCATCAGTTGCGGGTTCGGAATGATGACATTCCGAAGACTGCTTTTCGTACACGCTGTTGGATATAGTGCCCTCAAAGTCAATTATTGGATCGCAGGCACGTGATTGCAATGATTGAGCAGGACCTATACCGGTAGCACAGTCTTACTCGAGATGATAGTATGCTATCTGGTTTGCCTTTATCAGTCGTGTACAGGTTCAGGTGACTGATCATTGTTACACTTTGATAGAGCCCTTAGGATCTTGCTTAATACCAACAGTATGATGGCGATCATATAGGTGAGAGTTGGGTGGTTTATAAGCATATCCTTAATTGTGGTCCCTAGTCGTGGGAGTTTCGAGACAGGGCATCGATACTCCGGAGTAGACAAGTGTATACAGTCGAGACCCAGACGAGGGACGGTGGCCGGTCTCACAAGCCACTGGTGTCAGTTGGATCACCTAAGAAGTATACAGGTGCTCATTGGGTTATGAGTACACTGGACAGGACACGCCGGGAACCTGCTAGTTGGTATTATACCTATCGTCAGATAGCAGTTCCCTGGTGACATGTGTACAGGTTAGTTCATCGACCTGAGGTCATCATTTATCTCGTGTGAGTTCCCACTGTGCTTTGATTTCTACCCTACCACGGCTCAAAGGAGTCGTGCAAACAGGTATTTTTTGGGTACAGTCCCGAGCCATATGGAGGCAAGTGAGCGGATCGGCAGGGGATTCGTCTCTCCCGGTATTGGGGGTGAGATCACGCAGTGTCTAGGAGAGCCATTACACAAAGCCCATGGCCGTGGCAGGAGATTTACTGGTAGGTACTCCAGTAGTATCTCAGGGTGTTTTTGGGCTACACTCCGACACGACTTATACTGCTATTGGGGGTCTGACGTTACCAGCCCCCTAGGCAGATATGCGATACTCATAGGCGAACGGACCGGACTGTATATATATTATCACTGTTAGGCTCAGTAGGGTTTCCGGATGAGTTCGCTCATCGGCCTCCCTTGAGGTCAGTACATGGGCAGCCGTTACGCACAGCTAGTGCCGCTGACGGCTTGTGGTTAAACCCACTGCCAGGGTACTGACGAGTCATTAGAGTCCCCCACAGATAGTTTCCCAAGTTCGGGAGAAACGTTGTAGAGGCCGTATGGTTTTATAGCAAGGTTCGGAAAATGCACGTGCGTTTACGCACGTGTCATATTTCGGGCAGATAATACTGGTGGGCTTTGGTTTAAACCGGATCCAAGTATTATACTGTGTAGATATAATATCTTTGTCTCAGTTGTATTTGTATTCGGTCGTAATACAAATGCGGGTATGTTTATACTGTTACGGGGTTATCCTGAAATTCGTTTCAGGATCACTTTTGGAAGTTGCCAGTTTCCTGTTTTCTATCGGCCGTATTTAACATTCGGTTAAATGCGGATTTATCTTTTCTTCTTGGGTGAGTCATGAGGGTGAGTCATGCTTCTAGAAGGTTCTAGAAGTGGTGATAAGGCTTGTGACTCATTAGTGTATTTAATGATTCAATTAATGCATGATGACTAGGTTAGAAGGTTCAATGTATGCATTAAATGTGTTCATACAAGGTGTTATATGACTCATTCTTTCTTTAATGGTAATGGTCACCTCCTAGCTCCTACACTCACCTCCCTTGCTCCATATATTGGTCGGCCACCTCTTGGTGGAGATGTATGGTTGTTCATTTGAAAAAGACTATGGTTTTTGGTTCATGCAAATTAACATATTCATATCTCATTTTCATATCGATCCAAAAGGCAACTTCATTAACCGTTCATCCACGGCTTTGGACGAAGTGAGGCAAAGTATTCTACTCATTCTCTACATCAATCTTGGTCATCTCTTTTAGCAAACTTGATGACCGAGTTGGCTCGGGTCAGAGGCGGGAGCCCGTTTAAAGAACCGTTGACGTGGTGCCACCTGGACGAGGAGATCGAAGATCGACGAGATCGGAGCAGCCGCAACGGAGCGTGGGATGATGGTTAAAGAACGAAGGACTCAGATCGTTCGGTATAACCTTTCTACCCTCTTTACAGTTTGTTAGTTTAGCAATAATGGCAGATCCGGGTTATAGTATACGATAGCGCCAGTTAAAAAGTTTTTGTTCCGCATTTGGCGTCTGTTAGACGGCCGGGGCGCTACCGTAGACTTACAGTGGTATCAGAGACTTGCCATTAAACTTTACTAACTTGTGCTAACGCGTTTAAAATATCGATCGAACGGATTTTCGAAAATCACAATTTTCAGTTTTAAAGTTTCTGTCGATTTTAAAAGGGGTCTAAAAATCATTTTGACCATACCAGAAAATCAAGCAGGCTTTTATAAGAAAACAGAAGAAAAACGATCAAGTAATTCGACCGTACCGCCGTGGAAACGCGGTCAAAGCCTAGCTTTGACCGCGGAACCGCGGCAGTCTTGGTGACTCACTTGGCCATTATTCTTCTGGTGTTTCTTTGTTGGAAATTGTGGTTTCTGGTACTGTTCTTTTGGGCCCAGATTTTTTACTGTACTGCAGATGTACGTGGGGCCCACTTCGGGAAATTTTGTCGATCGAAATTTAAACATGTTAGTTTACAGTACTTACATTATATCTCCGACCGTGAATGTCATTCGAGCGGTAAACCACGTCTGATTGCTATAGTTCTTTTAGACGGGTTTGCGAACGTGACATTCGCGTTGATGTTCTGTGTTGTGCTGTGATGTTGCGGATTCGTCGTGGTGGATAGCAGTGTGCAATGGTAGTGCAGTTTGGATTTATTTGTACATTTGATATTGCAGGGCGAGCGTCCAACATGTGGACTGCCGTCACTGCCTGTTTGTATAATATTCTTTTGGGGCACGACCGGGCTGAGGTCGATGTACCCGTTATACATATTTTTCATTTCTGTACTAGGTTTTACCCCGCGACGGAGTGCACGGATAGCCGGGTTCTGGAGGGCAACGGGTCCGCATCTCATGGCTTTGAGAGGTAGAGGGGCTTCACTCTAGAATTGGCAGACTATTCGCCGCACTCGTAGGGGGTACAGGTTGACCCAAGGAGGGGTGCTCAAGTTACCGGATTCCGTGAAGTGCAGGGTGGTCCATTCACTATGCTGTAGGGGGCTGCTTCGCTTCAGGTTTTGGCGGGTAACTTGCCGCACCCGTAGGGGTCTAGGTTTCATTGCACAGGCTATCCACACGACCAGGGGAACGTCGGGTTTCAGCAGCGGCTCTGTGAAACTCGGGGATCCCAGATTATCTGTATTGTTCTGTGATACTTATTACTTTTCTGTAATGTTGCATATTATCACGCCTGGAGCGATTATTGTATATTGGTATATATATTAGTAGATGTTGTTTATGTTTTGCACCCGCGCTAGTTCAGTCCCCGCTCTGTCATTAGTTAAGTAACCTAACGGGTGATGACGGGACCCAGTGACGAATGCGGATGGCATATACGTACATTTTATTTTCGTTCTTTTCTGGTGTGATTAATTGATGGGACTGCGTTGATTCTGATCAATGCAAAGGAAAACAAACCTGTTTGGCAGTTGTTGGAACAATTTTAAAAAGTGTTATTACAAAGACGTTCATTTTTGTTTTGCATAGAGGTATTCGGTTAGAATATCCTGCACCTCATTCGACGAGGCAAGGGCCGATATCCCTTCACCGGGAATGACCCCTTGGGCAGAAGTTTGCGTCAGGGTAATAACTTCACTATAGTCGATTACAAGTTGCTTTGCATCGCGGTATTCAGTTGGAATATCCTGCACCTCATTCCACGAGGAAAGAGCCGAGATCCCTTCACCGGGAGTGACCTCTTTAGCAAAGGTTTTCGCCACTATATTTTTTATAAAAAGCTATCAGGTTCCTTCAGCGATATCAAGTTCGTTACGTTAAAGGTTTTTCGCCAAAATCCATCCGTAGCCCTCCGTCATTTCTTTTGGGTATTCAGTAGTATTCAAGCTATGTATTTTGACCTAACGCCAAGGCATAGTTTTTGGTAGCTGCTGGGTATTCATTTGTTGCATAGATAGATGAGTTGGTTTGGGACAGTCGTTCTGCCATTTTGACCTAACGCCAAGGGCATGTGCGGGTAGGTTCAAATTGATAAGATAGTGATGGGTAGAACTTGGCATGTGACTTATAACATTTTGACCTAACGCCAAGGTCATAAGAGCATGGCGCAAAAATCATATCGGGAGTTTCTAAAGAAACTGAAACTTGCCAAGTATGCGCATACCTTCTGGAGTGTGAGTAACATGGATGGATTACGTCACGTTATCATGCGATGAGAGTTGGATCCCGATTCCCACTGATGAGTTGGTTTACTCTTCGGGTGATCCCGATTGATTCTTCTTTCAGGTTTGGAGGAGAATTTGACAGTACAGTGGGAGGTTTCCTGATTAGATAAAGTGATAACCATTCTGATCTAGGTTAGAGTGCACGCAGAGTGTTTCTTTTCTCTCTCTCTCTTTGGCAGCGACCATTGACCGACCCTAGACTATGACTTAGTGACCAAGTTGACCGAACCTTCTTAAAATATTGGCTTTTGGATTGTCTAAAGTTGCATAAGTCATTGCCGCTCTTTCTTTTACCCTTTGCATTTCTCAGAACACCCCGTATTACTATGGACATCCACTTCCATTGGATAGATCCATCGTATGGTTATATACGAACTCAAAGGGACTTCTTCGAGGATGGATCCAGGTTCAGGAGAAATAGAATTGGTTCATTTAGTTGTCTTTTATTATCATCTTCTCTCAGGTTGCAAGGGCTCCTTAGTTTAGGAGAGTACACCTATTACGCTTATTGGATAGTCTTATTCCAAACCATAGGCAGGTGCCGAAAGGTAGGGAATAAAGAAAACCAATTAGCCTAAGTAGGGTGTACAGAAAGTAATATGTAAAGACAAAATAAAGGGATTAGAAAGAGGGCAAAGTAAATTGCGACTGTTATCATTCACGACCAAACCGCATACTTCATCGCCACTCCTATTTCACCTTTAATAGAATAAGGTATTATTCAGTTGTCTTTTATCATCACCTTCTCTCAAGTTGCGAGTACTCCTAGGTTGAGGAGGGTACACCTATTATGCTTACTGGATAGTCTTTTTCCAAACCATAGGCTGGTGCCGAACGGTAGGGAAGGAAGAAAACCACTTAGCCTAACGATGGTGTACAGAAGGTAATGAATAAAGACAACTAAAGGAATTTGGAGAGATGGCAAAGAAATATACGGTTATAGTCATGAATTGGATTATAGAAGAGGCATTACTATGAATACCAGGATACCCCTACGAAACATTTTCATGTTTCAGTGCATTGTTAAAGCAAAATTGTTTTCCCGATTAGATACTTACTCCAGGGTATGTATTTACCAGGTATGATTCTCACATCTGTATGGTTTTACAGATGATGAGTGGGAGTGAGTTATTGGAAATTAGGTGATTATCCTCATTATATCGGAATTCGTTGTAATTGGTGATATTTGAGGAAATCGCCTGGGTACAGTTTTCAACCTACGACGCACAGGTTTTGAGTTGTTCAACTCAATGGACTTATATAAAGTATTGTATGTTGTCCAGAGTCCGTAAGGACAGAGGGGTAGGTACTCGTACTATGTTCTATTTACTTATGACTTCTCTAGTTTTTAGACAAGTGTTTCGTAGAAATACAATGTCTAATTTTTGAGAAGTTATGGGTATAAGAATAAAGTAGAGAACCAGATGTCACAAGTATCAGGATATTTCAAAGAGATCGAAGATGTAGATTCTTGTGATTGGTATTCAGATGACAGTAATAGTTTTGAGAAACTTGTTTCTCTTTCAGGTTACTCATAATTGGATGGATTCCTAAGTTGAGTAATACTGATTAGCCTCTCTCCATTAAGTTGATATGCACTGGAGACAGCTGCATGATTGAATATGGTTCCAATTAAATAAGTGCCAAAGTTTCTATATTGGATATAGAATGGTTCATATCTTAACGATGTTAAGGTGCGATGAGTCGTCCAGCTTATGCTTAAAACCAGACTCTGGATAACTCAAGGCACGTTTCTGTAATGGCAGTTTGTGGGTTGATCCTGGCTATGACGAGGGTTGATTTTCTACCAACTGGAAGATCAATAGTGATATTGTTCTTGACTCGACACAGTTTTAGTAAAATGTTTTTTTTTCCAGAAAACAGTAGTGGGAGTATGGTAGAACTGAAAGTAATTCCAGAACCACAAACGATTACGGAAAATTTGATAGGACCTATATATTCAATCAGGTTTGACATTCCAATAGCCACTCCGCAGATATGGTGGGTGACCTCAGACACCCGAGAGGTACTCCGGTAGCCTCAAGGACGGTGACAGGGACCCAGACTTGACACTACTGTTGTTCCAGACTATGAGACCCGGCAGGAGGTTAAGTATAGCGTCGTTCTAAACTAGCTTTAGAAGTGCACGTATATATTATTCTGCCAGAAGGTTGTCGTAGTCAGTGGGAGCAGTGGAAGCGTAGTGGGCAAGTAGCTTATGTCTATTTATAGACTAGAGCAGATATAGCGGAGATAGATCATCTAGTTTTGATGTGATAGTCATAGGTTTGACTTCATCAGAACAGGGGATGGATCTGTTAAGAAGGTAGTAGGGTGTGATGTCATGGCATTTGGATGACATACACAAAGTAGGAAGTAAAATTCCTACACTACGATCGGTTGTACTGTGGTCGTCATACAGTTGTTTCTCCAGATAGGAAATGGATATAATATACGACATTCTGGTTTCTAGATCTATGGTTTTAGATCTAGATTTGGGTAGTTTCCCAATGTGGGTACTTTGACAGTATTCTGATAGTTTTTAGAATAGTTGACTCCTGGCATGGTAGTGTACCTGCAGATGATGGAGTCACCCTCTCTAAAGGTGTCTTACAGACTAAAGGGGAGAGGGATGGGCATGATTGGGAGATCACTTGCTTAGGCAATTGAGTCAATCATGAGATGTCAAGTACCACACCAGATATTGTTTTTGCACTAGATGCAATAAGTTTGTATTAATCCAATCCTGAAGAAACATAAGGAAGCAGTTTTAGAACATAAGTACATGTTCTACGGATTTGATGACGGCAGCCTCCTTCGGGAGACGATTATCATTCCAGGCTTCAAAGGTGACATGGTTGACAGAGTGATTGTCAGAGTTATAGTTTTCCCTCTGACGAGGGACAGTATTATGGACAGTTGGTCCAAGAGGATACTGTAGGAGGCATGGTGAAGGATACTGATTAGGTTCAGTGATCGATACAGTCTAAGAAGTTTGGATTTGGAGTTCATTTATGAACTAGGTCCCATCAGATATCCAGTCATATTCTAAGACAGGTATTACTTAATTCGGGAGATGGATTTCTCCGCGAACTTGAGATTAAGAGAGATAAAGAAAGAAACATCAGGGCGGATCCACTCACTGAGGCTATTTCTCGAACACAATAGTTTTACAAACGGGCTTTATGAAACTGATTAGTAGAAGAGTTGGATGTTCGGTTTCACACGGGCTGTGAGTATGCGACATCACAATAATTAGCCTTAAGTGCAAGTGGGAGATTGTTGGATATAGTGCCCTCAAAGTCAATTATTGGATCGCAGGCACGTGATTGCAATGATTGAGCAGGACCTATACCGGTAGCACAGTCTTACTCGAGATGATAGTATGCTATCTGGTTTGCCTTTATCAGTCGTGTACAGGTTCAGGTGACTGATCACTGTTACACTTTGATAGAGCCCTTAGGATCTTGCTTTACTACCAACAGTATGATAGCGATCATATACGTGAGAGTTGGGTGGTTTATAAGCATATCCTTAATTGTGGTCCCTAGTCGTGGGAGTTTCGAGACAGGGCATCGATACTCCGGAGTAGACTAGTGTATACAGTCGAGACCCCGACGAGGGGCGGTGGCCGGTCTCACAAGCCACTGGTGTCAGTTGGATCACCTAAGATGTATACAGGTGCTCATTGGGTTATGAGTACACTGGACAGGACTCGCCGGAAACCTGCTAGTTGGTATTATACCTATCGTCAGATAGCAGTTCCCTGGTGACATGTGTACAGGTTAGTTCATCGACCTAAGGTCGTCATTTATCTCGTGTGAGTTCCCACTGTGCTTTGATTTCTACTCTACCACGGCTCAAAGGAGTCGTGCAAACAGGTATTTTTTGGGTACAGTCCCGAGCCACATGGAGGCAAGTGAGTGGATCGGTAGAGGATTCGTCTCTCCCGGTATTGGGGGTGAGATCGCGCAGTGTCTAGGAGAGCCATTACACAAAGCCCACGGCCGTGGCAAGAGATTTACTGGTAGGTACTCCAGTAGTATCTCAGGGTGTTTTTGGGCTACACTCCGACACGACTTATACTGCTACTAGGGGTCTGACGTTACCAGCCCCCTAGGCAGATATGCGATACTCATAGGTGAACGGACCGGACTGTATATACATTGTCACTGTTAGGCTCAGTAGGGTTTCCGGATGAGTTCGCTCATCGGTCTCCCTTGAGGTCACTACATGGGCAGCCGTTACGCACAGCTAGTGCCGCTGGCGGCTTGTGGTTAAACCCACTGCCAGGGTACTGATGAGTCATTAGAGTCCCCCACAGATAGTTTCCCAAGTTCGGAAGAAACGTTGTAGAGACCGTATGGTTTTATGGCAGCGTTCGGAAAATGCACGTGCGTTTACGCACGTGTCATATTTCGGGCAGATAATACTGGTGGGCTTTGGTTTAAACCGGATCCGAGTATTATACTGTGTAGATATAATATCTTTGTCTCAGTTGTATTTGTATTCGGTCGTAATACAAATGCGGATATGTTTATACTGTTACGGGGTTATCCTGAAATTCATTTCAGGATCACTTTTGGAAGTTGCCAGTTTCCTGTTTTCTATCGGCCGTATTTAACATTCGGTTAAATGCGGATTTATCTTTTCTTCTTGGGTGAGTCATGAGGGTGAGTCATGCTTCTAGAAGGTTCTAGAAGTGGTGATAAGGCTTGTGACTCATTAGTGCATTTAATGATTCAGTTAATGCATGATGACTAGGTTAGAAGGTTCAATGTATGCATTAAATGTGTTCATACAAGGTGTTATATGACTCATTCTTTCTTTAATGGTAATGGTCACCTCCTAGCTCCTACACTCACCTCCCTTGCTCCATATATTGGCCGGCCACCTCGTGGTGGAGATGTATGGTTGTTCATTTGAAAAAGACTATGGTTTTGGTTCATGGAAATTAACATATTCATATCTCTTTTTCATATCGATCCAAAAGGCAACTTCATTAACCGTTCGTCCACGGCTTTGGACGAAGTGAGACAAAGTATTATACTCATTCTCTACATCAATCTTGGTCATCTCTTTTAGCAAACTTGATGACCGAGTTGCCTCGGGTCAGAGGCAGGAGCCCGTTTAAAGAACCGTTGACGTGGTGCCACCTGGACGAGGAGATCGGAGATCGACGAGATCGGAGCAGTCGCAACGGAGCGTGGGACGATGGTTAAAGAATGAAGGACTCGGATCGTTCGGTATAACCTTTCTACCCTCTTTACAGTTTGTTAGTTTAGCAATAATGGCAGATCCGGGTTATAGTATACGATAGCGCCAGTTAAAAAGTTTTTGTTCCGCATTTGGCGTCTGTTAGACGGCCGGGGCGCTACCGTAGACTTACACACGGTACGGGCATTATGAGTTTCTGGTGATGTCGTTCGGACTCACCAATGCCCCAGCAGTGTTCATGGATCTGATGAACCGGATTTTCAGGCCATTCCTCGACCAGTTTATTACAGTGTTTATTGATGACATTCTGGTCTACTCTAGGAGTCGAAAGGAGCATGAGCAGCAGTTGAGGATTGCTTTGCAGATATTTAGAAAGCACCGGCTGTATGCTAAATTCTTAAAGTGCGCATTTTGGCTTGATAGAGTTGACTTCCTAGGTCATGTGGTGACGGGAGATGGTATTCTTGTGGACCCAAGGAAGATCGAGGCTGTACAGCTTTGGCCCAGACCTGTATCCGTGACAGAGGTCTACAGCTTTTTGGGTTTAACTGGTTATTACCGCCGCTTCGTGCAAGATTTTTTGAGTATTGCTGCACCGCTGACCGGACTGACCCGGAAGGGGGTTCTTTTTCTTTGAACTGATACGTGTGAGCAAAGTTTTCAGCAATTGAAGACTCGGTTGACGACTGCACCAGTTCTATCTTTGCCTTCTGGATCGGGTAGCTTTGTTGTTTACTATGATGCTTCTCGAGTGGGGCTCGGTTGTGTTCTGATGCAGCATGATAGAGTGATTGCATATACTTCTAGGTAGCTGAAGAAGCACGAGCAGAATTATTCCACTCACGATCTTGAGATGGCCGCGGTGGTCTTTGCGTTGAAGATTTGGAGACACTACTTGTACGGAGAGTTGTGTCAGATTTTCACGGACCACAAGAGCTTGAAGTACATCTTCCAGCAGCGGGACCTGAATCTGAGACAGCGCCGGTGGATGGAGCTTGTGAAGGATTATGATTATGAGATCCTTTATCACCCGGCAAGGCGAATATGGTAGCTGATGCTTTGAGTCGTAGGCCCGGGGATAGCTTGTCCCAGTTGAGCGCGGTTCAGCGACAATCTTGTGCAGATTGACAGATCTTGTGCGTAGTAGAGTTCAGTTTGAGTTCACTTCCACTGGGGGACAGCTTGCTCATGTCTGCGCCCGTCTACTTCTACTTGATCGTATCCGTGAGGCGCAGCCCAGTGATGCCCATTTGTCTGAGATTTTTGAGGTCGTTTGTCAAGGTACAGATTCGGAGTTCTTGATTGATGACCAGGGTGTGCTACGTTACGGGACTCGCTTGTGTGTACCAGATATTGATGGGTTGAGACGCGAGATCCTAGAGCAGGCACATCAGTCAGCCTTTAGCGTTCATCCAGGTTCCACCAAGATGTACCGTGACTAGAGAGACATTTACTGGTGGGAAGGGATGAAGCGCGATGTTTCGGACTTCGTTTCAAGGTGCCTGACTTGTCAGCAAGTCAAGGCTGAGCATCAGAGACCGGCTGGAGAGTTACAGCCTTTACCCGTTCCTGAGTGGAAATGGGAGCAGATTTCCATGGACTTTGTGGTGGGTCTACCCAGGACCAGTCGGGGGTATGACTCCATTTGGGTGATTGTTGACCGGTTTATGAAAGCGGCTCACTTCCTTCCAGTGAAGACTATTTTCGGTTATGCTCAGTATGCTCAGTTGTATATTGATGAGATTGTTCGTTTGCATAGCGTTCCCACATGCATTGTATCCGATAGGGGCACCCAGTTTACTAGCCGTCTTTGGCAGAAGCTTCAGGAAGCTTTGGGTACCCGGTTGAGTTTTAGCACCGCTTTCCATCTGCAGACCGATGGTCAGTTAGAGCGGACGATACAGACTCTAGAAGATATGCTTCGGGCGTGCGTACGTGATTTTGGTGGCAGTTGGGATCGTCACTTGCCGTTGATTGAGTTCTCCTACAACAACAGCTTTCAGGAGACTATTCAGATGGCACCTTTTGAGGCTTTATATGGTAGGAAGTGTTGATCGCTAGTCTGTTGGACCGAACTCAGTGAGAGTAGGGTTTTGGGACCCCAACTAGTTCAGGAGACTACGGAGAAGATCCAGCTGATTCAGGACAGGATGAGAGCAGCCTAATGCAGACAGAAGTCATATGCCGACCGTCGTCGTCGCAGACTTGAGTTCGCATTGGGGGATCATGTATTCCTACGGATTTCTCCGATGAAGGGCGTTATGAGATTTGGGAGAAAGGGGAAGCTCAGTCCCAGATTTGTAGGTCCTTTCGAGATCCTTGAGCGAGTTGGTACCGTTGCTTATCGTTCAGCGCTCCCGCCCAATTTTCCGGACGTTCACCCCGTGTTCCATGTGTCGATGCTTCGTAGATACCTTCATGATCCTTCTCACATGATTCAGTGTAAGTGCACGGCGGCGCCCCGGCCGTCAATCAGACGGCCAAATGCGGAAGCGGTGATAAACTTTAATTTTGCGAACTTTGCAAACCGGCACCACCGCGCACTAAACACCCGGATCGGACTATTAAACTAGTTCTAGCTAACTACAAGATGGGAAGAGATATACCGAGTGATCCGAGTCCTCCGGTCTTCTCGTCGTCGTCCCGATCTCCTGCGGAAACTCCGGTCGTCGCCTCCTCGCCGGAAGGGCACCACATCGCCTGCATCTTTTACGGGCTCCCACCTCAATACCGAGGCAACTCGGGCATGAAGCTGGCAAGTCGACATGCCCAAGATTTGCTGTAGAATGTAGTGTAGAATTTGTCTCTAGGGTTTTGGTTGCCATGGAGGATGGAGGAATCAAGATAAGGAAAAATGGTGCTTGCATTTTTCCTAACATGAGAATGAGATCAAGGAAAATTGCCACACTCAAAATGAAACACTCTCATCACTCCCTCAAAATTGTGGCCGGCCTTATATATAGAGAATGGTGGAGGGAAGGGATACATAAAGCAAGAGGGAGGTGAGTCTAGGAAAAGAGAAAGGGTGACCATATCCAAACATCATCATTACAAATTCACATCAAACCCATATCCTTTCAAATCTCATTAATGCAAAAACCCATCATGAAAAAGCAAAGATGCTTATCCTATCATAATGAATACAAGTGCAAGAAACCCCCTCCACTGGAAAAGTCCGGCCGGGAAAGAACAAAGGAAAACCGGCCGGAACGGAATGCAAACTGGCAACTCCAGAAAACTGGTCCCGTAATAAATTACAGGAAAACCCCGATACTGTGCATACACACCCGCATCTGTATTCCGACCGGATACAAATGCAATGAGACAAAACTACACTGTACTATACTAGGATCCGGCTTAAACCAAAACCGGCTAGTATTATCCGTTCGATCATGATCCGTGCAATACCGCACGTATCTGATCGAACCCAGCCATATAACCATACGGCCTCCAGTACAAACCGTCCGATCCTGATCCGTGCAATACCGCACGTATCTGATCGGACCCTGCCATATCTCCATACGGCCTCTACAGCATTTCGCCCGAAAGCTGAGTAACTGAATGTGTGGTGGACTCTAAAGACTCGTCAATACTATGGCTGTGGATTTAACCACTAGCACGTCAGAGGTATAAGCCAATACGTAACGGGCCACCAGCTATTGACCAAAAGGGACGTCGATGAGCGAACTCATCCTGACACCCTACTGAGCCTGTCAGTGACAATATCCGTACAGTCCGGTCCGTTCGTCTATGAGCATCGCATGGCGGGCCTAGGGGGTTGGTAAAAGTCAGACCCCCAAAAGCGGTACAAGTCGTGTCGGAGTGTAGCCCAGAACACCCTGAGATACTACTGGAATACCTACCAGTAAATCTCCTGCCTTGTCCAAGGACTTCGTGTAATGGCTCTCCTAGACACAGCGCGACCTCACCCCCAATACCGGGAGAAACGAACCCCTGAAGATCCGCTCACTGCCTCCATGTGGCTCGGGACTGTACCCAACTAAAACCTGTTTGCACTACTCCTTTGAGCCGTGGTAGGGTAGTAATCAAAGCACAGTGGGAACTCACACGAGACAAATGACGATCCCCAGGTCGATGAACTAACCTGTACACATGTCACCAGGGAACTGCTATCTGACGTCAGGTATAAGACCAACTAGCATGTTCCCGGCGAGTCCTATCCGGTGTACTCATAACCCAATGAGCACCTGTATACATCTTAGGTGAACCAACTGACACCAGTGGCTTGTGAGACCGGCCACCGCCCCTCGTCGGGGTCTCGACTGTATACACTAGTCTATTCTGGAGAATCGATGCCCTGTCTCGAAACTCCCACGACTAGGGACCTTTTAAGGATGTGCTTATAGACTCCAGCTCTCACTTATATGATCGCCCTCATACTGCTGGCAGTCAAGCAAGAATCCTAGGGGCTCTATCAACGTGTAATAGCGACCTGTCAGGTCACCTAAAGCAGTACACGATGATAAAGGTAAACCAGATAGCATACTATCATCTCGAGTAAGACTGTCTTACCAGGATAGGTCCTCCCTCAATCATTGCAATCACGTGCCTGTGATCCAATAATTGACTCTGAGGGCACTATCTCCAACAATCTCCCACTTGCACTCAAGGCTAATTATTGCGATGTCGCATACTCACAGCCCGTGTAACACCGAACACCCAACTCCTCTACTAGTCAGTCTCACAAAGCTCGTTTGCGAAACTATTGCGTTCGAGGAATAGCCTCAGTGAGTGGATCCGCTGTGATGTTTCTTTCTATGTCTCTCTAAATCTCAAGTTCGCGGAGAATGCCATCTCCCGAAATGAGCAATACCTGTCTTAGAATGTGTCTGGATGTCTGATGGGACCTAGCTCATAAATGAACTCCAAATCCAAACTTCTTAGACTGTATCGACAACTGAACTTAATCAGTATCCTGCGCCATGCCTCCCTCAGTATTGCCTTGGATCACCTGTCCAAAAAATACTGCCCCTCGTCAGAGGGAAAAACTATAACTCTGACAACGTCCTTGTCGTCCATTTCACCTTGGAAGCCTGGAATGATAACCGTCTCCTAAAGGACGCTGCCGTTATCAATTCCCTAGAACATCAACTTATGTTCTAAAACTGCTTCCGATTGTTTCTCCAGGATTGGATCGGTATCAACTTATTGCATCTACTGCAAGAACAACATCTGGTGTGGTACTTGACATCTCATGATTGACTCGATTGCCTGAGCAAGTGATCTGCCAATCATGCACATCCCTCTCCCCTTTAGTCTGTAAGACACCTTTAGAGAGGGTGACTCCATCATCTGCAGGTACACTACCGTGCCAGGAGTCGTCCAATCTAAATACCTGTAGAATGGTGTCTAAGTACCCAGATTGGGAAACTACCCAAATCTAGATTTATAAATCTAGTAACCAGAATGTCTGATATGTTATCCAAGTCGTATGTGGAGAAATCACTGTGTGGCGACCAAAGTATAACCGATCGTAGTATAGGAATATCACTTCCTACTCTGTGTATGTCATCAAATACCAGGACATCACACCCTACTACCTTCTCAACAGATCTATCCCCTATTCTGATGACGTCAAACCTATGACTGTCACATCAGAAATAGATGATCTATCTCCGCTATATCTGCTTTAGTCTATAAATAGACATAAGCCTGATGTCCACGAATGCTTCCGCTGCTCCCACTGACTACGACAACCCTCTAGCAGAGTCATATAGACGTGCACTTCTAAAGCTAGTTTAGAACGACGCTATACTCATCCTCCCACCGGGTCTCGCAGCCTGGAACAACAGCAATGGCAAGTCTGGGTAAACAAGAACCTCCCTGCCACCGTCCTTGAGGCTACCGGAGTACCTCTCGGGTTTCTGAGGTTACCCACCGTATCTGCGGAGTGGCCAATGGAAAGTCAGACCAGATTGAATCTTTAGGTTCCTATCAAATCTTCAGTAATCGTTTGTGGTTCTGGAATCACCTCCAGTTCTACCATACTCCCACTACTGTTTTCTGAAAAATCCATTTTATTTAAAACTGTGGCGAGTTCAGAATAATATCATTATTGATTTTCCAGATGGTAGAAAGTCAACCCTCGTCAAAGCCTGGGTCAACCCACAAACAGCCATTACAGAAACGTGCCTTGAGTTGTCCAGTGTCTGGTTTTAATCATAAACCGGACAACTCCCCGTACCTTAACAACGTTAAGATATGAACTGTTCTATATCCAATATAGAACTAGAGGCACTGATTTAATTGAACCAGATTCAAATCATGCAACTGTCCCCAGTGCATGTCAACTAAATGGAAGGAGGCCGATCAGCATTACTCAACATAGGAATGCTTCCAATTATGACTAACCTGAAGGAGAAGCAAGTTCTCATAATCTCTACTATCAACTGAATACCATACACAAGTATCTACATCTTCGATCACTTTGAAGAATCCCGATACTTGCAATACCTGGTTCTCTACTTTATTCAAATACCTATAACTTCTCAAAATTCGGACCCTGTGTTTCCACGAAACATTTGTCTAAAAACTAGAGAAGTCATAAGTAAACCGAATATAGTACGAGAACCAACCCCTCTGTCCTAATGGACACTGGACAACATACAATACTCTGTATAAGTCCCTTGAGTCTGATAACTCATTCACTGTGTGTTGTAGGTTGAAAACTGTACTTATGGTTAAGAAGAATTACACCGCTGTTCAATGCTCCTTACCTAACCATCCACTGATTTAGGTAAATGTCATCGACATAATTTCAAAAGGTATATCTCACTCTATGAAAATAGACGTACAGATATATCAATTTGAAATTGGTGCATAACAGCGGATATTCAAAATCAAATATTTGCCGACCGGCAAACAACCCAGGTGACTTCCTCAAATATCACCGATTACAACGAATCCCGATATAATGAGGACGATCACCCTATTCCCAATGACTTACTCCCACTCATCATCTGTAAAACCATACAGATGTGAGAATCAAACTTAGTAAATACATACCCTGGAGCAAGTGTCCAATCGGGAAATCAGTTTTCTTTTAACAGTACACAGTTGAACTGAAACATTGAAATGTTTCAATGGGGTATATGGGTATTCCTAGTAATGCCTCTTCCATCATCCAGATTCACAACTGTAACCGTGTATTTCTTTGCCACCTTTCCAAATCCCTTTATATGTCTTTAGTCATTACCTTCTGCACACCCTGTTAGGCCAATTGGTTTTCTTCCTTTCCTACCCATTCGGCACCAGCCTATGGTTTGGAAGAAGACTATCCAATAAGCATAATGGGTGTACTGTCCTAATCCTAGGAGCACTCGCAATGCGAGAGAAGGTGAAGATAAAAGACAACCGAATAAAACTTATTCCTATTTCTCCTGAACCAGAATCCATCCCCGAACTGGAACAAGTTCCTTTCGAGTTCGTATATAACCATACGATGGATTATCCAATAAACTGTGGATCTTCGTAGTGATACGGAGTGTCCTAGAGAAATACAAAGGTGATTTAGGATTGGCGAAGAAATACTTGGTTTGGTCGTGAATATCAGTCGCAATTTACTTTGCCCTCTTACTAATCCCTTGCTTTGTCTTAATCTTAATACCTTCTGCACACCGTTTAGGCTAATTGGTTTTCTTCATTCCCTACCGGTCGGCACCAGCCTAAGGTTTGGAAGAAAACTATCCAATTTGCATAATAGGTGTACTATCTCCTAAACCAAGGAGTACTCACAACTTGAGAGAAGGTAATAGGGAAAAGACAACTGAATAATCCTACCCGTTTTCTCCAGAACCGGAAACCATCCTCGAATTCCTTCGAGTTCGTATCTAACCATACGATGGTTTTGTCCAATGGAAGTGGACGTTCGTAGTAATACGGGGTGTCCTGGAGAAAAGGGTAAAAGTAGGAGTGGCAATGAGGTCTGCAACTCTGACAATCCAAAAGCCAGTGTAAAGAAGGTTCGGTTAACTTGGTCTCTGAGTCATAGTCTTAGGGTCGGGTCAATGGTCGCTGCCAAAGAGAGAGAGAAAAGAAACACTCAGCGTGCACTCTAACCTAGATCAGAATGGTTACCAATTTATCTAATCAGGAAACCTCCCACTGTACCTCAAATTCTCCTCCAAACCTAAAAGAAGAATTAGTCGGGGATACCCGAGGAGTAAACTAACTCATCAGTGGGAATCGGGATCCAACTCTCATCGCATGATAAAGTGACGGAATCCGCTCACGTTATCACACTCCAGAAGGTATGCGCATATCTGGCAAGTTTCAGTTCTTTTAAAACTCCCGATGTGATTTTTACCCCATGCTCTTATGACCTTGACTTTGGCCAACATATCATAAGTCACATGTCAAGTTCAACCCGTCATTCTCCAGGTTAATTTGAATCCACCCGTACCTACCCTTGACTTTGGCCAAAATGGCAGTACGACTGTCCCAAACCAACGCATCTATCTATGCTGCATATGAATACCCAATAGCTACCAATCACTGTGCCTTGACTTTGGCCAACATACACAGCTTGAATACTATTGACTACCCATATGAAACGACGGAGGGCTACGAATGGTTTCTGGCGAAAACCTTTAACGTAATGAACTTGATATCGTTGAAGGAACGGATAGCATTTTAGAAAATATAGTGACGAAAACCTTTACTAAAGAGGTCACTCCCGGTGAAGGGATCTCGGCTCTTTCCCCGTAGAATGGGGTGCAGGATATTCCAAATGAATACCATGATGCAAAGCAAAAGTAATCGGCTATAGTGAAGTCATTGCCCTGACGCAAACTTTTTGTCCAAGGGGTCACTCCCGGTGAAGGGATCTCGGCCCTTGCCTCGTCGACTAAGGTGCTGGATATTCATAACCGAATATCACTGTGCAAAACAAAAGTGAACGTCCTTGCAATAACAGCCTTTTGAAAAAGTGTTCCAACAACATCAGATAAGGTTTGTTTAACTTGCATTGATCCGAATCAATGCAGTCCCATCAATTGATCACACCACAAAGAACGAAAATATACTGACGTACGTATATGCCATCCGCATTCGCCACTGGGTCCCGTCATCACCCGTTAGGTTAGCTAACTAACGGCAGAGCGGGAACTGGACTAGCGCGGATGAAAAACATATACAACATCTACTAATATATATACCAATATATTATATTCGCTCAAGGCGTGATAAAAAAAAAGCAACATCACAGAAATGTACAGCATCACAGAACAATACAGATATCTGGGATCCCCGGGTTTCACAGAGCCACTACTAAAACCCGACGTTCCCCTGGTCGTGTGGATAGCCTGTGCAATGAAATCCTAGACCCCTACGGGCGCGGCAAGTTACCCGCCAAAACCTGAAGCGAGGCAGCCCCCTTCAGCAACGTGAATGGACCACCCAGCACTTCACGGAATCCGGTAACTCGGGCACCCCTCCTGGGTCAACCCGTACCCCCTACGAGTGCGGCGAATAGCCCGCCAATTCTAGAGTGAAGCCCCCTCCGTCTCAATGCCATGAGATGCGGGCCCGTTGCCCTCTAGAACCCGGCTATCCGTGCACCCCTCCGCGGGGTAATCCTAGTACAGAAAGTAAAATATACATACAACGGGTACATCGACCGCAACCTGGTCGTGCCCCAAAAATAATAATACAAACAGGCAGTGACGGCAGTCCACATGTCGGACGCTCGCCCCGCAATATCAAATGTACATAATACAACAAAACTGTACTAGCATTGCATCCAGGCTATCCCCACGACCGATCCGCAACATCACAGAACAATCACAGAACATCAACGTGAAAATCACGTTCGCAAATCCGTCTAACCGGGCTATAGCAGCTTGACAGGATTTACCGATCAAGTGACATTCACGGTCGCAGATAGAATGTAAATACTGTGAAATAATGTATTTAAAATATCCGATCGATCAAAAATTAACAAGTGGGCCCCAAGCAATACTGTAGCACTCACAGAAATTCTGGGCCCAAGTTTAATATTCCAAAACCCCCAAAATCAGCCCACAAGCCCACTGGAAAATTTCGACCCATTGATCCCTCAAACCTGCGGCGGAACCGCGGCAACAAGGGGGTTTTGCCGCGGTTCCGCGCTCTACCTGAGAGATCAATGCCTCGAATTTTCCCAGAACTCTTAGAACTTCTTGTACATCGGTTTTCTACAACCTGAAAAAATTTTGGACTTCAAAAAATTTCGACAGAAAACTGATGTGAGGAAAATGTGGTTTTTTGGAATTTTGGTCGATCGGAAATGCAAACACATCAAACAAAGCTAGACGAAGTTAATGGCGAGGCTCTGATACCACTATAAGTGCATGGCGGCACCCCGGCCGTCAATCCGACGGCCAAATGCGGAAGCGGTGATAAACTTTAATTTTGCGAACTTTGCAAACCGGCACCACCGCGCACTAAACACCCGGATCGGACCATTAAACTAGTTCTAGCTAACTACAAGATGGGAAGAGGTATACCGAGTGATCCGAGTCCTCCGGTCTTCTCGTCGTCGTCCCGATCTCCTGCGGAAACTCCGGTTGTCGCCTCCTCGCCGGAAGGGCACCACATCGTCTGCATCTTTTACGGGCTCCCACCTCAATACCGAGGCAACTCGGGCATGAAGCTAGCAAGTCGACATGCCCAAGATTTGCTGTAGAATGTAGTGTAGAATTTGTCTCTAGGGTTTTGGTTGCCATGGAGGATGGAGGAATCAAGATAAGGAAAAATGGTGCTTGCATTTTTCCTAACATGAGAATGAGATCAAGGAAAATTGCCACACTCAAAATGAAACACTCTCATCACTCCCTCAAAATTGTGGCCGGCCTTATATATAGAGAATGGTGGAGGGAAGGGATACATAAAGCAAGAGGGAGGTGAGTGTAGGAAAAGAGAAAGGGTGACCATATCCAAACATCATCATTACAAATTCACATCAAACCCATATCCTTTCAAATCTCATTAATGCAAAAACCCATCATGAAAAAGCAAAGATGCTTATCCTATCATAATGAATACAAGTGCAAGAAACCCCCTCCACTGGAAAAGTCCGGCCGGGAAAGAACAAAGGAAAACTGGCCGGAACGGAATGCAAACTGGCAACTCCAGAAAACTGGTCCCGTAATAAATTACAGGAAAACCCCGATACTGTGCATACACACCCGCATCTGTATTCCGACCGGATACAAATGCAATGAGACAAAACTACACTGTACTATACTAGGATCCGGCTTAAACCAAAACCGGCTAGTATTATCCGTTCGATCATGATCCGTGCAATACCGCACGTATCTGATCGAACCCAGCCATATAACCATACGGCCTCCAGTACAAACCGTCCGATCCTGATCCGTGCAATACCGCACGTATCTGATCGGACCCTGCCATATCTCCATACGGCCTCTACAGCGTTTCGCCCGAAAGCTGAGTAACTGAATGTGTGGTGGACTCTAAAAACTCGTCAATACTATGGCTGTGGATTTAACCACTAGCACGTCAGAGGTATAAGCCAATACGTAACGGGCCACCAGCTATTGACCAAAAGGGACGTCGATGAGCGAACTCATCCTGACACCCTACTGAGCCTGTCAGTGACAATATCCGTACAGTCCGGTCCGTTCGTCTATGAGCATCGCATGGTGGGCCTAGGGGGTTGGTAAAAGTCAGACCCCCAAAAGCGGTACAAGTCGTGTCGGAGTGTAGCCCAGAACACCCTGAGATACTACTGGAATACCTACCAGTAAATCTCCTGCCTTGGCAAAGGACTTCGTGTAATGGCTCTCCTAGACACAGCGCGACCTCACCCCCAATACCGGGAGAGACGAACCCCTGAAGATCCGCTCACTGCCTCCATGTGGCTCGGGACTGTACCCAACTAAAACCTGTTTGCACGACTCCTTTGAGCCGTGGTAGGGTAGTAATCAAAGCACAGTGGGAACTCACACGAGACAAATGACGATCCCCAGGTCGATGAACTAACCTGTACACATGTCACCAGGGAACTGCTATCTGACGTCAGGTATAAGACCAACTAGCATGTTCCCGGCGAGTCCTGTCCGGTGTACTCATAACCCAATGAGCACCTGTATACATCTTAGGTGAACCAACTGACACCAGTGGCTTGTGAGACCGGCCACCGCCCCTCGTCGGGGTCTCGACTGTATACACTAGTCTATTCTGGAGAATCGATGCCCTGTCTCGAAACTCTCACGACTAGGGACCTTTTAAGGATGTGCTTATAGACTCCAACTCTCACTTATATGATCGCCCTCATACTGCTGGCAGTCAAGTAAGAATCCTAGGGGCTCTATCAACGTGTAATAGCGACCTGTCAGGTCACCTAAAGCAGTACACGATGATAAAGGTAAACCAGATAGCATACTATCATCTCGAGTAAGACTGTCTTACCGGGATAGGTCCTCCCTCAATCATTGCAATCACGTGCCTGTGATCCAATAATTGACTCTGAGGGCACTATCTCCAACATTCAGCACCAGACCGTTCAGCTTGAGCACGATCTTTCGTTCACCGAGCAGCCGGTAGTTATTTTGGATCGGCAGGTGAAGAAACTTCGGTCAAGGGTCTTGCCATCTATGAAGGTTCTTTGGCATAGCCCGACTAGTGAGGAGATCACTTGGGAGGCCGAGAGAGAGATGCGGAAGAAGTTCCCTCGTCTCTTTGAAAGTACGCTTAGTAAGAATTTTAATTCAGGGACGAATTTTCTTTAAGGGGGGAGATTGTAACACCTTAGAAATGCGGTTAGTGTTAATTAAGCGTTAATGCGGGTTTTTGAGGAAAAGTTTACCAAATCGGTTTCCTCACATTTTATAACAATTAATTAGTATTTTATTATTATTTGTTATGGCTTGCACACACACGTGCATGTTAATCTGAGGGTTAGTTAGTGTTAACCTTGTTAAGTGACCATGACATCTTAATTAACCCATGCCTTGATTTGACCTTGCCTTAACTTTACCTTAGATATTTGTGTGAGAAATATCTTCTTGCTTTTGGAATGAAGGGAGGTGGCTAAGAGAGTCATGAGGGTAACTAATGCAAGCTTTAATGAGGAGAGGGAGAGAGTAAGAGTAAGGTTTAAGCTCACCCTACACTCACCCCTCACCAATAATTCGCCTCACTCTCTCATTCTTATCTATACACAATTATTCCTTATCTCCTCAACTCCCAAACTGAAACCCTCATTACCCCATCACCAAAACCTTGCAAACTTCACAAAAATCCTATTAAAACACTTCAAATGTCTTGATTTAGCCACTAGGTTGCCTTGGGGCTGGGAAAGCTAGGATTTTTGAGCAAGAGTGGCTAGGTAATGAGCTCTAACTGATATTTAGGAATTTATTTTGTTGTGTTGCCTCAAAGTTATGGTTTAGAATACTAAAAGTTTAGTTTTGTGTAAATATCGTATTTTTAGTGTCATATTGTAGTCTCTGTGATCTGCTATGACCAGGAGTCTTTACTGAAAAATCTAGCAATGTAGTAATGTTGTACTAGTGACCCTGAGAATACACCTGAAGCACGAACCTCATCTCACCGGTTTTGGCCGGCGACAATAAGGCAAATTCCGGCGAGCTCGGCCGATGGAGGGAGTTAGGGTTTGGTTTTTGTAGAGTAGCCGTCTGCAGTTGTTTAAGAGTGTTTGGTACTGCTGGATTTTTATGTTATGACTGTATACAAAATCTGGGATCACTTTGCTATAATCTAGTGTTTTGAGTACGCATGTCACGTTATCCGACACGGTTCGTGATCTTGTGTAGCTGTTACACCTGGGTTGGTTTTGGGGTGTCGCCACACACGTTAACCACTAGACGAACACCTGTGAGTTAGTTTGGAGTTGGTGCGTCGGTCAAACGTAGTGTGTACGTGATATTGATCGATTTCTAAGATTTGCACTTGTTATGTTTGTGTTAATAGGATCGTAAGCGGGGACTTCGGACGTTGCGAAGAAAGGGAAGCAGGTGATTGGATTTACCTAGCCCGCGACTGTCGGTCAGTAGATTTAACATCTACGGGGAAATCGCCTGTATGGCGTTAAGCGTCAGGGCTAGATATGATATGATATTAGCCGCATGTTTATATGCACATATAGAGATGGTGCGTGAACTTCATTGCATATAGTTACTTATTGTGCCTGAACCTGTACCCATTGTACACTGCACTATTATTGACAGTCCATGTTGCACGAGCACTCATTGTATGCTACACACATACTGTCGGTAATTGCCATGATACGCACAACACATATGCATATGTGATATTGTATTGATTAGTGACATTAAGGCATTGATTCTCGTGCGGTTGCGCATATGAAATATAGTATACATGCATACCTACATGCTTACACATATACCTTGCTATAGCTACTTGCTCACTTATATGATGTTGCGTTGGATTTGGAAAAAATTTGGAAACCGCGTGATATATTTAATGACTTGATGCATTTAAATAGCGGATTTTCCCTTGATATGCTCATATTGTTGTTCTATATTGCATACATCATATTACATGGATTTACGCATTGAGATATGGATTTTATGTGATTTTCCGGATTTGGGAACGGCGGGGATTTCGAGTGTCGATGTTGGGCACTTATGTTCCGAGAAATATATGGATTTGGGGATTTCGAGTGTCGATGTCGGGCACTTATGTTCCGAGAGATATATGGATATGGGGATTGCGAGTGTCGAGGTTGGACATTCAGGTTCCGAGGATTTCGAGTGTCGGGTTGGACACTCGGGTTCCGTGAGATGTACAGGTACGATATGTGGATTTACGTGTCAATGTTGGACATGAGTATTTCATGATGTTTTCGGGTGCCGATGTTGGGCACTCAGGTTCCATGAGACTTACAGGTTATGAGGGCCGATCTGAGGGCCGATTTTGAGGAAATTTGGGAATTTGATTGTCTTGATGGACACTGGTCCTGCCACGATGAGGATTCCATGAGGATGAAATGTTTTATCCCATACTCCGCATTTATTTGATATGCATTTGATTCATGTAGATATAGTACCCTGGTGGTGTATCATGATCATGATAGTAGCATATTCATATTGCCATACTTATGCTATCAGATTACATGTGATAGATTATCGTTGTTAGTGCATACTTGCGATTACAGTATGATATTATTTTCTATTCACGAGTTGGCAACTCACCCGCGTTGTGTCGCGGTGTTTTGCAGGCCTGATCCTCAGAGTAGTCGCGGCAGGGCGCATTATTATCTCTACTTTGCGGATACCGCTACGGTTGGCTGTGAAGCCTTTTTCTTTAGGTAGGTTGGGGTTATCCGATGATGTACATTGTATCTCTTTTGTATCTAGTATTCTCCATCTACCACCTTCATGTATTGACTTAGAGACGAGTTGTGAGGATCGATATTGTATATTCTTATGACTCTGGTTGTCATGCTCGTGTGAGCCGGCCATTATTTATATGGATTATCTCATTTCTTCGCTATGGCGTCGTATATCTGTTGTGGTAGTTGTTTCCGCCGTTGGGCGAGATTTGCTCCCGTTTGGGGATGCTTTACGTATACCTTATGTTTGTACTCGTTTCGGGGTTAGCTTTTACAAAGGAGGTGCAGCCGAAATTTTTATGTAAACAAACCTAAGCTTAAAGTTTTGCATCGTGATGGAGCTCCTTTTCGGGCCTCCGTCAGATGTTGTCTTCCGTTGATCTCGCGGTGAACTTAGCTGGTTATCCTTCGTTGCGTGTGGGTCTCAATGGGTTTTTAGAGGAGGAGGCGAGGTGAGGAGGTTGTTACCGAGTACCTGCAAAGAAGTCTCGGGGTGGTTTGGTACCACCAAGGACCCTCCGACACTCAAGTTAGTGATGAGATCTGAGCAGAGTAACGGCATAAAAGTGTAAAAAAGGGCTTACTTGACCCCTCTGTGATGGGGGTTTATATAGCGGTAGCGGCACGCAGCAGCAAGCACGAGAATCTCGCTGGCGGTTACGCTCCCGACGTCACGCCCGCGTAGAAACGGATCGCCCATTAATGGGGATCGTGATAGCGTGGAACGTGGGATGTTGTGGGCGGAGAATCCGCGCATGGCGAGATTCGCGGAGCGGCGGTTACGCCTGTGAGTGGTGGAGTTGGTCGGAGGGCCAAGGAAGACGGCCTCGGCAAGGTGCTCGGGATGAGCGGGGAGGCCGAGGAGTCTTGGTCCTATGGTGGCTCGAGGCGAGCTGAATGGCCGAGGAGGCTGACTTGCAGGGGGCCTCGCGGAGGGCCAGCTTGTGCTTGCAGGTCGGGTGTGAGGCGGCCTGGTCGGCCTCTGCGGGCCCTTCCTCCTCAGTCTTGGGACATGTCATCTGCCACGTGTCCTGATCTTGGAGGTCGTCGATATTGGGTGTCATCATTAGCCCCCAACTCTTGCCCCGACCATCTAGCACATCGGGTCAGGAGTGGACTGCCGCCTCCCTCCCCCCCCCCCCGAGATGAGTTCCTCCTCAGGGTTGTGCCGGGATGAGTCCTCGAGCCGTCGGTTGTCTTTTCCACTAGCGAATCGAGGCGAGACCTTTGCATTTAAGGAGGGTGCGCCGGTTCGTGCACTCTGCAGTCGAAGCGACGGTCCACGTGTCGAGCGCCAACTGGCTGATGTGACGCACGCAGGCCTGCGGTGTCTGATGGGGTGCAGTCAATCGCTAGGCTACCACGTGGAACGATCTGAGCCGTTGGACGCGAGGAGCCGTTTCGGTGGGAGACGATAGGCACCGTCGGATGAGGCCGTGTAAGGTAATAAATACGGATGGGGCCCGCCCTAGGGCCCTTATTCTCTCATATTTTCTCATTCTCAAGCCCCAGCTGCTCGGCGCTCGTCTCCCCTCCCTTGTTCCCAACTTCTGAAGAATTTCTTTCCCAGGTTAGATGTCTTCCCCTGTAGAATCAGTATACGTTATAGGAGTAGATATCAGGGTTCCTTTAGATGCATCCGAGTCCCCTCGAGGAGCAGGGGCTGGGCCTTCTCCCCGGGGCCGTGAGGCGGGGGCCGCCTCCAGGGAGGAGGCGGTAGATGTAGTCCCCAGCACCTCGTGCTGGGTCAGGCATGAGGACGAGCTCGCCAACGCTTGAGCTCGCTTCCACATTCCCCCAGGCTACACGCTTCGTCTGGCCGAGACGGGAGAGAGGGCAGACCAGGTTCGGGGCAAGGAGATCGCCCTGTATTTGGAAGCTTTTTGGAGCGGAATGCGCCTACCCTTCTCTCCTGAGGTCATCGCCGCTCTGAACTTCTTCGGTTTGGCCCCTGGTCAGCTAGTGCCAAACACGTGGAGGCTTCTCCTCGGGTTCCTGATCCGCCTGAGGCTGCAGGCGGTTCCTTTCAGTCTTTCCCTTCTCGATTCCTCCCTTGCTTTTAAGGGTCACCCCGACGGCCGAGCTGGCGACCCGGGGTGGGTTTATTTTACTTTTAGGATGCGGCCCAGGGTCGCCACCGAGACTGGGGTCGTGGCCTTGCCCTCCTCCATTCATGATTGGAAGAAGAAGTTTTTCTTCGTCTCCCCTCCCAAGGGCGAAGACTGGCCGGTGCCCACCAAGTGGTCGAGGGAGAAGAGTCTGCCGGGGAACCTGTCCGATGACCCCACCGCGGTGAGAATGGCGTCGTGGGAACCTATCCCTCGATACGACGTGCTGCTGTCCGAGAGGGTTTTGAGCTGGGCCGGGCTTAGACCCATTGAGTTCGTTGGTAAGTTAGGCTTGCTTTCTGGGTTTTATGTTTTACTCGCGTTGCTGATAAGTGGGGTGTTTGTTTTGCGCAGGATCCATGGACTTCGGCGTTCTCCAAAATGCTATGCGCCAACCGAGGCAGCCTGCTAGGGCTGGGGACGCCAGCTCTTCTCCGGCGCAGGCTGCCCCCGTTCCCACCGCCCCGGTGGTGGTACACCGAGGACGCTCGGCGGCGGATCCCGCCCCGGGCCCTAGCAAAGTGTCGGGCCGGAAGCGGGCCCTGATTATGGAGGACACGGCCTTGGAAGAGGAGATCGGCTCCCCCTCTGAGCCGCTCAAGAGGAGTTCCCAGAGACTTTCCCGGGGCCGGTCTTCGCCGACCGTTGTGGAGGAAGGGGGCTCCAATTCGCAGTGCCATCCGGGCTGTCGGTCGCGGACAGCCTCCTCCATGAGACAGAGACCTCGGCCGGGGGTCGGGTTCCCGGGGGAACCTTTAAAGCTCAGTTGGCGTCGATCGCCCAGGAAGCCGTGCAGGTAATGTTGGAGATAGTACCCTCAGAGTCAATTATTGGATCACAGGCACGTGATTGCGATGATTGAGGGAGGACCTATCCCGGTAGGACAGTCTTACTCGAGATGATAGTATGCTATCTGGTTTATCTTTATCATCGTGTACTGTTTTAGGTGACCTTACGAGTCGCTATTACACGTTGATAGAGCCCCTAGGATTCTTGCTTGACTGCCGGCAGTATGAGGGCGATCATATAAGTGAGAGCTGGAGTCTATAAGCACATCCTTAAAAGGTCCCTAGTCGTGGGAGTTTCGAGACAGGGCATCGATTCTCCAGAGTAGACTAGTGTATACAGTCGAGACCCCGATGAGGGGCGGTGGCCGGTCTCACAAGCCACTGGTGTCAGTTGGTTCACCTAAGATGTATACAGGTGCTCATTGGGTTATGAGTACACCGGACAGAACTCGCCGGGAACCTGCTGGTTGGTATTATACCTGACGTCAGATAGCAGTTCCCAGGTGACATATGTACAGGTTAGTTCATCGACCTGAGATCGTCATTTGCCTCGTGTGAGTTCCCACTGTGCTTTGATTACTACCCTACCACGACTCAAAGGAGTCGTGCAAACAGGTTTTAGTTGGGTACAGTCCCGAGCCACATGGAGGCAGTGAGCGGATCTGCAGGGGTTCGTCTCTCCCGGTATTGGGGGCGAGGTCGCGCTGTGTCAAGGAGAGCCAGAACATGAAAAGTCCTTGGCCAAGGCAGGAGATTTGCTGGTAGGTATTCCAGTAGTATCTCAGAGTGTTCTGGGCTACACTCCGACACGACTTGTACCGCTTTTGGGGGTCTGACTTTTACCAACCCCCTAGGCCCGCCATGCGATGCTCATAGACGAACGGACCGGACTGTACGGATATTGTCACTGACAGGCTCAGTAGGGTGTCAGGATGAGTTCGCTCATCAACATCCCTTTTTGTCAATACCTGGTAGCCCGTTACGTATTGGCTTATACCTCTGACTTGCTAGTGGTTAAATCCACAACCAAGGTGTTGACGAGTCTTTAGAGTCCACCACACACAGTTACTCAGGTTTCGGGCGAAACGCTGTAGAGGCCGTATGGAGATATGGCAGGGTTCGATCAGATACGTGCGGTATTGCGCGGATCGTGATCGGACGGTTTTTACTAGCCGGCTTTGGCTTAAGCCGGATCCTAGTATTAGATGGTGTAGATTTTGTCTCTTTGCATTTGTGTTCAGTGGGAATACAAATGCGGGCATGTATTTGCAGTAGCGGGGTTTTCCTGTAATTTATTATGGGATCAGTTTTCTAAAGTTGCCAGTTTGCATTCCGTTCCGGCCGGTTTTCTTTTATTCCTTCTCGGCCGGACCTTTCGATGGAGGGGGTTAATTGCAAGTTTGCAATTAACTTATTTGTTGAGGGCTTTATTGCATTTGTGCCTTTGTCATGATGAGATTCTTTTTTAATCTCATCACTTGCTTTCATGAGATTTGATATGGAAAGGATTTGGATTTGAATGGTTGTGACCATTTTCTTATTTGATTATTTCTTTTTCTTCTCTTCCTTTTTCCATGTTTTTTCCACCCATTTGAAAGGGGAGGGCCGGCCACATCCTAAGGGGAGAGAGAAGTTCATATTGTTTTTGGGTGTGGCATTTCTATCATCATCTCATTTTTCCATGGTAGCAAAAAGGGTTCATTCTTTTTCTCATTCTCCTCTCAATTCCTCCATCCTCCATGGCTACTAAACCCCAAGAGACAAGTTTCCACACTATTCTATAGCATCCCTTGGACGCGTCGGCTAGCCAACTTCGCGCCCGAGTTGCCTCGGTCAAGAGGCGGGAGCCCGTAAAAGATTCCGGCTACGTGGTGCACTTTCCGACGAGACGATGATGGACGGAGATTCCGCGGAAGATTGGAGTGGAGATGAAGACCGAAGGACACGGATCGCTTGGTATAACTTCTCTACTCTTTTCTTATTTGCTAGTTAGCTAGGTTAATGGCCCGATCCGGGTGAAAAGTGCGCGGTGGTGCCGGTTCAATAGTTTTCGAAAGTTTTTGTTTCCGCGTTTCCGGCGTCGGATCGACGACCGGGACGCCGCCGCGGACTTACAGTGGTATCAGAGCCTCGCCATTAACTTCGTCTAGCTTCGTTTGATGTGTTTACATCTCCGATTGACCAAAATTCCAAAAACTCGCGTTTTTCCTCACATCAGTTTTCTGTCGAAATTTTTTGAACTCCAAAAATTTTTCAGGTTGTAGAAAACTAATGTACTGGAAATTCTAAGACTACTGGAAAAATTCGACACAGTCAGTCGACCATTGAAGCGCGGAACCGCGGCCAAACCCCCCCCTTGGGCCGCGGTTCCGCCGCACATTGGTGTCTTCACTGCATCAATTTTTTCCAGTAGGCTTCTGGGCTAATTTTAGAGGTTTTGGAATATTAATATTGGGCCCAGAATTTTCTATGAGTGCTACAGTATTGCTTGGGGGCCCACTTGTTAATTTTTGATCGATCGGATATTTTAAACACATTATTCACAGTATTTACATTATATCTGCGACCGTGAATGTCACTTGATCGGTAAATCCAGTCTAACTGCTATAGCCCGGTTAGACGGATTTGCGAACGTGACTTTCACGATGATGTTCTGTGATTTTGCTGTGATGTTGCGGATCGGTCGTGGGGGATAGCCTGGATGCAATGCTAGTAACAGTTTTTATTGTATTATGTATATTTGATATTGCGGGTCGAGCGTCCGACATGTGGACTGCCGTCACTGCCTGTTTGTATTATTATTTTGGGGCACGACCAGGTTACGGTCGATGTACCCGTTGTATGTATATTTTACTTTCTGTACTAGGATTACCCCGCGGAGGGGTGCACGGGTAGCCGGGTTCTAGAGGGCAACAAGCCCGCATCTCATGGCATTGAGACGGAGGGGGCTTCACTCTAGGATTGGCGGGCTGTTCGCCGCACTCGTAGGGGTACAGGTTGACCCAGGAGGGGTGCCCAAGTTACCAGATTCCGTGAAATGCTGGGTGGTCCATTCACGTTGCTGAAGGGGGCTGCCTCGCTTCAGGTTTTGGCGGGTAATTTGCCGCGCCCGTAGGGGTCTAGGATTTCATTGCACAGGCTATCCACACGACCAGGGGAACGTCGGGTTTCAGTAGTGGCTCTGTGAAACCCGGGGATCCCAGATATCTGTATTGTTCTGTGATGCTGTACATTTCTGTGATGTTGCATTTTTATCACGCCTTGAGCGAAATATAATATAATATATTGGTATATATATTAGTAGATGTTGTATATGTTTTACATCCGCGCTAGTCCAGTCCCCGCTCTGTCGTTAGTTAGCTAACCTAACGGGTAATGACGGGACCCAGTGGCGAATGCGGATGGCATATACGTACATCAGTATATTTTCGTTCTTTGTGGTGTGATCATTTGATGGGACTGCATTGATTCGGATCAATGCAAGTTAAACAAACCTATTGTGATGTTGTTGGAACACTTTTTCAAAAGGCTGTTATTGCAAGGACGTTCACTTTTGTTTTGCACAGTGGTATTAAGTTGGAATATCCTGCTCCTCAGTCGACGAGGCAAGGGCCGAGATCCCTTCACCGGGAGTGACCCCTTGGACAAAAGTTTGCGTCAGGGCAATAACTTCACTATAGCCGATTACTTTTACTTTGCATCATGGTATTCAGTTGGAATATCCTGCACCTCATTCTACGGGGAAAGAGCCGAGATCCCTTCACCGGGAGTGACCTCATTAGCAAAGGTTTTCGTCACTATATTTTTTATAAAGCTATCAGTTCCTTCAACGATATCAAGTTCATTACGTTAAAGGTTTTCGCCAGAAACCATTCGTAGCCCTCCGTCATTTCAGACGGGTAGCACGTAGTATTCATACTATGTTTGTTGACCTTCGTCAAGGCATAGTGTATGGTAGCTGCTTGTTGCTTTTCTGTTGCATAGATAGATGCGTTGGTTTGGGACAGTCGTATAGCCTTGTTGACCTTCGTCAAGGGCTTGTACGGGTGGGTTCAAATTAACCTGGACAATGACGGGTAGAACTTGACATGTGACTTATGATTTGTTGACCTTCGTCAAGGTCATAAGAGTATGGGGTAAAAATCCACATCGGGAGTTTCAAAAGAACTGAAACTTGCCAGATATGCGCATACCTTCTGGAGTGTGATAGCGTGAGCGGATTCCGTCACGTTATCATGCGATGAGAGTTGGATCCCGATTCCCACTGATGAGTTGGTTTACTCCTCGGGTGACCCCGACTAATTCTTCTTTCAGGTTTGGAGGAGAATTTGAGGTACAGTGGGAGGTTTCCTGATTAGATAAATTGGTAACCATTCTGATCTAGGGTAGAGTGCACGCTGAGTGTTTCTTTTCTCTCTCTCTTTGGCAGCGACCATTGACCCGATCCTAGACTATGACTCAGTGACCAAGTTGACCGAACCTTCTTAACACTGGCTTTTGGATTGTCAGAGTTGCAGACCTCATTGCCACTCCTACTTTTACCCTTTTCTCCAGGACACCCCGTATTAGTGCGAACGTCCACTTCCTTTGGACAAAACCATCGTATGGTTAGATACGAACTCGAAGGAATTTATTCGAGGATGGTTTCCGGTTCTGGAGAAAACGGATAGGATTATTCAGTTGTCTTTTCCCTTTTACCTTCTCTCAAGTTGTGAGTACTCCTTGGTTTAGGAGATAGTACACCTATTATGCAAATTGGATAGTCTTCTTCCAAACCTTAGGCTGGTGCCGACCGGTGGGGAATGAAGAAAACCAATTAGCCTAAACGGTGTGCAGAAGGTATTAAGATTAAGACAAAGCAAGGGATTAGTGAGAGGGCAATGAAAATAGCGACTGCTATTCACGACCAAACCAAGAATTCTTCACCAATCCTAAATCAGCTTTGTATTTCTCCAGGACACTCCGTATCACTACGAAGATCCCAGTTTATTGGATAATCCATCGTATGGTAATATACGAACTCGAAAGGAACTTGTTCCAGTTCGGGGATGGATCCTGGTTCAGGAGAAATAGGAATAAAGTTCATTCAGGTTGTCTTTTATCTTCACCTTCTCTCGCATTGCGAGTGCTCCTAGAATTAGGACAGTACACCCATTATGCTTATTGGATAGTCTTCTTCCAAACCATAGGCTGGTGCCGAACGGTAGGGAAGGAAGAAAACCATTTGGCCTAAAGGGGTGTGCAGAAGGTAATGACTAAAGACATATAAAGGGATTTGGAGAAGTGGCAAAGAATTATACGGTTACAGTTGTGAACCTGGATAATGGAAGAGGCATTACTAGGATACCAGGATACCCCATCGAAACATTTTAATGTTTCAGTTTCACTGTGTACTGTTAAAGGAAAACTGATTTCCCGATTAGACACTTACTCCAGGGTATGTATTTACCAGGTATGATTCTCACATCTGTATAGTTTTACAAATGATGAGTGGGAGTAAGTTATTGGAAATTAGGTGATCATCCTCATTATATCGAAATTCGTTGTAATTGGTGATATTTGAGGAAGTCGCCTGGGTTGTTTGCCGGTCGGCAAATATATGGTTTTGAATATCCGTTGTTATGCACCAATTCCAAATTGATATATCTGTACGTCTATTTTTATAGAGTGAGATATTTCTTTTTGAAATTATGTCTATGACATTTACCTATACCAGTGGATGGTTAGGTAAGGAGCATTGAACAGCGGTGTAATTCTTCTTAACCAAAAGTACAGTTTTCAACCTACGACACACAGTGAATGAGTCACTAGACTCAGGGGACTTATACAGAGTATTGTATATTGTCCAGTGTCCATTAGGACAGAGGGGTTGGTCCTCGTACTATATTCGGTTTACTTATGACTTCTCTGATTTTTAGACAGGTGTTTCGTAGAAACACAGGGTCCGAATTTTGAGAAGTTATAGGTATATGAATAAAGTAGAGAACCAGGTATCGCAAGTATCAGGATTCTTCAAGGTAATCGAAGATGTAGATACTTGTATATGGCATTCAGATGATAGTAATGTTTAAGAGAACTTGCTTCTCTTTCAGGTTACTCATAATTGGAAGTACTCCTAAGTTGAGTAACGCTGATCGGCCTCATTCCATTTAGTTGACATGCACTGGTGACAGCTGCATGATTTGAATCTGGTTCAATTAAATCAGTGCCTCTGTTTCTTGGATATAGAACAGTTCATATCTTGACATTGTTAAGGTACGGGGAGTTGTCCGGCTTATGCTTAAAACCAGAATCCGGATAACTCAAGGCACGTTTCTGTAATGGCAGTTTGTGGGTTGACCCGGGCTATGACGAGGGTTGATTTTCTACCATCTGGAAGATCAATAGTGATATTGTTCTTGACTCGCCACAGTTTTAATTAAAAATGGATTTTTTCAGAAAACAGTAGTGGGAGTATGGTAGAACTGGAAGTGATTCCAGAACAGCAAACGATTACTGAAGATTTGATAAGAACCTAAAGATTCAATCTGGTTTGACATTCCATTGGCCACTCCGCAGATATGGTGGGTAACCTCAGGCACCCGAGAGGTACTTCGGTATGCTCAAGGACGGTGGCAGGGAGGTTCTTGTTTACCGAGACTTGCCATTGCTGTTGTTCCAGACTGTGAGACCCGGCAAGAGGATGAGTATAGCGTCGTTCTAAACTGGCTTTAGAAGTGCACGTCTATATGACTCTGCCAGAGGGTTGTCGTAGTCAGTGGGAGCAACGGAAGCATTGGTGGACAGTTGGCTTATGTCTATTTACAGACTAAAGCAGATATAGCGGAGATAGATCATCTAATTCTGATGCGACAGTCATAGGTTTGACTTCATCAGAATAGAGGATGGATCTGTTAAGAAGGTAGTAGGGTGTGATGTCCTGGTATTTGGATGACATACACAGAGTAGGAAGTGATATTCCTATACTACGATCGGTTATACTTTGGTCGTCATACAGTAGTTTCTCCATATAGGAATTGGATATTATATCAGACATTCTGGTCACTGGATCTATGGTTTTAGATCTAGATTTGGGTGGTTTCCCAATCTGGGTACCTTGACAGCATTCTATGAGTATTTAGAATGGACGACTCCTGGCATGGTGGTGTACCTGCAGTTGATAGAGTCACCCTCTCTAAAGGTGTCTTACAGACTAAAGGGGAGAGGGATGTGCATGATTGGCAGATCACTTGCTTAGGCAATTGAGTCAATCATGAGATGTCAAGTACCACACCAGATGTTGTTCTTGCAGTGGATGCAATAAGTTGATATTCATCCAATCCTGGAGAAACAATCGGAATCAGCTTTAGAACATAAGTGGATGTTCTAGGGATTTGATAACGGCAGCCTCTTTTAGGAGACGGTTATCATTCCAGGCTTCCAAGGTGACCTGGATAGCAGAGTGGCTGTCAGAGTTATAGTTTTCTCTCTGACGAGGGGCAGTAGTTTGGACAGATGGTCCAAGCAGATACTGAGGGAAGGCATGGCGCAGGATACTGATTAAGTTCAGTTGACGATACAGTCTAAGAAGTTTGGATTTGGAGTTCATTTTTTAGCTAGGTCCCATCAGACATCCAGACACATTCTAAGACAGGTATTGCTCATTTCGGGAGATAGCTTTCTCCGCGAACTTGAGATTTAGAGAGACATAGAAAGAAACACCAGAGCGGATCCACTTACTGAGGCTGTTCCTCGAACGCAATAGTTTCGCAAACGAGATTTGTGAGACTGACTAGTAGAGGAGTTGGGTGTTCGGTATCACACGGGCTGTGAGTATGCGACATCGCAATAATTAGCCTTGAGTGCAAGTGGGAGATTGTTGGAGATAGTGCCCTCAGAGTCAATTATTGGATCACAGGCACGTAATTGCGATGATTGAGGGAGGACCTATCCCGGTAGGACAGTCTTACTCGAGATGATAGTATGCTATCTGGTTTATTTTTATCATCGTATACTGTTTTAGGTGACCTTACGAGTCGCTATTACACGTTGATAGAGCCCCTAGGATTCTTGCTTGACTGCCGGCAGTATGAGGGCGATCATATAAGTGAGAGCTGGAGTCTATAAGCACATCCTTAAAAGGTCCCTAGTCGTGGGAGTTTCGAGACAGGGCATCGATTCTCCAGAGTAGACTAGTGTATACAGTCGAGACCCCGGCGAGGGGCGGTGGCCGGTCTCACAAGCCACTGGTGTCAGTTGGTTCACCTAAGATGTATACAGGTGCTCATTGGGTTATGAGTACACCGGACAGGACTCGCCGGGAACCTGCTGGTTGGTATTATACCTGACGTCAGATAGCAGTTCCCTGGTGACATGTGTACAGGTTAGTTCATCGACCTGAGATCGTCATTTGTCTCGTGTGAGTTCCCACTGTGCTTTGATTACTACCCTACCACGGCTCAAAGGAGTCGTGCAAACAGGTTTTAGTTGGGTACAGTCCCGAGCCACATAGAGGCAGTGAGAGGATCTGCAGGGGTTCGTCTCTCCCGGTATTGGGGGTGAGGTCGCGCTGTGTCAAGGAGAGCCAGAACATGAAAAGTCCTTGGCCAAGGCAGGAGATTTGCCGGTAGGTATTCCAGTAGTATCTCAGAGTGTTCTGGGCTACACTCCGACACGACTTGTACCGCTTTTGGGGGTCTGACTTTTACCAACCCCCTAGGCCCGCCATGCGATGCTCATAGACGAACGGACCGGACTGTACGGATATTGTCACTGACAGGCTCAGTAGGGTGTCAGGATGAGTTCGCTCATCAACATCCCTTTTTGTCAATACCTGGTAGCCCGTTACGTATTGGCTTATACCTCTGACTTGCTAGTGGTTAAATCCACAACCAAGGTGTTGACGAGTCTTTAGAGTCCACCACACACAGTTACTCAGGTTTCGGGCGAAACGCTGTAGAGGCCGTATGGAGATATGGCAGGATTCGATCAGATACGTGCGGTATTGCGCGGATCGTGATCGGACGGTTTTTACTAGCCGGCTTTGGCTTAAGCCGGATCCTAGTATTAGATGGTGTAGATTTTGTCTCTTTGCATTTGTGTTCAGTGGGAATACAAATGCGGGCATGTATTTGCAGTAGCGGGGTTTTCCTGTAATTTATTACGGGATCAGTTTTCTGAAGTTGCCAGTTTGCATTCCGTTCCGGCCGGTTTTCTTTTATTCCTTCTCGGCCGGACCTTTCGATGGAGGGGGTTAATTGCAAGTTTGCAATTAACTTATTTGTTAAGGGCTTTATTGCATTTGTGCCTTTGTCATGATGAGATTCTTTTTTAATCTCATCACTTGCTTTCATGAGATTTGATATGGAAAGGATTTGGATTTGAATGGTTGTGACCATTTTCTTATTTGATTATTTCTTTTTCTTCTCTTCCTTTTTCCATGTTTTTTCCACCCATTTGAAAGGGGGGGCCGGCCACATCCTAAGAGGGGGAGAGAGAAGTTCATATTGTTTTTGGGTGTGGCATTTCTATCATCATCTCATTTTTCCATGGTAGCAAAAAGGGCTCATTCTCTTTCTCATTCTCCTCTCAATTCCTCCATCCTCCATGGCCACTAAACCCCAAGAGACAAGTTTCCACACTATTCTATAGCATCCCTTGGACGCGTCGGCTAGCCAACTTCGCGCCCGAGTTGCCTCGGTCAAGAGGCGGGAGCCCGTAAAAGATTCCGGCTACGTGGTGCACTTTCCGACGAGACGATGATGGACAGAGATTCCGCGGAAGATTGGAGTGGAGATGAAGACCGAAGGACACGGATCGCTTGGTATAACTTCTCTACTCTTTTCTTATTTGCTAGTTAGCTAGGTTAATGGCCCGATCCGGGTGAAAAGTGCGCGGTGGTGCCGGTTCAATAGTTTTCGAAAGTTTTTGTTTCCGCGTTTCCGGCGTCGGATCGACGACCGGGGCGCCGCCGCGGACTTACAGGTAAGCCCCCAGTGCGCGGTGAGATTTAGTGTTGTCCTTCATATTTCTGATCCTTCTCCTTTTTATGTCTTCCCAGACTCTCCAGCACGTGGCCCTCGCCCTTCGCATGGAGACCGGGGTGGTAGCACCGGCGGTGGAGGCCGTGGGCCAGCTCGCCGCGTTGCAAGAGAGCTTCAGACGGGAGCAGGAGGCAATGTCGGGGAGGATCGCCTCCCTGGAGGGCGAGGTGAATGCCGGGAAAATGGAGGTCGCCCGGCATCGTGAGGCCGCCGCAATCGCCGAGGGCAAATTTGAGGACTCCCAGGTGCTCACCGGCAACCTCAAGAAGACGGTGAAGACCCTCCAGAAGGAGCTGGGGGCGACGGCCGAGGCCTATAAGTCGGAGGAATCGAGGGCCGTGGCGAGCTACAAGGGGTCGAGGGACTTTTACGACGACCTGGCCATGGCCACGACTCGCATCTGGCACGATGCCCTTGATGCCGTCAAGTCTAGGTTGCCGGAGTTCGACGACGCGGATCTGCGGGCCGAGTTCCCCCTCGTGGGCGTCGACGAGCAAGGGGGAGAGGCTCCCGGCAAGGAAGGGGCCGAGGACCCAGCGCCCCCAGTGGTGGAGGTTGAGGACCTCGAGGTCGTACCCGGGCCCGAAGTGTAGAGCCCCCGCTCTCCTGTCTTCATTTTGTTTTTCTTTTGGTTTTTGTAAGGCTGAGGAGCCAGAGAATACCTTTGTAAAAAAACTTATGTTTGGCAGTAGCAATGAAGTTTTTCTTCTTCAGTTGTGATAAAGTTTTCCTTTCTGACATTTGTTTGCGAAGAATACTCGCTTTGGGTTATTTTTACTTGTGTTGTGCTTTCATGTCAGGTTGGCCCTCTGTCTAACGATCGTCCGTCGAGCTGACTGCAGTTTTTTTTACCGACGAGCGTCTCCGAGGAGGTATCTCATTAGGCCCCGAGGTCGAGGGGGAGATCATTTAGGCTTGGACAGACCTGACATTCATTTCTGATTTAGAGTATCGGCCGTCATCTGGGGGTGACCGGGTGGGGTGGCCGAGCAGGGTAGCTGCTCGGTCGTCTTCTTTCGAGGGCTTGGTTCTTTATGGACGGTGGTAGGAAGCTACCAGACATCGATGGTCAGGCAAGGACCCGACCGCCTCGGGGAGGAATATTGATCGTCGGCGTGTGGCAGGGAAGCTACCTGCTGTGGATAGCCGAGCGAGGGGACCTCGGGCTCGGCTGCCTCTGGGAGGGCTTTCAGATCCTTCAGGACGGGGACCGAGCAGGGTTACTGCCCAGTGCCTCTTGGCGAGGACTTTGATCCCAGTCGGTTGTGGTAGGAAGCTACCAGCCGGGGATAGCCGGGCAAGGACCCGACTGCCTCAATTTAGGATTACTATTGAAGCATGGTGCATTATTTTTGAGAAAAATATTGCATGCTTCAATTATTTTCATTTGAGCCAAATCATTTTTTCCATGCTTGATTTTTTCATTCATCACTCTCACCTTCTCTCTCCTCATTATCACCTTCTTCCTCCTCTTAGCTTTATCCTTCACATGTGTTGTGAATCAAAAGCTTAAGAAACATAATAATCCACTACATGATCTCTACATCATCTAAGTGATCATTTCTAGCACACTTGATCTCTTAGTTAACTATTGAGAAGAGTTTGAAACTTGTTCCATAGCTCTCGGGTGGATCATCTACGTTTTGAGGTGACCGGAGATCGAGGACATTGCAAGCATCCAAAGAGCCTAGGAGTTGCATCCAAAAGAAGACCTGAAGGACCGGTTCCTTAGGTATAACCCTTTCATAGTAGTTAAGAACTCTAGATAGGGTTTGCTAGTTAAGGTTTAAGCACAAGATCTAGGGTTTAATGTGGGTGTTGCATGCAAGAAATTTTTGTTTGCCACTTACGCCTCCTCACAAGTGTTGTGAGGGCATGCAACATCCACTAACATGGTATCAGAGCCTCTCTTAAACCTTAAATAGCTTGTAGCGACGTTACAAATCCGTCGTTTTTATCGCGCAAAAACTGTCGATAAAAACAGTTCCAAAATTATAGTTTTGAGTTGTTTGCACACCCCGCGGGCTCACGGTTTGAACCAAGAAGCTACGGGGTAGAGCGTGCGCACCCTGAGGACACCCCGGGGGGACCAGAGGCCGGACCCACCCCCCAAGACCACCACAAGGTGGCCTTGGGGGTGGGTGACCCGAGAGCACCCTATATGGGTGCTCTCGGGTCTGCCTTCCCCTAGGGGCCACCTCGAGGTGGCCCCCGGGGGTGGGTACCCTCTTGAGGCCCCCCATTCGATAGTTAATTTTTGGGTCTTCGCCTCTGCGAAGATTCAGGCGGGTTTCAAGTTCGTTTCGACTCCCGGATTGGCTTAAAACGATCAGTTTTGGAACTTTATCTCACTGGATTTTTTCAAGTGTTGGAAAATTGGTTTAGTTTGCTAATTGCGTGCGGAATTCTAATATCGCGGTTACTTTACAAGATCTGTGATGTGTATATGTGTTTGGAAACGTCGACTAATTGCTATACGTCGATTAGTTGGGGTTGCACACATCTGTAATGATACCATGTGATGGTATGTGTATATGAATATGTTGGATCGTCGTGGATGAATAGCCGGGGGATGTGAGAAGAGTGTTTTTCCTTTCTTTCATTCATGTAATTTGTAAAAAGCGATGTAATATTATTTTGCGGGGCACATTCGGGTTGAGGTTGTAGCCGCCGTTGTATAATTTCTTTTTACTGTTTTTGCTCTAGGATAGACCCAAGGTGGGATACACAAACTACCGGGTTCTTGAAGTGCCGAGTGGCCTACTCACTTTGTTGAGGGAGGTTGCTTCACTTCGGTAATTTGGCGGGTAGTTTGCCGCACCCGTAGGGGTCTAGGGTGGGGTTTGGCTATTCATCACGACCGTGGAACCCGTCTTTCATTAAGGGCTTGAATAAAATACAGAATTCCTAATATATCCAATGTGTTCATCTGTGATCTAGATGTTTATAAATGCGTGCGATGTATGGATATTTATATATGAAATATATAATAAACGTTGCTTATGTTTTGCACCCGCGCTAGTCCAGCCCCCGCTCTGCCGTTAGTTAAGTAACCTAACGGTGCATGATGAGGCCCCGTGGCGAATGAGGATGGCATAAGCGTACGTTCTATTTTCGTTTCTTTTCTGTGATGTTTAGGAAACGTAAATGATGGGACAAAATTAATGTGATTAATGTTAAGAAAAAGAAACCTAAAGATGTTGTAGAATCAAACTTTTTAAAATGGGTAACTCTAGTTTTTCGCTTTGCATGGTGGTATTCCTTGATGAATATCCAGCACCTCATTCGATAAGGAAAGGGCCGAGATCCCTTCACCGGGAGTGACCCCTTTAGCGAAACTAGCAAATGTTACAAAGCACTCGATTTTTTTTGTAGTTGATCTAACTTTTTCTTTGTATCGTGGTATTCATGAATATCCAGCACCTCATTCGATGAGGAAAGAGCCGAGATCCCTTCACCGGGAGTGACCTATTTAGCAAAATTAGAAAGATACTACAAAACCATTTGACTTTTAAAACTGGAGCTTAAACCACTCCTTTCACTAGATTCTACAATGATATCAAGTTCAAAGCGTTAAAGGTTTTCATCAAAACCATCCGTTGCCCTCCGCCATTTTAGGAAGCAGAGTACTTAGTATTCATACCACGTTTCTTGACTGTAGTTAAAGCGTGGTGTACGGTAGCTAAGTGATGTCTTCCTACAAAGCATATGATGTGATCAATTAGGACATTCGCATGACCTTGTTGACCATAGTTAATGGTTATGCGGGTGGGTCTAAATCAATCACGAAATGGCGGGTAGAACTTGACTAGTGCTTATGATTTGTTGACCATACTTAAGGTCATAAGACACTAGGGGTAAAAACCAAATCAGGAATTTCATGAGTTGAAATTTGCAATGAGATTGCATACCTTCTATTTGATAGTTGGATCCCGATCCCACTGTGAGTAAAAGTTACTTCCGGGAGAGTTTTGCACTTTACAATTAGCTAATCCAGTAGATGTCTAGAAAGGTGTCAACGGGGTTATGCCTCTAGGAAAATGAGGTTTATTTTAATTAGGTCCGTACGAAAGCATGGGGAACCTCCCTCGGAGTACCGACACTGGCCTGGCCGACCGGTTAGCGAACTTGTAGATTGCAATTAATCCTGGCTAATTTTCTTTTTAAGGTTTGAAGGAAAATTTGATAAAAGAAGTGGGAGACATCGATTAGATAAGATTATTAACCAATCTAATCATGCAAGAGCAATCGCTGAGTGTCTTCTTTTCTCTCTCCTAATGGAAGATACCTAATGACAGGACTAAAGCTTTTATTAGACAAGAATAAACTCACGGGACCGAATTACAAAGAATGGCCGAAGAACGTAAATATTACCCTGACCTATGATAAGGTCGGATACGTCCTGACTACTCTAGCCCCTCCTAGCCCAGGCCCTGATTCTTCAGTTGCGGATAGGGAAATCCGCAAGACATGGGATATAAACTGTGCAACAGCCAAATACCCCGCGCTTTCTTCTATGGACAATGAATATCAGAAGCAGCATGAGAAGATGGACGTACAATCCATCTTTCTCCATACAAAGGACATGTATGGGGAGCAATCTCGTACTCTCCAATACGAGGTATCTCGAAAGGTGTTTCAGATGCGGATGGCTACCGGCATGTCTATAGGTGACCATGTATTGAAGATGATAGGACTTATCGAAGAACTAGAGGACCTGAGATGGACCATAGAGAACGAACATTATGTTGATATTGTTCTACAGTCCCATCCCCCTGCGTTTTCTCATTTCATTGTAAACTTCAACATGCACAACATAGAGAAGTCACTTCCTGAACTCCTGAATATGTTGAGGAGTGCAGAGAGCACGCTAAAGGTAGCGGAAACTACCGCTCTAATTGCTGGGCCATCTTCCTCTTCCATCCCGAAAGCTAAGGCCAAGGGAAGGAAAAAGAAGAATCCCATCAAGCCGAGAGAAGGAGTAAAAAGGGCACCGGGAAAGGACAGGATAGGAGCTGTTGCGTCAGGAAGAGGGGAATGCCTCCACTGCTACAAGACTGGGCACTGGAAGAGAAATTGTGTTGCATACCTTGCCGACCTCAAGAAGAAGAAGCATGCTGATGCTTCCACTTCAGGTGTGTTTGTAACAGAAAACCGTTTTTCAATTAACTCTGCTTCCTGGGTATTAGATACCGGGTCAGGATCTCACATCTGCAATTGTGTGCAGGGGCTGAGAAATAGCAGGTTTTTGAAGAAAGGTGATCACACTCTCCTAGTTTGGAATGGTTCCTATGTACATGCTGTAGCAGTGGGAGAGTATCACCTTGGTTTGCCGTCGGGTTGTATATTGGTTTTGAACCCATGTTATTTTGTACCTTCGACGTTATATAATATTATATCAATATCGTTATTGGACAATGAAGGATATAATTTTGTGTTACAATCTAATGTTATGAATATTAACCTTAATCAAGAGTTGATTGGGTCTGGTGCATTAAATAACAGGATATACGTCCTAAATCGACATACAGTTTTCAATATACAACACACAAACAAAAGGAAGATTTCAGAGATATATGAAGCTTTCATTTGGTATTGTAGACTTGTCATATTAATGAAACAAGACTAACCAAGCTACATAAAGATGGATATTTAAACTCGTTTGAATATAAATCTTATGCGACTTACCAGTCTTGTATCAAAGGTAAAATGACCAAAACTCCGTTTACTGGACACGGAGAGAGCGCTACTGAACTCTTAGGCCTCATACGTAGTGATGTATGTGGACCAATGTCTACACATGCGAGAGGTGGTTTTTCATACTTCATTACTTTTACTGATGATTTCTCGAGATTCAGACACGTGTTCTTGTTGAAACATAAGTCCGAAGCCTTCGAAAAGTTCAAGGAGTATAAATATGAAGTAGAAAATCAAACAGGCTTGAGTATCAAGAAACTTCGATCGGATCGAGGAGGTGAGTATCTAAGCTCAGAGTTTCTAAATTTCCTAAAAGAAAATTGGATTCTCTTTCAGCTCACTCCTCCGTACACACCACAGCACAACGGTGTGTCGGAACGGAGGAATCGTGCCCTATTAGATATGGTACGATCAATGATGAGTGATGCTGAGTTACCACTTTCATTATGGGGGCACGCATTGGAGACTGTGATATATCTATTGAATAGGGTTCCGACCAAAACCGTGTCTACCACTCCATATGAGATATGGTATGGGAAGAGACCATCTTTTAAACGAGTTAGGATATGGGGTTGTCCGGCTTATGTGAAAAAGCAGAATCCGGACAAACTCAAGACACGATCGGTTTTGTGTAAATTTGTAGGATATCCAAAACACTCGTATGGATATCTTTTCTACCACAAGGAGGAACAAAGGGTGTTTATTTCTCAGTATGCCACATTTTTAGAAAATGAATTTTTTACAAATGATATCGTTGGCAATGTGGTAGAACTGAAAGAAATTCCAGATCCACAAACAATTACCGATGATTTGGTTGAACCTGAGGTTTCAATAGAACCAGAAGAACCTCAGCCACTCCGTAGATCTAGTAGGACTTCTCGCCCACCTGATAGATACTACGGTTTTCTAATTGATGGTGATAGAGAAGATTGTATCATGGATGATGATGACCCTACTAGTTTTCAGCAAACTATCACGAGTGGTGACTCAGTGAAGTGGCTGGATGCCATGAGATCCGAAATGGAATCCATGCACACCAACAAAGTATGGACTTTGGAGGTTGCACCTGTTATAGTAAAACCCATAGGATGCAAATAGATCTTTAAGAGAAAGATCGGTGTGGATGGTCAGGTGGAGACCTATAAAGCTAGGCTGGTCGCAAAAGGGTTTCGTCAAAGACCAGGCTTGGACTATGATGAAACCTTTTCACCAGTCGCGATGCTCAAATCCATTCGGATCCTGCTTGTTATAGCTGCTCACTATGATTATGAAATCTGGAAGATGGATGTTAAAACGGCATTTCTAAATGGTGATTTGGAAGAATGCGTTTTTATGGATCAGCCAGAAGGCTTCATTGATAGTGGGAGCATCGGAAAAGCAAACAGGTTGCTTAAATCTATCTATGGATTAAAGCAGGCATCACGGAGTTGGAACATCTACTTTGATGATATAATCAAAGAGTTTGGTTTTATTAAAAATGTAGATGAACCATATATTTATAAAAGGATTGTAGAGAGTACTGTTACATTTCTCGTATTGTACATGGACGACATTCTCTTGATAGGAAATGATGTTCCTGTGCTACAATCGGTCAAACTATTCTTATCGCAGAGGTTCTCCATGAAAGACCTGGGTGATGCCTCGTACATTCTGAGAATTAAGATCTATAGAGATAAGTCTAAGAAATTATTGGGATTGTACCAATCGAGATACATAGACACCATACTAAAGTGGTTTAGTATGGAAGATTCCAAGCGGGATAATTTACCCGCTTGTGGGATCACCCTCTCCAAAGAGATGTCTCCAAAGACTGATGAGGAGAGGGCTCACATGAGCATTATACCATACGCTTTGGCGGTAGGATCTATAATGTATGCGATGTTGTGTACTCGCCCAGATGTAGCTTATGAACTGAGTGCCGTAAGAAGGTATCAATCCAATCCAGGAGAGAAACACTGGACTGCTGTAAAGAACATTCTGAAGTACTTGAGAAGAACTAAAGAAATGTTCTTGGTGTATGGTAACGGAGATCTCCAAATAGAGGGCTTTACCGACTCCAGCTTCCAGAGCGACAAGGATGATAGTAAGTTCATCTCAGGATTTGTATTTACCCTAAATGGAAGGGCGGTATGTTGGAAGAGTTCCAAGCAAGATACCGTCGCTGACTCCACGATGGAAGCTGAGTATATTGCTGCTAATGATGCCGTAAAAGAGGCAGTCTAGATGAGGAAGTTCATTTCTGAACTTCAGGTGGTTCCATCCATTGCTAATCCAATACCTCTGTATTGCGATAACAATGGAGCCATGGCTTTGGCAAAGGAACCACGGTCCCATCAAAAATCCAGACATATCTTGAGGCGGTATCACCTCATCAGGAAGATAGTGGATCGCCAGGACATCGAGGTACGGAGAGTAGACACGAAAGACAACACAGCAGATCCATTCACCAAGGCCATCCCTCAAGTCCAGTTTGAGAAACTGTTCGAGATGTTGGGCATGCGGTACGCTGGCAACTGGTTCTAATGTAGACAGTGGGTACTTATTGCACGAACTACAGACCTTAGTGCAAGTGGGAGATTGTTAGATATGTATGCCCTAGAGGCCTGTATTGTATAGGATGCTAGGCATGTATATGTACAGAAACAATCTTTGCTCGAAATAAAAGTATGCTATCTGGTTTATATTCATCTTAACGTGTGATGTGTTGTATTTCATATCTTATATACATGCTAATGAAGCTCTTAGGATTATGCTTGACTACTAGGATTATGATGTAGATCATACTAGTGGGGCCTGGGCAGTCTAAAAGCATATTCCTTATTTAGTTCCTAGTCGAGGGTATATCGAGACAAGGCATCGATATTACCAGAGTAGACTAGTGTGTATGTTTCTTGACCCTAGGGGCGATGGTTGATCCCACAACCATTGGTGTTTGACATCAAAGATTGTACACAGGTGCTCATTGGAGAACGGGTACACCGAACAGGACTCGCCGAGAACTCCTAGATGGTGTATATACCTATTGTCAGATAGCAGTTCTCTGGTGACACTTATATAGGGTAGTCTGTAGACCCAAGATCATCATAGTGTCTTGTGTGATTCCCACTATGCTTTGATTTCCTCCCTACCACGGCTCTACTGAGTCGTACAAACAGGTGGATTTTGGGTACAGTCCCGAATCACATGGAGGCAGTGAGCGATAGGAGGGGTTTCGTCTCTCCCGGTATAGGGAGTTGATGTCGCGCTATGCTTGATCGGCCATAACAGCAAATCCCTGGCCAAGATTGTCGAGATTTACTGATAAGAGTTATCAGTAGTTTCTCGAACCGTTATGGGCCATAAATCGGCATGACTTATAATGTTACTGGGGTCTGACATTTACCACCCCTAGACTTCATATGCGACGTATCATACAAAGAGACCGGACTGTACGGTATGTGTTTTTTACAGGCTCGTTAGGGTTGGGATGAGTTCGCTCGTCGGCCACCTTTTCGTCATGTACCTGGATAGTCGTTACGCACGGCTAGTGTCACTGGCGTGCTTGTGGTTAAACCCACTGTCAGCATACTGTCGAGTCTTTAGAGTCCCACACAAAGGGTTCCCTGGTTCAGGCAAAAGATGTAGAGACCGTAAGTTGTTACGGCAGGGTTTCGATCATGTTCGTATAATGGTTACAAGAATAATGATCGGAAGAATAATACTGGTTGGCTTTGGTTTAAGCCGGATACCGGTATTATATTATTGGATTATTTGTATTCGTATTTTTCGGAATTCGGATAAGGATATACTTATACGGTATACGGTGGAGGGGTATTCTTGTAATTGTACAAGAATACCTTCTAGAAGGGGACACCTCATAAATGGTTTTCATTTTGTGAAAATGAAAATTATGAGGTGAAATTTGGAGAGAGTCAAAGCATGGATGAAGGAATGGCTTATATCATTTTTTATTCATTTGGGATTACTATTGAAGCATGGTGCATTATTTTTGAGAAAAATATTGCATGTTTCAATTATTTTCATTTGAGCCATATCATTTTTTCCATGATTGATTTTTTCATTCATCACTCTCACATTCTCTCTCCTCGTTATCTCCTTCTTACTCATCTTAGCTTTATCCTTCATATGTGTTGTGAATCAAAAGCTCAAGAGACATAATAATCCACTACATGATCTCTACATCATCTAAGTGATCATTTCTAGCACACTTGATCTCTTAGTTAACTCTTGAGAAGAGTTTGAAGATTGTTCTATAGCTCTCGAGTGGATCATCCACGTCTTAAGGTGATCGGAGATCGAGGACATTGCAAGCATCCAAAGAGCCTAGGAGTTGCATCCAAAAGAAGACCGAATGACCGGTTCCTTAGGTATAACCCTTTCATAGTAGTTAAGAACTCTAGATAGGGTTTGCTAGTTAAGGTTTAAGCACAAGATCTAGGGTTTAATGTGGGTGTTGCATGCAAGAAATTTTTCGTTTGCCACTTCCGCCTCCTCACAAGTGTTGTGAGGGCATGCAACATCCACTAACATTGCATACCGGGTCTGGGGGGTGGAAATTATCATACCTCAATAACCCGATAAGTCATGCGACAGTGGACTCATAACCATCTGAGATACAACTGATAACACTTATCAGTTTATCTCAACTGCCTTGGCTAAGGACTTCTGGTTATAGTCATGTCCTGCACTACGCAATATCGACTCCCTATACCATGAGAGACGAATCCCTTCACCCACTCACTGCCTCCATGTGCTTCGGGACTATACGCAATCAAAATCTGTTTACACGACTCGGTAGAGCCGTGGTAGGGCAGTAATCAAAATATAGCGGGAACACACACAAGACACTAAAACGATCTCAGGTCGAAAGACTACCCTATACTATCGTCACCAGAGAACTGCTATCTGATAATTGGTATAATACCATCTAGGAGTTCTTGGTGAGTCCTTCCAGTGTAACTCATCCAATGAACACGGTCGGGGTCAAGAAACGTATAAACTAGTCTACTCTGGAATACCGATGCCCTATCTCGATACTCCTATGACTAGGGACATTTAAGGATGTGCTTATGGACTATCCAGGCCCCACTGGTATGATCCCTATTATAATCCTGGTAGTCAAGCAAAGATCCTATAGGTTTTATCATCATGTATTGGCGATACGTGATAACGAGCAAAACGTATACACATGAAAAATAAAGACAAACCAGATAGCATACTATCATCTCGAGCAAAACTGTTATCCGTATAGGTCCTCATTGAATTCAGTAATTGCATTCTTGCAATTTACGATAATTACCTTGAAGGCACCTATATCCAACACGAGATTGGTCTCAGTCTAGACGAGGCGATGGACTCTTTAGAAAGTGTACACTTGCACCGCGACGGGGTTTAAACGGGCATCACACATGCAATTTTCAAAAATTCCAGGTGCTAACGAACACTAACCAAGATCTTAACTAGAATATTAGGGTTTACTATGTGATGATATGAAAACTAAGAGAAGGAAAGGAGGCTACAAGCTTTGTAGACCGTGTCCTTCTCTTCAAATGCTCCAGGTGGTAGTCCACACGACTCCACGAGGCTCCACTTGAAGAATGAACAAGGTTCCTCCGATGATCTTTATGCCGAAGATGATCCACCCGAAGTCCGCCAATCCGAGCTACCTCTTCACTAAACTCTTTAGTGAAGGAAACACACTACACTAGAGTGCTAATGAAGTGTAGGATGGTGAAGTAGGGGTTTTATTTACTCACTAGGGTTTCAAACTCAATGGTTCACATCATATGTAAGGGTTTAGAGCTTGAAGTATGAGGTGAAGAAAATGGAGAATGCTAAAACTCATCTCATGAGCTCAAGAAGGAGCTAAAGAAAAATAACTCAAGTCAAGAATGAATTGTAGAATGGCAACCCCCTTGACCTCACATATTCAAGCATGGAATAAATTGTAATAAGAAATTGCAACCATGTTTGAATAGTGAGTCAAGAGCAATAAACAAATGATAAAGCCCATGCTTGCCCATTCCACAAATATCTCCATCTATTACACCTCATTTTCTATTTTCTAAAAAATAGAAAATCCATGCCATGCTTCATATAATATATATATATATATATATATATATATATATATATATATATCATACATATATTAATATATATATATAATGAAGAATAATTCGTGAGCTAATAATATTAGTTAATATATAATAATATCAAATATAATATATATCAAATTATTAAATCAACACTTGATTTAATAATCCGTTATATCATATATAACCGACTAATATCATTTATCTGTATATCACATTATCAAATCAACACTTGATTCGATAATCTGGTTATATCACATATAACCTAACCGATAACAAATAACTGCCAGATTACAATACGGTATCATATACTCGTATTTAATCAGGCCCACGCACATATCAACATATGTGCCCTACTTCGTTTCGCTTGAACCAGAAAACTTCTGTGTGGGACTCGTCAATACGCCAGCAGTAGGTAATGATCACATCAGTCACCCACAAGCCGTCAGCGGTACTAGCTGGACGTAACGGTTACCCAGGTATTGAGCGATTAGAAGATCAACAAACAATCTTGTCCAAACTCCCATGAAGCCTATAGGTAACGCTTACTGTACAGTCCGGTCTCTTCATCTGATATGTCGCATATCGAGTCTAGGGGTGGTATCGTCAGACCCCAATAACTTGATAAGTCATGCCGATGTATGACTCATAACGGTATGAGAAACTACTGATAACACTTACCAGTAAATCTCATCAACAACCCTGGCCAGGGAATTACTGTTATAGCCAATCGAGCATAGCGCAACATCAACTCCCAATACCGGGAAAGACGAAACCCCTCCTATCTCTCATTGCCTCCATGTGACTCGGGACTGTACCCAAAATCCATCTATTTGCACGACTCCTTTGAGCCATGGTAGGGAGGAAATCAAAGCACGGTGGGAGCTACACAAGACTCTATGACGATCTCGGATCTACAGACTAACCTGTACCAGTGTCACCAGAGAACTGCTATCTGACAATAGGTATACTATCAACTAGGAGTTCTCGGCGAGTCCTGTTCGGTATACCCATTCTCTAATGAGCACCTGTGTACAATCTTTGATGTCAAACACCAATGGATATGGGATCAACCATCGCCCCCATACAAGGTCAAGAAACGTACACACTAGTCTACTCTGGTGTATCGATGCCCTGTCTTGATATACCCTCGACTAGGAACAATTGAAGGATGTGCTTGTGGACTACCCAGGTCTCAGTAGTATGATCTGCATCATAGTCCTGGTACTCAAGCCAACATCCTAAGGGCTTTATCAACATGTATATGAGAGACGGTATAATAATACCTGTGAACATGTTAAGATAAAGGAAACCAGATAGCATACTATCATGTCGAGCAAGAAAGTCCTCCACATATATGTCCAAGCATCCACTATATCATACAATAATGGCCTCTAGGGCATACATATCACTAACAATCTCCCACTTACACTAAGGCCAGTTATTGTAGTATCTCATACCCAACATCCCGGAAAGTCTCTCGATTAGCATCTGGGGGAGGGCCTTGGTGAGTGGATCCGCTGTGTTAACCTTAATGTCAACTCTCCTGATCTCGATCTCCGAGAGATCTACTATCTCCCTGATCAGGTGATACCGCCTAAGAATATGTCTGGATCGCTGATGGGGCCGTGGTTCTTAGGCCAAACCCACAGCTCCATTGTTATCACAATACACAGGTATTGGATGCTCAATGGTAGGAACCACACCAAGTTCATCTCATGAACTTCATCCAGACAGCCTCTATGGCAGCATCATTGGTAGCGATGTATTCAGCCTCCATCAACGAATCTGCAAAGGTATATAGCTTGGAACTCTTCCAACATACCGTTCCTCCACTGAGGGTGAAGACAAAACCTGAGACCGACTTACTGTCGTCCTTATCACTCTAGAAGCTCGAATCGGTAAAGAACTCCACCTAGAGTTCACCGTTACCATACACCAAGAACAACTCTTTAGTCCTTCTCAAGTACTTAAGAATGTTCTTCACAGCTGTCCAGTGTTTCTCCCCATGATCTGTTTGATACCTACTCACTACACCTAGTGAGTAAGCTACATCTGGTCTGGTACACAACATCACATACATGATTGACCCCACTGCCAAAGCATAGGGTATCCCTTGCATGTGAGACCTCTCCAAATCAGTCTTGGGAGACATCTCTTTGGAGAGAGTGATTCCTGAACAAGCGAGTACATTACCACGCTTAGAATCTTCCATATTAAACCTCTTTAGTATGGTGTCAATGTACCTGGATTGGGACAATCCCAACATCCGTCTAGATCTATCTCTATAGATCTTAATCCACAGGATGTAGGAGGTATCAGCTAGATCTTTCATGGAGAACTTGTGTGATAAGAAGAGCTTGACCGAGTGTAGTATAGGAATATCGTTTCCTATCAAGAGTATGTCATCCATGTACAATACGAGGAAGACAGCCTTACTTTCTACAACCTTCTTATATATACATAGTTCATCTACATTTTTGATGAAGTCAAACTCTTTGACAGCTTCATCGAAACAGATGTTCCAGCTCCGCGATACCTGCTTTAACCCGTAGATGGATTTAAGCAGCTTGCACACGCTTCCGCTGCTCCAATGTCTACGAAGCCCTCTGGATTTGTCATGTACATGCTCTTTTCTAAATCACCATTTAGAAAAGCGGTCTTGACGTGCAACTGCCTGATTTCGTAGTCATGGTATGCAGCAACGGCAAGTAGGATCCTGACGGACTTAAGCATAGCCACTGGAGAAAAGGTTTCATCATAGTCGACACCAGGTCGTTGTCGAAAACCTTTTGCTACAATATAGTTTTAAAAGTCTCAACTTTTCCATCTACACCAATTATCTTCTCAAGATCCACTTGCTCCCGATGGGTTTTACCCCTTCAGGAGAAACTTTCAAAGTCCATACTTTGTTGGTGTACATGGATTCCATCTCAGATCGCATAGCATCCAGCTATTTCACAGAGTCTCCACTTGTGATGGCCTGCTCGAAACTAGTTGGGTCATCATCTTCCATGATGCAATCCTCGCTCCCACCGTCTATGAGAAAACCGTAGTATCTCTCAGATGGATGAAGAACCCTACTAGATCTGCGGAGTGGCTGAGGTTCGTTGGGGACTATTGAATCCTCCGGTTCTACCAAATCGTCAATAATAGTTTGTGTTGCTCGAACTTCTTCCAGTTCTACCTCATTGCCACTGATTTCTTTCACAAAAAAATCCTTTTCAAATAAATGTGGCAATCCTTTTCAAAAAAATGTAGCATGTCGAGAAACAAACACCTTTTGTTCCTTGGTGTGGTAGAAGATATTCCCTCGCGTTTGTTTGGGATATCCTACAAACTTGCACAGAACTGACCTTACCTTGAGCTTGTCCGGATTTTGCTTTTTGACATAGGACGGACAACCCCATATCTTAACTCGTTTAAGAGATGGTCTCTTCCCATTCCATATCTCATATGGAGTGTTAAGCAACGGATTTGGTCGGAACTCTATTCAATAGGAATGCAGCTATCTAAGTGTATAACCCCAAAAGGAAATAGGCAACTCATCATTACTCATCATAGAGCGCACCATATCGTTCGGCCAGGCAGGTATTGGTACTCCGAGGGAGTCTCCCCATGATTTCGCATGGAACTAATTAAATAACCTCGTTTCCGCAGGGGCATCACCCCGTTAACACCTTTCTTAGACACCTACTTGATCGGCTAATTGTAAAGTGCAAAACTCTCTCAGGAGTAACTCTTTCTCGCAGTGGGTATCGGGATCCAACTATCATATAGAAGGTATGCAATCTCATTGCAAATTTCAACACTTGAAATTCCTAATAATTATTTTTACCCCTAGCGTCCTATGACCTTGCACAGGCCAAACAACCCATAGGGCACTAGTCAAGTTCAACCCGTTCATTTCTTGATTGAATTAAACCCACCGTACGGCCCTTGACGCAGGCCAAACAACGCCGTACAACTACCCTAATCCAATCGCATCACATGCTTCTGTTAGGAATATGTATGCCTAGAGGCCATTATTGTACATTGATGTATATTATAATGGATGCTTGGACATATATATAGAGGACTTTCTTGGTCGACATGATAGTATGCTATCTGATTACTCTTTATCTTAATATGTAGACTAGTATTCTTATACTGTCTTTCTCTTACATGTTGATAAAAACCTTAGGATATGTGCTTGACTACCCGGACTATGATGGAGATCATACTGCTGGGACTTGTGTAGTCTACAAGCACATCCTTTAATTGTTCCTGGTCGAGGGAATATCGAGACAGGGCATTGATATTCCAGAGTAGACTAGTGTGTATGTTTCTTAACCCTGTATAGAGCGATGGTTGGTCCCATACCCATTGATGTTTGACATCAAAGATTGTACACAGGTGCTCATTAGAGAATGGGTACACCGAACAGGACTCGCCGAGAACTCTTAGTTGGTAGTATACCTATCGTCAGATAGCAGTTCTCTAGTGATACTGGTACAGGTTAGTCTGTAGACCCGAGATCGTCATAGAGTCTTGTGTGGCTCCCACTGTGCTTTGATTTCCTCCCTACCACGGCTCAAAGGAGACGTGCAAACAGGTGGATTTTGGGTACAGTCCCGAGTCACATGGAGGCAATGAGCGATAGGAGGGGTTTCGTCTCTCCCGGTAGTGGGGTTGATGTTGCGCTATGCTCGATTGGCTATAACTGGAAATCCCTGGCCAGGGCTGCTGCTGAGATTTACTGATAAGAGTTATCAGTAGTTTCTCGAACCGTTATAAGCCAGACATCGGCATGACTTATCACGTTACTGGGGTCTGACGATTCTACTCTTAGTCATGATATGCGACATATTAGACGAAGAAACTAGACTGTACGGTAAGTGTTACTTATGGAATTCATAGGAGTTTGGACAAGCTTGCTTGTTGATCTTCTAATCGCTCAATATCTGGGTAGTCGTTACGTCCACCTAGTACCGCTGACGGCTTGTGGGTGACTAATGTGATCATCATCTACTGCTGGCGTATTGACGAGTCTTTAGAGTCCCACACAGAAGTTTCTTGGTTCAAGCGAAACGAAGTAGGGCACATATGCTGATATGTGCGAGGGCCCGATTAAATACGAGTATGAGATACCGTATTCTAATCTGGCGGTTATTTGTTATCAGTTAGGTTATATGTGATATAACCGGATTATTGAATCAATTGTTGATTTGATAATGTGATATACAGATAGATGATATTAGTGGGTTATATGTGATATAACCAGATTATTAAATCAAGTGTTGATTTAATAATTTGATATATATTATATTTGATATAATTATATATTAACTAATATTATTAGCTCACTAATCATTCTTCACAATATATATATATATATATATATATTAAAATGAAGCATGGCATGGATTTTCTATTTTTAGAAAATAGAAAATGAAAAGAAAAATGTGGAGACTTTTGAGAGCATGGGCAAGACATGGGCTGAAGGCATGGTACATATTATAGTTTATTACTTTGACTTCATTATTGAAGCATGGTGCGTATTTTCTATGTGAAAATATTCATGCTTCAATGAGTGAGATATATTGGTGAGCCATTCTTCACTCTATATTTTGATTCTTTAGCCATTTCTCTTGAGCTCTTGCTCTCTAGTATTCTCCATTTTTCTTCACCACTTGCTTCAAGCTCTAGCAATCACATGTGTTGTGAACCATAGAGCTTGAAACCCTAGTGAGCAAAACAAAACCCCTACTTCACCATCCTACACTTGATTAGCAATCAAGTGTAGTGTGTTTCCTTCACTAAAGTGTTTAGTGAAGAGATAACTTGGATTGCGAAGCTTTAGGTGGATCATCTTCGGCACGAAGGTTTTCGGAGCAAGCTCGATCCAACTCTAAGTGGAGCCTAGTAGAGTTGCATGGGCTACAACCAGAAGCTTTAGAAGAGAAGGACATGGTCATCAAAAGTTGTAGCCTCTTTCCTTCTCGTTGTTTAGTTCATATCATCATAGAAAAACCCTAATATTCTAGTTAAGATCTTAGTTAGTCTAGCTTAGCACCCGAAATTTTTTAAATTTGGCATGTTTAATGCTACTAGAACCTCATGGTGGTGCTAGGGTAGCCTTTCAGCTGCAGATAAGCACTAATCAGCTACCGCACACTACGCTTTGACGCAGGCCAACAAATGTAGCACGAATACTAAATAGCACTTATCTGAAATGACGGAGGGCTACGGCTGGTTTTGAGGAAAACCTTTAACGTAATGAACTTGATATCATTGTAGAATCTAATGATTTTGAAAGGGAGTGGTTTAAGCTCCGCTTTTAAAATCGAGAAGTTTTCAAAAACAAACTGAATAGCTTTTACTAGATTTTGCTAAAGAGGTCACTCCTGGTGAAGGGATCTCGGCTCTTTCATCAAATGAGGTGCTGGATATCCATCGAGGAATACTACTATGCAAAGCAAGAACTACAGAAGCTATAATGATAAACCGAGTGGGTTGTAACATTTGCTAGTTTTGCTAAAGAGGTCACTCCTGGTGAAGGGATCTCGGCTCTTTCCTCATCGAATGAGGTGCTAGATATTTATCAAGGAATACCACTATGCAAAGAAAGAACTAGAGCTATCTTTTTAAAAACTTTTAATTCTACAACATCTTTAGGTTTCTTTTCTTTTCATTAATCTCATTAATGAAATCCCATCATTTAATGTTTCCATCACAGAAAATGAAACGAAAATAGAACGTACGCTTATGCCATCCGCATTCGCCACGGGGCCCTGTCATGTACTGTTAGGTTACTTAACTAATGGCAGAGCGGGGTGCAAAACATAAGCAACGTTTATTATATATATCATAAATATATATATATATAGCATTCGTCTCACGCGGTTATATGATCACATCACAGAACCAAGCAGCACAACCAACATATGAAATATTATTAGGAGGTCCGTGTTTTAAATTCAGCCAGTAATGTAAAACACGGATTCCATAGTAGTGATGAATAGCCAAACCCACATCCATAGACCCCTACGAGAGCGGCAAGCAACCCTGCCAATTCTAGAGTTAGGAGACCCGGTCTCGACTCCTCAAGATGGTCTCCCACTGGACTCCAGAACCCAGTGATGTAGAAAAGTTAGGAGACCCGGTCTCGACTCCTCGAGATGGTATCCCATTGGACATTTTATGAACCATGACTCCAGAACCTCGAGATAGTCTCCAACCGGATTCCACTGCTCTCCCACTTATGCTCCCCATCTTGGGTCTATCCTATTGCAGAAAAGTAAATAATATCATCAATGGTGACATCATCCTCAATCCGGAAGTGCCCCAATATAAGAATATTACATACAGATTTTACATGAACGAAAATAAAAACTCTCATCTCACATAAAACCCTCCGGCTATTCATTCACGACGATCCAATAAACATATCACCAGCAACACATAACATCTCATATCATCAACGTAAGTAAATATGTGTATCCCGAAATTCATTGATATATAGAAACGAGATCGGGATACCCCACATATTACACTTACGGTCGCAGAAAAGAAATGAAAAACTACAATAATTAGAATCCGTCTTTCCTTAGACGTCATAAACCCGGAATATCTTATATTCCGGATTTCATACCTAACTTGTAAACCTTGCATCTTAGTCTCAAATTGAAAACTCTTTTCAATAAGTTGTCGGATAATTCAATAAGATTCCCGACTAAGTGATCGCGTACTATACGCAATTGCGACGGAGTTTTGATCCGAATCAAAACTCTGTGGCAATCGATCAAACGAGACTAAACGGCTAGATTTACAACATACAAACTAGTTTTCACAAAAACTAATTATTCCGGATTCTGACAATTGTATCGCATATCATCATCATCTATACGACGCTAAACATTTCAATCGATTTATCGAACACCCACAAATCCAGTGTAACATTTCAAAAAAAATGTTAAATATATAAATAAATAAATAAAATATTATTTTTGGGAATTGAAATAATTAAATTAATAAATATTATGAATATTTTATAAGTGTGGAGATTGGTTTTTGAATAAAATGGTATAATCATATACGACTAATTATACACATGTTATTACTAAACTCGATTAATTTTTACTAATTATGAACATGCTTATGTGCATGGCATGCAACAAAACATGTTGCATACACCGGTTACATTTTATGAACCATTACTTTAATTCTTCATTTGCATATATTATGGTTTTGTTTTAAGATGAGAAGAAAAGGAAAAAGGAAAATAAAAGAATAGAATAAATAATGTGAGTGAGGTGACAAGTATCATGGCATGGTTGAGAGAGAGAGTGAGAAAGTTCTAGAGCTCCCCAAACTCTTCTTCATTCTTCATCTCTCATTCTCTTTCATCTCCTTCATTTCTCTCTAACTCCTCCACCTCCTCTACCTCCTCACAATACACCCCTAAATCCACATCAAAACCTTATATCCCCTTTATTAAAATTGTGCACAAGCTCACTACAAACATGGTGGACCAAACAAGTTAAGATTTTGAGCACTTGGGGCAACTCAAGAAAATTCTTGAGTTGCTAAATGAGGTAAATCCCACACTTTTAGTTTAGTAAATTAGTTTCTTTAGCTTCTATTTTAGTTTAGAATTGGTTAAGTGAGGATTTTTGAGCTTTGAAAATTTCTAGATGAGACTTAGGGCTTTTCTTAAGTTGTGATGGTGTATTTGAGAGTAATTAATGACTAAAACCCATTTAGTGTAATAATCCTGGACCAAGTGAACTTAGAAAACCCAAAACTTGGACTTTAGAAACTTTTCATATCGGTTTTGTGAATATTTTGTGGACTACAGGGAATCTGAAGCAATTTGGAATGTTTCTAAGAAAATCAAACAAGTACACTAACCTAGTTATACCAATAGGAGACCACCATGAGAAAACGAAGCAAAATATCCTTACTTGGACTAGCGACACCCGTTTTTTTCACAATCTCGCCGAGTCAATGGTTGCATATGGGGTTGGATTTTGGTGTATAGCTCAGTTACCTCATAATCTAGCCTCTGTAATTGTTTGCTTAGCCTAATTTTACCTGAGACTAAATCTGGAACCATTTTTCTTGAGTTGTTGTTTTGTTTTGTGACTTTTAATGACTTGAACTTTGGATATTTGTGTTTTGTCTCAGTCACTTGACGTTTGTACGTAGATATCGGGAGTTGTTTGGTTATTCTTGCATGCGTAGACCATAGGTATTAACCTATGTGTGATTCGTGTGCCGTTTTGGTTTTCGTACGCGATTTCTGTTTATGATACTATGTGTTTATATATGTAGGCACCCTCACGTGGACTTCGAACAACAAGGAAGAGCATGGCGTCATTGACTTCGGCAAGCGAGGATCAAGGTGAGTAGATGTATATCTATGGGGAAAGTTGGGTGGATGGCGTATAGCACCCCCGCAAACGCAGAATAGGGTTATTACCGTATTGTTATAATGAGTTTGGATGTGATATTGGATACTTAGCGAGTAGGGTATTTAGAAGACCTTAGGTTAGATTAGGTTTATTTAGGAAGACTTATCCAGAGGATGATTACCTCGGAGGTGAATCACGGGTTATAAGTAGTCACACACACGCACGCACACACGCACACTTGACTTTGTGTATATGTGTGTATACATATATATATTTATGGATGTGAGTAGGTTTTCATATATATATATATATATATACATACATACATATACACGTGAGACGAGGATGGTATATAATACTTGGGGATGAGTCGATATGATCGGGCATGATGCCGTGAGACTGGATATGTGTTTGAGTCATGATATGATATATGACGTGATATTACAGTGGATCATTGGGCGATGTGTATTCATACATACAATAATATGTGTTGATGATATTGGAATGTACGAGACTTTAGAACAGTACCCCAAATCGTGATATTGTTTGATGATGATACCGTATGAATGATGATATATATATGATAATTGACCTGTACCCCGATTTTTGGGATCCTGTACGATAGATTTTACCGTACGAGGTATAGATATGATGATTGATCCGCACTCTTGACTCAAGGATGTCGTACCATGTATTATACAGTACGTGACGTTATGAGGCTGGGTCGCCGACTACTAGGTACATCGATTCGGAATTTAGGTGGATTTTCTTACCCTTTTCGGCTAGTTTCTTAGTTTAGTCTTTTAGTTGATTATGAAGATGTTAGACCAGGCTCGAGTCATACCTATTTTCAAAAACTAACGAATCGTGAGTATTTTCAAAAGACAACCCGAGGGATACTGCGAATTTTTTTCAAAGGACGTATCTTTTCTTAAAAACACCGTAGCCCCTATTTTCTAAAAACCACAATTCGTGCTTTTTCAAACACCAAAACCGTATGACTCGTATATAGAAATGTATATTCTTCAATGTTGCGGTTATTACTCATTCTCCGTTATATTCATGTTATTCTCTTTACATTGCATGTTTATACATGTGTTTCCTTAACTATTATGATCCCGGCTATTAGGACACCAGCACCATTACCGATGATGCGTATATTCCACGTACACTTGCTTGCCGGCTCACACACATCATCATCGGTAATTACCATGTCACGTACACTTTAGAATATGTTACTTCATTGGTATAAGCTGCTAACTGCTAGTTTCGACATATTATTAGTATGCTTACTCTAATGTGCTAGTTTAGACATTGCATTCCTTATTTAGATACTTCATGCATTTATGCATTCATTCTGTTATACAATATTGTGGGGCTTTATGCCGATAATTCACTGTTTATTGACTCTTGATTTTGGGATTTCGGATTTTCCATGAGATTTCTGGATTTGGAGGAACCACAAGGATTTTATAAACTCATTATCATTTTTAAAAATAGAAATTTGCGGTTTTCTCGTGATATGATGTGTGAGGTGTCCACCATGTGTTTTCTCGGTTCTTGAGCTGTATCACATACCCGATTCGAGGAGGGGGATGCACCGTCTGCGGGTATATGGTGGACCCGATGCGGTACCTCGGGGCAAGAAGATCATATAGATGGCGTTGAGCCCGGCAAGGGAGCACTACCGACCGGTGATGTTTGACGCGGCGGATATCCGGAGGATACCGATCGTAGTCATGAGATTTAATGATATGGGCCGATCCGGACTGACGGAGCCCAAGATATTGAGATGTTGAGACATTGAGATATTGAGATATACATAAATTGTGTCAATGTCTGACATAGATTTTCTGTCGATTTCATTGATGATGTTCCAGTTTTATTATACAAATTTTACTAAGATAAAAATACAGACTTTCTCATACCATATATATCCAGATTTCGTGGTTGATTGTTTTATTCATGATGCATTTATACATATACATATGACGCGTTACTACTTGAGGCACTGACACGAGCATTGGTATTACACTTATGCTTAGATTAGTACCATTGCCACCACTAGATGCTTCAGTGTTATATTATGAGCATATTATTGTACGACCTAGGAGATCGTCTTCATACTATTTCTACCTGGTGATGTCTTCTACTCATGAGTTAGCAACCCACCCCTGTTGTGCCACAGTTTCTTACAGGTCTAGCCGTACAGGTTCCTTGGCGGCTTTGCTGGCACACTATTTCCTTCCGGGTGGTTGCTTAGGTTGATGGGTTCACTTGCATCGTGACCACCGTTGTACTTTTATTTATTTCAGTTGTATCTAGTATGCTCCATCAACCAGACCTTATATATTTGATAGACTAAGAAAACCAGTTGTATATTCTTTCGACCTTAGAGTCGCGCTCTTGTATTATTATGATTTTCTAGTTTTCTTGAGGATGTTGGTTTTCTTTCTGAGTTTTTGATGCTCGCCCTTCGGCGTTGTATATTTATATTATCTTGTGTGGTTGTGATTCCGCCGTTTGGCGAAGAGCTAGCTCCCGCTTGGGAATGCCTTTTTATTATTGCTTATGATTATTCTTGTTTTGTACCCGTTTGGGGCCAAATTTTACAAGGGAGACTCTGCCGAAATTTTTGGAAAAACTTGATGCTTTTAAATTATTTACTATGACTTTAGTTTGTGAAAATCACTTTCTTTAAAACAAGTTTTCCTTCACTCTATTTCTTAAACGGTTTAGATTTCTGGGCTTTGGCTTACTTAGATTACGTTACGCCTTTAAACGTTGTGTAATTTAAGTGCCAGTCACGTTCCGTACTTTCGGGTCGTGACAAAGTTGGTATCAGAGCGCTAGGTTTAACCTTGGTTCGAGTCTAGCTTGACCTTGGTTGATAGAGTAGGTGACTTAAGTAGAGTGATGTAACGTGTGTATGTTCTGTGGTATACTTACGATACGAAACTCCACTTAAGAAGCTTTAGGATGTACATTTCTGTTGCACCGTATTCTATTCGTTCAATTGATCTATCCTTATCGATGTCGGATGGTGGTTTCTGTTACCACTGTTAGTGTATATGCCCTAGGGGCCATTATTGTATCATACTAGTTTGTATATTACTTAATGGAAGCTTGGGATATTCACATGTATATAACAGTCTTGCTAAACATGGTAGTATGCTACTTGGTTTTTCTATCTTAATATGTGAGTATACGTATTGATAGAGCTCTTAGGATCTTGCTTGACTACCGGCGTTGTGATGGTAGTCACACTAGTGGGGGCTGGGTAGTCTACAAGCACATCCTTATTCAGGTCCCTAGTCGTAGGATTATCAAGACAGGGCATCGATACTCTGGAGTAGACTAGTGTGTACGCTTCTCATCCCAGTTGGGGAGATGGTCTGTCCCACAGCCGTCAGTACGTCGTACTGGAGATAGTATGCAGGTGCTCGTTGGGTTACGGGTACACCGGACAGGACTCACAGGGAACTGTTGGATGGTTTTATACCAGTCGTCGGTGAACAGTTCCCAGGTGACATGAGTACAGCATAGTCCGCAGACTTGACACTGCTACTTCGCCTCGAGTGTGTCCCACTATTCTTAGATTGCTACCCTACCACGGCTCAAAGGAGTCGTGCAAACAAGTAGCAGTTGGGTGCAGTCCCGAGCACTTGGAGGCAGTGGCGGTTAGATAGGATTCGTCTCTCCCGGTATTGGGGTTTGATATCGCGCTGTGTTAGAGAGCCATTACGCAAAGTCCCTGGCCAGGGCAAGCGAGATTTGCCGGTAGGTTCCAGTAGTTTCTCAGGGTGTAATGGGCTTCCCTCCGACACGACTTATACCGCTATTAGGGGACTGACGTTTGCCGCCCCCCTAGGCCCGATATGCGATAGTCTTAGACGAACGGACCGGACTGTACGGAGATTGTCACATCAGACTCAGTAGGAGTTCGGATGGGTTTCCCCATCGGCCTTCTTATCGACATCTACCTGGGGACCGTTACGTACAGCTAGTGTCGCTTGCGGTCTGTGGTTAAACCCACTGCCAGCGTAGTAGTCGAGTCTCTAGAGTCCCACACAGAGAGTTTCCCTACTCCAGGCGAAACGATATAGAGGTCGTATGGTTTTACGACAAGGGTTCGGACGCATACGTGTGTTTACACACGTACGACTTTCGGACAGTTTTTACCAGTCGGCTTTGGTTTAAGCCAGTTACTGGTATCCGGTTATTGGATTTATACAGTCTAAAGTTTTTCCGTATTTTTGCGGAAAGGAGGGGCGTTCTCGTAATTGCGCGAGAAGCTTCTAGAAGGTGGTGACTAAGGAGGTTTAGGTGGCATATACATTGAATGAGATTAGTGAGTCATATGGATGATTCATCCATGTCATTAATGCTTCATAATTGCTTAATGACTCATGGTGATGAATCACCACAAGATATTTATCAAGCATGGTTGTAAATCATTTTCTTTTCTTTTCTTGATAAAATAAAATGCTTGATATATATTATGATAACTCATTTTCTCTTCTCATTATTATGTTCATCTTCTCTCTCCTCAAGCTCTCCCTCTTCAAACCCTAATCCTCCCCTCTCATGTGTTGAGTACAAGGATTAGTTAGACTAATTAAACCATAACCCTCACTCTATATCACCTAGCTTCTTTGATTAGCACTTAAAGAAAGTTAGTTGCCTCAAGTTTAGAGGCTAAGCTTGGAGTAAAGCTCTCGGGTGGATCGTCTACTACTTCGAGAAGGCCGAGGAGGAGGTGGAGTTCGTAAAAACGAATGACACGGTTCTTTAGGTATAATCCCTTTACATAGTAGTTGTTAACTTCTATGTTTGATGTTAGTTATCGTTTAGCTTCGATTCATGCGGTTAGTCGATGTTTAGCATATAAACAAGATCGTTTTTCATATTTCCACCTCCCCGCAAGTCGTGGGGTGTTGTACATCGACTTACAAGTGGTATCAGAGCCTCGCTAAACAATAAATAACTTACTTGCAAATTTGTATGAATTTCGAACGGAAAAAACGAAACCGGAAAAGCCCGAAATCACAAGTTTCTGTCGATTTTTAAATGAAGTCCAAAAATTTTTCAGGGATGTTCAGAAAGCTTGAAAAGACAGTAGAAGAACACCCAAGAAAATTGGGCCCCTGAATCGCCTAAAGCGCAGCGGAACCGCGGCGGATCCCACCGATTCGCCGCGATTCCGCCGCCGAGTTGGCGATTCAGGAACCCAATTTTTCTGTGTTTGTTCTCTGGGATATTTGGTATTTTCTGGAATTTTTATTTTTGCTCAGGTTTCAGATTTACAGAGAAGTATTGGAGCAAAATTAAAAGTGTTTAATCGATCGAAATTATACAGTATTTGCTTGTTGGATTATATCTGTGTTTGTATAATGTGTTCGTAAACCTCCCCTAACTGCTAGTATGTCGGTTGGCAGGGGGTTGCACATTTCTGTAATGATTTTATCTGTTTGTGTATATGAACTGTGTTGGACTGTTGTGATGTATAGCCAGGGTTATGTGATGGGTTATTATTTAATTCATTTGATGTAGATGTAATTTGTTGTAATATTATTTTGCGGGGCACATCCAGGTTGCGGTTGTAGCCACCGTTGTATTATTTCATTTTACTGTTTTTGCTCCTAGGACAGACCCAAGGTGGGGTGCACAAACTGCCGGGCGGGTAGTTTGCCGTATCCGTTGGGGTCTTGGGTGGGGTAATGGTTATTCATCACAACTGTGTAATCCGTATTTTGTTGAAGGCTCAAAACAAACCCGGATTGCTTGCAAATCCAATAAAGTTCATCTGTGATCTGGAATGCCTATTATTGCGTCTGACGAATGTACAATATCTATATATGATAGCTATTTAGACGTCACTTATGTTTTACACCCGCGCTAGCCCAGCCCCCGCTCTGTCGTTAGTTAAGTAACCTAACGGGTGATGACGGGACCCCGTGGCGAATGCGGATGGCATAAGAGGACGTTGTATTTTCGTTGTTTTCTGCAATGATAGGTTAATGATGGGACGCATTATTTATAATGCAAAGAAAATAAACCAAAAAGTTTAATCGTTGGAACAATTTAAAAGAAACCACTCGGTTAATTTTAAAAACAGATATTTTTTAAATGCGGAGCTTTAACCACTCCTTTTAAAAGCTATCAGGTTCCTTCGGTTATATCAAGTTCACTACGTTCACGGTTTCGCCAAAACCATTCGTAGCCCTCCGTCATTTCATTTGGGTATTCAGTAGTATTCAAGCTATGCATTTTGGCCAAAGTCAAGGCATAGTGTTTGGTAGCTGCTGGGTTTTCATTTGTTGCATAAGATAGATGAGTTAGTTTGGGACAGTCGTATTATCATTTGACCAAAGTCAGGGATATATACGGATGGGTTCAAATTGACAAGATAATGACGGGTAGAACTTGACATGTGACTTATGATATTTTGACCAAAGCCAAGGTCATAAGAGCATGGGGCAAAAACAAATATCGGGAATTTCTAAAGAAACTGAAATTTGCAAAGAGATGCATACCATTTGGAGTTTGATGAATGTTGGTAGCATTCCTTCAACATTATCATACGATGATATTTGGATCCCGATCCTACTGTGAGTATATGCTACTTATCAGGATATTCGTCACTTAACGATCAATGCTATAAACCAAGTAGGTGTCAAGAAAAGTGTCAGCGGGGTTACGCCCCCAGAGAAAAGAGGTTCTTTAATTAAGGAACTTCACGAAAGCGTTGGAAAACCTCCCTCGAAGTATCGACACTAGCCTGGCTGAACGGTTAAGCAAGAATTGTACAGTGAGAATAGTCCTGGCTAATTCTTCTTTTATGGTTTGAGGAAGGATTCGAGAAACAGTGGGAGCCATCCAGTTTAGATAAACTAAAAACCACTCTAAACTTGCAAGAGCATCATGCTAAAGAGTTTTCTTCTCTCTCTCCTAATTGCAGCGACCCTGAAAATGACTGGACTTAAGTTACTTTTAGAGAAAAATATACTGACAGGGCCAAACTATAAAGATTGGCTGCGGAATGTCAAAATGGCTTTGACCTATGACAAATTGGGATACGTCCTCACCGCTACGGCACCTGCTGTCCCTGGTCCCAAATCCAGCAATGCGGATAAGGAAATCCGTAAAACCTGGGATTTAGATTGCGCGAAAGCCAAGTGCATCGTGCTTGCCTCGATGAACAATGAACATCAGAGGAGGCACGAGGATATGGACCTAGATGGCATATTTCTCCATACAAAGGAACTTTATGGAGAGCAATCTCGTATAGCAAGATACGAGACCTCTAAGAACTTGTTTCGAGCGAGGTTGGCTGTCGGGTCATCGGTAAGAGAACATGTCCTAAAGATGATCGGCTATATTGAAGAGCTCACAGACCTTGGGACGACTTTGGATAATGAGCTCTATACAGACCTTATTCTCCAGTCCCTTCCTCACACCTACGCCCAGTTTATCCTGAACTTCAACATTCAAAGAAAAGAAGTTGAACTTCCGGAACTCCTGAACATGTTAAGAAGTGCAGAGGGCACCTTGCAGAAGACAAGGGAAACACCCGCTATGTTTGTTAGCGGTGCATCTTCTTCCGGGTCCAAGGCTAGGGCCAAAGGAAGGAAGAAGAAGGCCGCCACCAAACCTAAAGGAGGTGTTAGTAAGGTGGGAGGGAAGGGAAAGAAAAAGTTTGCGGTACCGGTAGTAGGCCAGGATGAGTGCTTCCATTGTCACAGGAAAGGGCACTGGAAAAAGAATTGCAAGGCGTGGAACGCCAAGAACCAGGAAACGAAGCAAGCTGTGGCTTCGACTTCAGGTGTGTTTGTGATTGAGAATTGTCTGTCAATCAACTCTACTTCCTGGGTATTGGATACCGGATCAGGGTCTCATATTTGCAATTCATTGCAGGCACTGAGAAACCGTAGAGTGCTGAAGGAAGGTGATATGACCCTAAAGGTTGCTAACGGAGCTAGCGTGGGAGCTACGTCCGTCGGGGATTATCACCTAGGATTGACAAGTGGACACATTTTGGTTTTACATAACTGTTTTTTTGTACCAAGCTTAACGTGTAATATCATATCAGTTTCCTTGTTATCAAATAAAGGTTATGATTTCACGTTTGTAAGAGATGTTGTTAACATCCACCTTAATCATGGTTTGATTGGGTCCGGTACACTAAATAACGGTATATATGTTTTAAACCAACTCCAAATTTTCAATGTCCAGAACACACTTAAAAGAAAGTCTCCAGATTTAAATAAAGCTTTCTTATGGCATTGTAGACTGGGTCACATCAATGAGAGAAGGTTGACTAAGTTGCATAGAGAAGGATATTTGGACTCGTTCGAATATCAAACTTATGACACTTGTCAATCTTGTCTCAAAGGAAAGATGACAAAGACTCCATTTACTGGACATGGAGTAAGAGCGAGCGAGCTCTTAGGACTCATACACAGCGATGTATGCGGTCCAATGTCTACACATGCAAGAGGTGGTTTTTCCTATTTCATTACTTTCACGGATGATTACTCAAGATACGGATTCATTTATCTGATGAAACATAAATCTGAGGCTTTTGAGAAATTCCAAGAGTATAAGAATGAAGTAGAAAACCAAACCGGCAAAAGTATCAAGACACTTAGATCTGATCGAGGTGGTGAATACTTGAGTGCCGAGTTCCTAGGTTACCTAAAAGAGAAAGGAATTCTCTCTCAGCTTACTCCTCCATACACTCCACAGCATAACGGTGTATCGGAGAGACGGAATCGAACCCTATTGGATATGGTACGATCCATGATGAGTAATGCTGAGTTACCGCGATCTTTTTGGGGTTATGCGCTAGAATCAGCAGCATATCTTCTGAATAGGGCTCCTACCAAGACTGTGCCTACCACTCCATATCAGATGTCGACTGGGAAGAAACCCCATCTTCAGCATATGAAGATTTGGGGATGTCCAGCTTTTGTTAAAAAGCAGCATGTGGACAAGCTCGAGGCACGATCAGTAAAATGTATGTTTGTGGGATATCCAAAGAACTCCAAGGGATATTATTTCTATTACGCAGAGGAACAAAAGGTTTTTGTTTCTCGTAATGCCCATTTTCTAGAACATCAGTTTTTAGAAAAGGAAATAAGTGGCACCCCTCCGCAGGAGTAGTAGGCCGTCTCATCCGCCTGAGAAATACTACGGTTTTCTCATAGATGGGGATAGAGAGGATTGCATCATAGGTGATGATGAACCTACTGACTTCCAGCAGGCCATCCAGAGCGGCGACTCAGTACGATGGCTAGATGCAATGCGGACCGAAATGGAGTCCATGTACACCAACAAAGTATGGACTTTGGACTTTGCTCCAGATGGGGTAAAACCCATAGGATGCAAATGGATCTTCAAGAAAAAGATTGGTGTAGATGGACAGGTGGAAACCTATAAGGCTAGACTTGTTGCAAAGGGTTTTCGTCAAAGACCTGGTTTGGACTATGACGAAATTTTTTCTCCAGTGGCTATGCTCAAATCCATTCGGATCCTTCTTGCTATTGCTGCCTTCCATGATTATGAAATCTGGCAGATGGATGTAAAGACGGCTTTTCTGAATGGAAATTTAGAAGAATGCGTCTATATGGATCAGCCAGAGGGTTTCAATCAGAGTGGGAGCAGCGGGAAAGTATGCAAGCTGCTTAAGTCCATTTATGAACTAAAACAGGCATCGCGGAGTTGGAACATCTGTTTTGATGAGACAGTCAAAGAATATGACTTTATCAAAAATCCAGATGAACCGTGCATATATAGTAAAGTTATAGCCAGAAGTGTCGTATTCCCCGTCTTGTACATGGATGACATTCTACTGATAGGAAATGACATTCCTATGCTACAATCTGTCAAAGGATTCTTGTCACACAGGTTCTCCATGAAAGACCTGGGTGATGCCTCTTACATTCTGGGGATCCGGATCTATCGTGATAGATCCAAGAGGATGTTGGGACTTTCGCAGTCCAGGTATATCGACACTGTACTGAAAAGATTCAGTATGGAAGATTCTAAGCGCGGTAATCTACCGGCGTGTCACGGAATCACCCTCTCCAAAGAGATGTCTCCCAAGACTGATTTAGAAAGGGAACGCATGTCTATTATACCCTAAGCTTCTGCGGTAGGCTCTATAATGTATGCGATGTTGTGCACCAGACCAGATATAGCTTACGCACTAAGCGTGGTAAGCCGGTATCAGTCAGACCCAGGGGAGAAGCACTGGATAGCAGTAAAGAACATTCTCAAGTACCTGAGAAGGACTAATGAGATGTTCTTGGTTTACGGCGGAAAAGACCTCAGGTTGGAGGCCTTTGCTGATTCCGGCTTCCAGAGTGATAAGGACGATTCCAAGTCCATGTCGGGTTATGTCTTTACCCTCAATGGAGGGACGGTGTGCTGGAAGAGCTCCAAGCAGGACACCGTTGCTGACTCAACGATGGAAGCGGAGTATATAGCTGCTTGCGATGCCGCAAAAGAAGCAGTCTGGAGGAAGAAGTTCCTAACAGAACTTCAGGTGGTTCCTACCATAGTTGATCCAATACCTCTGTGTTGCGACAACAACGGAGCTATAGCTTTAGCGAAGGAACCAAGGTCCCATCAGAAGTCCAGACACATCTTAAGGCGGTATCACCTGATCAGGGAGATCATTGATCGTCAGGAGATCGAGGTACGGAGAGTTGCATCTGAAGAGAACATTGCTGATCCATTCACGAAGGCCCTACCTCAGATTCAGTTCGAGAGGCTACTCGAGATCATCGGTCTTCGATATGCCAGTACATGGCCCTAGTGCAAGTGGGAGATTGTTAGTGTATATGCCCTAGGGGCCATTATTGTATCATACTAGTTTGTATATTACTTAATGGAAGCTTGGGATATTCACATGTATATAACAGTCTTGCTAAACATGGTAGTATGCTACTTGGTTTTTCTATCTTAATATGTGAGTATACGTATTGATAGAGCTCTTAAGATCTTGCTTGACTACCGGCGTTGTGATGGCAGTCACACTAGTGGGGGCTGGGTAGTCTACAAGCACATCCTTATTCAGGTCCCTAGTCGTAGGATTATCAAGACAGGGCATCGATACTCCGGAGTAGACTAGTGTGTACGCTTCTCATCCCAGTTGGGGAGATGGTCTGTCCCACAGCCGTCAGTACGTCGTACTGGAGATAGTATGCAGGTGCTCGTTGGGTTACGGGTACACCGGAAAGGACTCACAGGGAACTGTTGGATGGTTTTATACCAGTCGTCAGTGAACAGTTCCCAGGTGACATGAGTACAGCATAGTCCGCAGACTTGACACTGCTACTTCGCCTCGAGTGTGTCCCACTGTTCTTAGATTGCTACCCTACCACGGCTCAAAGGAGTCGTGCAAACAGGTAGCAGTTGGGTGCAGTCCCGAGCACTTGGAGGCAGTGGCGGTTAGACAGGATTCGTCTCTCCCGGTATTGGGGTTTGATATCGCGCTGTGTCAGAGAGCCATTACGCAAAGTCCCTGGCCAGGGCAAGCGAGATTTGCCGGTAGGTTCCAGTAGTTTCTCAGGGTGTAATGGGCTTCCCTCCGACACGACTTATACCGCTATTAGGGGACTGACGCTTGCCGCCCCCCTAGGCCCGATATGCGATAGTCTTAGACGAACGGACCGGACTATACGGAGATTGTCACATCAGACTCAGTAAGAGTTCGGATGGGTTTCCTCATCGGCCTTCTTATCGACATCTACCTGGGGACCGTTACGTACAGCTAGTGCCGCTTGCGGTCTGTGGTTAAACCCACTGCCAGCGTAGTAGTTGAGTCTCTAGAGTCCCACACAGAGAGTTTCCCTACTCCAGGCGAAACGATATAGAGGTCGTATGGTTTTACGACAAGGTTTCGGACGCATACGTGTGTTTACACACGTACGACTTTCGGACAGTTTTTACCAGTCGGCTTTGGTTTAAGCCAGTTACTGGTATCCGGTTATTGGATTTATACAGTCTAAAGTTTTTCCGTATTTTTGCGGAAAGGAGGGGCGTTCTCGTAATTGCGCGAGAAGCTTCTAAAAGGTGGTGACTAAGGAGGTTTAGGTGGCATATACATTGAATGAGATTAGTGAGTCATATGGATGATTCATCCATGTCATTAATGCTTCATAATTGCTTAATGACTCATGGAGATGAATCACCACAAGATATTTATCACGCATGGTTGTAAATCATTTTCTTTTCTTTTCTTGATAAAATAAAATGCTTGATATATATTATGATAACTCATTTTCTCTTCTCATTATTATGTTCATCTTCTCTCTCCTCAAGCTCTCCCTCTTCAAACCCTAATCCTCCCTTCTCATGTGTTGAGTACAAGGATTAGTTAGACTAATTAAACCATAACCCTCACTCTATATCACCTAGCTTCTTTGATTAGCACTTAAAGAAAGTTAGTTGCCTCAAGTTTAGAGGCTAAGCTTGGAGTAAAGCTCTCGGGTGGATCGTCTACTACTTCGAGAAGGCCGAGGAGGAGGTGGAGTTCGTAAAGACGAAGGACACGGTTCTTTAGGTATAATCCCTTTACATAGTAGTTGTTAACTTCTATGTTTGATGTTAGTTATCGTTTAGCTTCGATTCATGCGGTTAGTCGATGTTTAGCATATAAACAAGATCGTTTTTCATATTTCCGCCTCCCCGCAAGTCGTGGGGTGTTGTACATCGACTTACAACCACGGTTGCACGGGTGATTGTACGTGATATTCTCGTTGTGTAGTAAAAGCAAGTATCAAATCAATTGTTTCCCGATAAGGGTTTCATTTGATCGATAACAATATCTTGTATCAGTATTTAGAAAATTGTATAAAGAAATCACAACCAAAGAATTATATTTGACCGCAATCAATTACGGTGTCAGTTGTAGATCGTAAGCGAGTGCGGATCGTCCACAGGGATTGTGCGATTCATTTCAATGTTCGATTTGTTTGAATTGAAAAGTTAATCGAAAAAAAAAAGAAAGCATAATTCAAGATTTATCAATTGTTTCAAGTGTCACTATTCTATTCAAGAATCAAGAAAATGATAAACAATCAAGAATCGGGTTTCGATGATATTTCCAACCAAATGTCAAGAATCTAAATAAGGCTCGTAGGAATCGATCGGATCTATAGACGTGATGTAATCATCAAGATATCGTGTTCTTGTCCTTCGAAGAATTGATACTGGATCGATGATGATCGACGAGAGTTAGGGCTTTCTCGTGAAACTAGGGTTTCATCATTTAACCCTTGTTCTTTCGTCGATATCATTCACATTCTAGCCTCTAGCAATTTCAAGAAACGATTGTAACTCCCCAATTTCGAGTGATATCAATCAAGAAAGCATCGCAACAAAATTGGGTCGTCGATTCTTGAACTTGCTAGGGTTTACAAAACTCGTAGGAATAAAGAATCGTTTTCAGATATATTACATCATCATTCTATTGATCGTCTCGACTCCTCGACGGGCGGAGTTTATTCACACATCATCACACAGAAAGAATTCAAGAATTGAAAAGATATCATGATGCAAGAATTTAAAGAAAACAAGATAAAAGAATATCACCTTTAATTTATATCAACAATTTGATTACAGTCGCTCAAGAACTACAAGAAGAAGAACTAAATTGTCAATCTGGCGTCGCTTTTCTCCGTGAGTCGTGGATCGGCTTGGACCACTTGCTCTGTTGAAGATCGGTTCCGCTCATAAAATGTTGACGGGCTTCTTGCTTGATTTGGTACTCAGGATCTTGGCTTTTGATTGGAATTAGGGTTAGGGTTTCACACAAGCCTTCTCACTAGACTTGTGGAAGAAGATGAAGAATGAGGTAGAATGGCTACTAAAATGAACTAATGGAAGGATCTATCCCCCTTTACAAGTGAGCCTAGGGTCTTATTTATAGATCTCCCAAACCCTAGGTCTAGGTTTGAAATTACAATTCCCTCCAAAAGTTTGTTGAGGCTTCTAGAAGATAGTTTGTTAGGAGCTAGCTTAGGCTTTAAGCTAGGATTAATTAAGCATTAGAAACCCTAGTTTGCTGATCTGGCAGAAGTCTCTGGAGTCTTCTGGAACTTGAAGTATATGAGATGAATGTGGGCCCTGAATGAAGAATTTTGATGCAAAGATTAGGTGGTGATGTCGACAAACCGCCGCGGAACCGTGGCCCAAGCCGGCTCCGGCCGCGGTTCCGCGGCCATGTTGGCTCTTTGTGGCTTGGTTCTTCTGGTGTGGTCTTGGGATGATATTTGGAGTTTTATCTGATATGTCGATTTGTATTTGTCCCTTTGGATTGATACCAAAACTGAAATCATTGTGTTGGCGTATCTTTTAGCGGTGTAGATTTGAGCAAGCTTCAGATTTTTCTGCACAGACTTCAAAACATGGGTTGCGATATATAGAAATGATGCCATGTTATGAAATGCAGTCAATTTCCCTAGAAATGCCGGTTTTAAGGTCTAACACATGTAATCTGATATTTTGCAACAGTTTTGCTAATATGTGTTATATGAATGCCGAACACTTCTATATGAATGCAAATGATAGAGAAATTGCCGGTTAAAAGATGCAATATTTTCGACTAATCAAATTCCCCCAAACTTAATTTCGATCGTCTCGAGCGAACTGTTTTATTAAAAAGAGAAGGAGAAAATAAAGAAAGAGAAAAACTAACTAGCACACTTTCGTAGGCAACACGATTGCACTGAGCTCGTGTAACAAGCCTTTAAACCTCTAGGTGTCCCTAGTAGGAGGAGTGTTGTCTCCTGAGGGTTTTCAGCGGATTGCACCCACAAAATCCAATAATAAAAGAAAGATCATGAATATTACATTTAAAGAAAAGAATTGTAAAAGAAAAGCCTTGAAAATTAGGGTTTCCAACTAAGCTAGCTTTTCGGTTGTTATGAGCCCTATCTTAATGGTCATGAAAAGATGTCAGAAATCACGTCCTCCCTCAATAAAACATCGTCTTATTTTCATTCCTATCTTTCTTACAAAACATCGATCATATAACCCTGCGTGTGTGTAAAGGACATCCCTACACCCGGAGAATTCAATTCAAGCTATCATACTCTTGCCCATCAGCCTCAGTACTTTTTAATTAATGAATATTTAGATGAGATTGCTCACACACTTTCATGCGACCGTTAATACTTCTTGAGGTACTAACCGACCGATTACTCATGTGCTTGCTTATTTGGTGTATTTTCCTCGTCTTGCACCACCTTAGGCATAGCAATGACTCCCAGACCAGTTGGCCTTAGGGCACTAGGTGAAGAGGCACCCTCGCTATACATTTTTATTGCCTTCGGCGATAACAAAACCAGTGTCCATTTTTCTCACCACTTTATATATTTTTTTATTCACTTTTTTTTCCTTCATACATCGGCTTTAAGACAAGAGCATTTCAAGGTATCCTCTACTATCCCAGGCTTCAAGACGTATGTAAGTGCGAATAGCAGGGTAGCAACGTTCAAAATGTTTGGCTTCCAGAATAGAAACTATTTTTCAGACTTATTTTTATCCTCAGATTAGTGATGTCCTTCATCTTACTAACCCTTGGGACAACGGCTCATAACTACTTATTACTAGTTCGTATAAGAAAACTTCTAATTTTCTTAGTTTTCTTAAATTTTTCTAATCTCATGGATGTAATTGTTCATTATCTAAACTTTTATTATCTTATTTATGTACAAAAAAAGTTTAAATATTAAAATATTTTTATATTTGCAAAAATTTTTTTAAAATTTTTGTGGGTTTTGAAATTTTTTAAATTTTTATAGATTTTTAAAAGAAATGTTTTGTGCTTATGCAGATGATATGCAAATGATGCAAAAATAAGCACAAACCTCCCCCAAACTTGATTTCAACAGTGTCCTCACTGTTGCCAATCGCTATACCTACAAAAACTGTAAGCCTGGGGGGAATTATTAGTGGGGGCAAAACATATAAGCGAAGAACTTCCCCCAAACTTATTCTTTTCACTCACCTTCATCCAAAAGATGATGCAATGATATATAGGATATGAAGGTGAGATGGAGGAATTTTAATCCAAATAAACTGGCTCTTGTAAAAATAAGAGCTCCTCCGTGGGGTCAGTGGAAAAATACGGCTTTAGTCTATGTCCATTCACTTTAAAAAAAAGGTATCGTTTTTAACATTTTCTACTTCTACTGCCCTGTGCGGGTATACAGACAGCACAACAAAAGGTCCCTTCCACCGAGATCGAAGCTTACCCGCGTGAAGGTGTAATCGTGAATCGTAAAGAAGGACTTGTTGACCAGGTGAAAATGTTTTCCTCAAAATGTTTTTATCGTGAAAAACCTTAGTCCTATTCTTTACAATTACAGCGTTATCATAAGCTTCATCGCGGAGTTCGCTTAGCTCATTTAGTTGCAGCTTTCGAAAGTTGCAGGCTTCTTTTAGATCAAAGTTTATTTCCTTTATAGCCCACAATGCTTTATGCTCTATCTCGACGGGTAAGTGACATGCCTTCCCAAACACTATCCTATATGGAGACATCCCTAGGTCGGTTTTATATGCAGTTCGGAATGCCCAAAGAGCATCCGTCAATTTGGTCGACCAGTCTTTTCTATTCTTAGCAACGGTCTTCTCCAGGATAAGTTTGATCTGTCTGTTTGAGATTTCAGCCTGCCCGCTCGTTTGGGGATGATAGGGCGTAGAAAGTCGGTGGTTGATTGCGTATTTCCGCATCAGAGTCTCGAAAGACCTGTTGCAGAAATGTGTCCCATTATCGCTAATGATAGCGCGTGGGTGTCCAAATCGCGAAAAGATATTCTCTTTTAAGAACCTAATGACAACTTTCTTGTCATTAGTGCGACATGGAATGGCTTCTACTCACTTTGAGACGTAATCAACTGCCAGCAGTATGTACAAATTCCCAAAGGAGTTGGGAAAAGGACCCATAAAATCAATGCCCCAAACATCGAAGATTTCAACAACCAAGATGGGTTGTTGAGGCATTTCATTTCTCCGGGAGATTCTACCCGTGTACTGACACTGTGTACAGGTTTTGCAATGCTCAAATGCGTCCTTGAATAAGGTCGGCCAATAAAAACCACATTGCAAAACCTTCTCCGCCGTCTTTTTAGGACCGAAGTGACCCCCACAGGCCTGATCATGACAAAAAGAAAGAACACTCTTGAACTCTTCTTTCGGGACACACCGGCGAATAATCTGATCAGGACAATATTTAAATAACATCCCAGTAAAAGTGTTTTACTTGGGATAGAAAATGGTATTTGTCCTGTTTTGACCAATCGCTCGGTATAAGTCCCGTGACAAGATAGTTCACAATATCCCTGAACCATGGTTCATTGGATACATTCAAGAGTTGTTCGTCTGGAAACGAATCATTGATCGGCAGGGTCGCAGGGGAAGAAGAGATGCATGAAAGATGGTCGGCTACTACGTTTTCACATCCTTTCTTATCTTTGATAACAAGATCAAATTCTTGTAACAGTAGGATCCAACGTATTAGTCGACCTTTTGCATCTTTCTTCGCCAGAAGATGTTTTATGGCGGAATGGTCAGTGTACACAACTATAGGAGAGCCAATTAAGTAAGGCCTGAATTTTTCTAATGCAAATACAACCGCTAAAAGTTCTTTCTCGGTGGTTGTATAGTTGATTTGTGCATCGTTCAGGGTCTTACTTGCATAGTAGATCACGTGTGGCATCTTTTCAATGTGCTGTCCTAAGACTGCACCTACTGCAAAGTCGGATGCGTCACACATCAGCTCAAAGGGGTAGTCCCAATTTGGAGACGATAGAACGGGGGCTGAAGTGAGTGAGTGTTTAAGTGAGTCGAAAGCTGTCTCACAGTCCGAGTCAAAGTGGAAGGTCGCATCCTTGGCCAGGAGAAGACTTAAAGGTCTAGCAATTTTGCTAAAATCCTTAATGAATCTCCTATAAAAGCCCGCATGGCCAAGGAAAGATCGAATATCTTTGACGCTTTTGGGATGAGGGAGGTTTTGAATGACATCTATCTTAGCTATGTCAACCTCAATGCCTTTCTGTGAAATAACATGTCCAAGTACAATTCCTTCTTAGACCATGAAATGGCATTTTTCCCAGTTCAAAGTTAAGTTCTTCTCTTTGCAACGAGTAAGAACTGCGTCAAGATTCGATAGGCAATCAGAAAAAGAGTCTCCAAAAATCGAGAAATCGTCCATAAAGATCTCCAGACAATTCTCTACCATATCAGAGAATATCCCCATCATACACCGCTGAAAGGTAGCGGGAGCATTGCATAACCCAAAGGGCATGCAACTGTAAGCAAAGGTACCAAAAGGACAAGTAAAAGTGGTTTTATTTTGATCCTTTTTGGCGATGGGGACCTGATTATACTCTGAGTATCCGTCCATAAAGCAATAATACTCTCGTCCCGCTAAGCGTTCCAGCATTTGATCAATGAATGGTAGAGGAAAATGGTCTTTCCTCGTGGAAGCATTGAGTTTTCTATAATCAATACATACACGCCACCCAGTTTGGGCGCGTGTCTGAATCAACTCATTTGCCTCATTGGTTATAACAGTGATGCCGGATTTCTTAGGGACGACATGTATAGGACTCACCCATTGGCTATCGGAGATGGGGTATATAATACCATTATCTAGGCATTTGACGATCTCTTTCATCACCGCTTCCTTCATGACGGGATTTAACCGTCTCTGTGGTTCTCGGGTTGGTCTGGCATCATCCATCATATGTATATGATGTTCAACTATCAAGGGACTAATCCCTTTGATGTCCGCCATGGTCCAACCAAACGCCTCTTTATTAGATCTCAATACCGATAAAAGTGCATTCTCTTGCTCTGATGCTAGAGAAGCGGATATGATAACCGGTAAAGACTCATTCTCACCTAAATTAGCATATTTAAGGTGAGAAGGTAAAATTTTGAGATCTAAAGCTGGCGGAGAAATAATAGAAGGAGGGATCATCGAGTGATTCTCGGAGTCACACAGAAGCTCATAGCTTATGAAAGATACAGACTCGGGTGGAGTAAAGTCAGGAGTGCAGGACTCAAGTGTAGCAAAAGTGTCCTCACTAAGATCATGTGTGAGATCAAGCAGAGATGTGGTAATATCGTCGAGATCTAGAAAGCAAAGATCCTCAGCTCCACAACTATCGGGAGCGATCTCGTGGACAGAGCACACATCTAGAATATGAGCAGAGGGTTCTGATGGCTGACTTCCAACTTTGTAGATGTTTAGTTCAATGGTCATATTTCCAAATGATAAGTTCATTGAACCATTTCTACAGTTTATAACAGTATTGGAAGTGGCAAGGAAAGGACGACCCAGAATCACCGGAATTTGGCCCCGGGGGTTTGCTACAGGCTGTGTGTCGAGTACAATGAAGTCTACAGAGAAAACAAATTCCCCAACCTTTATCAACACATTCTCAAGTTCACCCCTTGGTTTGGTGATTGAACGGTCTGCCATTTGTAGAGTGCAGTGAGCAGGTTTCAACTCTCCAATCCCTAATTGCTCATATACAGAATATGGAAGTAGGTTAACACTTGCGCCAAGGTCTAAAAGAGCACGATTTATGTTTTTACCCCCAATATAAATCGATATTGTAGGACATCCTGGGTCCTTACGTTTCTTTGGTAGCTGTGGGATAAAAGCAGTGCTGATATTATTAGACATAAAGACCTTCTTTGGCACTTGAGTCTTCCTCTTCCTAGTGCACAAGTCCTTAAGAATTTTCGCATAAGCGGGGACTTGCTGAATCGCATCTAGGAGATGGATATTGATGTTAACCTGTTTGAACATTTCTATAATTTTCTCCATATGAGGACTCGTTTTATTACCCCTAAACCGATTCGGGTAAGGTGCTTTCGCAATGAGCGTCGGGTCCATCATAGGAGAAGGAAGAGGGGGTAGACGAGATCCCAAAAGAGGTGTGGGGACCGTCTGTGGAGAACTAGAAGGGCTATACTGAGGTGTCGAGCCTAGTGGGAAATGGAGAATAGGCTCGCGAGACGATGGTGTGGTAGAAGAACAAGGATCAGAAGGAGAAGTGTGTGTGTGTGGAAAGGTCTCAGCCGGGGTGTTGATATGATTTTCAATATCATCAACTTCTTCCCCAACATGGTTGTTCAGCACTCTTCCCGATCTCAACGTTGTAACGGCATTTACATTGTAATGCCCAGGATTCTGTAGGGGTTGAGAGGGAAGTTTCCCTTTTTCTCTCGCACTCATTTCGGCTTTAAGTCGTGCGATTTCAGCTTCCATCGTTCTGATACTCTCAGCTTGGGACGCTGAGTTTTTCTTTATCTCACCGACGGAAGATCTAACCTCAGCCGAAACCTCTATGAAATTTGACAAAAGTGATTTCATGGTTTGAGTGAATTGAGAGAACTCGTCAGAACAGGTCATAGGATTAGACTGTGCAGGAGTGTTGACCTGATTTTGGAAATTTTGTGACTGATAGGGGTGCTGAGTGAGTTGAAGGGGTTGCTGTGGTGGAGGAAGAGCCCTTTGAAATTGATTAGTGTTTGGAACCGTGTTTTGAGATTGTTGTTGGTTTCAAGCGAAATTCGGGTGATTCCTCCAACCCTGATTGTACGTGGAAGAATATGGATCGTTTCGAGTTCTTTGAAATATGGCATTAGAATGCTCGTGACCTTGAAACGCAGAGTTTAATGGACATTCTTCTGTTAAATGAGACGAATCAGAACAGCACCCACAAACAGTTTTGGGGAGCGACACTGGGTTTAGGGAGGCTGCTGCAAATTTGTGTTCCATAGCATCGAGCTTCTTTTGCATTGCTGCCATTTCAGCTCGAACACCTATGGACACATCTATTTGGTGTATGCCACCCCTATTCAATGGTTGGGTTCCACTCTCCCACTGTAGTGATTTTTCAGCGAACTCTTCTAAATACTTCCAAGCTTCCCCATCATCTTTGGTCATAAAAGTACCTTGACACATGTTTTCAAGGCTCTGTTTAGTGTTTGGGTTAATGCCCTCATAAATGATTCGGCAAAGCTCCCATCTCGGGATGCCGTGATGAGGACACTGAACCAATAGATCCTTGAAACGTTGAAAGCATTTTGAGAATGGTTCAGTAGGGAGCTGGGCAAATTGATTCAGTTCGCTACGGATTCGAGCTGTCTTTTGTATTGGGTAAAATTTCTTAAGGAATGCAGCGACGAATTCTTCCCAATTCGTAATAGAGTGTGCGGTAGTGTTATATAGCCACTTCTCGGCTATATCGCACAAAGTAAATGGAAGAAGTCGTAGACGCATAGCATCCACTGAAAGTTGTGACGTACCCATCATTGCGCATACGTTTTCAAATTTGGTAATGAAAACGTAAGCGTCCTCAGTCTCGAGTTCGTGGAATTTGGGTAAAAGATTGATATACTGGGGCTTAATCTCAAAGTTATCCCCGTTGGTTGGTGGTGTGGATAAGCAGGTCGAATGAGGACCTCGAATAGGGTAGCACCTCTCCTGGAGAGAGATGCGGGGTGGATTCTGCGCACCAACGGACGGCGGCAGATTAGGGTTAAAGAAGTTTGATGGATTCGGATCCATCGGTGTGGGTGTGGTAGTGGGTAAAGGAAAGGTAAATGGAGAAATATCGACTTCGGAGTCGAAAGGAGGTACGCGGACTAAACGGGCACTAGTTACCCGTGTCCAGCCTATCTTGTACTAAAATGGGTTAGTACAAGTGGCGGCGTTGACTTATAATTAGGGGTAAATGAATGCTGTGTTTGCTTTGAAAAAGGGACGGATTTTTGAAAAAATGATGCGACACAACAAATGCAGCAACAAAGAACCCTAGAATCTAGTGGTCACCTAGGTCCGGCTCTAGACCGCTCCTAACTACCCAAAGAAAAGTCGCAGGATAGAATCCTCCACTGCCTCCTTGTCCCCCTGTGGCCGGATAAGTGCCAGGTAAGTGGAAAGGTACTCCACTACGTAAGTAGTGGGCCTAATTAAAAACCACTAGCCTTAGACACACTTGCCTAGGCATCACAAGAAAACGCGGATAAGCAATGAATTACCCACGGCCTTCTTCTGTCCTAAGTGAGCGCGACGGTCCTTAGAGTCATCTCTAGATATTTTTTAGTTAATGTGGGTCAATGTGGATGCAAGTTTTTCGATTTTTGGGGCCTAGGAAGGGTAATGAAATCCCCACCTAATTTGGATTTGGCCGTGCCCCTTAATATCCGTATTTAGAATGCAAACAACCAAGAAACAAAATCACGCACAAATTTACTTTTGCAATTTGCGAGCTGCGATTATTTGCAAAGAATCCTGCAGAAAATTATTAGTTGGAGCTAAAAAGAGGAGAGAGGAGAAGGTAAGAAGTCACCTGAAGCAAAATTTTTACAGAGAAGCCCCAAGAATGCCGCGGTTCCGCCGCATATGCTGGCTCCCACCGCGGAATCGCGGTCGTCTGTGCAGATCACTAAACCAAAATTCTTCAGAGAGGCTCTGTAGACTTCCTTTGCTCTCTGGTATATTCCAAAAAAAATTTCCTATTTCCAGCAATCTCCAGATCTCCTTGCAATGAACCACAACAAATCGTTTAGGGTTTGCACGAATTTTGATCTCAAAAATCACAATGGAATAAATCTTTCAATTCAACTTTAATATGAAACGAATTAGCGTGTAATCCCCGGCAACGGCGCCATTTGATTATACGTGATATTCTCGTTGTGTAGTAAAAGCAAGTATCGAATCAATTGTTTCTCAATAACGGTTTCATTTGATCGATAACAGTATCTTGTATCAGTATTTAGAAAATTGTATAAAGAAATCACAACCAAAGAATTATATTTGACCGCAATCAATTACGGTGTCAGTTGTAGATCGTAAGCGAGTGCGGATCGTCCACAGGGATTGTGCGATTCGTTTCAATGTTCGATTTGTTTGAATTGAAAAGTTAATCGAAAAGAAAAGAAAGCATGATTCAAGATTTATCAATTGTTTCAAGTGTCACTATTCTATTCAAGAATCAAGAAAATGATAAACAATCAAGAATCGGATTTCGATGATATTTCCAACCAAATGTCAAGAATCTAAATGAGGCTCGTAGGAATTGATCGGATCTATAGACGTGATGTAATCATCAAGATATCGTGTTCTTGTCCTTCGAAGAATTGATACTAGATCGATGATGATCGACGAGAGTTAGGGCTTTCTCGTGAAACTAGGGTTTCATCATTTAACCCTTGTTCTTTCGTCGATATCATTCACATTCTAGCCTCTAGCAATTTCAAGAAACGATCGTAACTTCCCAATTTCGAGTGATATCAATCAAGAAAGCATCGCAACAAAATTGGGTCGTCGATTCTTGAACTTGCTAGGGTTTACAAAACTCGTAGGAATCAAGAATCGTTTTCAGATATATTACATCATCATTCTATTGATCGTCTCGACTCCTCGACGAGCGGAATTTATTCACACATCATCACACAGAAAGAATTCAAGAATTGAAAAGATATCATGATGCAAGAATTTAAAGAAAACAAGATAAAAGAATATCACCTTTTATTTATATCAACAATTTGATTACAGTCGCTCAAGAACTACAAGAGGAAGAACTAAATTGTCGATCTGGCGTCGCTTTTCTCCGTGAGTCGTGGATCGGCTTGGACCACTTGCTCTGTTGAAGATCGGTTCCGCTCATAAAAGGTTGACGGGCTTCTTGCTTGATTTGGTACTCGGGATCTTGGCTTTTGATTGGAATTAGGGTTAGGGTTTCACACAAGTCTTCTCACTAGACTTGTGGAAGAAGATGAAGAATGAGGTAGAATGGCTACTAAAATGAACTAATGGAGGGATCTATCCCCCTTTACAAGTGAGCCTAGGGTCTTATTTATAGATCTCCCAAACCCTAGGTCTAGGTTTGAAATTACAATTCCCTCCAAAAGTTTGTTGAGGCTTCTAGAAGATAGTTTGTTAGGAGCTAGCTTAGGCTTTAAGCTAGGATTAATTAAGCATTAGAAACCCTAGTTTGCTGATCTGGCAGAAGTCTCTGGAGTCTTCTGGAACTTGAAGTATATGAGATGAATGTGGGCCCTGAATGAAGAAATTTGATGCAAAGATTAGGTGGTGACGTCGACAAACCGCCGCGGAACCGCGGCCCCAGCCAGCTCCGGCCGCGGTTCCGCGGCCATGTTGGCTCTTTGTGGCTTGGTTCTTCTGGTGTGGTCTTGGGATGATATTTGGAGCTTTATCTGATATGTCGATTTGTATTTGTCCCTTTGGATTGATACCAGAACTGAAATCATTGTGTTGGCGTATCTTTTAGCGGTGTAGATTTGAGCAAGCTTCTGATTTTTCTGCACAGACTTCAAAACACGGGTTGCGATATATAGAAATGATGCCATGTTATGAAATGCAGTCAATTTCCCTAGAAATGCCGGTTTTAAGGTCTAACACATGTAATCTGATATTTTGCAACAGTTTTGCTAATATGTGTTATATGAATGTCGAACACTTCTATATGAATGCAAATGATAGGGAAATTGCCGGTTAAAAGATACAATATTTTCGACTAATCAACGGGCAGAGAGAGCTGCAACTAGAGTTGCGGTCAGCATGAGCTCGTCTTGGATGAGGACTGACCAGGGCGTAATTCCGGTGACACACGATTGCATGGATATGTCGTTTATTGTGTTTTTTATGACGTGAGTGTTTTGATGAATTGTTTTTACTAAGATTTCTCGTTGACGCAAACGTTCAGATCAACACCAGACGATTGGGCCACTACTAGAGGCCGGCTAGAATGTGAAGACCGTTAATGTACCGTCTATTCTTGAGAATTAAGGCATTTTTAGCGTGCGGACGAATGAGCCAGCTGTTGCTGCGACTGACAAGATATCACCCCAGATGTTTGAAGCTATTGCAACACTAGTTTATACTTAGGGATATAATAGAAGATCGCTAGTCACCCATGGATGAATGAGTGGACATGCGGTTCGTTTGCATACCCCGATGCGAGGTTATCAGATTGATTAATTTCAGCTAGAGAGGACTTCACACAGGCACGTTGAGAGTCGATCGAAAATGGACGAATGAAGAGTATTCCTCCGACGATTTTGAAGAGTTCCCGAGGACGTAGTTGGAAAGATGCCTACTACTGGATAATTGAGATGCCGAGTACATAGCTTTGGGAAAGGAGACTCTAGATGAGTGTAGCCATTTGGAGCGCACTTCACACAACTACGAAGAGAGAATTCCGAATTAGTACGCATTGAAGAAAAGCAGAGTAAGAAGTTCGTAAGAGATCTTGACAGATGACATTCCACCCCGTTGACATTAGAGATGTGATACGCATGCAGAGACGTTGAATATGGATATATCTTCCAGAGGAAGTTGTGATGAGAATGCAGCTGTCCCGAACAAGAAATGGATTAAGTCAAGGGTGATGACTTCCGGGCAGTTCGGCAGAAACGAGATTTGAAAGAAACCCCGACAGAATCTTTCTGAAACACTATACGAAAAGACTTGGAACCAGGATCAGGCGTATCATGCACCCTCAGTGGGCCAGAGTTTGCCATCTTTGACGAGACATGATATGAGTGACCATGATAGTTGGTCAGGAGATCTTCAGAGGATGCGCCAAAGCGGAAATGTTTCCATCATCACTCCGTATCGGGACGTTGAGCCGAGGAGTCATGTAACTGGCAATCCGCAGTGAGAGACGAGAACATAAGAGCAGAGGCGCCAGACCATGAAAAGGAAGCAAGTAGATAACTTGCTCTGCTAGCTTGGATGCACCGGCACCCTTCGATCTGGAAAGAGGGGCACATGGACGATAGTAATTATGATTTGCGATTTGGTGATTCGAATATCACGTTTCCGTTGTTTTGGATTTCGGTATTCTGAGGATTTCGTTTTATGATTAATATTTCCTATGTGCGCCACAGTTGCACATGATTCATATTTTTATGTATCAGTTGTGCTGATTTTTGTTTTGTGCATATTCATTGCACTCGATTTCGATTTTATGCATTTCGAGACATTTGATTTTGATTTCATGCACACAGTGTGCACATGAATTGACTTGTTGCATTCGGTATAGTTATATGAGTTTTCAATATTGGTATGATTTTGTGCACGCAGATGCACATGTTTATGAGTTTATGCACTGCGGTATACTTGAGTTTAGATTGATGTATATTGTATACCGTCGATTTTGATTGAGATGTTAGCATTTGTTTTCGTGCACCGTGTGCATTGATTGAGATTCTTGCGCACACTTGGCGCACTTGATGCGATTTTATGCACACCAGATGCACTAAATCGGGATTTTTCATGCATATCAGATGCACCTGATATTGTGGTCAGGCACACCTGTTGCACTTGACAGATGTTTTTGTGTACACCCGTTGCACTCAGTTTTGTTTCTGTGAATATTCATGGCACCTGTATTTGGTTTCGATTTCCGTGCACACCGGACGCACGTAGTATTTTTGTACACGGTTTAGGATTTATTTCATTTTCAGCATCATGTTTTTATAACATATACTATATGGTATAGTAACTGAGCAGAACTAGTCCGAGAATAGTACCTGAATATGTTTTTGCATGCATCGATAGTTATCGAGGGGATTTCCAAAAAGGAGCTATAGTCTCAATATTTCCCTACGTGTCCGATATGACACGAAACATTTTACAAAGGAAATCCTTCTAAATTATTTTCAAAATGGTGGGATGTGTATGTTAAACAAAGGATGTATATATATAGTTATTTTTCTTACAATAAACGTCCGCTACTTGTGCTCTGATACGCGCATCGCACGGCGATTTGAAAAAGGATTTTGCATGCATTACTATTCGAATGTTTTGACGATTTCATAACGATGCGTACTACATGCAAATTATAGTTTGACTATATCATGTTGGTTTTCGTATTGGATTTTGACATTGTATTCTCGCTATGACTCCGATGATTGCATGATGCTTGACGGAGTGTTGATTTTGAGTTCTAAACTCGTTTTTCATGCGTATGCATTGCGCTGAGATGTATTCTAAGTATTTATAATTTCGGAGCCCCGACGACTTGATTGTTTTATTGAAATGTTTTAGTATTTGGGAGAGTTTTAAATTTAAATTCAGGGACAGAATTTATTTAAGGAAGGAAGATTGTAACATTTCAAAAAAAATGTTAAATATATAAATAAATAAATAAAATATTATTTTTGGGAATTTAAATAATTAAATTAATAAATATTATGAATATTTTATAAGTGTGGAGATTGGTTTTTGAATGAAATGGTATAATCATATACGACTAATTATATACAGGTTATTACTAAACTCGATTAATTTTTACTAATTATGCATTAATCATGCTTATGTGTATGGCATGCAACAAAACATGTTGCATACACTTGTTACATTTTATGAACCATGACTTTAATTCCTCATTTGCATATATTATGGTTTTGTTTTAATATGAGAAGAAAAAGGAAAAGGGAAATAAAAGAATAGAATAAATAATGTGAGTGAGGTGACAAGTATCATGGCATGGTTGAGAGAGAGAGAGTGAGAAAGTTCTAGAGCTCCCCAAACTCTTCTTCATTCTTGATCTATCATTCTCCTTCATCTCCTTCATTTCTCTCTAACTCCTTCACCTCCTCCACCTCCTCACAACACCCCTAAATCACATCAAAACCTTATATCCCCTTCATTAAAATTGTGCACAAGCTCACTACAAACATGGTGGACCAAACAAGTTAAGATTTTGAGCACTTGGGGCAACTCAAGAAAATTCTTGAGTTGCCAAATGAGGTAAATCCCACACTTTTAGTTTAGTAAATTAGTTTCTTTAGCTTCTATTTTAGTTTAGAATTGGTTAAGTGAGGATTTGTGAGCTTTGAAAATTTCTAGATGAGACTTCGGGCTTTTCTTAAGTTGTGGTGGTGTATTTGAGAGTAATTAAAGACTACAACCCATTTAGTGTAATAATCCTGGACCAAGTGAACTTAGAAAACCCAAGACTTGGAATTTAGAAACTTTTCATGTCGGTTTTGTGAATATTTTGTGGACTACAGGGAATCTGGAGCAACTTGGGATGTTTCTAAGAAAATCAAACAAGTACACTAACCTAGTTATACCAATAGGAGACCACCATGAGAAAACGATGCCAAATATCCTTATTTAGACCGGCGAAACCCGTTATTTTCACAATCTCGCCAGGTCAATGGTTGCATATGGGGTTGGATTTTGGTGTATAGCTCAGTTACCTCATAATCTAGCCTCTGTAATTGTTTGTTTAGCCTAATTTTACCTGAGACTAAATCTGGAACCATTTTTCTTGAGTTGCTGTTTTGTTTTGTGACTTCTAATGACTTGAACTTTGGATATTTGTGTTTTGTCTCGGTCCCTTGATGTTTGTACGTCGATATCGGGAGTTGTTTGGTTATTCATGCATGCGTAGACCATAGGTTTTAACCTATGTGTGATTCGTATGCCGTTTTGGTTTTCGTACGCGATTTCTGTTTACGATACTATGTGTTTATATATGTAGTCACCCTCACGTGGACTTCGAACAACAAGGAAGAGCATGGCGTCATTGATTTCGACAAGCGAGGATCAAGGTGAGTAGATGTATATCTATGGGGGAAGTCGGGTGGATAGCGTATAGCACCCCCGCAAATGCAGAATAGGGTTATTACCGTATTGTTATAATGAGTTTGGATGTGATATTGGATACTTAGCGAGTAGGGTATTTAGAAGACCTTAGGTTAGATTAGGTTGATTTAGGAAGACTTGTCCAGAGGATGATTACCTTGGAGGCGAATCACGGGTTATAAGTGTTAGTGTATATGCCCTAGAGACCATTACTGTATCATACTAGTTTGTATATTACTTGATGGAAGCTTGGGATATTCACAGTTGTATAGACAATCTTGCTCGAAATGGTAGTATGCTACTTGGTCTGTTTCTACTTTAATGTGTGCATGTGTTTCTTTTAGCATATCGCCTATACACATTAGTGGAGCCCTTAGGATCTTTGCTTGATTACCGGCGTTATGATGGCAGTCACACTAGTGGGGGCTGGGTAATCTATAAGCACATCCTTATACAGGTCCCTAGTCGTAGGATTATCAAAACGGGGCATCGATACTCCATAGTAGACTAGCGTATGCGCTTCTCATCCCAGTAGGGGAGATGGCCTGTCCTACAGCCGTCGGTACGTCGTACTTGAGATAGTATACGGGTGCTCGTTAAGTTACGAGTACACTGGACAGGACTCGTCGGGAACTGTTGGTTGGTACTATACCTATCGTCGGTTATCAGTTCCCAGGTGACATGAGTACAGCTTAGTCCGCTGACTTGACACTGTCACTTCGCCTCGAGTGTGTTCCCACTGTTCTTAGATTGCTACCCTACCACGGCTCAAAAGAGTCGTGCAAACAGGTAGCAGTTGGGTGCAGTCCCGAAGCACTTGGAGGCAGTGACGGTTAGACAGGATTCGTCTCTCCCGGTATTGGGGGTTGATATCGCGCTGTGTCAAGGAGAGCCATTACACATAGTCGTCCCTGGCCAGGGCAAGCGAGATGTACTGGTAGGTTATCCAGTGTTGTCTCAGGGTGTTCTGGGCTACACTCCGACACGACTTGTACCGCTATTAGGGGACTGACGTTTACCACCCCCTAGGCCCGCCATGCGATATTCTCAGACGAACAGACCGAACTGTACGGAGATTGTCATATTCAGGCTCAGTAGGAGTTCGGATAGGTTCACCTCATCAGTCTTCTTATCGGCATCTACCTGGGGACCGTTACATACAGCTAGTATCGCTTGCGGCCTGTGGTTAAACCCACTGCCAGCGTAGTGTCGAGTCTTTAGAGTCCCACACTGTCATTGCCCGAAAGTACGGAACGTGACCGGCACTTAGATTACGAAGCGTCTAGAGGCGCAACGTAACCTAAGTAAGCCAAAGTCCAGAAATCTAAACCATAAAAGAAAAAGAAGTAAAGGAAAACATGAAGAAAACAAGTTTAAAAGCATCATCCAATTTTCTCAAAAATTTCGGCAGAGTCTCCTTTGTAAAAACTGGCCCCAAACGGGTACAAACAAGTATAATATATACAAACAATAAAAAGCATCCCCAAACGGGAGCTAGCTCTACGCCAAAAGGCGGAAACAACCACACCAATGCACAATAGTATACAACGCCAAAGGGCGAGGCTCAAAACTTAAAAGGAAACAAATCCACCAGATACCATAATAATACAAGCGCGACTCTAAGGTCGAAATAAATAACTGGTACAGTAAACTATCAAATAATACAAGTTTGGTTGATGGAGCTTTCTAGATACAAATGAAATAATAAAAGTACAATGGCGGTCCGGATACAAGTGAACCAACCTACCGTGCAAATCACCCTGAGTGAAAAGATGTGCCAGCAAGCTGCCAGGAAAACCTGTACATCGAACCTGTAATAAAATTTGGCACAACGGGGGTGAGTTGCCAACTTGTGAGTAGAAGATATCTTCGAAAAGAAACCGAATGCACGACGCTATCCTAGGTCATAATAATATACTAATATACTACTAGTCATCAAGTAAAGACAGGATAATAAGCTACGTGTACGTGCAAATGCTCCGTGCTCGTGTCAGTGCCTCATATAGTACTATGCTATGTGAATGAGTACGCATGCACTATGAATGTAAAATAACCAATCCTGAAATCTAGATATATCTGTATAAGAAATCTTTAGCTTTTGTCATGGTAAAATGTGTATAGAAATCTGAAATATCAACAATGAAATCCATGGAAATCCGTGTCAAGCATCGACACAAAACATGTAAATCTCAAGTCTCAATACCTCATAATCTCAATGTCTCATAGTCTCAATATCTCGGGCTCCGTCAATCCGGATCGGCCCATATCATCAAATCTCACGACAACGGTCGGTATTCTCCGGATATCCGCCGCGCCAAACATCACCGGCAGGTAGTCTTCCCCTACCAGGCTCATCATCTACAACTCGATCTTCTTGCCCCCGGGTACCATACCGGGCCCACTATGTACCCGAGACGGTTCATCCACTCCTCGAATCGGGTCTCGAAATCCGACAGAAAACATGAAATCTCATGGTGGACGACACATACATCATCTTATATTTTTAAAAAAAGGGAGGAGGAGAGAGAGAGAAGTTTTTATATATTCTTGCGGTTTTCCCCAAAATCCAGAAATCTCATAGAAATCCAAAATCCCAAAGTCATGAGTAAGTATATGATAAGTGTCGGCATATGCCCCATAATACTGCATGATAACATGAAAATGTGAATGCATGAAATGTCTAAGTAATAAATGCCATATCTATACTAACACCAGAGAGTAATCACAATATTATATCGATCTAGCTGTTAGCTAATTCTATCGATAAAAGATAATATGATCTAAAGTGTACGTGACATAGCAATTACCGATGATGATGTGTGTGAGCTGGCAAATAAGTGTGCGTGGAATATGCGCATCATCGGTAATGGTGCTGGTGTCCTAACAGGCAAAGTGTTATTCTGATTATAGAAACATATGTATGAACATGCACCATAATGATTACTGTCTGAATGTAAAGACAGATGTGTAATAACCACTCATTTGATATACAAGTATAACTACAACTATATGACTCGAGCCTAAACTAGTGTCCATCTAACCTCCTAAGGAACTAAACCTAAGAAACTAGTCGATAAGAAATAAAAGTACACCTAAAGTCTGAGTCCATATCTCTGATAGTCGGCGATCCAGCCTCAATAGCGTCACGTACGTAGTACGACTTCCTCGAATCAAGAGTGTGGATCAATCATCACATCTATGCCTCGTACGGTAAAATCCATCGTACGGCATCCCAATGTCAGGGTACGGGTCAAGTATCACCTACGTGTCTCATCATTCGTAATACCATCATCAACATATGTCATGATCAAGGTGCTATACTGTAATCGCATACATCAATCATACATCATTGCCAGCATAATTATACATCGTTAGTTTATCCTCAGAAATATCATGTCATATGTATCATATTGTGATTAAGTCACACTTAGATCACATCGTAATCAAGTCACACCATTATGATACCGTAATCAAGTCACACATATATGATATCGAAATCAAGTCGCACCTATATGATGTCGTAATCAAGTCACACATATATCATATCAGACTTTCGGGCACAGGTTACGGTCCGGGTTCTATTTTAGAGTCCCATGTACTTCAATATCATCACCACCCTTTATTATTTATGTATACCTATTCATTATCTCATTTTCTAATGATCCGCTAACATCATAACACGACCGTATAACCAAGAATCACGGCATCAAGCCCAGTTATATTGTTTCATCCCCGTGTATCATATCACATCCTTGTATCGCATATACGTATTGTGTATAGATATATACCTACACCTAGTCCTATATATATATACACATACACGTATACACCACGTCGAGTCTTAGTGTGTGCGTGTGTGTGTATCTAGCTGAAACCTACGAATCTCCTCCAAGATATTCATCCTCGGGTAAGGTCTTTCTAAATCAATCTAGTCCAACCTAAGGTCACTACTAGGGTCCTACTCACCGAAATTCTAAGGTCACGTTTGGCTTCCTAATGACAATAAGTACTTATTCCTATTCTACGTTTGCGGGGGTGCTAAACGCCATCCACCCGACTTCCCCCATAGATATACATTTACTCACCTGGTCCTTATCTGCCGAAAATGATGTCGCCCTCCTCTTCTTCCTCGTCCGAAATCCACGTGAGGGGTACCTATACGCAAACACATATAATATCGTAAACTGAATCACAGACAAAACCAATACGACTCACGAAACGCGCATAGGTTAAAACCTATGTCCCGCTCATGCAAAAGAACCAAATATCGCTCGATATCGGCGTACAAACGCCGATTGATCGAGATAAACATCAACAAACAACTCATAGTTTTAAAACTCATTACTTATAATATAAAACATGATTAAATTCATCGAAACCCTAAAAATTGATCAAACCGTCCGATTTCGTAAAACCCGAAAACGCCAATTTACCGTTTTACTTCAAAACTTGATATTTAAAAGAAACTAATGGTCATAATATTCATTAAATAACCTAACTAGATTATAGAAATCATTACCATAATTTTATCCCACTAATTTGTATTAAAAATAAATTCCTAGTTTACAATTTTATCTATTTCAACACCTTGCAAGCAAAAATTTCATAATTTCACGACTAAACTTGATTTTGCCAAAATTAACTTATCAAACTACAATTTATGATAATAGTAATATAATGAAACCATAAATTAGATTTTAAATCTCATTTATTTAAGAATTTCTAAAATCTAGTTAGCAAAAATAGCATTTTTATTACTATTTCTCAATTATCAATAGAAACTAGTAACCAAATTAAGTTTTTCATTCCACTAACAAGTTAATATCCCCATTAAAACCACAATCTAGTGTTACAAACATTAATTGGAATTTTATTTCACCAATATATACAATATATAGAAATCTAGTTTACAAAGTTGTTTAATTTAAACAACTTTGGATAAACAATTTACACTATACCAACCATACAAGATTTTCAAATTCCAAAAATGTTAAACTAGTTATTATAACCCTACTTAATTAATAAAATTCATAACTTGATTTTACAAACCCTGACTTGAATTTTAAAACTTGTAAATAAAATTAATCTATTAAATCTAATTATGCTTAAATGAAACATCTAATAACAATAAATCATAAGAATGAAATTTATACCTCCACATGTGAGATCCAACCATGAAAATTTGCCTCCAAAAAGAATGCTTTACAACTCCAAAATCCATATAAAAATGAGCAAAGAATAGAGGGTAGGAATTAATTAGGATTTTGTGGGTTTTTTATTGAATTTTGGATGAATTTTTGTAACCAAATCAAGGGGTGAAAATGGGGGGGCTGCCAAGGGGAGGAGGCTGGCCACTTCAAGGAGGTGAGGGAGAGAAAGAAAAGAGTGAAGAATGATGTAGAAAGTTCTCCCAAAATATCACCTTCTTTATGTCTTTTCAACATTTTATTTAATTTTAACCATTTCTCTTCTAAAACAACTAAAGAAAATTCTAGAATCATGGAAAAATTTGCAAATAAATTTTGCATGATACACACTAGATTCTAATATGCAATGGTTCATTTTTGCAAATTAAACCCATTCAAATTTGTAATTTACACTAATTTAGTGTATAAATAAAGCTTATGTTAATATTTAAAATAATTAATTTAGGAAAAATATTTAATTAAACTAAAAATTTATAAGTGGCTAAATAAACACCATTTACTAGTAATTACATAATTAAAATAGGTATTTTTAAATTTATAGTGAAAAATAATTACGGTTTAGTTTTACAAAAACAACGTTTTACTTTATCGAAAATCATAAAATTCACTTAAAGAATTTTATTTATTTATTTATTTATTTATTTTAAAACGTTACACACACAGAGAGCTATTCGCCTGTGGGAAAAACAGAGTAGAGGTCGCACGGTTTTGCGACGAGTTCATTCACATCCGCGCACTTGTGCACGTTTGGTGTCCGGGCAGTTATTACTAGCGGGCTTTGGTTTAAGTCAGATCCTAGTATGTGTTTTGGGATTGGTTTTATCTCTTTGTATTCGTGTTCCTCGAAACACGGATGCGGATGTGTATGCACAGTTGACAGAGGCAGAGGCAGAGGATTCTCATTAGGGTTGTTGACTGTTGACTTTTTCTAAACCCTAATGAGAATAAGAAATATGATTAATAATAATATTAATTAAGTATTATTGTGCCATGGTTGAGTTGAAAGTTTGACTTTTGTTGACTTGTTGACTTTGTTGACCGGATGACTATTTTGGACTTGTTGACCATCATCATTTCATGGCTATGACTTTTCTTTATGTCACGACCCCAATGTACAGAACGTGACTGGCACTTAGATTACGAGACGTCTAAAGGCGTAATGTAATCTAAGTCAGCCAAGCCCAGAAAATCTAAACCAAATCAATAAGAGTGAAGGAAAACCTTTTATGAAAACTATTTTTAGACCAATTTAGTTGTATTAATCCCTTTTTAAAAACATCAAATTTTCCGAAAATTCGGCAGAGTCTCCTTTGTAAATACTAGCCTCAAACGGGTACAAACAATAATATATAAACCTGTAAAGATATAATGGCATCTCCAAGCGGGAGCTAGCTCTTCGCCCATGGCGGATCACAACCACACACAATATATATGTAATATCAAGCAAATAAGCAATAAGAAGGACAAAAATAAGAAAAACACAACGTCGGCTCAAGTGAGCTCGACCCCAGAGGAACCACATATACACAAATCTCTCAGTCTCATCACTAGGTCGCATATACAATAGAAGAAGTGGTAGATGGAGAATACTAGATACAATGATAGTACAAAAAGAGACAAAAGTGTCCTCGCAACCCACCTACGAGCAAGGTCACGAGTCTGAGCAAAAGAAGCCAATAAAAAGATACGCCCGCCGCTACAAGGCTGACGGGTCCGACCTGCAAGACACTGTGGCACAACGGGAGTGAGTTGCCAGCTCGTGAGTAGTAAATAACATCTAATAAGGCTATCGTAAGAATGCACACATATGCGACACAACTTGTATATCCAGATGTGATGTAATACCTCTAGTATGCGTGCACATGTATGCAATATCAATACTCAATCTTTAAGTGTTTTAAATGCTATGAGTTCTGCATTCTTACTTTAGAAAAAGAATATCTATGCAATAGCTAAGTACCATCGTGAAATCATCTGAAAACCGTATCAAGCATCGACACCAAATATGAAAATACATCTGTCTCAATGTCTCACTGTATCAATGTCTCAATACATTGGGCTCCGTCAGTCCGGATCGGCCCATATCATCAAATCTCACGACAACGGTCGATATCCTCCGGATATCCGCCGTGCCAGACATCACCGGTAGGTAGTCTTCCCCTTCCAGGCTCATCGTCTACAACTCGATCTTCTTGCCCCGGGGTACCATACCGGGCCCACCATGTATCCGAGACGGTTCATCCACTCCTCGAATCGGGTCTCGAAATCCGACAGAAAACATGAAAACTCATGGTGGACGACACATACATCACGAGAAAATCGCAACTTTGTTTTAAAAAATGATAATAATAAGCTTTTGTTCAATTCTTGCGGTTTTACCCAAAATGCAGAAATCGCAACAATACTGAAATCCTCAAGAAAATCATAATACCCAACATGTTGTATATGATAAATGTCTATGATATCAAGGTATGCGATGTGATTTGTGGCTAGAAATCTATGTAAGCATGATGATGATGCGAGGTATATACATGCTATGCGATTTCATATATCGTGTATAATGCAAGTGGTGATACTAAACTAAACAGGTCCTACAGTGCTCGTGGAATGGCAATTACCAAAGGCGTGTGTGTCACATGAATAGCGCGCGTGCAACAGGAGCCAATGGTAATGGTGTACGTGTCCTACGAGGTGATATCACTGTAAGTCGATGTATAACACCCCACGACTTACGGGGAGGCGGAAATATGAAAAACGATCTTTTTCTTTGCTTAAACATCGACTAACCGCAAGAATCGAAGCTAAACGATAACTAACATCACACATAGAAGTTAACAACTACTATGTAAAGGGATTATACCTAAAGAACCGTGTCCTTCGTCTTTACGAACTCCACCTCCTCCTCGACCTTCTCCAAGTAGTAGACGATCCACCACGAGAGCTTTACTCCAAGCTTTGCCTCTAAACTTGAGGCAACTAGGTTTCTTTAAGTGCTAATCAAAGTACCTAGATGATATAGAGTGAGGGTTATGGATTAAGTAGTCTAACTAATCCTTGTACTCAACACATGAGAGGGGAGGATTAGGGTTTAAAGAGAGGAAGCTTGAGGAGAGAGAAGGTGAGAAGAATAATTGATTTGAGAAAAAGAGTTATCATAATATATATGAAGCATTAAGATTTATCAATAAAAGAAAAACAAATGATGAATAATCATGCTTCATAAATATCTAATGGTGATTCATTACCATGAGTCATTAAGCATTTATGATGCTTTAATGACATGGATGAATCACTCATATGACTCACTAATCTCATTCAATGTATATGCCACCTTAACCTCCTTAGTCACCATCTTCTAGAAGCTTCTCGCGTAATTACGAGAACGCCCCTCCTTTCCGCAAAAATACGGAAAAACTTTAGACTGTATAAATCCAATAACCGGATACCAGTAACTGGCTTAAACCAAAGCCGACTGGTAAAAACTGTCCGAAAGTCGTACGTGCGTAAACACACGTATGCGTCCGAACCCTTGTCGTAAAACCATACGACCTCTATATTGTTTCGCCCGGAGTAGGGAAACTCTCTGTGTGGGACTCTAGAGACTCGACTACTACGCTAGCAGTGGGTTTAACCACAGACCGCAAGCGGCACTAGCTGTACGTAACGGTCCCCAGGTAGATGTCGATAAGAAGGCCGATGAGGAAACCCATCCGAACTCCTACTGAGCCTGCTGTGACAATCTCTATACAGTCCGGTCCGTTCGTCTAAGAATATCGCATATCGGGCTTAGGGGGTGGCAAGCGTCAGTCCCCTAATAGCGGTATAAGTCGTGTCGGAGCGAAGCCCATTACACCCTGAGAAACTACTGGAACCTACCAGCAAATCTCGCTTGCCCTGGCCAGAGACTTTGCGTAATGGCTCTCTGACACAGCGCGATATCAACCCCCAATACCGGGAGAGACGAATCCTGTCTAACTGCCACTGCCTCCAAGTGCTCGGGACTGCACCCAACTGCTACCTGTTTGCATGACTCCTTTGAGCCGTGGTAGGGTAGCAATCTAAGAACAGTGGGACACACTCGAGGCGAAGTAGCAGTGTCAAGTCTGCGGACTATGCTGTACTCATGTCACCTGGGAACTGCTTACTGACGACTGGTATAAAACCAACCAACAGTTCCCTGTGAGTCCTGTCCGGTGTACCCGTAACCGAACGAGCACCTGCATACTATCTCCAGTACGACGTACTGACGGCTGTGGGACAGACCATCTCCCTAACTGGGATGAGAAGCGTACACACTAGTCTACTCCGGAGTATCGATGCCCTGTCTCGATAATCTTACGACTAGGGACCTGAATAAGGATGTGCTTGTAGACTACCCAGCCCCCACTAGTGTGACTGCCATCACAACGCCGGTAGTCAAGCAAGATCCTAAGAGCTCTATCAATACGTATACTCACATATTAAGATAGAAAAACCAAGTAGCATACTACCATGTTTAGCAAGACTGTTATATACATGTGAATATCCCAAGCTTCCATTAAGTAATATACAAACTAGTATGATACAGTAATGGCCTTCTAGGGCATAAACACTAACAATCTCCCACTTGCACTAGGGCCATGTACTGGCGTATCGAAGACCGATGATCTCGAGTAGCCTCTCGCACTGAATCTGAGGTAGGGCCTTAGTGAATGGATCAGCAATGTTATCCTCTGTATTTACTCTCTTTACCTCGATCTCCCGGCGATCTACGATCTCCCTGATCAGGTGATACCGCCTTAAGATGTGTCTGGACTTCTGATGGGACCTGGGTTCCTTCGCTAAAGCTATAGCGCCGTTGTTGTCACAATACAGAGGTATTGGACCAACACTGGTAGGAACTACCTGAAGTTCTGTGAGGAACTTCTTCATCCAGACAGCTTCTTTTGCGGCATCGCAAGCAGCTATGTACTCCGCTTCCATCGTTGAGTCAGCAACGGTGTCCTGCTTGGAACTCTTCCAACAGACCGCCCCTCCATTGAGGGTAAAGACATAACCCGACATGGACTTGGAGTCATCCTTGTCACTCTGGAAGCCGGAATCAGCATAGGCCTCCATCTTGAGGTCCTTTCCGCCGTAAACCAAGAATATCTCCTTAGTCCTTCTCAGGTACTTGAGAATGTTCTTTACTGCTATCCAGTGATTCTTCCCTGGGTTTGCCTGATACCGGCTTACAACGCTCAATGCGTATGCTACATCTGGTCTGGTACATAACATCGCATACATTATAGAGCCTACCGCAGAAGCGTAGGGTATAATCGACATGCGTTCCCTTTCCAAATCAGTCTTGGGAGACATCTCTTTGGAGAGGGTGATTCCGTGACAAGCCGGTAGGTTACCGCGCTTAGAATCTTCCATACTGAATCTTTTCAATATGGTGTCTATGTACCTGGACTGTGAGAGTCCCAACATCCTCTTTGATCTATCACGATAGATCTGGATCCCCAGAATGTAGGTGGCATCACCCAGGTCCTTCATGGAGAATTTCTGTGACAAGAATCTTTTGACTGACTGTAGCATAGGAATATCATTTCCTATTAGGAGAATGTCATCCACGTACAGGACGAGGAATACAACAACTCTCCCTACAATCTTACTGTATATGCATGGTTCATCTGGATTTTTGACAAAGTCGAATTCTTTGACAGTATCATCAAAACAGATGTTCCAACTCCGCGACGCCTGCTTTAGTCCATAAATGGACTTAAGCAGCTTGCATACTTTACCGCTGCTCCCACTCTGAATGAATCCCTCTGGCTGATCCATATAGACGCTCTCTTCTAAATTTCCATTTAGAAAGGCCGTCTTTACGTCCATCTTCCAGATCTCATAATCGTGGAAGGCAGCAATAGCAAGAAGGACCCGAATGGATTTCAGCATAGCCACTGGAGAAAATGTTTCGTCATAGTCCAAACCAGGTCTTTGACGGAAACCCTTTGCCACAAGTCTAGCTTTATAGGTTTCAACCTGTCCATCTACACCAATCTTCTTTCTGAAGATCCACTTGCATCCTACGGGTTTTACCCCATCTGGAGCAGTATCCAAAGTCCATACTTTGTTAGTGTACATGGACTCCATTTCGGTCCGCATTGCATCCAGCCATTTTACCGAGTCGCCGCTCTGAATGGCTTGTTGGAAGCTAGTAGGGTCGTCATTATCAATGACGCAATCTTCTCGATCCCCGTCTATGAGAAAACCGTAGTATCTCTCGGGCGGATGAGACTGCCTACTACTTCGGCAGATAGGCGCTGGTATGTCCCTTTCTTCTGAAACTTCTTGTTCTATCAAACTTTCAGTAACAGCTTGTGGTTCTGGAATTTCTTCCAGTTCTACTGCGCTCCCACTCTTCTGATTTTCTAAAAATTCAGTTTCTAAGAAGCGGGCATGACGAGAAACAAAAACCTTTTGTTCCTCTGCGTAGTAGAAGCAATATCCCATGGAGTTCTTTGGATATCCCACAAACTTACACTCTACTGAGCGTGCCTCGAGCTTGTCCGGATGCTGCTTTTTTACAAAAGCTGGACATCCCCATGTCTTCAGGTACTGAAGATAGGGTTTCTTCCCACTCCACATCTGATATGGCGTGGTAGGCACAGTCTTGGTTGGAACTTTGTTCAAAAGATATGCCGCTGATTCTAGCGCATAACCCCAGAATGATCACGGTAACTCAGCCTTACTCATCATGGAACGAACCATATCTAATAGGGTTCGATTCCTCCTTTCCGATACACCGTTGTGTTGTGGTGTGTATGGAGGAGTAAGCTGAGAGAGAATTCCTTTCTCTTTTAAGTAACCCAGGAACTCGGCACTTAAGTATTCACCACCTCGATCAGATCTCAGTGTCTTAATACTTTTGCCTGTTTGGTTTTCCACTTCATTCTTGTATTCTTGGAATTTCTCAAAGGCCTCGGATTTATGCTTCATCAAGAAGATATGTCCATACCTAGAGAAATCATCCGTAAAAGTAATGAAGTAGGAATAACCACCTCGCGCGTGTGTAGACATCGGACCGCACACGTCACTGTGTACGAGTCCTAAGAGCTCACTCGCTCTTACTCCGTGTCCAGTAAACGGAGTCTTTGTCATCTTTCTCATGAGACAAGATTCACAAGTGGCATAAGATTGATATTCAAACGGATTCAAATATCCTTCTCTATGTAACTTTGTTAATCGTGTTTCATTGATGTGACCTAGTCTACAATGCCATAAGAAAGCCTGATTCATTTCTGGAGACTTTCTTTTAAGTGTGTTCTGGACATTGAAAACCTGAGCTTGATTCAATACGTATATACCGTCATCTAATGTACCGGACCCAATCAGAACTTGATTTAGGTGGATGTGAACTACATCGCTTACGAATGTAAAGTCATATCCCTCTCTTGAAAGTGAGGACACTGATATGATATTACAAGTCAAACTAGGTACATACAGACAGTTACGCAGAATCAATATCTGCCCACTTATCAAACCTAGGCGATATTCTCCCACGGATTCAGCGTCCACGCTCATTCCGTTTGCTACTCTGAGAGACAAATCACCTATCCTTATAACTTTACGGTTTCTCAAAGCATGTAACGAATTACAGATATGAGATCCTGCTCCGGTATCTAGTACCCAGGAAGTAGAGTTAATTGACAAACAGTTCTCAATTACAAACACACTTGAGGCTGAAGCCACAACATGCTTCGTATCCTGGTTACTGGCTTCAAAAGCCTTGCAATCTTTCTGCCAATGTCCATTCCCATAACAATAGGAATATCCCTCCTTACCTATACCAAGTCCCAAAACTTTTTCTCTTCTCTTTCCTCCTACTTTGCTGACACCGTATATCGGCTTTGTAGAGGTCTTCTTCCTTTCACCCTTTGCTATCGCCTTGGATGAAGAAGAAGAAGGTCCCCAATTAAGCAGAGCTTGTGTCTCCCTGGTTTCTTTCAGGGTGTAAGTAGAGGGTGGGGACTGTGGAAATAAGTCAGTATATGACCTGTTTCCCAACGTGGTCTCCAGGTCCTTGAGCTCATTAATATAGCTAGTCATTGTAAGGACGTCGTCCCTTACAGATGACCCGTCAGCCGACCTCGCTTGAATTAAATCGTTCGAGGCCTCATATCTTGCGATATGAGATTGCTCTCCATATAAATCTTTGTTATGGAGAAAAATGGAAACAGAGTCCATCTTCCCGTGCTGCTTCTGGTATATACCATCAACTGAAGCCAACACGAGGCACTTGGCTTTCACTTTATCCTTTTCCTTTGTCTGACGGATATCCATATCCGCGACGGTGGAAACTGGACCTGGGACGGCGGGATCTTGAGTAATAATAGGGTGGTCTAGCTTGTCATAGGAAATGGTCATCTGGACAGACCTTTGCCAGTCATATAAGTTAGATTCAGTCAACTTGTTATCTAGATGTAACCTAGTCATGGTCACAAGGTCGCTGCAATGAGAGAGAGAGAAGAAAACACTTTAGCATGATGCTCTTGCAAGTTTAGATTGGTTTTTAATTTATCTAAACAGGATGGCTCCCACTGTTTCTCGAATCCTTCCTCAAACCATAAAAGAAGAATTAGCCAGGACTATTCTCACTGTACAATACTTGCTTAACCGTTCAGCCAGGCTAGTGTCGGTACTTCGAGGGAGGTTTTCCAACGCTTTCGTGAAGTTCCTTAATTAAATAACCTCTTTTCTCTGGAGGCGTAACCCCGCTGACACCTTTCTTGACACCTACTTGGTTTATAGCATTGATCGTTAAGTGACGAATATCCTGATAAGTAGCATATACTCACAGTAGGATCGGGATCCAAATATCATTGTATGATAATGTTGAAGGAATCCTACCAACATTCATCAAACTCCAAATGGTATGCAACTCTTTGCAAATTTCAGTTTCTTTAGAAATTCCCGATACATATTTTTGCCCCATGTTCTTATGACCTTGACGAAAGCCAACAAATCATAAAACACATGTCAAGTTCTGCCCATCATTATCTTGTTAATTTGAACCCACCCGTATATACCCTTGACGAAAGCCAACAAGGTTATACGACTGTCCCAAACCAACTCATCTATCTATGCAACAAATGAATACCCCAGTAGCTACCAAACACTATGCCTTGACGAAAGCCAACAAACACAGCTTGAATACTACTGACCATTCATAAGAAATGACGGAGGGCTACGACTGGTTTTGGGGAAACCGTGAACATAGTGAACTTGATATAACCGAAGGAACCTGATAGCTTTTAAAAGGAGTGGTTAAAGCTCCGCATTTTAAAAAATATCTGTTTTAAAATTAACCGAGTGGTTTCTTTTAAATTGTTCCAAGGATTAAACTTTTTGGTTTATTTTCTTTGCATTATAAATAATGCGTCCCATCATTAACCTATCATTGCAGAAAACAACGAAAATACAACGTCCTCTTATGCCATCCGCATTCGCCACGGGGTCCCGTCATCACCCGTTAGGTTACTTAACTAACGACAGAGCGGGGGCTGGGCTAGCGCGGGTGTAAAACATAAGTGACATCTAAATAGCTATCATATATAGATATTGTACATTCGTCAGACGCAATAATAGGCATTCCAGATCACAGATGAACTTTAGTGGATTTGCAAGCAATCCGTGTTTGTTTTGAGCCTGCAACAAAAGACGGATTACACAGTTGTGATGAATAGCCATTACCCCACCCAAGACCCCAACGGGTACGGCAAACTACCCACCCGGCAGTTTGTGCACCCCACCTTGGGTCTGTCCTAGGAGCAAAAACAGTAAAATGAAATAATACAACGGTGGCTACAACCGCAACCTGGATGTGCCCCGCAAAATAATATTACAGCAAATTACATTTACATCAAATGAATTAAATAATAACCCATCACATAACCCTGGCTATACATCACAACAGTCCAACACAGTTCATATACACAAACAGATAAAATCTATTACAGATATGTGCAACCCCCTGCCAACCGACATACTAGCAGTTAGGGGAGGTTTACGAACACATAATACAAACACAGATATAATCCAACAAGCAAATACTGTATAATTTCGATCGATTAAACACTTTTAATTTTGCTCCAATACTTCTCTGTAAATCTGAAACCTGAGCAAAAATAAAATATTCCAGAAAATACCAAATATCATAGAGAAGCAACACAGGAAAATTGGGTTCCTGAATCGCCAACTCGGCGGCGGAATCGCGGCGGATCGGTGGGATTCGCCGCGGTTCCGCGGCGCTTTAGGCGATTCAGGGGCCCAATTTTCTTGGGTGTTCTTCTACTGTCTTTTCAAGCTTTCTGAACATCCCTGAAAAAATTTTGGACTTCATTTAAAAATCGACAGAAACTTGTGATTTCGGGGTTTTCCGGTTTCGTTTTTTTTCGTTCGAAATTCATACAAATTTGCAAGTAAGTTATTTATTATTTAGCGAGGCTCTGATACCACTGTAAGTCGATGTACAACACCCCACGACTTGCGGGAAGGCGGAAATATGAAAAACGATCTTGTTCTTTGCTTAAACATCTACTAACCGCAAGAATCGAAGCTAAACGATAACTAACATCACACATAGAAGTTAACAACTACTATGTAAAGGGATTATACCTAAAGAACCGTGTCCTTCGTCTTTACGAACTCCACCTCCTCCTCGGCCTTCTCCAAGTAGTAGACGATCCACCACGAGAGCTTTACTCCAAGCTTTGCCTCTAAACTTGAGGCAACTAGGTTTCTTTAAGTGCTAATCAAAGTACCTAGATGATATAGAGTGAGGGTTATGGATTAAGTCGTCTAACTAATCCTTGTACTCAACACATGAGAGGGGAGGATTAGGGTTTGAAGAGAGGAAGCTTGAGGAGAGAGAAGGTGAGAAGAATAATTGATTTGAGAAAAAGAGTTATCATAATATATATGAAGCATTAAGATTTATCAATAAAAGAAAAACAAATGATGAATAATCATGCTTCATAAATATCTAATGGTGATTCATTACCATGAGTCATTAAGCATTTATGATGCATTAATGACATGGATGAATCACTCATATGACTCACTAATCTCAATCAATGTATATGCCACCTTAACCTCCTTAGTCACCATCTTCTAGAAGCTTCTCGCGTAATTACGAGAACGCCCCTCCTTTCCGCAAAAATACGGAAAAACTTTAGACTGTATAAATCCAATAACCGGATACCAGTAACTGGCTTAAACCAAAGCCGACTGGTAAAAACTGTCCGAAAGTCGTACGTGCGTAAATACACGTATGCGTCCGAACCCTTGTCGTAAAACCATACGACCTCTATATCGTTTCGCCCGGAGTAGGGAAACTCTCTGTGTGGGACTCTAGAGACTCGACTACTACACTGGCAGTGGGTTTAACCACAGACCGCAAGCGGCACTAGCTGTACGTAACGGTCCCCAGGTAGATGTCGATAAGAAGGCCGATGAGGAAACCCATCCGAACTCCTACTGAGCCTGCTGTGACAATCTCCATACAGTCCGGTCCGTTCGTCTAAGACTATCGCATATCGAGCCTAGGGGGCGGCAAGCGTCAGTCCCCTAATAGCGGTATAAGTCGTGTCGGAGCGAAGCCCATTACACCCTGAGAAACTACTGGAACCTACCAGCAAATCTCGCTTGCCCTGGCCAGGGACTTTGCGTAATGGCTCTCTGACACAGCGCGATATCAACCCCCAATACCAGGAGAGACGAATCCTGTCTAACCGCCACTGCCTCCAAGTGCTCGGGACTGCACCCAACTGCTACCTGTTTGCACGACTCCTTTGAGCCGTGGTAGGGTAGCAATCTAAGAACAGTGGGACACACTCGAGGCGAAGTAGCAGTGTCAAGTCTGCGGACTATGCTGTACTCATGTCACCTGGGAACTGCTTACTGACGACTGGTATAAAACCAACCAATAGTTCCCTGTGAGTCCTGTCCGGTGTACCCATAACCTAACGAGCACCTGCATACTATCTCCAGTACGACGTACTGACGGCTGTGGGACAGACCATCTCCCCAACTGGGATGAGAAGCGTACACACTAGTCTACTCCGGAGTATCAATGCCCTGTCTCGATAATCCTACGACTAGGGACCTGAATAAGGATGTGCTTGTAGACTACCCAGCCCCCACTAGTGTGACTGCCATCACAACGCCGGTAGTCAAGCAAGATCCTAAGAGCTCTATCAATACGTATACTCACATATTAAGATAGAAAAACCAAGTAGCATACTACCATATTTAGCAAGACTGTTATATACATGTGAATATCCTAAGCTTCCATTAAGTAATATACAAACTAGTATGATACAGTAATGGCCTTCTAGGGCATAAACACTAACAATCACACATGTGTATATGGATATCCATGCAAATCTAGCAGACGAATAGCTATAAAGGTATGCAATGTGCATGAGGGGGTTAGCTAACTAACAATGCATATTGTTGCAAGTAATAAAGTAATCCTAACTATGGGGCGCCTCGCGCCATCCAGACGATTTCCCCATAGATGAATACATCTACTCGCCTGAATGCCTCGCTAATCTGATCCAACCACCGCCTTGCCTTTGCGCGCCGCGTCCGATGTTTCCACAACCGTTCCTATAATTGCATAACACACAACATATGATTACAGATTCCTGAAATGATGCAATTCACAATATGGAAAGATCGACGCTCACAAGTTAGGCACAACGTGCACTCGGTGCGCGGGAAACACACGAAAATCGCTAAAACCTTAACTAAAATCGTCGTTTTGGGGCAACCGTTAAAACTAAAACCCGACTAAACCAAACTCCGCATTCACACACCTTAATAGTCGTATGAGATGCCATAGCTATCGTCCATATATCGCAATTAGATCACCTCCTAATTTTTTTGAAAATCTAGTAAGCATTGACATAGCAATTTCGATGCAAATATCGCGATTTAACGATATAACGAGCGCTACATCGCACAAACAACCAATCTAACCAACTAGATGGCCACAACACTAACTTAAACCCACTCATTCTACATCAAACCCTAATTAGAACATCTACCCTTCTCTTGAAATTCACTAGCAAGCAAAGTTAACCAAATTTCACACTTTAGATATCTAATTTAACATATTTAAGCTACCAATTTAACAACTAGATTAAAAATTATACCTCCCAAGTTGTGATCCCCTTGCACCTAGCCTCTAAATAGGTCTCCTTTCACCTTGTGTTAAACCAATTTGGGCTTGAGAAGGGATAGCATAAGGGTTAGGTTTGAATTAGCGAAGGAAATGGTGGATTTTTGTGGATTTTTGATGATTTTAGAAAGGGATTAATATAACTAAATTGGTTTAAAAATTGTTTTCATAAAAGGTTTTCCTTCACTCTTATTGATTTGGTTTAGATATTCTGGGCTTGGCTGACTTAGGTTACGTTACGCCTTTAGACGTCTCGTAATCTAAGTGCCAGTCACGTTCCGTACATTGGGGTCGTGACAGTTTACTTGTTGTTCTTTACAAAATGCATTAAATGCATGAAATGATAATGGCCATTGATATGAACCATCACATATACTTAATTATTATTATTATCATGATTATTTTCTCTTTTGTGAGCATGGTTGTAAAAAGTCAAGCTCATTCTATCATATTGACTCTCTCTCATCCAAGCTCTCCCTCTTCCTCTCTCTCAAGGCTCTCATGTCTCATGAGTTGAGAAACATGAGCCATTGAGATAAAACCCTAAAAACACTTCTCTACTCACTCTAGAGTACAAGGTCTAGCAAGCCAAGCACTTTAGTTTCCTCTCGGTTGAGGTAGGAGCTCAAGGTAGAAGCTTTCGGGTGGATCCTTCTTCGACAACAAGGAGACGACGAGGTGGAGCCGATCCAACCACTCCAAGGAGCAAGAAGAGAAGGAGTTCAAGACCTAAGTATAACCCTCTAACATAGTAGTTAAACTTCTAGTTAGTTTGCTAGGTTTTTGTTTAGCAAAGATCCTATTCTAAAGTCCATGTTACCTTTATCGTAAAAATCGTTTTCTACCGTTTCCGCATCCCCGAAAGAACCGGGACGGGTAACGTGGACTTACAGTGGTATCAGAGCCTAGCTAAACAACAACTAGCAAGTTAGCAAAGTATTTAGAATTTCGATCGGAGAAAAAATCACAAAACGAGTCCAAGAACTGAACTTTCTGCCGATTTTTAAACTGTTCAAAAAATGATTCCACACATACTAAAAATCGGCTCAGGGTTTTGTAGGAACACACAGGAAAAACGAGTCACTAACTCGGTCAACGCGCTGCGGAACCGCGGCGAGAACATGCTTCTTGCCGCGGATCCGCGGCCGAGTTGACTCGGTCGTGAATCGTTTTTGCTGCAGTGTTCTCAATGTGCTGTTTTGGGATTTTTAGAATATTTTGTTTCTGCCCAGATTTTCCAGAGAAAAAATTTGTGTTTGGGGTAGTTACAAATCCGTATTTTTGATCGAAGTTCTGTAGACTTTAGCTAATGGGTTATATCTGTGATGTGATATATATATTGAACGTCTGCTAATCGCTATACGTCGATTAGTGGGGGTTATACATATCTGTGATCTGTAATGTTGATGGTTTGTGTATATGAACTCGTTAGATTGTCGCGGATGAATAGCCGGGGGTTCTGAGATGAGAGTTTTCTTCACTTTTCATTTGATGTAATATGTAATTAATGCAATATTATTTTTATGGCCGCACATCCGGGATGAGGTTGTAGTCGCCATTGTAGATTATTTCTTTTACTGTTTTTGCTCCTAGGATAGACCCAAGGTGGGGTGCACAAGCTACCGGGTACCTCGAAGTGCCGAGTGGCCTACTCACGTTGTTGAGGGAGGTTGCTTCACTTCGGGTATTTGGCGGGTAGTTTGCCGCACCCGTAGGGGTCTAGGGTGGGGTCTTGGCTATTCATCGTGGCCGTGTAATCCGCTTTTCGTTGCAAGCTCGAACGAAATGCGGATTCCTAGTATATCCAATGTGTTCATCTGTGATCTGGAATGGCTATCATTGCATCTGACGAATGTATATATCTATATATGATATCTAGTAGGCGTTGCTTATGTTTTGCATCCGCGCTAGTCCAGCCCCTGCTCTGTCGTTAGTTAAGTAACCTAACGGGTAATAACGGGGTCCCATGGCGAATGCGGATGGCATAAGCGTACGTCATATTTTCGTTGTTTTCTGCAATGGTAGGATTAAATGATGGGATGTATTAAATTAATGCAAGAAAATAAACCATAGTAAAAGTCGTTGGAATAATTTCAAAACCACTCGGTTTCTTTTCAAAACTGAAAACTTTTAAAAAATGCGGAGCTTAAACCACTCCTTTTAAAAGCTATCAAGGTTCCTTCGATTATATCAAGTTCACTACGTTCACGGTTTCGCCAAAACCATTCGTAGCCCTCCATCATTTCATATGAATATTCAATAGTATTCAAGCTATGTTTGTTGACCTTCGTCAAGACATAGTGATTGGTAGCTGTTGGGTGTTCATATGTAGCATAGATAGATGCGTTGGTTTGGGACAGTCGTATTACCTTGTTGACCTTCGTCAAGGGTATATACGAGTAGGTTCAAATTAACCTAGACAATGACGGGTAGAACTTGACATGTGACTTATGATTTGTTGACCTTCGTTAAGGTCATAAGAGCATGGGGCAAAAATCCACATCGGGAGTTTCTAAAGAAACTGAAACTTGCTAGCGCTGCATACCATTTGGAGTGTGATGATTCTGGTAGGATTCCTTCAGTTTTATCACACGATGATATTTGGATCCCGATCTTACTGTGAGTATATGCTACTCCTCGGGAAATTTCTCACTTAACGATCAATGCTATAAATCAAGTAGGTGTCTAGAAAGGTGTTAGCGGGGCTACGCCCACAGGGAAAAGAGGTTCTTTAATTAAGGAACTTCGCGAAAGCGTTGGAAAACCTCCCTCGAAGTACCAACACTGGTCTGACTGAACGGTTAAGCAAGTATTGTACGATGAGATTGATCCCAACTAATTCTTCCTTTTTGGTTTGAGGGGGAATTCGAGAAACAGTGGGAGCCATCCTGTTTAGACAAACTAAAAACCACTCTAAACTTGCAAGAGCATCATGCTGAGTGTTTTCTTCTCTCTCTCTTAATTGCAGCGACCCAGTGACCACACATAGGTTACATCTAGATAATAAAATGACTGAATCTGACTGTTATGATTGGCAAAGGTCTTTCCAGATGTCCATTACCCATGACAAGCTGGGACACCTCTTAACTAATCAAACCCCTGCGGTCTCAGGACCAGTTTCCCCTGTCACGGATATTGATATCCGTAAGACATTGGAAAAAGACTGTGCGAAAGCCAAGTGCCTCGTGTTGGCCTCAGTTAATGGTGCATACCAGAGGCAGCACGAGAAGATGGACTTAGTTTCTATCTTCATTCATAACAAAGATTTATATGGAGAGCAATCTCGTATCGCAAGATATGAGACCTCGAACAAATTGTTTCAAGCGAGGTTGGCTATCGGGTCATCTGTAGGGGGCAACGTCCTTACAGAGACCAGCTATCTTGAGCTCACGGACCTGAAAACCACGTTGAAGAACGGGTCAAATAATGACTTGATTCTACAGTCTCTGCCCTTTGCTTATACCCTGAAGGAAACCAGGGAAGTAGAAGGAAAGGGAAGGGCAAAAGTTTCGGGACTGGATGTAGTAAAGGAGGGACGTTCCTATTGTTACAGGAATGAACATTGGCAGAAGGATTGCAGGGCTAGCCAGTAGCCAGGATTCGAAGCATGTTGTGGCTTCGACTTCGGGTGTGTTTGTAGTAGAGAATTGTATGTCAGTTAACCCTACTTCCTGGGTATTGGATACCAGATCAGGATCTCACATCTGTAATTCGTTACAGGCTCTGAGAAACCGTAGGGTTATCAGGATAGGTGATATGACTCTCAGGGTTGCTAACGGAATGAGCATGGACGCTGAATCCGTAAGGGGGATCATCTTGGACTGACAACTGGGCAGATATTGATTCTGTGTAATTGTTTGTATGTACCAGGTGCGACTTGTAATATCATATCTGTATCCTTACTTTTTAAGGAAGGATATGATTTTACTTTTGTAAGCGATATGGTCCACATTCACCTAAATCAAGTTCTGATTGGGTCAGGTACATTAGAAATCGGGATATACGTATTAAATCAAGCTCAGATTTTCAGTGTCCAGAACACACTTAAAAGAAAGTCTCCGGAAACAAATCAGGCTTTCTTATGGCATTGTAGACTGGGTCACATTAATGAGACACGGTTAACAAAGTTACATAAGGAGGGATACTTGAATCCGTTCGAGTATCAGTCTTATGCCACTTGTGAATCTTGTCTCATGGGAAAGATGACAAAGACTCCGTTCACTGAACACAGAGTAAGAGCGAGCGAGCTCTTGGGACTCATACACAGTGACGTATGTGGTCCAATGTCTACACATGCGCGAAGTGGTTATTCATACTTCATTACTTTCACAGATGATTTCACTAGGTATGGACATGTCTTCTTGATGAAGTACAAATCCGAGGCCTTTGAGAAATTTCGGGAATACAAGAATGAAGTAGAAAAACAAACAGGCAAGAGTATAAAGACACTGAGATCTGATCGAGGTGGTGAATACCTGAGTGCCGAGTTTCTGGACTACTCAAAAGAGAATGGAATTCTCTCTCAGCTTACTCCTCCATACACACCACAACATAACGGTGTATCTGAAAGGCGGAATCGAACCCTATTGGATATGGTTCGTTCCATGATGAGTAAGGCTGAGTTGCCGCGATCTTTCTGGGGTTATGCACTAGAAACAGCTGCATATCTTTTGAACAAGGCTCCAACCAAGACTGTGCCTACCACCCCATATCAGATGTGGAGTGGGAAGAAACCCTGTCTTAAGTATCTTAAGACATGGGTGTTAGTTATATGTATGCCCTAGAGGCCATTACTATACATAGGATGTATATTGTAGTGGATGCTGGGACATATATAGGGAGGACTTTCTTGCTCGACATGATAGTATGCTATCTGGTTGATCTTTACCTTAACGTGTACACTGATTGTCTCCCTGTTACATGTTGGTAAAGCCCTTAGGATCTGTACTTGACTACCTGGACTATGATACGGATCATACTAGTGGGGACATGGTAGTCCATAAGTACATCCTTTAAAGTCCCTAGTCGTGGGTATATCGAAACGGGGCATCGATATACCAGAGTAGACTAGCGTATACCTTCTCGACCCATACAGATGGGCGATGGATGATCCCATATCCATTGGTGTTTGACATCAGAGATGATATACGGGTGCTCAGTAGAGACTGGGTACACTGGACGGACTCGCCGAGAACTCCCAGATGGTATTATACCTCACGTCGGATGGCAGTTCTCTGGTGACACTGGTACAGAGTAGTCTGTTGACCCGAGATCGTCATAGAGTCTTGTGTGGTTCCCACTGTGCTTTGATTTCCATCTTACCACGTCCAAGAGGGCGTGCAAAACGGTGGTTTTTGGGTACAGTCCCGAGTCACATGGAGGCAATGAGCGATAGGAGGGGATTCGTCTCTCCCGGTATAGAGAGTTGATGTTGCGCTATGTTCGATTGGCTATAACAGGAAATCCCTGGCTAGGGTTGCTGAGATTTACTGGTAAGTGTTACCAGTAGTTTCTCGAATTGTTATAGACCTCATATCGACACGACTTATCGAGCTATTGGGGTCTGACGTTTACCACCCCTAGGTGAGATATGCGACATATCAGACGATCAGACCGGACTGTACGGTAGTGTTACTGGTTGGATTCACTGGAGTGTGAGCGGGCTTGCTCGTCGATCTTCAGATCGCTCAATACCCGGGTGGCCGTTACGTTTAGCAGACCGCTTGCGGCTTGTAGGTGTTTGATATGATCATCACCTGCTGCCGGCGTATTGACGAGTCTTTAGAGTCCTACACAGAGGTTTCCTGGCTCAAGCGAAACGAAATAGGAGCGCATATGAGATATGTGCGGGACCGAGAATAATGCGTGTATGTGATACCGTATTCTATTCTCGCGATGAATGTATCGAATGGTTGTATGCGATATAACCTAGTTATCGAATCAAGTATTGATTCGATAAGCCGATACATAGGATACTAGTCGGTTATATGCGATATGACCGGATCGTTAAATCAAGTGTTGATATAATGATTTAATGAATAATTATATATTTGATATATTAGTTTGCATCAACTAGTATCGGTTTACTTAAGATGGATATTCTCACTCGGGTGTGCACATTGTATATGTGATATACTTTTTGTGCACTTGATTGTATCATGTTTGATGATACATGTTATGCTAGGGTTTTTGTGTAAAGATCAAACCATGGTTACATGATAATGGTTAGGGTTTTGTTTTATTCTTTTATCTTATTTATTTATTCATTTTGGAATATGATAAGCATAAAATGAAAATGGTTGCTAATTTTGTATTCTAGTTGAAGCTTCTTGAACTTTTGACTATGTGACCATTTTTGTCTCATGCTTAACCCTAACCACTTCATTTAACCTTAGTTTAGTCTCTACACTTTACCATGGTTATTATTATGATAAGTATCCTTTTTCTTTTCTTTTTAATTAACTTATCATAATATTAGCTTCGTCTTCTTCTTCCTTTCTTCACTTGAAGAAAGCAAGCTCCATCAATGGTGATTGATGGAAACAAGTGAGAAATCCAATTCTAAAGTCTACCCACTTCCTATTTCTTCATCCTCTACCTCTTGCCAAGTAGTAGAGTGTGTTTCCTTCATAAGTTTTCTTGACTTGGTGAAGTTGGAGCTTGATCTAGCGATGCCTCGACGTAGATCATCTTCGGCACGTCGTCGATGACCTAGCCCGCTTCTTCTCCGATGAAGCCGATGCTAGAGCCCGGATTTTGATTTGGACAGCGGAGAGGATCTACAAAGGTTGTATTTCCGTTCCTTTAGTTTAGATGTAAACTGGTTTCATTTTCGCCTAGAAATCTAGCCAACGGTCCGTTCTAGGGTTTCTCGGCACCGTTTAAATTTGAAATTGGCATGGTTGATGCCTTGTGAGACCTCATTAGGGTGCCTAGGAACCCTACAATGGGGATGTCCAGCTTTTGTAAATAGGCAGCATGCGGACAAGCTCGAGGCACGCTCAGTACTGTGTAAGTTTGTGGGATACCCCAAGAACTCTAGGGGGTAACTTTTCTATTCCGCAGAGGAACAAAAGATTTTTGTTTCTCAGCATGCCCACTTCTTGGAAACTGAATTTTTGGAAAATCTGATAAGTAGGAGCGCAATAGAACTAGAAGAAATTCCAGAACCACAAGCTATTACTGAAAGCTTGGAAGAACCAGAAGTTTCAGGAGAACCGGACATCCCAGCGCCACTCCACAGGAGTAGTAGTGTAGGGTTCCTAGGCACTCTAATGGAGTCTCACAAGTGATCAAACATGCCAATTTCTAAAAATTACGGTGCCGAGAAACCCTAATACGGATCGTTAACTAGATAAATAGGCGAAGCAAGCATGTAAACGGAAATATAGCTAAAGGAAAGTGACTACAACCTTTGTAGATCCGGTCCACAACTTCCTAAGCTCCGCGATGATCTCCCTCCGCTGTCCAAATCGAACCCTTGACTCTAGCATTGGCATCATCGAAGAATGGGCGGGCTTGATCGTCGGTTCGATGCCGAAGATGATCTACGTCGAGGCATCACAAGAACAAGCTCCAACTTCACCAAGCTTTAAAAACTTGTGAAGTAAACACCCTATACAACTTGGCAAGAGGTAGAGGATGAAGAAATAGGAAGTGGGTAGACTTTAGAATTGGATTTCTCACTTGATTTCTCAAGTTGCCATTGGTGTAGAAAGCTTTTCTTCTTCTTATTCATGAAGAAGAAGATGAAAAAGATATGATAAGTTTTTTTAGAATAGAAAATAAATATAATACTTATCATAATCTAACCATAGTTAAGTGTAGAGAATGAATTAGGGTTAGTTTAAATGGTTAGGGTTAAGTATAAGACAAGAATGGAGACTAAGTCAAAACTTCAAGAATCTTCAACTAAAAACAAAACAAGCAACCATTTATTTATCTTTTTCATTTTCCAAAATGGATATAAATAAATAAGATAAATGAATAAGTAATTAAGTAAACAAAACCCTAATCATTAACTTAACCATAGTTTAATTCTTTACACTTAACCAAATAAGCATGTATCATCAAACATGATACAATCATGTGCACAAAAGTATATCACATATACAACTTGCACAATTCAAGTGAGAAAATCCTTTTAAAGTGAACCAATACTAGTTAACGCAAAGTAATATATCAAATATATAAATATGCACTAAATCATTAAATCAACACTTGATTTAACGATCCGGTCATATCGGATATAACCGACTAGTATCATATGTATCGGCTTATCGAATCAATCCTTGATTCGATAACTAGGTTATATCGCATATAACCAATCGATACATTCGTCGCGAGAATGGAATACGGTATCACATACACGAATTATTCTCGGTCCCGCACATATCTCATATCCGCTCTTATTTCGTTTCGCTTGAGCTAGGAAACCTCTGTGTAGGACTCTAAAGACTCGTCAATACGCCGGCAGCAGATGATGATCATATCAAACACCCACAAGCCGCAAGCGGTCTGCTAAACGTAACGGCCACCCGGGTATTGAGCGATCAGAAGATCGACGAGCAAGCCCGCTCACACTCCTGTGAATCCAACCAGTAACACTTACCGTATAGTCCGGTCTGTTCGTCTGATATGTCGCATATCTCGTCTAGGGGTGGTAAACGTCAGACCCCAATAGCTCGATAAGTCATGCCGACTTGAGGTCCATGACATTCGTGAAACTACTGATAACTCTTACCAGTATATCACTGCAACCCTGGCCAGGGATTTCCTGTTATGGCCAGTCGTGCATTGCGCAACATCAACCCCCAATACCGGGAGAGACGAATCCCCTCCTATCGCTCATTGCCTCCATGTGAATCGGGACTGTACCCAAAAACCACCTGTTTGCACGCCTCAGTAGAGCCGTGGTAGGGTGGAAATCAAAGCACAGTGGGAGACACACAAGACTCTATGACGATCTCGGGTCAACAGACTAAGCTGTACCAGTGTCACCAGAGAACTGCCATCTGACGTGAGGTATAATACCATCTGGGAGTTCTCGGCGAGTCCGTTCAGTGTACCCAGTCTCCACTGAGCACCCGCATACCATCTTCGATGTCAAACACCAATGGATATGGGATCATCCATCGCCCATCGCATGGGTCGAGAAGATATGCGCTAGTCTACTCTGGAATATCGATGCCCCGTCTCGATATTCCCACGACTAGGAACAATGAAGGATGTACTCATTGACTACCCAGGCCCCACTAGTATGATCTGCATCATAGTCCTGGAAGTCGAGTACACATCCTAAGGGCTTTATCAACATGTAATCAGAAAGACAGAAAGTATACATGTTAAGATAAAGAGCAACCAGATAGCGTACTATCATGTCGAGCAAGAAAGTCCTACCTATATATGTCCCAGCATCCACTACAATATACATCCAATGTACAGTAATGGCCTCTAGGGCATACATATAACTAACAATCTCCCACTTGCACTAGGGCCATCTGTAGCAGTGGTCGCAGTATCTAATACTCAACCATCCTATATGAGTCTCTCTCTGGGAAAAGGCCTTCGTGAGTGGATCCGTCGTGTTGTCCTCTGAGTCTACTCTCCTAACCTCGATCAACCTGGAGATCAACTATCTCCATGATCAGGTGATGCTGTCTCAGAATATGTCTGGGTCACTGATGGGACCAGGGTTCCAGGGCCAAAACCACACTTCCATTGTCATACAATGGCAGGAACCAAGTTCATCTTATGAACCAATATACACGCAAACTGCCTCTTTGGTAGTATCTTTAATAGCGATGTTACCATCCTTTATCGTCTAGTTTGCCACGGTATCGAGCTTGGAACTCTTCCAACATACCGTCCCTTTACTGAGGGTAAAGACAGCGCCTGTGACTGACATTCAGTCGTCTTTATCACCCTGGAACACTTCCAGTGATTCTCCCCAGGATCGATTGATACCATCTCACTACAACTAGTGAGTATCCTAACATCCAATTAAATCTATCTCATAGATCCAAAGCTTAGGATTTAGTATGTATCACTTTGATCCTATATGGAAAATCATTGTGATAAGCGGAGATTGATCGAGCGTAGCATAGGAAACTCTTTCCCTAACAAGAGTATGTCATCCACGTACTCTACGAGGATCGACACCATACTCCCTACTACCTTTTTGTTTATACAAGGTTCATCTACCATTTTGATGATGTCAACTTCTTTGACTAATCCATCAAAACAGATGTTCCAACTCCGCGATGCCTGCTTTATCCTATAAAGCATCCTGCACACGTTTTCGCTGCTCCCACTGTCTATGAGGAACTCTGGCTGTGTTCTTATAAACGTTCTCTTCTAAATCAATATTTAGAAAAGTAGTCATGGCACCCAACCACCAGATATCGTAGTCATGGTATGTAGCCGTGGCAAGTAGGATCTGGATGGACTTAAGCATAGTCCCTGGAAAAGGTTTCATCATTATCCGTGCCTGGTCGATGACGAAAACCTTTAACAAGTCTAGCTTTGAAAGTCTCAACTTGTCCATCTACACCAAGTAATCTTCTCAAGATATACTTGCTCCTGATGGGGATTTAACCCTTCAGATATCGCAACCAAAGTCCATACTTTACTGGTGTATATGGATTCCATCTCAGATCGCTAAGCATCCAGCCATTCTTACAGAGTCCCTACTCTTGATGGCTTGCTCGAATCTAGTTGGGTCATCATCTCATGATGCAATCCTTGCTCCCACTGTCATCGAGAAACCGAGGTATCTCTCAGGTGGGTGAGGAACCCTACTAGATCGGCGGAGAGGCTGAGGTTCGTCGGAAACTATTGAATCCTTTGGTTCTGTCAAATCATTAGCAGTTTTGTACAGCTGGAACCTTTCCAGTTCTACAGAACTGACCTTGCCTCGATCTTGTCCGGATTTTGCTTTTAGACATAGGCCGGACAATCCCAAATCTTAACTTATTTAAGAGATAGGATCTTCCCACACCATATCTTATATGGAGTGGTAGGCACTGATTTGATTCGAACCTAATTCAATAGGTATGCAGCTTTTCAAGCGCATAACACCCAAAAAGGAAATAGGTAACTCAGTAATACTCATCACAGAGCACACCATATCTAATATTGTGCGATTGCTCCGCCCTGATGCACCGTTGTGCTGTGGTGTATTCAGAGGAGTAATACGGAGAGAGAATCTTATTCTCCTTTAGAATGGTCCAGGAATGCCATGCACAAGTATTCTCCTCCCTGATCTCATCATAGGACATAATACTTATACCCGTATTTTGGTTCTCTACTTCCAACTTATATTCTGTGAATACCTCAAAAGCTTCGGACTTATGTTTCAACAGGAACATACGACTGAATCTTGAGAGATTATCAGAGAATATAATGAAGTATAAAGAACCAGTCCTGGCATGTGTAGACAGGAGACCTTACATACATCATCATGTATCAGTCCCAAGAGTTTACTAACTCTTTCTCTGCTTCCAGTAAATAGAGCTAGTGTCATTATATCTTTGTGACATGACTGGCAAGTTTCACAAGATGTAAATTCAAACTGATTTAAATATGCATCTAAAATGTAACTTCAGCCAGTCGGGTCGCATTGATATGACCTAGTCTACAATGCCTCAAGAACGAATCGTTCATTTCTGAACTCTTCCTCTTGTGTGTGTTCTGTATACAAGGAACTGTAGTTTGATTTAGAACGTCAATGCTTTTAGATAACGTGCCTGAACCGATCAACTTTTGATATAGGAAATGTTCAAAACATTATCCAACAATACAAAATTATATCATTTCTTTACTAATAAAGAGACTGATATGATTTTGTATATCAGGTTCGGTATCTAATAGCATTTGTTCAGAATCAATGTATTCGTAATACAGGGTGACAGTGACCAACAGACTTGGCTGCAACACTTGCCCCGTTTTCTGCCTCATGAAACTTATCACCCGTTCTCAGTTTTTCTACCTTTTTTTAGCCCTATGTAACAGATTACATATCTGGGATCCTGATCCGGTATCATATACCCAGGATGCAGAGGATACTGAGAAACAGTTCCTTGTAATGAACACACCCGAAGGAGATGCATCATATGCACTTTCTTCGTTTGGGCGGCATAGGAATTCTGGTATTCCCCAATTTCCTGCTCTGTCTTATAACAATTATAAGTTGGAGCGGGACCAACGTTCCCCAGCTCAGTATAACAAGCGGGTTCGGTCAATACATCCGTTTTATTATCTTGATTAAGGCGTGATATGGTCGCTACCAGGAGAGAGAGAGAAGAAAACACTCTGCGTGCGCTCTTGCAAGATCAGATTGGTTATATATTTTATCTAATCAGGATGGCTCCCACTGTTTTTATCAAATCTTCCTTCAAACCTTAAAAGGAAAGACTAGCTGGGATTAATTACACTCTACAAGTTCGCCAACCTTTCAGCCAGGCCAGTGTCGGTACTTTGAGGGAGGTTCCCCGTGCTTTCGCACGGACCTAATTACAGTAAACCTCGTTTTCCCAGAGGCGTAACCCCGTTGACACCTTTCTAGACACCTACTTGATCGGCTAATTGTAAAGTGCAAAACTCTCCCAGGAGTAACAATTACTCGCAGTGGGTATCGGGATCCAACTATCATATAGAAGGTATGCAATCTCGTTGCAAATTTCAACACTTGAAACTCCCGATAAAGGTTTTTACCCCTAGCACCTATGACCTTAACTATGGTCAACAAATCATAAGTACTAGTCAAGTTCTACCCGTCATTTCGTGATTAATTAGACCCACCCACATGACCCTTAACTAAGGTCAACAAAGTCACGCGACTGTCCTAACTAATCGCATCATATGCGGTGTAGGAAGACATCACTTAGCTACCGTACACTGTGCCTTGACTATGGTCAACAAACACAGCACGAATACTAAGTACTCTACTTCCTAAAATGACAGAGGGTTGCGGCTGGTTTTTGTGAAAACCTTTAACGCTTTGAACTTGATCTCGTTGCGGAATCAAATGGTTTTTAAATGGAATGTTTTTGAAGTTTTTCTAGTTTTGCTAAAGGGGTCACTCCCGGTGAAGGGATCGTCGGCCCTTTCCTCGTCGAATGAGGTGCGGGATATATCATATATATCACTGTGCAAAGCAGAAACTATAGAAGCGATCAAAAGACAAACCGAGTGTGTAGCATCTGCCAGTTATTGCTAAAGGAGTCACTCCCGGTGAAGGGATCTCGGTCCTTTCCTCATCGAATAAGGTGCAGGATGTTCTATAATGAACACCACGATGCAAAGCAAGAACTGTAGCTACCTGTTTTTATTTTGAAATTCGATTCCACAACATCAATTAGGTTTATTTTCTTTCATTAATCTCATTAATGAATATCCCATCATTTAAGTCCACCTAAACATCACAGATAAATATAACGTACGCTTATGCCATCCGCATTCGCCTCGATGTCCTATCTGCACCGTTAGGTTAGGTAACTAACGGCAGAGCGGGGCAGGGCTAGCGCGGGTGTAAAACATAAGCAACGTCTATATAATATATCATATATACTATATATAATATCTGTCACAGAACATCACATGATCTCATCACAGATAAATCACAGCAGAAGAAACATATGAAATATTGGATATACTAGGATGTCCGTGTTTTCAATACGAGCCAGTATAAAACACGGATTCCACGGTCGTGATGAATAGCCAATCCCACACCCCTAGACCCCTACGAGAGCGGCAAGCAACCCTACCAATTCTAGGGTTAGGAGACCCGGACTCGACTCCTCGAGATGGTCTCCCACTGGACCCCAGAACCCGGTTACTTGTGCTCCCCTCCTTGGGTCTATCCTAGTGCAGAAAAGTAAATAATATACAAATGGTGACAACATCCGCAACCTGGAAGTGCCCCAATAAAAGAATATTACATACAAGTTTTTACATGAATGAAAATGAAAAACACTCATCTCACATAAAAACCCCCCGACTATTCAAACACGACGATCCAATATAACATATCCAGCAACACATAACATCACATGTCATCAACGTAAGTAAATATGCGCATCCCAATTGTCGTTGACATATAGCAACGAAACCGGCGATATCATATATTACACTTACGGTCACAGAAAATAAAGTGTAAAACTACAACAGTTGGAATCCACAACCACCTCAGACATCGCATGCCTGACCAAATGAATTCTTTAGACATCGCATTCCTAACAATTATAAACCCCGCATTTTAGTCTCATTATCGAAAACACTTTTCAATATCAAGTCGGGCAATTCAACAAGATTCCCGACATTCTGATCGAATGCTCGTCGCAAACTTTAGTAGGCGGCCGCACCCCCGATGCCGTCGACGAAGTGCACCAAGGTGGAACACCGCTACCGCGAGCACCCGAACGGATGCTTTCGGCGACGGGGTTCTCCTACAGTCACTTGGTCGGGGCTATGGGGTGAAGCTGTCTATTAAGTTTACCCGGCGAGTATCCGCGTACGCTACGTGATTGCGACGGACTTTTGATCACATCAAAACTCCGTGGCAACCGATCAAGTGAGACTAAACTGCTACGTTTATAATATTCATTCCGTTATCTCATAACAATTTGTGAATTCCAATTATTGTATCACATTCCGGATAAATAGAAAATGCTAAACTTTTCGATCGAACAATCGAACACCCAAGTTTTCCCGATACAGCTCAACACATGAAATAAGTCTAACAACATTCAGTTCGTGCCTCAGTACCAACGGTCCAGCCGTAGAAGGGTCAAGCCAACGCCTCACATGTGGCACGCCGTACTGCCCCAAACCCGAAGGTTCAAAGGGCAGTTCAAGACGGTCACATAATCGAGTTAAGGTTTGTTGTCTTCTAGAGGGTCCATCGCGTTACTTGCACTACTTAGAACGTCGTCAAACTATGGAAAAATCCAACACTTGGAAATTTCCCGGCAAGGGAAAAAGTGGGTATTTATATCCGGTCGAACTTTTTAACATATTCTAAAAATACCCGGAAAAGCACACCGACAAAATTAGACAGTCCGATCGAATACACCGAGTCCCCAATACAACTCAGAAAATACAACTCTGGAATAAAATATTAAAAATCCCCAGGAAAACCAGCACAGACAGCTAAGAACTACTGTGCAAAATTGGATGCACAAAACGACAAAAGGGCCGCGGATCCGCCGCATGAGCCTCCTTTAAGGCCGCGGATCCGCGCCGCCTTTATGGAATCAAGCCCTCGAATTTTACAGCAACCCTTATATCTTCCTGCTGATTTTTCTGAATATTTTTAATCTACAAAAAACCACGTTTTACAGAAAAGTCCAGAGAGCATTTTTCAAGTCGGGTTTTGGGTCGATCGGACTTCTAATTCCGTCGGGACTTCGCCTAAGGCTCTAGCTAGGCTCTGATACCACTGTAGGGTTCCTAGGCACTCTAATGGAGTCTCACAAGTGATCAAACATGCCAATTTCTAAAAATTACGGTGCCGAGAAACCCTAATACGGATCGTTAACTAGATAAATAGGCGAAGCAAGCATGTAAACGGAAATATAGCTAAAGGAAAGTGACTACAACCTTTGTAGATCCGGTCTACCACTTCCTAAGCTCCGCGATGATCTCCCTCCACTGTCCAAATCGAACCCTTGACTCTAGCATTGGCATCATCGAAGAATGGGCGGGCTTGATCGTCGGTTCGATGCCGAAGATGATCTACGTCGAGGCATCACAAGAACAAGCTCCAACTTCACCAAGCTTTGAAAACTTGTGAAGTAAACACCCTATACAACTTGGCAAGAGGTAGAGGATGAAGAAATAGGAAGTGGGTAAACTTTAGAATTGGATTTCTCACTTGATTTCTCAAGTTGCCATTGGTGTAGAAAGCTTTTCTTCTTCTTATTCATGAAGAAGAAGATGAAAAAGATATGATAAGTTTTTTTAGAATAGAAAATAAATATAATACTTATCATAATCTAACCTTAGTTAAGTGTAGAGAATAAATTAGGGTTAGTTTAAAAGGTTAGGGTTAAGTATAAGACAAGAATGGAGACTAAGTCAAAACTTCAAGAATCTTCAACTAAAAACAAAACAAGCAACCATTCATTTATCTTTTTCATTTTCCAAAATGGATATAAATAAATAAGATAAATGAATAAGTAATTAAGTAAACAAAACCCTAATCATTAACTTAACCATAGTTTAATTCTTTACACTTAACCAAATAAGCATGTATCATCAAACATGATACAATCATGTGCACAAAAGTATATCACATATACAACTTGCACAATTCAAGTGAGAAAATCCTTTTAAAGTGAACCAATACTAGTTAACGCAAAGTAATATATCAAATATATAAATATGCACTAAATCATTAAATCAACACTTGATTTAACGATCCGGTCATATCGGATATAACCGACTAGTATCATATGTATCGGCTTATCGAATCAATCCTTGATTCGATAACTAGGTTATATCGCATATAACCAATCGATACATTCGTCGCGAGAATGGAATACGGTATCACATACACGAATTATTCTCGGTCCCGCACATATATCATATGCGCTCCTATTTCGTTTCGCTTGAGCTAGGAAACCTCTGTGTAGGACTCTAAAGACTCGTCAATACGCCGGCAGCAGATGATGATCATATCAAACACCCACAAGCCGCAAGCGGTCTGCTAAACGTAACGGCCACCCGGGTATTGAGCGATCAGAAGATCGACGAGCAAGCCCGCTCACACTCCTGTGAATCCAACCAGTAACACTTACCGTATAGTCCGGTCTGTTCGTCTGATATGTCGCATATCTCGCCTAGGGGTGGTAAACGTCAGACCCCAATAGCTCGATAAGTCATGCCGACTTGAGGTCCATGACATTCGTGAAACTACTGATAACTCTTACCAGTATATCACTGCAACCCTGGCCAGGGATTTCCTGTTATGGCCAGTCGTGCATTGCGCAACATCAACCCCCAATACCGGGAGAGACGAATCCCCTCCTATCGCTCATTGCCTCCATGTGAATCGGGACTGTACCCAAAAACCACCTGTTTGCACGACTCAGTAGAGCCGTGGTAGGGTGGAAATCAAAGCACAGTGGGAGACACACAAGACTCTATGATGATCTCGGGTCAACAGACTAAGTTGTACCAGTGTCACCAGAGAACTGCCATCTGACTTGAGGTATAATACCATCTGGGAGTTCTCGGCGAGTCCGTTCAGTATACCCAGTCTCCACTGAGCACCCGCATACCATCTTCGATGTCAAACACCAATGGATATGGGATCATCCATCGCCCATCGCATGGGTCGAGAAGATATGCGCTAGTCTACTCTGGAATATCGATGCCCCGTCTCGATATTCCCATGACTAGGAACAATGAAGGATGTACTCATTGACTACCCAGGCCCCACTAGTATGATCTGCATCATAGTCCTGGAAGTCGAGTACACATCCTAAGGGCTTTATCAACATGTAATCAGAAAGACAGAAAGTATACATGTTAAGATAAAGAGCAACCAGATAGCGTACTATCATGTCGAGCAAGAAAGTCCTACCTATATATGTCCCAGCATCCACTACAATATACTTCCAATGTACAGTAATGGCCTCTAGGGCATACATATAACTAACAAGTAGGCAGTCTCATCCGCCCGAGAGATACTACGGTTTTCTCATAGACGGGGATAGAGAGGATTGCACTATTGATTATGATGAGCCTACTAGCTTCCAGCAAGCCATTCAGAGCAGTGACTCGGTAAAATGGCTGGATGTAATGCGGACCGAGATGGAGTCCATGTACACCAACAAAGTTTGGACTTTGGACTTTGCTCCAGAAGGGGTAAAACCCGTAGGCTGCAAATGGATCTTCAGAAAGAAGATTGGTATAGATGGGCAGGTTGAAACCTATAAAGTTAGACTTGTTGCAAAGGGTTTTCATCAAAGACCTAGTTTGGACTATGACGAGACCTTTTCTCCGGTGGCTATGCTCAAATCCATTCGGATCCTTCTTGCCATTGCTGCCTTCCACGATTATGAGATCTGGCAGATGGACGTAAAGACGGCTTTCCTAAATGGAAATTTGGAAGAGTGCGTCTATATAGATCAGCCGGAGGGATTCATTCAGAGTGGGAGCAGCGGTAAAGTGTGCAAATTGCTTAAGTCCATCTATGGACTGAAGCAGGCATCGCGGAGTTGGAACATCTGCTTTGATGATACTGTCAAAGAATTCGATTTTATCAAAAACCCAGATGAACCATGCATTTACAGTAAGATTGTAGGGAGAACTGTGGTATTCCTCGTCTTGTATGTGGATGACATTCTCCTAATAGGAAATGATATTCTTATGCTACAGTCAGTCAAAGGATTCTTATCACAGAGGTTCTCCATGAAGGACCTGGGCGATGCCAACTACATTCTGGGGATCCAGATCTATCGTGATAAATCTAAGAGGATGTTGGGACTTTCACAGTCCAGGTACATCGACACTATACTGAAACGATTCAGTATGGAAGATTCCAAGCGCGGTAATCTACCGGCTTGTCACGGAATCACCCTCTCCAAAGAGATGTCTCCCAAGACTGATTTGGAAAGGGCTCGCATGTCATCTATACCTACGCATCTGCGGTAGGCTCTATAATGTATGCGATGTTGTGTACCAGACCAGATGTAGCATACGCATTGAGCGTTGTAAGCCGGTATCAGTCGGACCCAAGGGAGAAACACTCGATAGCAGTAAAGAACATTCTCAAGTACCTGAGAAGGACTAAGGAGATGTTCTTGGTGTATGGCGGAAAAGACCTCTAGATCGAGGCATTTGCTGACTCCAGTTTCCAGAGTGACAGGGGTGACTCCAAATCCATGTCGGGTTATGTCTTTACCCTCAATGGAGGGGCGGTGTGTTGGAAGAGTTCCAAACAGGAAACCGTTGCTGACTCAACGATGGAAACGGAATATATCGCTGCATCTGATGCCGCAAAAGAAGCCGTCTGGATGAGAAAGTTCTTGACAGAACTTCAGGTGGTTCCGTCCATTGTTGATCCAATACCTCTGTATTGTGACAACAACGGGGCTATAGCTTTAGCGAAGGAACCCAGGTCCCATCAGAATTCCAGACACATCTTGAGGCGGTATCACCTGATCAGGGAGATCGTGGATCGCCGGGAGATCGAGGTTCGGAGGGTTGCTACAGAAGATAACACTGCAGATCCATTCACGAAGGCCTTACCCCAGACTCAGTTCGAGCGGCTGATCGAGATGATAGGTCTTCGATACGCCGGTACATGGCCTTAGTACAAGTGGGAGATTGTTAGTGTATATGCCCTAGAGGCTATTACTGTATCATACTAGTTTGTATATTACTTGATGGAAGCTTGGGATATTCACAGTTGTATAGATAATCTTGCTCGAAATGGTAGTATGCTACTTGGTTTGTTTCTACTTTAATGTGTGCATGTGTTTCTTTTAGCATATCGCCTATACATATTAGTGGAGCCCTTAGGATCTTTGCTTGATTACCAGCGTTGTGATGGCAGTCACACTAGTGGGGGCTGGGTAATCTATAAGCACATCCTTATACAGGTCCCTAGTCATAGGATTATCGAGACGGGGCATCGATACTCCGGAGTAGACTAGCGTATGCGCTTCTCATCCCAGCAGGGGAGATGGCTTGTCCTACAGCCGTCAGTACGTCGTACTTGAGATAGTATACGGGTGCTCGTTAGGTTACGAGTACACTGGACAGGACTCGTCGGGAACTGTTGGTTGGTACTATACCTATCGTCAGTTATCAGTTCCCAGGTGACATGAGTACAGCTTAGTCCGCTGACTTGACACTGTCACTTCACCTCGAGTGTGTTCCTACTGTTCTTAGATTTCTACCCTACCACGGCTCAAAAGAGTCGTGCAAATAGGTAGCAGTTGGGTGCAGTCCCGAAGCACTTGGAGGCAGTGACGGTTAGACAGGATTCGTCTCTCCCGGTATTGGGGGTTGATATCGCGCTGTGTCAAGGAGAGCCATTACACATAGTCGTCCCTGGCCAGGGCAAGCGAGATGTACTGGTAGGTTATCCAGTGTTGTCTCAGGGTGTTCTGGGCTACACTCTGGCACGACTTGTACCGCTATTAGGGGACTGACGTTTACCACCCCCTAAGCCCGCCATGCGATATTCTTAGATGAACAGACCGGACTGTACGGAGATTGTCACATTCAGGCTCAGTAAGAGTTCGGATGGGCTCACCTCATCAGTCTTCTTATCGGTATCTTCCTGGGGACCGTTACGTACAGCTAGTATCGCTTGCGGTGTCACGACCCGAAAGAGCATGTGACTGGCCCTTTAACCATATGAAGTCTATAGGACCCCATCTGATCCAAGTAAGCCAAAAGCCCAGAAATCTAAAACCATTTAAAGAGTAAATAAGGAAAACTGGTTTTAAGAAGTAAAGAAATCATGTTTCGAAAATCAAAGTTTTTAAATAACTAAGCCGAATGTGTATTTTTAAAATGTGTAACCTTTCCTGAAAATTTCGGCAGAGTTTCCTTTGTAAAAACTGGCCCCGAACGGGGTACAACAAGAATAATATATATGAAATGATAAAAGGCATCCCCAAACGAGAGCTAGCTCTTCGTCAATCGACGGTCACGACCACGCAAGCAATAATAATATACAACGCCAAAGGGCGAGAATCAAAACCCAAAAAGAACTCAAAATAGCCAGAAAACCGTAATACTACAAGCGCGACTCTAAGGTCGAAATAATACAACACTGTTTTCTAAGCCTGAAACAATATACAAGTTTTGGTTGATGGAATTCTAGATACAATGAATAATACATGAACAATGGCGGTTCTGATACAAAAGAACCCACCTACCCAAGCAAGTCACCCATAAGGAAGCAGTGTGCCAGAAATGCCGCTATGGAATCTGTATGGCAAAACCTGCAAGAACTGTGGCACAACGGGGGTGAGTTGCCAACTCGTGAATAGAAAAATATCTACAAGCAGAGATCGAATGCATGACCCATCCTAGGTCAATACGATCAGATATAAATAAACCTCAATATGAATAAGTCTGGAGCATGCTAAACTTGCAAGGTAATCTCTATACATGAGTGTAGTGCCAAGTGCTCGTGCTAGTGCCTCAGGTAGTAGCATATCCTAAATGTGAGGTATAATCAATGTAATCAAATCTGCATGTACGTGGATCCCGTCCACTCGTCACCCAATGACAATAACCATCATGCATGTAAATATCATAAAGCATGTGCATGGGAATAATATGAGGATATAAACCATCTGTGTCCCTCGCGACACGTCAAAATCATGGAACCGGAGTGCCCAGCATCGACACTCGAAAACATCATGAAAATTGTGCCCAGCATCGGCACGTAAATCCTCATATATCGGGCTCCGTAAGTCCGGATCGGCCCACGGGCTCTGTCTGCGGTATCGGCCCTCGGCCCCGGCAGTACGCCCATATCCATCTATCGACTCTGGTCAGTATCCTCCGGATAACCGCCAGGTCCAACCAATCACCGGTAGATACTCGCCACCCTGCCAGACTCATCGTCTACTCCACGAAAAACATTTCTTGCCCCGGGGAACCATACCGGGTCCACCATGTACCCGCAATCGGCCTCATACGCCTCCTCGAATCGGGTTTCACATGTCGCTCTCAGCACCGAGAAAACACATGGTGGACGCACTGAAATATCATATCAAGGGTAACCGGGTTTTTAAAACAATTACATATTCTCCTTTTGAAAACACCCACGGTTCCCAAAAACCAGAAATATCATGGAAACAACGTATCTCAATGCGTATAATCAGAAAGCATGATGTATGCGACATGTAAAGAAATGTAAGCGACATACACTGAATGCAACAGTACTACAGTGTAGTGACATGGCAATTATCGATGATGAAGTGTGTGAGCCGGCAAACAAGTGTACGTGGAACATACGCATCATCGATAATGGTGCTGGTGTCCTAGCAGCATGACTGAAATATATCAACAATACAAGCGATGCAATGCAAATAACATGAATATGCGGAATCGAATACTCAACGCAACAGTAGAGAACCTGCCTCAATAGATATGTCATGCAACCTTGCCTTTTGAAATAAGACGAATCAGGGCTTTTGGTAAAATAAAGGCTACGGTGTTTTAAGAAAAGATGCGTCATTTCAAAATATCCGTATAAACCCTTTTGCTTATCTTTAAAATATCCCCGATTCGTTAGTTTTGAAATAGGTATGACTCGGGTCTAGTCTAACGCCTACTATGCGAACCACGAACCCAACAATCAAGTCAATCGGGAGGGGTATGGAAACCACCTAAATCTGAGTCGGTATACATATATATATATAATCGGTGATCTCGCCTCAATAGTATCACGTACGATACAGTATATCATATAACATCCTCGAGTCATGAGTGCGGATCTAACATCAATATAAAGCTCGTACGGTAAATCGTCGTACGGCATCCCAATAGCTGGATACGGGTCAATATCCCATTCATCTCATCACGTATCCGGTATCACTACCATCATATCACATCTCAAATACGAACTCTGTCATATCGCCGAATCTCACGGCCTCAATCAAACCTCATCGACTCATCTCAATCCCATGTATCATCCTCAATCCCGTATATGAACTCATAGTCCCATACCCATGTGTAGATATACACACCTCTATATGCGCACAGATAAATGAAAGAATGCATGCAAGTATATGTGTACGTGTATGTGTGGGTGCAACCACTACTCTAGGGTTTCGCACTATACTAAACCGATACATCCTTATCACCAATAATACCATTATTACCATCAATAATCCTAAACAACACATAATAAATATATGTGTGTATACGTATTCGTATACATCACCACGAACTACGGGGGTGCTATACGCCATCCACCGACTTCTCCCCGTAGATATAAATCTACTCACCTTGCTTCTCACGTGTCGGTGCCGATGTCGCCATCTTCATCTTCTTTGCCTCAACATCACGTAGGGTACCTACAAGTATATCACAACGCTAAAGCACATGAAAATCACATCGGAAACCAAAATAGCACACGCTACTCGCATAGGTAAAAACCTATCGTCTCGCATGTAAACACGTTCAATATCCACTTGTCGTTGACGTCCAAACGCCACCTGACAGAAACGAATCACCAAATACCAAAATCCATGCTAAAACAAGTCGTAAATCATATGCCAACTCAAGCAAATCAACCCAGATTTTACCCTAACTGGAATCAGTCAAAACTAGACATACCCAGAGTCAAAACTAGAGGAAATAGGGCCATGCACAAAAATCGAGACAGTTCCCTCCTGCTCTGGCCGTAATTTGCGGTCAGAAGGAATAAATTGGCGGCCGTACTTTGGAGTTGGGGGCTAGGGTTTGGTGTGGTGATTCCATGGTGCCTGCACATCTCACTGTCAACTCAGTTTTATTTTTGGGGTCTCGGGGTGATAGCAGATTCTACAAAACACTCCCAGATTTACAGTTTTTCTCCGACATCGTCTCATAAATCCGTATTCTGGTTCTAGTTCCAGGTTTGGGTCTAAAATAACATCACACCAGGGTTTCTAAGGTCACCAAAATCCTCAATTTCATCTTTAATCTCAGATCTCACATAAACCCTAACTTAAAGTTTCACAAATCCACCAAACGACAACATATCGACATGAAACTAGAATGGATGCAATAAGAATTGAATTACTAAACTAGGAGTGCAGAAATTACCTCCTTTGGCAACTCAAGAATTTTCTTGAGTTGCTCAAAGTCCTCCAAATCCAATCTTGCTAGGTTCAATGTGTAGCTAGTGAGCTTGGGAGCAAGTTTTGTGAAGTGGGAATGGGGTTTTGGGGTTGATTTCATTGTGGATCTAGGGTTTTTGTGAAGAGAGAGAGAGAGGGATGGCAGCAGCAGCAGCAACAGCAACAAGGGGAGGGAGAGGAGAGAGAATGAGAAGGGGAAAATGATGGGGAATGGTTCATAAAGTGAGGGTTGACTTGGTCTCTCTCTCTCATCATGCTACTTTTTTCCTTTTCTTTTCCTTCTCACTCCAATAGTGAACCCAAAAGAACAACCATGGCATGTAACACAAGTGTAACAAGTGTGGAAAATGATATGTGCACATTTTTGCACAAAAATGCTAAAAATGCAATTAGCGATTTTAATCGCGATTAACACTAAATTAGCATATAACTAGTCTTAAAAACTTTAAAATGGCATGATTCTATAAAATACCCTATTTTAGAATTTTCCAAAAATTTTCCCCATTTATTTGTATTTAATTATACCAGAATATTAAAATATTCATTAAAATAATATTAAATTATAAAAATTCCCAAAAATAATATTTTATTATTTTGAAACGTTACATGCGGCCTGTGGTTAAACCCACTGCCAGCGTAGTGTCGAGTCTTTAGAATCCCACACAGAGAGCTATTCGCCTTTGGGCAAAACAGAGTAGAGGTCGCATGGTTTTGCGACAGGGTTCGTTCACATCCGCGCACTTGTGCACGTTTGGTGTCCGGGCAGTTATTACTAGCGGGCTTTGGTTTAAACCAGATCCTAGTATGTGTTTTGGGATTGGTTTTATCTCTTTGTATTCGTGTTTCTCGAAACACGGATGCGGGTGTGTATGCACAGTTGACAGAGGCAGAGGCAGAGGATTCTCATTAGGGTTGTTGACTGTTGACTTTTTCTAAACCCTAATGAGAATAAGAAATATGATTAATAATAATATTAATTAAGTATTATTGTGCCATGGTTGAGTTGAAAGTTTGATTTTTGTTGACTTGTTGACTTTGTTGACCGGTTGACTATTTTGGACTTGTTGACCATCATTATTTCATGGCTATGACTTTTGTTTACTTGTTGTTCTTTACAAAATGCATTAAATGCATAAAATGATAATGGCCATTGATATGAACCATCACATATACTTAATTATTATTATTATCATGATTATTTTCTCTTTTGTGAGCATGGTTGTAAAAAGTCAAGCTCATTCTATCATATTGACTCTCTCTCATCCAAGCTCTCCCTCTTCCTCTCTTTCAAGGTTCTCATGTCTCATGAGTTCAGAAACATGAGCCATTGAGATAAAACCCTAAAAACACTTCTCTACTCACTCTAGAGTACAAGGTCTAGCAAGCCAAGCACTTTAGTTTCCTCTCGGTTGAGGTAGGAGCTCAAGGTAGAAGCTTTCGGGTGGATCATTCTTCGACAATAAGGAGACGACGAGGTGGAGCCGACCCAACCACTCCAAGGAGCAAGAAGAGAAGGAGTTCAAGACCTAGGTATAACTCTTTAACATAGTAGTTAAACTTCTAGTTAGTTTGCTTGGTTTTTGCTTAGCAAAGATCCTATTCTAAAGTCCATGTTACCTTTATCGTAAAAATCGTTTTCTACCGTTTCCGCATCCCCGAAAGAACCGGGACGAGTAACGTGGACTTACAATAAGTAGTCACACACACACACGCACACTTGACTTTGTGTATATGTGTGTATACATATATATATTTATGTATGTGAGTAGGTTTTCATATATATATATATATATAGACACACACACACACACACACGTGAGACGAGGATGGTATATAATACTTAGAGACGAGTCGATATGATCGGGCATGATGCCGTGAGATTGGATATGTGTTTGAGTCATGATATGATATATGACGTAATATTACAGTGAATCATTGGGCGATGTGTATTCATACATATGATAATATGTGTTGATGATATTGGAATGTACGAGAGTTTAGAACAGTACCCCAGATCATGATATTGTTTGATGATGATACCGTATAAATGATGATGTATATATGATAGTTGACCCGTACCCCGATTTTTGGGATGCTGTACGATTGATTTTACCATACGAGATATAGATATGATGATTGATCCGCACTCTTGACTCGAGGATGCCGTACTATGTATTATACAGTACGTGACGTTATGAGGCTGGATCACCGACTACTAGGTACATCGACTCAGAATTTAGGTGGATTTTCTTACCCTTTTCGGCTAGTTTCTTAGTTTAGTCTTTTAGTTGATTAGGAAGATGTTAGACCAGGCTCGAATCATACCTATTTTCAAAAACTAACGAATCGTAAGTATTTTCAAAAAACAACCCGAGGGATACTACGGATTTTTTTCAAAGGACGTATCTTTTCTTAAAAACACCGTAACCCCTATTTTCTAAAAACCACGATTCGTGCTTTTTCAAACACCAAAACTGTATGGCTTGTATATAGAAATGTATATTCTTCAATGTTGCGGTTATTACTCATTCTCCGTTATATTCATGTTATTCTCATTACATTGCATGTTTATACATATGTTTCCTTAACTATTATGATCCCGGCTGCTAGGACACCAGCACCATTACCGATAATGCGTATGTTCCACGTACACTTACTTGCCGGCTCACACACATCATCATCGGTAATTTGTTAGTGTATATGCCCTAGAGGCCATTACTGTATCATACTAGTTTGTATATTACTTGATGGAAGCTTGGAATATTCACAGTTGTATATACAATCTTGCTCGAAATGGTAGTATGCTACTTGGTTTGTCTCTGCTTTAATATGTGCATGTGTTTCTTTTAGCATATCGCTGATATACATATTAGTAGAGCCCTTAGGATCTTTGCTTGATTACCAGCGTTGTGATGGCGCTCACACTCGTGGGAGCTGGGTGATCTATAAGCACATTCTTATACAGGTCCCTAGTCGTTGGACTATCGAGACAGGGCATCGATACTCCGGAGTAGACTAGCGTATGCGCTTCTCATCCCAGCGTGGGAGACGGTCTGTCCCACAGCCGTCAGTACGTCGTACTTGAGATAGTATGCGGGTGCTCGTTAGGTTACGAGTACACTGGACAGGACTCGTCGGGAACTGTTGGTTGGTATTATACCTATCGTCAGTTATCAGTTCCCAGGTGACATGAGTACAGCTTAGTCCGCTGACTTGACACTGTCACTTCGCCTCGAGTGTGTTCCTACTGCACTTTGATTCCTACCCTACCACGGCTCAAAGGAGTCGTGCAAACAGGTAGTTCTTGGGTGCAGTCCCGAAGCACTTGGAGGCAGTGACGGTTAGACAGGATTCATCTCTCCCGGTATTGGGAGTTGACATCGCGCTGTGTCCAGGAGAGCCAATACACGTGTAGTCCCTGGCCAGGGCAAGAGAGATATACTGGTAGGTTTCCAGTATTATCTCAGGGTGTTCTGGGCTACACTCCGACACGACTTGTACCGCTATTAGGGGACTGACGTTCACCGCCCCCTAGGCCCACCATGCGATGTATCAGACGAACAGACCGGACTGTACGGAGATTGTCACATACAGGCTCAGTAGGAGTTCAGATGGGGTTCACCTCGTCAGTCTTCTTATCGACATCTACCTGGGGACCGTTAGGTACAGCTAATGCCGCTTGCGGTCTGTGATTAAACCCACTGCCAGTGTAGTGTCGAGTCTTTAGAGTCCCACACAGAGAGCTATTCGCTTTTAGGCAAAATGAGTAGAGGTCGCGTGGTTTTGCGACAGGGTTCGTTCACATCCGCGCACTTGTGCACGTTTGCTGTCCGGACAGCTTATACTAGCGGGCTTTGGTTTAAGCCGGATCCTAGTATATGATTTGGGATTGGTTTTTCTCATTGTATTCGTGTTCCTCGGATCACGAATACGGGTGTGTATGCACAGTTGCTTGAGACAGAGGGAGAGGACTTTGATTAGGGTTAATGACTATTGTCATTTTATTAACCCTAATGATTATGTGTGTATTATGGTTAATTGATATTAGTTTAATAATTGTGCATGGTTATGGTTGTTGACCATTTGACCCACCTTGACTTGTTGACCTTGTTGACACTTTGACCATCATCATTTCATTTGGAAGATGCTCTTTGATCCTTGCAATTTGCATTAAAAATGAAATGATAATGGTCATGTCTTGATTTAGCCATGACAATTATCTCACTAATTATCTAATTACAATAATTCACATATATGTGAGAATGCTTCATATTATTCTCTCATTCTATTATTCACATTCTCTCTCTTGTTCTTCCTCTCCCTCAAGCTCTCCCCTCTCATGTGTTGAGAAACACTTGAGCTTGAGAAAAACCCTCTCTTGATAATCTCTACTCTCATCTAGGGTTCAAGGATTAGCACTTCTTGCACCCTAGTTACTTCTAGCTTGGAGTTGAAGCCAAAGGTTGAGGCTTTCGGGTGGATCTTTCTTCGACGAGAGAAGACGACAAAGGTGACCTCCTTCCACCACTCCAAGGAGCAAGGAGAGAAGGACATAAACCCCAAGGTATAACCTTTCTAGCACTTAGCTAGTTTCTAGTTAGCTTTAGCTTGTTTTTGTTTAGCAAAGATCCTTCATAGTGTAGTCCATGTTGCCTAAGCTCATAAAAATTCGATTTTTATTCCGTTTTCCGCCTCCCCGCAAGTACCGGGTTGGGCAACGTGGACTTACAGTGGTATCAGAGCCTAACTAAACATAAACTAGCTAGGTAGTAGAGTGTATCGAAGTTCGAATCGGAAAAATCGAATAAACGAGTTTTCAAAACCCTAAGTTTCTGTTAATTTTTTTTCTGTTCAAAATAAAATTTGTTGTACTCCAAAAATCATCTCAGGGTTTTGTGAAGAAAGCCACAAAAAACGATCCAAAGATTCGACCAAAGAGCCGCGGTTCCGCGGCAATAGCAAGCTATTGCCGCGCAACCGCGGCCATCTTGGCTCTTCTCTGGGTCGAATTTGGTGCAGTGTATTTCTGGCTTGGTTTTAGGATTTTTAAGATGATTTATATGTGCCCAGATTTTCCAGAATAGAAATTTGTTTTTGGGGGCCTATAAATCCGTATTTTTTTCCGAACTTCAATACACTTTGACTAAAAGGTTATATCTGTGATGTTTACATGTATTGAATGTCGGCTAATCGCTATATGTCGATTAGTCGGGGTTATACATATCTGTGATCTGTGATTGATGATGGTATGTGTATATGAATGGATTGGATTGTCGCGGATGAATAGCCGGGGTGGATGTGAGATGAGTGTTGCTTTTTCTTTCATTCATTGTAATATGTAAATTGATGTAATATTATTATTTGTTTGGCCGCACAACCGGGTCGGGGTTGTAGCCGTCATTGTATAATTCTTTTTACTGTTTTTGCTCCTAGGATAGACCCATGGAGGGGGTGCACAAACTACCGGGTATCTCAAAGTGCCAAGTGGCCTACTCACGGTGGTGAGGGAGGTTGCTTCGCTTCGGGTACTTGGCGGGTAGTTTGCCGCACCCGTAGGGGTCTTGGGTGGGGTATTGGCTATTCACCGCGACCGTGTAATCCTCTTTTCGTTGCAGGATCGAACGGATTGCGGATTCCTAGTATATCCAATGTATTCATCTGTGATCTGTAATGTCTATCATTGCTATATATTTATATATGATAACTATTTAGGCGTTGCTTATGTTTTACAGCCGCGCTAGCCCAGCCCCCGCTTTGTCGTTAGTTAAGTAACCTAACGGGTGATGACGGGGCCCCGTGGCGAATGCGAATGGCATAAGCGTACGTCATATTTTGGTTGTTTTCTGCAATGGTGTCACGACCCGAAAGAGTACGTGACTGGCCCTTGAACCATATGAAGTCTATAGGACCCCATCTGATCCAAGTTAGCCAAAGCCCAGCATCTAAAACCATTTGAAGAGTGAAAAAGGAAAACTGGTCTTGAAAAGTAAAGAAATCATGTTTGAAAATCAAGTTTTTAAATAGCTAAGCCGAATATGAATTTTTAAAATGTGTAATTCTTTTTCTGAAAATTTCGCCAGAGTTTCCTTTGTAAAAACTGGCCCCAAACGGGGTACAACAAGAATAATATATATGAGATGATAAAAGGCATCCCCAAGCGGGAGCTAGCTCTTCGTCAATCGACGGTCACAACCACGCAAGCAATAATAATATACAACGCCGAAGGGCGAGGATCAAACTCAAAAGAAACTCAAAACAGCCAGAAAACCGTAATACTACTAGCGCGACTCTAAGGTCGAAATAATACAACACTGTTTCTAAGTCTGAAACAAAATACAAATTTTGGTTGATGGAAATGCTAGATACAATAAATAATACATGAACAATGGCGGATCTGATACAAAGAACCCACCTACCCAAGCAAGTCACCCATAAAGAAGCCGTGTGCCAGAAATGCCGCTATGGAATCTGTACGGCAAACCTGCAAGAACTGGGGCACAACGGGGGTGAGTTGCCAACTCGTGAATAGAAAATATCTACAAGCAGGAATCGAATGCATGACCCATCCTAGGTCAATACGATCAAATATAAATAAACCTCAAAGTAAATAAAGCTGAACATGCTAAACTGGCAATGTAACCTCTATACATGAGTGTAGTGCCAAGTGCTCGTGCCGGTGCCTCAAGTAATAGCATATCATAAATATGAGGTATGATCAATACAATCAAATCTGTATACATGTGGATCCCGTCCACTCGTCACCCACTGACAATAACCATCATGCAAGTAAATATCATAAAACCTGTGCATGGAAATATGAGGACATAATCCACCCGTGTCCCTCGCGACACGTCAAATCATGGAACCGGAGTGCCCAGCATCAGCACTCGAAAACATCATGAAAACCGTGCCCAGCATCGGCACGTAAATCCTCATATATCGGGCTCCGTCAGTCCGGATCGGCCCGCGGGCTCTGTCTGCGGTATCGGCCCTCGGCCCCGGCAGTATGCCCATATCCATCTATCGACTCTGGTCAGTATCCTCCGGATAACCGCCAGGTCCAACCAATCACCGGTAGGTACTCGCCCGCCTCCAGGCTCAATCGGCAAAGCTCATCGATCATCTTGCCGAGGGGAACCATACCGGGTCCACCATGTACCCGCAATCGGCTCATCCACTCCTCGATTCGGGTTTCACATGTCGCTCTCAGCACCGAGAAAACACATGGTGGACGCACTGAAATATCATATCAAGGGTAACCGGGTTTTTAAAGCAATGACATATTCTCTTTTGAAACACCCTCGGTTCCCAAATCCAGAAATATCATAGAAACAACATATCTCAATGCGTACAATCAAAAGCATGAAGTATGCGACATGTAAAGGAAGGTATGCACATCATCATGTCATGCAAGGATCATATACTGAATGAAATAGTACTACAGTGTAGTGACATGGCAATTATCGATGATGAGTGTGTGAGCCGGCAACAAGTGTACGTGGAACATATGCATCATCGATAATGGTGCTGGTGTCCTAGCAGCATGACTGAAATATATCAACAATACAAGCGATGCAATGAAATAGCAGGAATATGCGGAAACGAATGATCAACGCAAAAGTACAGAACCTGCCCCAACAGATATGTCATGCAACCTTGCCTTTTGAAATAAGACGAATCAGGGCTTTTGGTAAAACAAGGGCTACGGTGTCTTAAGAAAAGATGCATCATTTGAAAATATCCATATAACCCTTCTTCCTATCTTTAAAATATCCCCGATTCATTAGCTTTGAAATAGGTATGTCTCGGCTCAGTCTAAGGTCTATTAAGTAATCTAGACAGGAAGGGAATGAAACCACCTACATCTGAGTCGATATATATGGATATAATAGTCGGTGATCCCGTCTCAATAACATATCGTAAGATATCCTCGAGTCATGAGTGCGGATCTATCATCAATACCGGCTCGTACGGTAAATTGTCGTACGACATCCCAATAACTGGGTAGGGGTCAATATCACACTATCTCATCACATATCAGGTATCACTTATCATCAGCTCGCACAATCTGGGGTACTACTCTAAGTCTAGTACAAATCGATACCATCTATAAAAATATGAATGCGGGTAAAGCACATGTCCAAAGGCCCGCTAAAACTATCATATCGCACCTCAAAGACAAGCTATGTCACATTGCCGATCTCACGGCCTCACATCAAGTATCATCTCAAACCCACGTATCATCCTCAAATCCCGTATATAAATACATAGTCCCATACCCATGTGTAGATATACGCACCATCATATGTGCACAGATATATGAAAGAATGTATGCAAGTATGTGTGTATGTGTGAGTGTGGGTGCAACCACTATCCTAGGGTTTCGCACTACTCAACCAATACATTCTTATCATCAAAATACCATTATTACCATCAATAACCCTAAACAACACATAATAAATATACATGTGTATACGTATTCGTATACATCACCACGGACTGTGGGGGTGCTATACGCCATCCACCCGACTTCTCCCCGTAGATATAAATCTACTCACCTTGCTTCTCATGTGTCGGTGTCGATGTCGCCATCTTCATCTTCTTTGCCTCAACCTCTCGTAGGGTACCTACAAGTATATCACAACGCTAAAGCACATGAAAACCACATCGGAAACCAAAATAGCACACGCTACCCGCATAGGTAAAAACCTATCGACTCACATGTAAACACGTTCAATATCCACTTGTCGTTGACGTCCAAACGCCACCCGACAGGAATGAATCACCAAACACCAAAATCCATGCTAAATCAAGTCGTAAACCATGCACCAACATAGGAAAATCAACCCAGATTTCACCCTAGATGGAATCAGTCAAAACTAGACATACCCAGGGTCAAAACTAGAGGAAATGGGGCCATGCACAGAAAACGAAGCAGATCCACCCTGCTCTGGCCGCAAATTGCGGCCAGAATGGGATAATTGGCGGCCTCAAAGTGGAGTGGGGAGCTAGGGTTTGGGGTGGTGGTTCATTAGTGCCTGCACATCTCACTGTCAACTCAATTTTATTTTTGGGGTCTCGGGGTGATAGCAGATTCTACAACACAGTGGCAGATTTACAGTTTTCCCCCGATATCGGTTCCGTAATTCTGTATTCTGTTTACAAGTTCAGGTTAGGGTTCAAATTAGCATCACACAAGGGATTCTAAGGTCACCTCAATCCTCAATTTCATCTTAAGTTTCAGTTTTTCCCTAAACCCTAACTTGATGTTTCACAAATCCACCAAACAACACCATATCGATACAAAACTAGTATGGATACATAAGGAATTGAAATACTACTCTATAGGTGCAGAAATTACCTTCTTTGGTGTTGGATATATGTATGCCCTAGAGGCCATTATGTGATAGTGGATGTATCTATACATGTATATATATTCAGTTTGCATTCTTGCTCGACATGATAGTATGCTATCTGGTTCTTCTTTATCTGACATGTTTATTTGATCATGCTTCTATTCATTCATACATGCTGATAAAGCCCTGAGGATATCGGCTTGACTACTCTGATTATGATGGAGATCATACTAGTGGGACATCTGTAGTCTATAAGCATATCCTGGAAAGTCCCTAGTCGTAGGTATATCGAGACGGGGCATCGATATACCAGAGTAGACTAGCGTATATGATACTAGACCCATACGATGGGCGATGGATGTTCCCACATTCATCGATGTTTGACATCAAGATCATATACCGGTGCTCAGTGGTGACTGGGTACACTGGACGGACTCACCGAGAACTCCTATATGGAATTATATCTATCGTCGGATAGCAGTTCTCAGGTGACACTGGTACAGGTTAGTCTGTAGACCCGAGATCGTCATGGAGTCTTGTGTGTTCTCCCACTGTACTTTGATTGCCACCCTACCACGGCTCTACTGAGTCGTGCAAACAGGTGGCCGTTGGGTACAGTCCCGAGACACACGAAGACGATGAGCGATAGGAGGGGTTTCGTCTCTCCCGGTATTGGGAGTTGATGCTGTGCTGTGCCCGACTGGTTATAACAGCAAGTCCCTGGCCAGGGCTGCTGAGATTTGCTGATAAGTGTTATCAGTAGTTTCTCGATCTGTTATAGACCATTCACCGGCACGACTTATTGAGTTATTGGGGTCGACGTGACCATCCCTAGGCTCGATATGCAGCATATCTGACGAAGAGACCGGACTGTACGGTAGTGTTGCCGGATGGCTCGACGGGAGTTGTAGCAGGTTCGCTTGTTGTCTTCTGATCGCTCAATACCCGGGTGGCCGTTACGTTTAGCTGACCGCTTGCGGCTTGAGGGTACCTGATATGATCATCACCCTCTGCCGGAGTATTGACGAGTCTTAGAGTCCCACAAAGGAGTTACCCAGTCCAGGCGAAACGTTGTGGTGCGCATATGCGATATGCGCATGCACCCGATTGAAATGTGCGTATATGATACCGAACATTGATCGGGTGAACTACTTTTGGTGGGGTCATATGAGATATGACCGGATTGATAAATCAAGTGTTGATTTATCATTTAACCATTAGTTTTCTCACTTAAAACCTTTTCTTGGATGATGGATGTGTGCATGCATGTGTGCTTTTCTTTCTTTCTTTCATGCTAGTTTCATGCACATGTGGATGTGCATACATGCACACATACATACACTCATCCATCATGGTTGTTAGCATATGAAAATGGTGGCAATATAAGACTCACACCATGGATTAAACAATGGATAATTATTTAATTTTGGATTTAAAAGAAAATGAAAAAGGAAAGGATAATCTTTCATGCTTCTACATTCTTCCTTTGACCTAACCATGCTCAACTACCACTAACCTAAGGTTATCCTTCTCTTTATCATTCCAAACTAAAGTTAAATAATGTCTCCATCACTTTAACCATGGTTCATAGCATGAAGGAATAAAATATATATGGATATATTTCTTTTTCTTCACTAGAGTTAATCTTTTATCTCTTGTTAAAATTGCCACCATCTTCTTCCTCTAGCTCCTTTGCTCTCTTGATTTTCCTAGTGAGCAAATACCACTCAAAGATAGGTTTTTGAAGTGAGAAACCTAACCACAACATCATTCTACACAAGCTTAGCCGCTTTGTTTAGAGTGTTCTCTTCGGTTTGTCGGAGTTGCGAGCTTGGACGGATATCTCCGTGGTGGATCGTCGTGGATACAAGGGGACATCAAAAGGACCTTCGTTCAACACCTTAGAGACCAAGGAGTCCAGCGAAAGGGAGCTACAAAGGTTGTAGTCTCGAAACCCTAGATTAGTTCGCCTTTTATTTCGTAACCCTAATTTTCTAGGATCGATCCATTTGCATGTTAGCTTAGCACCATAAAAATTAAAACTTTGGGTCATGTGATGCTTCAAAACTCTTCATAGGGTGCTATACTAACCTTACATTGGTATCAGAGCCGACCTAGAACATTAGGCGACGTTTTTACGAAGTGAAAATCCCGATCGGACAAAAATACCGTATTTTTGGGTGCTCTCTGGAAATTTTCTAAAATTTAATAATTTGCAGAATTAAAAATATGTAAAAAATACAGCAGGAAAAAATAAGAGTTACGGTACAAAATATTTTCGGTGAACAGCGATTCTCGCCGCGGAAACGCGGCCTAAGCTTGCTTAGGCCGCTGTTCCGTGGCCGTATATTTGAATTAGTGGATACTGTTTGTACAGTAATTCAAGTATCTGCTTCTATATGTTTTTTGATATTTTTAATCTGTATTTGGTTTTGAAAAATTCTGGAGGTGCTTTTGGACTCGTCATTTCGATCGGGATTTTCATTTCATAGCTTTTCCGGGTAAATTAGAAAGTATTGAAGTGTTTGAACGAGTATCATTTACTCACTATTCACGGGGTTTAAATACTTTGGAGATACGTGCAAGTCTTTTTGCGGTGGTCCCTCTAGAAGACAACAAACCTTAACTCGATTATGTGACCGTCTCGAACTGCCCTTTGAACCTTAGGGTTTGGGGCAATACGGCGTGCCACATGTGAGACGTTGGCTTAACCCTTTTACGGCTGGACCGCTACTACTGTGTCACACACTCCGGATGTTTGAACCCTGCTCAAGTGTTGAGCTTTAGTGAATCTTGGGTACTTGATCGTTCGTTCGAAAACTTTAATACTGTCTGTTTGTCTGGAATGTGATACAATATGTGGAATTCATATAGTTTAGGCATGAAATACGAAATATGTGATATCTCGCATTTATGATGTCTAAAGAGAATCTGGATTCCAAATATTGTAGTTTTTCACTTTCTTTTCTGTGACCGTAAGTGTAGTATGTTAGATATCGCCGGTTTCGTTGCTATACATCAACGACAATCGGGGTACGCATACTTACTTACGTTGATGATATGTGATATTATATGTTGCTGAGATATGATGTGCAGGATTGTCGCGATCGAATAGCCGGGGGGTTTTTGTGAGATGAGAGTTTTATATTTTCATTCATGTAAATTCAAATGTAATGTAATATTCTTTTATTTGGGGCACTTCCAGGTTGCGGTTGTGTCACCAGTGTTGTATATTATTTACTTTTCCGCATTAGGATGGACCCAAGGAGGGGAGCACAGGTGACCGGGTTCTGGGGTTCAGTGGGAGGCCATCTCGAGGAGTCGAGACCGGGTCTCCTAAACTCCAGGATTGGTAGGGTCACTTGCCGCTCTCGTAGGGGTCCAGGGTGTGGGCTTGGCTATTCATCGCGACTGTGGAATCCGTAATTTTTATTCTGGCTAAATACTAAATACGGACGTCCTAGGATATCCCACGTTATATCTATGTTTCTGCTGCCTGTGTTCTGTGATATCTGAGACGAATGACATATTATATATATGATATATAGTAGACGTTGCTTATGTTTTACACCCGCGCTAGTCCCGTCCCGGTATACCGTTAGTTAAGTAACCTAACGGTGCATAACGGAACATTGCGGCGAATGCGGATGGCATAAGCGTACGTGTTATTTTCGTTTCTTTTCTGTGATTGGCTTTAGGACTTAAATGATGGGATTACATTAATGTGATTAATGTAAAGAAAATAAACCTAAAAGATGTTGTAGAATCGGATTTGAAAACTACTCGGCTATTTATGAAAAAGCTATATTTCAAAACTGCGGAGCTTAAGCCACTCCTTTTTGATAACCTTTTGATTCTACAACGATATCAAGCTCAAAGCGTTAAAGATTTTCTTAAAAATCATCCGCAACCCTCCGTCATTTTAGGAAGTAGAGTACTTAGTATTCGTGCTACGTTTGTTGACCTTAGCCAAGGCGTAGTGTACGGTAGCTAAGTGATGTCTTCCTACAAACGCATATGATGCAGATTAATTAGGACGGGCATATGACTTTGTTGACCTTAGCCAAGGGTCATGTGAACGGGTCTAATTAATCAAGAAATGACGGGTTGAGCGTGACTAGTGCTCGTGATTTGTTGACCTTAGCCAAGGTCACGAGAATTAGGGGTAAAAACCACATCGGGAATTTCAAGTGTTGAAATTTGCAATGAGATTGCATACCTTCCATATGATGGTTGGATCCCGATCCCACTGTGGGCAATAGTTGCTCCTAGGAGAGTTTTACAGTTTACAATTAGCTAACTCATTAGGTGTCTAGAAAGGTGTTAACGGGGCTCCGCCTCTGGGAAAACGAGGTTTACTCTAATTAGGTCCGTGCGAAAGCACGGGGAACCTCCCTCAAAGTACCGACACTGGCCTGGCTGAACGGTTAGCGAAGTTGTAAACTGTAATTAATCCTGGCTAGTTTTTCTTTTTAAGGTTTGAAAGAAAACTTGATAAAAAGCAGTGGGAAACATCGATTAGACAAGATAATAAACCAATCTAATCTATGCAAGAGCTTTCGCTGAGTGTATTCTTTTCTCTCTCTTAATGGCAGATACCAATGACTGGACTTAAGCTTCTACTAGATAAAAACAAACTGAATGGGACCAACTATAAAGACTGGCTAAGGAATATGAAGATCTCCTTGACTTATGATAAAGTATCATATGTCCTCACGGCTTCAGCCCCGCCCGTCCCAGGTCCAAAATCCTCAGTTGCGGACATTGAAGTCCGCAAGACATGGGACGCTGACTGTGCCACGGCCACATGCCTCGCGCTTGCATCGATGGATAACACACATCAAAAGCAGCACGAGGACATGGACATTCACGGGATACTGCTCCATACAAAGGAGTTGTATGGGGAGCAATCCCGCGTATTACGATACGAAGCATCGAAGAAACTGTTTCAGATGCGAATGGCCCCTGGCACACCAGTAGGAGACCATGTGTTGAAGATGATAGCTCTTATAGAAGAGCTTGAGGACCTTGGATGGACAATGGACAATGAACAATATATAGATATTATTCTGCAGTCCCTCCCCTCCACCTTTGCTCAGTTCATAGTGAACTTCAACATGCATGGCATGGAGAAGGACCTCCCTGAACTCCTTAATATGTTAAGGAGTGCAGAGAGCACTATGAAGTTAGCAAAAATTCCCGTTATGACTATTGGACAGTCTTCCTCTTCTCGCCCGAAAGCCAAGGCCAAGGGAAAGAAAAAGAAGAAACCCACTAATCCTAAGGGCGGAGTTAAAAAGGTGAAGGGAAAGGGAAAGTCCAAGGCTGGAGACTCAGGGAAGGGCGAATGTTTCCATTGCCACAAGACAGGACACTGGAAGCGCAATTGCACGGAGTACTTAAGTCTCAAGAAGAAGCATGGTGATGCTTCTGCTTCAGGTGCGTTTGTGACTGAAAACTGTTTTTCTATAAACTCTGCTTCCTGGGTATTGGATATCGGTTCAGGTTCTCACATTTGCAATTCTATGCAGGGGCTGAGAAATAGCAAGGTTTTGAAGACAGGTGACCACACTCTCCGCGTTGGAAATGGTTCCAATGTACATACAGTCGCAGTGGGAGAGTATCACTTGGGGTTGCCATCTGGATGTATTTTGATTTTGAATCCATGTTATTTTGTACCAAGTATGCTATGTAATATAATATCCGTTTCTTTGTTGGACAATGAAGGATATAATTTTGTATTGCAGAACAATGTTATGAACATTCACCTGAATCAAATGTTGGTTGGGTATGGTACGCTTAATTATGGAATATATGTCCTAAATCAACACACAGTTTTCAGTATACAACACACTAATAAAAGAAAACTTTCGGAATTAAATGAAGCTTTTCTTTGGCATTGTAGACTTGGTCATATTAACGAAACAAGACTAAACAAGTTACATAAAGATGGATATTTAAACTCTTTTGAATATAAATCTTATGCGACTTGCCATTCTTGTATCAAGGGTAAAATGACCAAAACTCCGTTTACAGGACACGGAGAAAGAGCTACTCAGCTCCTTGGCCTCATACATAGTGATGTATGTGGGCCAATGTCTACACAGGCTAGAGGCGGTTTTTCATACTTCATTACATTCACCGACGATTTCTCAAGATTCGGTCATGTATTTTTATTAAAACACAAGTCCGACGCTTTCGAGAAATTCGTTGAATAGAAAAACAAACCGGCTTGAGTATTAAGATGCTTCGATCAGATCGAGGTGGAGAGTATCTCAGTACAGAATTTGCAAACTTCCTAAAAGAGAATGGGATTCTCTCTCAGCTCACTCCTCCTTACACACCACAGCACAACGGTGTGTCAGAACGAAGGAATAGGACCCTATTAGATATGGTCCGGTCCATGATGAGTGACACTGAGTTACCCGTCTCGTTTTGGGGACATGCATTGGAGACTGCAGCATATCTGCTGAACAGGGTTCCAACCAAAGCCGTGTCTACCACGCCATATGAGATATGGAACGGGAAGAGACCATCTCTTAAGAGAATTAAGACTTGGGGTTGCCCGGCCTATATTAAAAAGCAGAATCCGGACAAACTCGAGACACGGTCGGTCATGTGTAACTTTGTGGGATATCCAAAGAATTCTTACGGATATCTATTCTACCACAAAGAGGAACAAAAGGTGTTTGTTTCTCAGCATGCCACATTCTTAGAAAAAGAGTTTTTCACAGACAAAGATGATGGCAAGGTGGTGGATCTAGAAGAGGTTCTGGAGACACAAACTACAAATGACGATTTGGTTGAACCGGCTGTTGCAGCAGAAACTGAAGAACCTCGGCCACTCCGTAGGTCTGGTAGGACTTCTCGCCCACCGGAGAGGTACTACGGTTTCCTCATTGATGGTAACGGAGAAGATTGCATCATGGATGATGATGATCCTACCAGTTTTCAGCAGGCTATCACGAGTGGTGACTCTGTGAAGTGGCTGGATGCCATGAGATCCGAAATGGAGTCTATGTACACCAACAAAGTATGGACTTTGGACGTTGTACCCCCTGGGGTAAAACCTGTAGGGTGCAAATGGATCTTTAAAAGAAAGATTGGTGTGGATGGGCAGGTAGAGACCTATAAGGCAAGACTTGTGGCGAAAGGTTTTCGTCAAAGACCAGGTTTGGACTATGACGAAACTTTTTCGCCCGTAGCCATGCTTAAATCCATTCGGATCCTACTTGCTATTGCTGCTCACTACGACTATGAAATCTGGCAGATGGACGTTAAAACAGCATTTCTAAATGGAAATTTAGAAGAATGCGTTTATATGGATCAGCCAGAGGGCTTCATTGACAGTGGGAGCAGCGAGAAAGCATGTAGATTGCTTAAATCCATATATGGGTTGAAGCAGGCATCTCGGAGTTGGAACATCTGTTTCGATGATGTTATCAAAGAGTTTGATTTCATCAAAAATCCAGATGAACCTTGTGTTTATAAGAAGGCTGTAGGAAGAGCTGTCACATTCCTCGTATTGTACGTGGATGACATTCTTCTGATAGAAAATGATATTCCTATGCTACAGTCGGTCAAATCATTCTTATCACTAAGGTTCTCCATGAAGGACCTGGGTGATGCCACATACATCCTGGGCATAAGGATCTATAGGGATAGATCCAAAAAGTTATTGGGATTGTCCCAAACCAGGTACATCAACACCATCCTAAAGAGGTTTAGTATGGAAGACTCCAAGCGGGGTGCCTTACCCGCTTGCCATGGAGTCACTCTCTCCAAGGATTCTTGTCCAAAGACCGATGAAGAGAGAGCTCGCATGAGCATTATACCTTATGCTTCGGCAGTAGGGTCTATAATGTATGCGATGTTATGTACACGCCCAGATGTAGCTTATGCACTTAGTGTTGTAAGCAGGTATCAATCCAACCCAGGGGAGAACCACTGGACAGCTGTGAAGAACATTCTTAAGTACTTACGAAGGACTAAAGAATTGTTCTTGGTGTATGGTAATACAGATCTCCAAATGGAGGCCTTTACCGATTCGAGCTTCCAGAGCGATAAGGATGACAGCAAATCTATCTCAGGGTTTGTATTTACCCTCAATGGAGGGGCGGTAAGTTGGAAGAGTTCCAAACAGGATACCGTTGCAGACTCTATGATGGAAGCTGAGTACATTGCTGCAAATGATGCCGCCAAGGAAGCCGTCTGGATGAAGAAGTTCGTCTCGGAGCTAGGAGTAGTTCCAACCATTATTGATCCAATACCTTTGTATTGTGACAATAATAGGGCGATGGCGTTAGCCAAGGAGCCCAGATCCCATCAACGGTCCAGACACATCCTGAGGCGCTTTCATTTGATCCGGGAGATTGTAGATCGCCGCGAGATCGAGATTAAGAGAGTAGACACAAAGAACAACGCCGCGGATCCATTCACCAAGGCCCTCCCTCAGCCGCAGCATGAGCGACTTTTTGAGATGTTGGGTATGAGATACGCCAATAACTGGCCTTAGTGCAAGTGGGAGATTGTTGGATATATGTATGCCCTAGAGGCCATTATGTGATAGTGGATGTATCTATACATGTATATATATTCAGTTTGCATTCTTGCTCGACATGATAGTATGCTATCTGGTTCTTCTTTATCTGACATGTTTATTTGATCATGCTTCTATTCATTCATACATGCTGATAAAGCCCTGAGGATATCGGCTTGACTACTCTGATTATGATGGAGATCATACTAGTGGGACATCTGTAGTCTATAAGCATATCCTGGAAAGTCCCTGTCGTAGGTATATCGAGACGGGGCATCGATATACCAGAGTAGACTAGCGTATATGATACTAGACCCATACGATGGGCGATGGATGTTCCCACATTCATCGATGTTTGACATCAAGATCATATACGGGTGCTCAGTGGTGACTGGGTACACTGGACGGACTCACCGAGAACTCCTATATGGAATTATATCTATCGTCGGATAGCAGTTCTCAGGTGACACTGGTACAGGTTATTCTGTAGACCCGAGATCGTCATGGAGTCTTGTGTGTTCTTCCACTGTACTTTGATTGCCACCCTACCACGGCTCTACTGAGTCGTGCAAACAGGTGGCCGTTGGGTACAGTCCCGAGACACACGAAGACGATGAGCGATAGGAGGGGTTTCGTCTCTCCCGGTATTGGGAGTTGATGATGTGCTGTGCCCGACTGGTTATAACAGCAAGTCCCTGGCCAGGGCTGCTGAGATTTGCTGATAAGTGTTATCAGTAGTTTCTCGATCTGTTATAGACCATTCACCGGCATGACTTATTGAGTTATTGGGGTCGACGTGACCATCCCTAGGCTCGATATGCAGCATATCTGACGAAGAGACCGGACTGTACGGTAGTGTTGCCGGATGGCTCGACGGGAGTTGTAGCAGGTTCGCTTGTTGTCTTCTGATCGCTCAATACCCGGGTGGCCGTTACGTTTAGCTGACCGCTTGCGGCTTGAGGGTACCTGATATGATCATCACCCTCTGCCGGCGTATTGACGAGTCTTAGAGTCCCACAAAGGAGTTACTCAGTCCAGGCGAAACGTTGTGGTGCGCATATGCGATATGCGCATGCACCCGATTGAAATGTGCGTATATGATACCGAACATTGATCGGGTGAACTACTTTTGGTGGGGTCATATGAGATATGACCGGATTGATAAATCAAGTGTTGATTTATCATTTAACCATTAGTTTTCTCACTTAAAACCTTTTCTTGGATGATGGATGTGTGCATGCATGTGTGCTTTTCTTTCTTTCTTTCATGCTAGTTTCATGCACATGTGGATGTGCATACATGCACACATACATACACTCATCCATCATGGTTGTTAGCATATGGAAATGGTGGCAATATAAGACTCACACCATGGATTAAACAATGGATAATTATTTAATTTTGGATTTAAAAGAAAATGAAAAAGGAAAGGATAATCTTTCATGCTTCTACATTCTTCCTTTGACCTAACCATGCTCAACTACCACTAACCTAAGGTTATCCTTCTCTTTATCATTCCAAACTAAAGTTAAATAATGTCTCCATCACTTTAACCATGGTTCATAGCATGAAGGAATAAAATATATATGGATATATTTCTTTTTCTTCACTAGAGTTAATCTTTTATCTCTTGTTAAAATTGCCACCATCTTCTTCCTCTAGCTCCTTTGCTCTCTTGATTTTCCTAGTGAGCAAATACCACTCAAAGATAGGTTTTTGAAGTGAGAAACCTAACCACAACATCATTCTATACAAGCTTAGCCGCTTTGTTTAGAGTGTTCTCTTCGGTTTGTCGGAGTTGCGAGCTTGGACGGATATCTCCGTGGTGGATCGTCGTGGATACAAGGGGACATCAAAAGGACCTTCGTTCAACACCTTAGAGACCAAGGAGTCCAGCGAAAGGGAGCTACAAAGGTTGTAGTCTCGAAACCCTAGATTAGTTCGCCTTTTATTTCGTAACCCTAATTTTCTAGGATCGATCCATTTGCATGTTAGCTTAGCACCATAAAAATTAAAACTTTGGGTCATGTGATGCTTCAAAACTCTTCATAGGGTGCTATACTAACCTTACATTTGGCAACTCAAGAAAATTCTTGAGTTGCTCAAAGTCCTCCAAATCCAATCTTGCTAGGTTCAATGTGAAGCTAGTGAGCTTGGGAACACTTTTTGTGAAGTGGGAATGAGGTTTTGGCTTTGTTTTCATGATGGATCTAGGGTTTTAGTGAAGAGGGTGAGAGAGTGAGGAAGAGGGCAGCAGCTCCATAGGAGAGGGAGAGAGAAATGAGAAGGGAATGATGGGGGCATGGCTTCAAAAGGTGGGGTTGACCTATACCTACCCTCTCTCTCTCTCATCATTCCATTTCCTTTTCCTTTTCTTTTCTTTTCTAACACTTCTCACTTGAATAGTGAACCCAAAAGAAAACCATGGCAAAAGAAATGTAACACAAGTGCAACAAGTGTGGAAAATGATATGTGCACATTTTTGCTCAAAAGTGCTAAAAATCCAATTAGCGATTTTTAATCGCGATTAACACTAAATTAGCATATAACTAATCTTAAAAACTTTAAAATGGCATAATTCCTTAAAATACCTTATTTTAGAATTTTCCATAATTTTTCCCCATTTATTTGTATTTAATTATACCAGAATATTAAAATATTCATTAAAATAATATTAAATTATAAAATTTCCCAAAAATCATATTTTATTATTTTGAAGACGTTACAATCTACCCCCCTTAAAGAAATTCGGTCCCCGAATTTAACTTTAAAACCCCCAAATGCTGAAATATTTCAATACAATTTCTAGGTCATCGGGGCTCCGAAATCATCTATACATAAAACATCATAGCGCAATGCATGCGCATGAGTAATGAGCAGATAACTCAAAATCGAAACTCCGTCAAGCATCCCGCAATCATCGGAGTCATGGTAAAGACACAATGTCAAATCCAATAGAAAATCAATATGATATAAATCAGAACTATACATGTAGACATCCAATCTATACATGTGAATAGCTGATGAAAATGCATGCCCAAACTTTTAAGTCGCTGTGCGATGCGCGCAACACTGCACAGTGGCGGACGTTTTTCATAAGAAAATAACTATATATGTGTATATATATATCCTTTGTTTAATACGTACGTTCCGCCATTTTGAAAACAATTTAGAAGGGTTTCCTGTTTTTAAAACGTTCCGTGTCATATCGGACACGTAGGTATAAATACACCGAGACTATAGCTCGCTCTTGGAAATCCTTTCGAACTATCAATGCATGCAAAATATATCCAGGTACTGTCCTCTGACTAGTCCTGCTCAGTATGAAAACAAATATCCAACATCATAAAATATACTGCTCCAAAAGGAATAAATCCCAAAAATGCACATAACACCACCCTGTGCGTCTGGTGCGCACGGGAATCAATATCCATATATGTGCTAAACAGGTGCACAAAACAATATCTAGGTGCAATGGGTGTGCACGAAGCATCTGTCATAGGCAACGTATGTGCCTGACAGCCAAAAATCCGGTGCATCTGACATGCACGAAGAAATCTCGATTTAGTGCATCGGGTGTGCACCAAATCGTATCTCAAAACATGCGCCCAACATGCGCGAAAATCCAAATCGGTGCATCCGTCGTGCACGAATGAAAATCTAAACCCTGCGCACTCAATATGCACGGAATCACAAAAATCCAATAGCAACGCCGAATATGCGTAAGTTCAATCAAACACACGGAGTGCAAGAATCCACATCAATATCACAATCAGAATCGACATACCGAAAGGCATCAAATCGAAGTCAGGTGCATCCCATGCACAAATACCAAGCAATAATCTCAAATACGTAAGCAGCAACACTAAGTGTACCCAAATATGAAGAAAATCATAAACGTGTGCAACTGCGTGCACAAAACACATATCAATGCACTACAAGGACATATAAGCCATACCGAGTGCAAAATCGAAATACCAAAAGTACATGAAACTATGCTGGAAGCGTAAATCAAATCACCGGCATAAAATAGGCATGAAATCACAATCAATACCTCAAGAGTAATAACTATGTGCAAGGTATAAATGCCCAATAAGTGCAACCATGGTGCACGAAAACAGAAATCATAGAACTCAGTCATCAAAACCAATCATGCAAATAGATCGCCAAAATACCGAAATCCCAAAGTGACAGATACATGATAGTCGAATCACAAAATCACAAATCATAAATACTGTCGTCGGTATATCCTTCTTCAGGGTCGAGAAGGTACCGGAACATCCGATGCTGGCGGCGCAAGATATCTACTTGCCTCTTGCTCGCGGCTGGCGTCCTCTGCCTCTGGTTCCTGATCTTTCCTGTAGATTACCAATCTCGCAATCCATCAGCTCATCGGTCCGGTCAGGTGTGCTGACAGGAATGATTTCGTTCTTGCACTTCCCTGGTCATCTCTCGGTCAATCCTCACGACCGCTCGTAAAGCAGCACATCTCTGGCGCCGACCTCAGGTCCTCTGAGTGCACATCACACATCGAGGCTGGTACTGGAAGGAATTCTACTCAAGGTCTCTTCTGTATGGAGGCTGGTACTCTGGCGTAATCTTTCCTCGCTTTCTGAACATCTGCACCCTTAGTACAACATCTCCTCGGAAGCTGGTCGCATCTCTGCGCCTCTATATGCATGTCCGGCCTTTAATCTTAACGGGGTGTAGTGACAGCTCGTCTGCCCCTCGCACGAACTTCTTGTCCCGCTTGTCTGTATCATCGACCATTCGACGTCGCGTCTCTATCTGCGCACTGCAATGTCCTCAGCTACGGTCCATCCGAAGTCCCTCACGCGGACTCGAAATCACAACTCAGTATCTTCATCACTCAGTTGAAGATATTTAGCCGAACACGTCCTCAGCGTGCATATCGCATCTCTGACGTTAGCGGAGTGGAACGCCATCTCGTAGAAATCTCGTGCGAACTCATTACTCCACCTTGCTCCAATATCGACTGACTCGGACTCATCTCATCATGGCTACACGGACTGCGCTCCGACGGCTATGCTCGTATCTGGAGTCTCCCAGGCAGTGTCCCATCACATGATATCCGAATGATGTCGAATCATCCGATCGACTCGTCAGAACCTCATTATCCTCCAAGAGCTCAACATCTCGGGTACAGTTTAATAGTATCGAGTACATGCCACAGCGTCAGTGGTCCAGCCGTAGAAGGGCAAACCCAAGCCTCACTAATGGCGCCGAGGAACTGCCGCAAACCCGAAGGTTCAAAGGCTTTCCCACGGTCATTAAGTCGAGTTAGGGTTTCATTCTTCTAGAGGGTCCATAGAATCACCTGCATGTCTTTCCGTATACTTTAAACTTGGAAAATAGGCTCCTGACATTCGATCGTCTCAATCGACTCTCAACGAACCTGCGTGAAGTCGCCTCTAGCTGGAATCAATCTACCTGATGACCTCGCATCAGGGTAAGCGAACGAACCACATGTCCTAGTCATTCATCTTCGGTGGCTAGCGACTCACTATCATATCTCCAAGAACATGCCCATGCTGCAGTAGCTCCAATCATCTGGGCGATAATATCAACGGTCATCATAACCTGGCTGGCCTCTATCAGTGGCTCAATCCTCCGGTACCAACCGGTACATCCGAAAAATCTCGCAACAGCGATCTGTCAAACGCCCAAAGTGCGGAAACACAATAAGACGACGCCTCAATATGCAATCGTATGCCTCGGGAATCACGCCCTGGTCAGTCCTCGTCCACGACCAGCTCATGCTGACAACTCGAGCCGTAGCTCACTCTGCCCATGCAACCGCGGCAGCAAAACCATAACCAGTATCGATGAAGATAGATCATAGGAAGGAATATAATACAGTGCAAGGAAATGCACAACCTAAGGTTTCTTAAGCGGAGTGGCGTGTCGTAAGTATGCCGCGGAACATACCAACGGTACGTCACTCTACTTTAGTCACCTGTTCCATCAACCAAGGGTCATCCTACGCGAAGAAAGTTCGGGTCTAATACCCCCTCGACTAAGTCTAAGTTCCGTAAGGTCAAGCCTAAGTTCCGTACATAGATAATGCCCTAGGCTCCACATAGTCAAACTTAGACTCGAACCAAGGTCAACCTAGCGCTCTGATACCAACTTTGTCATGACCCGAAAGAGTACGTGACTGGCCCTTGAACCATATGAAGTCTATAGGACCCCATCTGATCCAAGTTAGCCAAAGCCCAGCATCTAAAACCATTTGAAGAGTGAAAAAGGAAAACTGGTCTTGAAAAGTAAAGAAATCATGTTTGAAAATCAAGTTTTTAAATAGCTAAGCCGAATATGAATTTTTAAAATGTGTAATTCTTTTTCTGAAAATTTCGGCAGAGTTTCCTTTGTAAAAACTGGCCCCAAACGGGGTACAACAAGAATAATATATATGAGATGATAAAAGGCATCCCCAAGCGGGAGCTAGCTCTTCGTCAATCGACGGTCACAACCACGCAAGAAATAATAATATACAACGCCGAAGGGCGAGGATCAAACTCAAAAGAAACTCAAAACAGCCAGAAAACCGTAATACTACTAGCGCGACTCTAAGGTCGAAATAATACAACACTTTTTCTAAGTCTGAAACAAAATACAAGTTTTGGTTGATGGAAATGCTAGATACAATAAATAATACATGAACAATGGCGGATCTGATACAAAGAACCCACCTACCCAAGCAAGTCACCCATAAGGAAGCCGTGTGCCAGAAATGCCGCTATGGAATCTGTACGGCAAACCTACAAGAACTGGGGCACAACGGGGGTGAGTTGCCAACTCTTGAATAGAAAATATCTACAAGCAGGAATCGAATGCATGACCCATCCTAGGTCAATACGATCAAATATAAATAAACCTCAAAGTAAATAAAGCTGAACATGCTAAACTGGCAATGTAACCTCTATACATGAGTGTAGTGCCAAGTGCTCGTGCCGGTGCCTCAAGTAATAGCATATCATAAATATGAGGTATGATCAATGCAATCAAATCTGTATACACGTGGATCCCGTCCACTCGTCACCCACTAACAATAACCATCATGCAAGTAAATATCATAAAACCTGTGCATGGAAATATGAGGACATAATCCACCCGTGTCCCTCGCGACACGTCAAATCATGGAACCGGAGTGCCCAGCATCGGCACTCGAAAACATCATGAAAACCGTGCCCAGCATCGGCACGTAAATCCTCATATATCGGGCTCCGTCAGTCCGGATCGGCCCGCGGGCTCTGTCTGCGGTATCGGCCCTCAGCCCCGGCAGCATGCCCATATCCATCTATCGACTCTGGTCAGTATCCTCCGGATAACCGCCAGGTCCAACCAATCACCGGTAGGTACTCGCCCGCCTCCAGGCTCAATCGGCAAAGCTCATCGATCATCTTGCCGAGGGGAACCATACCGGGTCCACCATGTACCCGCAATCGGCTCATCCACTCCTCGATTCGGGTTTCACATGTCGCTCTCAGCACCGAGAAAACACATGGTGGACGCACTGAAATATCATATCAAGGGTAACCGGGTTTTTAAAGCAATGACATATTCTCTTTTGAAACACCCTCGGTTCCCAAATCCAGAAATATCATAGAAACAACATATCTCAATGCGTACAATCAAAAGCATGAAGTATGCGACATGTAAAGGAAGGTATGCACATCATCATGTCATGCAAGGATCATATACTGAATGAAATAGTACTACAGTGTAGTGACATGGCAATTATCGATGATGAGTGTGTGAGCCGGCAACAAGTGTACGTGGAACATATGCATCATCGATAATGGTGCTGGTGTCCTAGCAGCATGACTGAAATATATCAACAATACAAGCGATGCAATGAAATAGCAGGAATATGCGGAAACGAATGATCAACGCAAAAGTACAGAACCTGCCCCAACAGATATGTCATGCAACCTTGCCTTTTGAAATAAGACGAATCAGGGCTTTTGGTAAAACAAGGGCTACGGTGTCTTAAGAAAAGATGCATCATTTGAAAATATCCGTATAACCCTTCTGCCTATCTTTAAAATATCCCCGATTCGTTAGCTTTGAAATAGGTATGTCTCGGCTCAGTCTAAGGTCTACTAAGTAATCTAGACAGGAGGGGTATGAAACCACCTACATCTGAGTCGATATATATGGATATAATCGTCGGTGATCCCGTCTCAATAACATATCGTAAGATATCCTCGAGTCATGAGTGCGGATCTATCATCAATACCGGCTCGTACGGTAAATCGTCGTACGGCATCCCAATAACTGGGTAGGGGTCAATATCACACTATCTCATCACATATCAGGTATCACTTATCATCAGCTCGCACAATCTGGGGTACTACTCTAAGTCTAGTACAAATCGATACCATCTACAAAAATATGAATGCGGGTAAAGCACATGACCAAAGGCCCGCTAAAACTATCATATCGCACCTCAAAGACAAGCTATGTCACGTTGCCGATCTCACGGCCTCACATCAAGTATCATCTCAAACCCACGTATCATCCTCAAATCCCGTATATAAATACATAGTCCCATACCCATGTGTAGATATACGCACCATCATATGTGCACAGATATATGAAAGAATGTATGCAAGTATATGTGTATGTGTGAGTGTGGGTGCAACCACTATCCTAGGGTTTCGCACTACTCAACCAATACATTCTTATCATCAAAATACCATTATTACCATCAATAACCCTAAACAACACATAATAAATATACGTGTGTATACGTATTCGTATACATCACCACGGACTGCGGGGGTGCTATACGCCATCCACCCGACTTCTCCCCGTAGATATAAATCTACTCACCTTGCTTCTCATGTGTCGGTGTCGATGTCGCCATCTTCATCTTCTTTGCCTCAACCTCTCGTAGGGTACCTACAAGTATATCACAACGCTAAAGCACATGAAAACCACATCGGAAACCAAAATAGCACACGCTACCCGCATAGGTAAAAACCTATCGACTCACATGTAAACACGTTCAATATCCACTTGTCGTTGACGTCCAAACGCCACCCGACAGGAATGAATCACCAAACACCAAAATCCATGCTAAATCAAGTCGTAAACCATGCACCAACATAGGAAAATCAACCCAGATTTCACCCTAGATGGAATCAGTCAAAACTAGACATACCCAGGGTCAAAACTAGAGGAAATAGGGCCATGCACAGAAAACGAAGCAGATCCACCCTGCTCTGGCCGCAAATTGCGGCCAGAATGGGATAATTGGCGGCCTCAAAGTGGAGTGGGGAGCTAGGGTTTGGGGTGGTGGTTCATTAGTGCCTGCACATCTCACTGTCAACTCAATTTTATTTTTGGGGTCTCGGGGTGATAGCAGATTCTACAACACAGTGGCAGATTTACAGTTTTCCCCCGATATCGGTTCCGTAATTCCGTATTCTGTTTACAAGTTCAGGTTAGGGTTCAAATTAGCATCACACAAGGGATTCTAAGGTCACCTCAATCCTCAATTTCATCTTAAGTTTCAGTTTTTCCCTAAACCCTAACTTGATGTTTCACAAATCCACCAAACAACACCATATCGATACAAAACTAGTATGGATACACAAGGAATTGAAATACTACTCTATAGGTGCAGAAATTACCTTCTTTGGCAACTCAAGAAAATTCTTGAGTTGCTCAAAGTCCTCCAAATCCAATCTTGCTAGGTTCAATGTGAAGCTAGTGAGCTCGGGAACACTTTTTGTGAAGTGGGAATGAGGTTTTGGCTTTGTTTTCATGATGGATCTAGGGTTTTAGTGAAGAGGGTGAGAGAGTGAGGAAGAGGGCAGCAGCTCCATAGGAGAGGGAGAGAGAAATGAGAAGGGAATGATGGGGGCATGGCTTCAAAAGGTGGGGTTGACCTATACCTACCCCCTCTCTCTCATCATTCCATTTCCTTTTCCTTTTCTTTTCTTTTCTAACACTTCTCACTTGAATAGTGAACCCAAAAGAAAACCATGGCAAAAGAAATGTAACACAAGTGCAACAAGTGTGGAAAATGATATGTGCACATTTTTGCTCAAAAGTGCTAAAAATCCAATTAGCGATTTTTAATCGCGATTAACACTAAATTAGCATATAACTAATCTTAAAAACTTTAAAATGGCATAATTCCTTAAAATACCTTATTTTAGAATTTTCCATAATTTTTCCCCATTTATTTGTTTTTAATTATACCAGAATATTAAAATATTCATTAAAATAATATTAAATTATAAAATTTCCCAAAAATCATATTTTATTATTTTGAAGACGTTACAAATGGTAGGATTAAATGATGGGACGCATTAAAAGAACTAATGCAAGAAAATAAACCAAGTAAAAGTCGATTGGAACACTTTGAAAACCACTCGGTTCTTTTCAAAACTAAAAATAAACGCGGAGCTTGAACCACTCCTTTTTAAAAGCTATCTCATTCCATCGATTATATCAAGTTCACTACGTTCACGGTTTCGCCAAAACCATCCGTAGCCCTCCATCATTTCAGTTAAATATTCGGTAGTATTCAAGCTATGTATTTTGACCTCACGCCAAGGCATAGTGATTGGTAGCTGCCGGATATTTATCTGTTGCATAGATAGAATGCGTTGGTTTGAGACAGTCGTACTGCCATTTTGGCCTACATCAAGGGTAGATACGGGTGGGTTCAAATTAACCGGGATAATGATGGGAAGAACTTGACATGTGATTTATGACATTTTGACCTCACGCCAAGGTCATAAGAGCATGGGGCAAAAATCCACATCGGGAGTTTCATAAGTACTTAAACTTGCTAGCGCTGCATACCATTTGGAGTGTGATAATTCTGGTAGGATTCCTTCGGTTTTATCACGCGATGATATTTGGATCCCGATCCTACTATGAGTATATGCTACTCCTCGGGAAAACTCTCACTTAACGATCAATGCTATAAACTTAGTAGGTGTCTAGAAAGGTGTTAGCTTAATTAAGGAACTTCGCGAAAGAGTTGGAAAACCTCCCTCGAAGTACCGACACTGGCCTGGCTGAACGGTTAAGCAAGTATTGTACGGTGAGATTGATCCTGACTAATCCTTTCTTTACGGTTTGAGAAGGGATTCGAGAGACAGTGGGAGCCATCCAGTTTAGACAAACTAAAAAAACCACTCTAAACTTGCAAGAGCATCATGCTAAAGTGTTTCTTTTCTCTCTCCTAATTGCAGCGACCATTCAACATGACCGGACTTAAGTTATTACTAGATAAAAACATATTGACAGGGCCGAACTACAAAGATTGGCTCAGGAATGTCAAGATGGCAATCACTTACGACAAGTTGGGGTATGTCCTTACCACCAAAGCTCCCCCTGTCCCAGGTCCCAAAACCAGTGTCGTAGATAGGGAAATCTACAAGACCTGGGAAATAGATTGCGCGAAGGCCAGATGCCTCGTACTAGCCTCGATGGACAACGAACATCAGAAGAGGCACGAGAATATGGACCTAGAGTCCATATTTCTTCATACAAAAGAACTGTATGGAGAGCAGTCTCGTATCGCAAGATACGAAGTGTCGAAGAAGTTGTTTTCGGCAAGGTTGGCCGTCGGATCATCGGTAGCGGAACACGTGCTTAAGATGATTGGCTACATTGAGGAGCTCGCGGACCTTGGGACCACGTTGGAGAATGAACTCTATACTGATTTGATTCTCCAGTCCCTTCCTTCCACTTACGCCCAGTTTATTCTTAACTTCAACATGCAAGGAAAGAAGGTTGAACTTTCCGAGCTTCTGAACATGTTGAGGAGTACTGAGGGCACCCTACAGAAGGGTAGGGAGACATCCACTTTGTTTGTAGGAGGATCTTCCTCTTCTAGGTCCAGGGCGAAAGCCAAGGGCAAGAAGAAGAAAGCCCCCGCCAAACCAAGAGGCGGTGTCAGTAAAGTGGATACGAAGGGAAAAGGAAAAGCAACAAAGATAGCGGAAAAGCTGGTGGGGAAGGAAGAATGCTTCTATTGTCACAAAAGTGGTCACTGGAAACAGGATTGCGAGGCTTGGAAGGCCAGAACACAGGATTTGAAGCGAGTTGCAGCTTCAGCTTCAGGTGTGTATGTTATTGAAAACTGTCTATCAATAAACTCTACATCCTGGGCATTGGATACCGGATCAGGATCTCATATCTGTAATTCTTTGCAGGCGTTGAGAAAGCGTAGAGTTTTGAAGGCAGGTGACATGACCCTCAGAGTTGCAAACAGTGCTAGCATGGATGCTGAGGCCGTGGGGGACCATCACCTGGGATTGTCGGATGGACACTTTTTGGTTTTACGTAGTTGTTATTATGTACCAAATGCAACCTGTAATATCATTTCTGTATCTTTATTATCTAAAGAAGGTTATGAATTTGCATTTGTAAGTAATGTAGTGAACATTCACCTTAATCAAGTTTTGATTGGGTCAGGTACATTGAACAACGGTATATACGTATTAAACCAACCACAGATTTTCAATGTCCAGAATACACACAAAAGAAAGTCTCCAGAAATCGATAAAACTTTCTTATGGCATTGTAGACTGGGTCACATCAATGAGAGAAGGTTGACTAAGTTACGTGCAGAAAGATATTTGGATTCGTTCGAATATCAATCGTATGCAACTTGTCAATCCTGTCTCAAGGGAAAGATGACAAAGACTCCGTTCACTGGACACGGAGTAAGAGCGAGCGAGCTCTTGGGACTCGTACACAGCGACGTGTGCGGTCCAATGTCTACACATGCACGAAGCGGTTATTCATACTTCATTAATTTTACGGATGATTTCTCAAGGTTCGGACATGTCTTCTTAATGAAGCATAAATCCGAAGCTTTTGATAAGTTCTAGGAATATAAGAATGAAGTAGAAAAACAAACAGGCAAAAGTATCAAGGCACTGAGATCTGATCGAGGTGGTGAATACTTGAGTGCCGAGTTTCTGGGTTACTTAAAAGAGAATGGAATTCTCTCTCAGCTTACTTCTCCATACACTCCGCAACATAACGGTGTATCGGAGAGACGGAACCGAACCCTATTGGATATGGTACGGTCCATGATGAGTAACGCTGAGTTGCCGCGATCGTTCTGGGGATATGCGCTAGAAACAGCTGCATACCTTTTGAACCGTGTTCCCACTAAGACTGTGCTTACCACACCATATGAGTTATGGAGTGGGAAGAAACCCTATCTTCAATACTTAAAGATTTGGGGATGTCCAGCTTATGTCAAAAAGCAGCATGCGGACAAACTAGAGGCACGCTCAGTACTGTGCAAGTTTGTGGGATACCCAAAGAACTCCAGGGGGTATCTTTTCTATTACGCAGAGGAACAAAAAGTCCTTGTTTCTCGTAATGCCCATTTTCTGGAACATCAGTTCTTGGAAAAGGAAATAAGTGGGAGCGCAATAGAACTGGAAGAAATTCCAGAACCACAAGCTATTACTGAAAGCTTAGTAGAACCAGAGGGTTCGAAAGATCAGGACATTCCCACGCCACTCCGCAGGAGTAGTAGGCAGTCTCATCCGCCCGAGAGATACTACGGTTTTCTCATTGACGGGGATAGAGAGGATTGCATCATAGACTTTGATGAGCCTACTAGCTTCCAGCAAGTCATTCAGAGCGTCGACTCGGTAAAATGGCTGGATGCAATGCGGACCGAAATGGAGTCCATGTACACCAACAAAGTATGGACGTTGGACATTGCTCCAGATGGGGTAAAACCCGTAGGATGCAAGTAGATCTTCAAAAGGAAGATTGGTGTAGATGGACAGGTTGAGACCTATAAAGCTAGACTGGTAGCAAAGGGTTTTCGTCAGCGACCTGGTTTGGACTATGACGAAACCTTTTCTCCAGTAGCTATGCTGAAATCCATTCGGATCCTTCTTGCCATTGCTGCCTTCCACGATTATGAGATTTGGCAGATGGACGTAAAGACAGCTTTTCTAAATGGACATTTAGAGGAGTGTGTCTATATGGATCAGCCAGAGGGTTTCATTCAGAATGGGAGCAGCGGAAAGGTGTGCAAGTTGCTTAAGTCCATTTATGGACTAAAGCAGGCATCGCGGAGTTGGAATATCTGTTTTGATGAAACGGTCAAGGAATTTGGCTTTATCAAAAATCCAGATGAACCATGCATCTATTGTAGATTTGTAGCGAGAACTGTAGTATTCCTCGTTTTATACGTGGATGACATTCTCTTAATAGGAAATGACATTCCTATGCTACAATCTGTCAAGGGGTTCTTGTCACACAGGTTCTCCATGAAAGACCTAGGTGATGCCTCATACATTCTGGGTATCCGGATCTACCGTGACAGATCCAAGAGGATATTAGGACTTTCACAGTCCAGGTACATCGACACCATACTGAAGAGATTCAGTATGGAAGATTCCAAGCGCGGTAATCTACCGGCTTGTCACGGGATCACCCTCTCCAAAGAGATGTCTCCCAAGACTGATTTGGAGAGGGATCGCATGTCTATTATACCCTACGCTTCTGCGGTAGGCTCTCTAATGTATGCGATGTTGTGTACCAGACCGGATGTGGCTTATGCACTGAGTGTGGTAAGCAGGTATCAGTCAAACCCTGGGAAGAAACATTGGATAGCAGTAAAGAACATTCTCAAGTACCTGAGAAGGACTAAGGAGATGTTCTTGGTGTATGGCGGAAAAGACCTGCAGATTGAGGCCTTTGCTGACTCCAGCTTCCAGAGTGACAAGGATGATTCCAAGTCCATGTCGGGTTTTGTCTTTACCCTCAATGGAGGGGCGGTGTGTTGGAAGAGCTCCAAATAGGAAACCGTTGCTGACTCGACTATGGAAGCGGAATACATCGTTGCATCTAATGCCGCAAAAGAAGCTGTCTGGATGAGGAAGTTCTTGACAGAACTTCAGGTGGTTCCGTCCATTGTTGACCCAATACCTCTGTATTGCGACAACAACGGGGCTATAGCTTTAGCGAAGGAACCCAGGTCCCATCAGAAATCCAGACACATCTTAAGGCGGTATCACCTGATCAGGGAGATCGTAGATCGCCAGGAGATCGAGGTTCGGAGGGTTGCTTTAGAAGATAACACAGCAGATCCATTCACCAAGGCCTTGCCCCAAACTCAGTTCGAGCGGCTGATCGAGATGATAGGTCTTCGATACGCCAGTACATGGCCTTAGTGCAAGTGAGAGATTGTTAGTGTATATGCCCTAGAGGCCATTACTGTATCATACTAGTTTGTATATTACTTGATGGAAGCTTGGGATATTCACAGTTGTATATACAATCTTGCTCGAAATGGTAGTATGCTACTTGATTTGTCTCTGCTTTAATATGTGCATGTGTTTCTTTTAGCATATCGCTGATATACATATTAGTAGAGCCCTTAGGATCTTTGCTTGATTACCAGCGTTGTGATGGCGCTCACACTCGTGGGAGCTGGGTGATCTATAAGCACATTCTTATACAGGTCCCTAGTCGTTGGACTATCGAGACAGGGCATCGATACTCCGGAGTAGACTAGCGTATGCGCTTCTCATCCCAGCGTGGGAGACGGTCTATCCCACAGCCGTCAGTACGTCGTACTTGAGATAGTATGCGGGTGCTCGTTAGGTTACGGGTACACTGGACAGGACTCGTCGGGAACTGTTGGTTGGTATTATATCTATCGTCAGTTATCAGTTCCCAGGTGACATGAGTACAGCTTAGTCCGCTGACTTAACACTGTCACTTCGCCTCGAGTGTGTTCCCACTGCACTTTGATTGCTACCCTACCACGGCTCAAAGGAGTCGTGCAAACAGGTAGTTCTTGGGTGCAGTCCCGAAGCACTTGGAGGTAGTGACGGTTAGACAGGATTCGTCTCTCCCGGTATTGGGGGTTGACATCGCGCTGTGTCCAGGAGAGCCATTACACGTGTAGTCCCTGGCCAGGGCAAGAGCGATATACTGGTAGGTTTCCAGTGTTATCTCAGGGTGTTCTGGGCTACACTCCGACACAACTTGTACCGCTATTAGGGGACTGGCGTTCACCGCCCCCTAGGCCCGCCATGCGATGTATCAGACGAACAGACCGGACTGTACGGAGATTGTCACATACAGGCTCAGTAGGAGTTCAGATGGGGTTCACCTCATCAGTCTTCTTATCGACATCTACCTGGGGACCGTTACGTACAGCTAGTGCCGCTTGCGGTCTGTGGTTAAACCCACTGCCAGCGTAATGTCGAGTCTTTAGAGTCCCACACAGAGAGCTATTCGCTTTTAGGCAAAATGAGTAGAGGTCGCATGGTTTTGCGACAGGGTTCGTTCACATCCGCGCACTTGTGCACGTTTGCTGTCCGGACAGCTTATACTAGCGGGCTTTGGTTTAAGCCGGATCCTAGTATATGATTTGGGATTGGTTTTTCTCATTGTATTCGTGTTCCTCGGATCACGAATACGGGTGCGTATGAACAGTTGCTTGAGACAGAGGGAGAGGATTTTGATTAGGGTTAATGACTATTGTCATATTATTAACCCTAATGATTATGTGTGTATTATGGTTAATTGATATTAGTTTAATAATTGTGCATGGTTATGGTTGTTGACCATTTGACCCACCTTGACTTGTTGACCTTGTTGACACTTTGACCATCATCATTTCATTTGGAAGATGCTCTTTGATCCTTACAATTTGCATTAAAAATGAAATGATAATGGTCATGTCTTGATTTAGCCATGACAATTATCTCACTAATTATCTAATTACAATAATTCACATATATGTGAGAATGCTTCATATTATTCTCTCATTCTATTATTCACATTCTCTCTCTTGTTCTTCCTCTCCCTCAAGCTCTCCCCTCTCATGTGTTGAGAAACACTTGAGCTTGAGAAAAACCCTCTCTTGATAATCTCTACTCTCATCTAGGGTTCAAGGATTAGCACTTCTTGCACCCTAGTTACTTCTAGCTTGGAGTTGAAGCCAAAGGTTGAGGCTTTCGGGTGGATCTTTCTTCGACGAGAGAAGACGACAAAGGTGACCTCCTTCCACCACTCCAAGGAGCAAGGAGAGAAGGACATAAAGCCCAAGGTATAACCTTTCTAGCACTTAGCTAGTTTCTAGTTAGCTTTAGCTTGTTTTTGTTTAGCAAAGATCCTTCATAGTGTAGTCCATGTTGCCTAAGCTCATAAAAATTCGATTTTTATTCCGTTTTCCGCCTCCCCGCAAGTACCGGAGTGGGCAACGTGGACTTACATAATTGCCATGTCACGTACACTTTAGAATATGTTACTTCATTAGTATAACCTGCTAACTGCTAGTTTCGACATATTATTAGTATGCTTACTCTAATGTGCTAGTTTAGATATTGCATTTCTTACTTAGATACTTCATGCATTTATTCTGTTATACAATATTGTGGGGTTTTATGCCGGTAATTCACTGTTTATTGACTCTTTATTTTGGGATTTCGGATTTTCCATGAGATTTCTGGATTTGGAGGAACCGCAAGGATTTTATAAACTCATTATCATTTTTAAATATAGAAATTTGTAGTTTTTTCGTGATATGATGTGTGAGGTGTCCACCATGTGTTTTCTCGATTCTTGAGCTGTATCACGTACCCGATTCGAGGAGGGAGATGCACCGTCTGCGGGTATATGGTGGACCCGGTGCGATACCTCGGGGCAAGAAGATCGCATAGATGGCGTTAAGCCCGACAGGGGAGCACTACCGACCGGTGATGTTTGACGCGACGGATACCGATCGTAGTCGTTAGATTTGATGATATGGGCCGATCCGGACTGACGGAGCCCGAGATATTGAGATATTGAGATATTGAGACATTGAGATATTGAGATATACATATATTGTGTCGATACTTGATACGGATTTTCTGTCGATTTCATTGATGATGTTCCAGTTTTATTATACAAGTTTTACTAAGATAAAAACACAGACTTTCTCATACTAGATATATCCAGATTTCGTGGTTGATTGTTTTATTCATGATGCATTTATACATATACATATGACGCGTTACTACTTGAGGCACTGACACGAGTATTGGTATTACACTTATGCTTAGATTAGTACCATTGCCACTACTAGATGCTTCAATATTATATTATGAGCATATTATTGTACGACGTAGGAGATCGTTTTCATACTATTTCTACCTGGTGATGTCTTCTGCTCATGAGTCGGTAACTCACCCCTGTTGTGCCACAGTTTCTTGCAGGTCTAGCCGTACAGGTTCCTTGGCGGCTTTGCTGGCACACCATTTCCTTCCGGGTGGTTGCTTGGGTAGGTGGGTACACTTGCATCGTGACCACCGTTGTACTTTTATTTATTTCAGTTGTATCTAGTATGCTCCATCAACTAGACCTTGTATATTTGATAGACTAAGAAAACCAGTTGTATATTCTTTCGACCTTAGAGTCGCGCTCTTGTATTATTATGATTTTCTAGTTTTCTTGAGGATGTTGGTTTTCTTTCTGAGTTTTTGATCCTCGCCCTTCGGCGTTGCAGATTTATATTATCTTGCATGGTTGTGATTCCGCCGTTTAGCGAAGAGCTAGCTCCCGCTTGGGAATGCCTTTTTATTATTGCTTATGATTATTTTTGTTTTGTACCCGTTTGGGGCCAGATTTTACAAGGGAGACTGTGCCGAAATTTTTGGAAAAACTTGATGCTTTTAAATTGTTTACTATGACTGTAGTTTGTAAAAATCACTTTCTTTAAAAAAAAATTTCCTTCACTCTATTTCTTAAACGGTTTAGATTTCTGGGCTTTGGCTTATTTAGATTACGTTAGTCTCTAGACGTTGCGTAATTTAAGTGCCAGTCACATTTCGTACTTTCGGGTCGTGACATCCAGAGACCTCAACAACTTGAGTCTAATCAAAAATACCCAGAGACCGCAAAATCACAAAGTGGAGTAGCACGAGAGAATTGATGCCACAAAGCCACAAAGAAGCGGCGGAACCGCGACCCTTTAAAGGAATTGGCTTCTCAATTTTCTTGGGGCTCCACTTGATACCCTGCACAATTTTCTGCATATTTTTAATCTGAAAAATTCCAACTTTTGAAAAATCGACAGAAACTTGATGAAAATTGGGTTTCGAAGTTCGATCGAACGCTTTAACGTCGTAAAGACCATCCCTAATGTTCTAGCTTGGCTCTGATACCATACCAGTGTATGCTTGCACCGCGACGGGGTTTAAACGGGCATCACACATGCAATTTTCAAAAATTTCGGGTGCTAACGAACACTAACCAAGATCTTAACTAGAATATTAGAGTTTACTATGTGATGATATGAAAACTAAGAGAAGGGAAGGAGGCTACAATCTTTGTATACCGTGTCCTTCTCTTCAAATGCTCCGGGTAGTAGTCCACGCGACTCCGCTAGGCTCCACTTAAAGAATGAACAAGGTTCCTCCGATGATCTTCGTGCCGAAGATGATCCACCTGAAGTCCGCCAATCCGAGCTACCTCTTCACTAAACTTTTTAGTGAAGGAAACACACTACACTAGAGTGCTAATGAAATGTAGGATGGTGAAGTAGGGGTTTTATTTGCTCACTAGGATTTCAAGCTCTATGGTTCACATCACATGTGAGGGTTTAGAGCTTGAAGTATGAGGTGAAGAAAATGGAGAATGCTAAAACTCATCTAATGAGCTCAAGAAAGAGCTAAAGAAAAATAACTCAGGTCAAGAATAAATTGTAGAATGGCAACCCCCTTGACCTCACTTATTCAAGCATAGAATAAATTGCAATAAGAAATTGCAACCATGTTTGAATAGTGAGTCAAGAGCAATAAACAAAGGATAAAGCCCATGCTTGCCCATTCCACAAATATCTCCATATATTACACCTCATTTTCTATTTTCTAAAAAATAGAAAATCCATACCATGCTTCATATAATATATATATATATATATATATAATGAGGAATAATTAGTGAGCTAATAATATTAGTTAATATTAACTATATCAAATATAATGTATATCAAATTATTAAATCAACACTTGATTTAATAATCCGGTTATATCACATATAACCGACTAATATCATTTATCTGTACATCACATTATCAAATCAACACTTGATTCGATAATCTAGTTATACCACATATAATCTAACCGATAACAAATAACTGCTTGATTACAATACGGTATCACATACTCGTATTTAATCAGGCCCACGCACATATCAGCATATGTGCCCTAGTTCGTTTCGCTTGAACCAGAAAACTTCTGTGTGGGACTCTAAAGACTCGTCAACACACCAGCAGTAGGTGATGATCACATCAGTCACCCACAAGCCGTCAGCGGTACTAGCTGGACGTATCGGCTACCCAGGTATTGAGCGATTAGAAGATCAACAAGTAAGCTTATCCAAACTCCCATGAAGCCTATAGGTAACACTTACCGTACAGTTCGGTCTTTTCGTCTGATATGTCGTATATCGAGTCTAAGGGTGGTATCGTCAGACCACAATAACTTGATAAGTCATGCCGATGTATGGCTCATAACGGTATGAGAAACTACTGATAACACTTACCAGTAAATTTCATCAACAGTCCTGGCCAGGGACTTACTATTATGGCCAATCGAGCATAGCGCAACATCAACTCCCAATACCGGGAGAGATGAAACCCCTCATATCGCTCATTGCCTCTATGTGACTCGGGACTGTATTGCACGACTCCTTTGATCCGTGGTAGGGAGGAAATCAAAGTACAGTGGGAGCCACACAAGACTCTATGATGATCTCGGGTCTACAGACTAACCTGTACCAGTATCACCAGAGAACTGCTATTTGATGATATGTATAATACCAACTAGGAGTTCTTAGCGAGTTCTGTTCGGTGTACTCATTCTCTAATGAGCACCTGCGTACAATCTTTGATGTCAAACACCAATGGATATGTGATCAACCATCGCCCCCATACAGGGTCAAGAAACGTTTACACTAGTCTACTTTGGTGTATCGATGCCCTGTCTCGATATACTCTCGACTAGGAACAATTAAAGGATGTGCTTGTGGACTACCCAGGTCCCAGTAGTATGATCCGCATCATAGTCCTGGTAGTCAAGCCAACATCTTAAGGGCTTTATCAACATGTATATGAGAGACAGTATAATAATACCAGTAATCATGTTAAGATAAAGGAAACCAGATAGTATACTATCATGTCGAGCAAGAAAATCCTCCATATATATGTCCAAGCATCCACTATATCATACAATAATGGCCTCTAGGGCATACATATCACTAACACTCGCTTGGTCTGGTAATAAGCAACCGAGCGATTTAGATGTCCATTCCTGCACTCGGGTATTGAGAGTAGGCCGAGCGGTCTAACCGATTTATCATGATTTGGCTTGAGGCTCGTTGTGTAGAAGATTTAAATGTCTATCCCTGCTCTTGTACTCGGTCTTCAAGACGAGATCATGATCTAAGGGTTTGAGGGTTTATTATTATCGTCAAATTATTTGTAACTGTAACTCAGATTTTGTCAATAATACAATGGCTGGATGACTATTATCTTTGCTTTTTTATTTTTCAATATTTTATCCATGCAACCTAGGTATCTACTTATATTTTTATAAGAAGAATGTTCTTCTCTTTCTCAAATGACGGCCCGTCTGTCGAGGTAGACAGTGTCTTTGCTGATCTATTTGTCTTTAGTGCAGGTCTAATTTTAGAGGGAACGCACGTAATTAAATTAATAATTAAATTTATCAATCAAGATTTCTATAATAACATGCAAGGGCATGTACCAAAAAAGCTTGCATATATAATTCCATCTTGATTGGAGAACAATAAGACCTGAGAAGAAAAAGGAATATATTTATATGAGAGATAAATATTATTGCATAATTAAAATTTATAAATTCTATACATCTTAATTAATCATGGTTCACCTGAGAATCTCATGGGTCACCGTATTGAACCTTTGGTTAGAAGTTATCATATAGAATTTACTATAATTAAAGAATGCAAAACTTAAAGTCAAAAGTCAAAAGAAACTTAGAAAGTAACAAAAGGCTCTATATATTGTAACCTAATGTTTAGCATAACATGTTGAGATGATAAATATTATCCTGAATTGTAAGAACTCGTCACCCCAACAAAAATCCATTATACATCGAATCCATGATACTATGTAAACTAAGGCGTCTAAATTATATATCTAAAAGCAATGGACCAAACTAAACCGATCGGAGGATCAATGACTCAATAAAGTCTCCAGATAACAAATCAAACGAATGCATTGGTATCAATCTAGTCACAACATCAGACTACAAGCAAAAGGAACTCAGCCCACCTGTCATCGCCAAGCTCAATTAGATGCCCATTCCTGCCGCTCATCATTGGACGTGTAGACCATTGTCGACGCTTGTCGTCGCTGAACGCCGTCCGCTGACATCCTAAGCCGCCACAGGCATCGGCCGCCACAGCCGCTCATCAACGCCGGTTACTACCCTTCGATGGCGTTGATCGTCGCTCTCCGTCGCCGCTTCCTCACGGCCACCATTGGTTGTGCCCCTCCATCACCGGTAGCCCCACAAGGCATCGCTCGTTGACATTCGATTTCCCTCCATTATTGATCACCAAGCAGCGTGCCGCCCACCGCCACCTGCTCGTTGTCTGCGCCGTCCAGTGTATGTCATCCTCCATTGTCAGCTGAAATCTTTTATGTCATGTACTCTGCATTCATAACCTCCATCGTTCGTTATTGATGTGCAGATATATTGCGAAGAATGATCAAAATATGCCGATTATGTTAGCGCCCTGAAATCATGTCCAAGGATCACATTCCCGGGAGTATGCAGATTCTTAGCAATCTTAATTCCGTGTACCAAGCAGCCTCAAGAGAACTCATTTTTTGTAAAGATAATAAGTGAATACAACATTCTTAGGGGCTTTTTTTTTGTGTGGGTAATTAATCATATTTAGGGCGGCCACTAAGTAAATAACCTATAAGTTTTAGGGTAAATTGCCAAGACCTCTCGGCTTAAAGTGGTTATCAACATCCTCAGAAATTTTTTCAGTTGTAAAAAAATCCCTGCGGTATCTGTATAGTTACATGCTATATCTAGTTATTATGCGATATCTATACAGTTGCATATGATATCTATACAGTTGTATACAATACTTATGTAGTTGCCTCCGATTGCTATGACCCAATAAAATTCCCAAGAGGCTTTGACAATCGTTACGAGGCAATTTAAACTGCTTGGGTTTTTAACAATTTATCCTATCCTGAATTTTATATACTGTGACACTTTCGTAGTAATTGTTTTTTCCACACCCCCCAATCCCTATAAATTTTGCCAACCAAACTTTGTGCAAAGGTCAGCGATTTTCTCGAGAAACCAAAAAATCAGGGGGCGGTAAGCGAAGCGATTTCCGCCATATTCTCCGGCAATTCGCCGCCTCAAGGTCTCGGTCGTTGAGGTGGTCGGAGCTTCTCAATCTACTATCGGTTCGGATCCAGACACTAGAATTTGATCCATTATCATTCATCAAGATTGGGAGCGAGGTGGAGAAAAATGGAGGTTAGGCTTTGATACAGAAATTCATGGGAAATTGCTTCTCTGGTCATAACCCCTGGTCCGGCCTTAAACACAATCAACGTAAGTGTTATCCCATTCGATTTATGTTCTACTTGTGCAATTTGTTAGGTAATTATGAAGGATTATTGGGAAAAAAGGGGAAACTTAAATGAATTTTATAATTTGAAGGGAAACAAGGAGAATGCATGTCAAAAGAAACATCATTTTTAGGTTGAGGTTTAAAGCTTGATTTAATTCAGTACTTTTAGCTTAGATCAATGGGCGCAATTGGAATGACTCTGTGCATTATTGGGAAAAATGCTAAACATATGTTTGCATATTAGAATCGGAAAAATTTAGATGGAATTGGATGATTGACTCCAAATAAAAGCTAACTGCTTATCAAAATTTTTAATCTTGTATATGTGCCCTACTACATAACAATCCTTTTATCAACTCAACTTTGTTAAGGCCCATCTCCAGTTCAAAAAATCTTTGTTAAGGCCCATCTAAAAAAAGGGTGTGCTTAATATTTTATTTTTCCATTATATGTGGGGTACAATTTGTTCGAAACTTAGTGAAAAGAATGAGAAAAGTGTCAAAAATATTACAAAGAGATGAGTTAAAGATTAGAAAAGGTCATATGTTAAAGGAAAAGGAAATTTTACGGATTCAAATGAAGCCTAATGCTAAAGTGAGAAGAGGGATCACTACATGATGCTTGATCATTTGCCATTCCTCTCTGACTCTATGAGTTTAGATTTAGAAGCAATATATGTCTTCATGTACTTTTTAAGGGTCATAACTTAAAGAATTGGAATACTAAGTGTTGCAGTCAAGTGGACCGACCACTACTTATCGAGTCAATTGTTTACCGGGCCAGGCAACCTATGGATTTAAGTACTTATGAGTTATGATATAATTATTTTTTTAATATAACAACATAAAAGAGGGATGATAAGTCATTAAAATATCGATCTCATTGTTTACTAAATGATCATTAGCCTTTGTCGTAAACCTAGAAGGGGTACATATGCTCTCTCTCACACACACACGCGCGCTCGCGCGTCTTTTGTCTTGGGTTTGTGATTTAAAATGGTGGCTCAAATATACTTACTATAAGACCAAAATGAAGCTCCGGCATTTGAGCAAATCACGTCATGTTTTTGCTGTGGTCCTAAATAATATCTATTGAACGTTGGTCGCCCATTTGCAATCTCAACCTGAGATCATTGTATCAAAGCACAGATACCACTTTCGATCTTTGATCATTCTAAACTCAAACCTGAGCTCCAGGCTTTAAGGCCTCTTACGTAAATGTTTTCAAATCATTGATATGTGAAATTCTTTAGGAACATAAACATAACTCTTGTTTTTATGGGTTTGTTTAGTATGAGGAGACTAGTTGCATAATGTCGGTATAGTTTTATATTAACTAAGAATAATGGGTTTGTGCTAATGATTGAAAGGAAAATTCTATAGGATGCCTATAATCCGACACTCTTATGAAGCACCGACACGGACATGAATACTGACTCAGACATGGATACGGGACACAACATATTTATAAAAGGAGAGCACATGGATACGACTATATTATTTTATATATTTTATTATATGTATTAAACTGTTTATAAATAACTACGAAAAGGAACATGTATTAGTATAATATTAAAGTACTATGTAAATAAAATTTAAGGTTACATCTTTCATCGATAATTGTAAGTATTATTGAGCACAAATGAGTGTATGTATGAATGAAACTAATAAACTAAATGCACAAGAATACAATCATTAAAATTAAAACAAATAATTGGAGTCGACTTTGATAAGCCCGATTTTATCATTTGCATCAATTTCAACCTTTACTTCTAAATCTAGTTTGAATGAGCAATTCAATATATTTAATATTTTTGTATTCTCAAAAGCATCAAATTTGTCCACACATTTGCACATTCTTATTTCTCAGTATCTTATTATATGTTGAAGTATCGGACGTGTCTAATTTGGAAGGACACGACCCTAGCATGTCGGATGTGTTGAGATTCTATTCGTGCACGTGTTTATGAAAAACATGTTAAACTTGAAATATCGCGCACACGAGCGGAGTCTCGTTTTAAAATAAGAATACCGTAAGTGCACGGCTCGTTTGTAGCGAGTCGGCAAGTATGGGTCGATCCTCGGAGAGACAGAGATTAGGAATCATTATGACGAGTTCAAAGAAAAGAATTGGGATTTGTTTCACATTTAAGAAAATACGAAATTATAGAAAAGATGAAACAGAAAGCCTCGGCTCCGGTTCGAATGAGTGAATCGCGGCTATGCCCTCGGTTCTCTCTCTTGATCACACAAACTCCTTCATATTAGAACTTTAGTATCCAAGCATGAATTATCAAAGCCAATCACAAGGATGACAAATTATAAAACATCAACAATACAAGAATTGTAAAATGAGATGTGAGTTTTTTCAATGTGACATAACAAGTACAGAGGATATGCTAAAGAGGAGGCAAAAGTCACCGAAGTAAGCTACATTTCTTATCAAGCATTTTGTCAAACACATAGCAAACTCAATCCTAGTTCAATATGTCAACCCTAAACTTGCTTAGTGAGAGTGTGCAAGTATAAAACATGCAAGAGGAGGTAAAACCATCCATGAATGCTACATGTTCTATCAAGCATTATATCAAACACCCAGCATGCTTAGAATTGAGATTAAGCTAAACATAATCTTAGTCTTGTGGATGTTTTTGAGCTCATGAAAATATAAGGCATATGCTATGAGGAGGTAGAACTATCCATACAAGCTACATGCCTTATCAAACTTAAGCTCAAAACATCAACAATCCTAACATTAAGTAACATTTCAAGCAAATGATATAATCAAAAGAAAATGAGAAGGCATGGCTATTCATCACTCTTACCTTCACCTTGGCAAAGAAAGCTACTCAAACATCAGCATAAGTAAAGAACAAGAAATCAAGTATATGAAATAAAAAGCAAGATTTGAAATGCAAACAAGAATTGAAAAGAACACACAAGATAATTAAAGAAAATAAAGTTTTATTAACATTTGGATGGACTTGAGTTATGTTGAGAATGTGGTTAACATAGTCCCACATCGGGAAAATTGTGGAATGCATGTGTATATAAGATATAAGATGTGATATACCTCCATAAGGTTTGAGTCTTTTGGATGGAGTCCCACTATGTTAAAAACCCATGTGGATCCATATGTGGGCCCAAATCGAATTTTACATGGTATCAGAGCTCGGGTGTTGTTTGTCCATGTTGCATATGAGGTTTGAGCCCTCGCACGTGAAGTCCTTTTTATCCTCGTGCGTTACACGTAAAGGGGAGTGTTGAGAATGTGGTTAACATAGTCCCACATCGGGAAAATTATGGAATGCATATGGTATATGATATACAACTTATTATGATTCATGTTATAGAATGTGACAGTTTTACGTTGGCTGTCACAAGCCTACCACAACCCTCACCCTTTCTCATCCGGACTTGGAACCGGCAACGGTGGGTTTTTATGGTATAAGATATAAGATGTGATAAATCTATATAAGACTCGAGTCTTTTGGATGGCGTACCACCATGTTAAAAGCTCATGTGCATCCATGCGTGGTTGATTGATAGATTTTCGCTATGAAGTTCAATATGTTCTACTTACCGCAATTAAGACGGTTACGCATGTAGCTAACCAGGTGAGTACGGGTCGTCCATTGGGAGATGGTTAGTGCTTCATTCTTATTTTAGACGAGTCAAGTAAAAATGTACAAGTGTGTTTGGGCTATTCTAAATGTTTGTGTATTTCTATGTTCAAGAGAACTTGTTAGAGCTAGGGTAGGTTAGTAGAGTTAAGAATTATTCTTATGCTTACCTTGTGCCATCATTGAAATGATATTGGAATAATTGAAAGTAACGGGGATTAGGAGGACATAGAAAATAGTATTTACGGGTTTAAGCAAGCTTTTCAATGCTAAATCCATTCCTAATGCCCCTTTTCCGTCCGTTCCATGCTCTTATTTCTAACCCTAGGCCAAACATATACAAGTCTCCAATTAGGTCTCAACTACATGTCACGTTGTAGTGCGTCTAAAGGAATTCTCAACTTAGGTCGCAACTATATGCCACGTTAGTGCGTCTAAGAGAGAGAGAGAGTTATGTTTGTTTGGTCTAGTTTCAATTCAAGTTGTTTGGTAAAGGGAAACATAAGGGATTTTTCCATCTTTCATACTACCCTTCCTTAACAAGTGAGTACCTACTCACTCATGAAAATAAAATAAAAGAAGAAGAGAAGAAAGAAGGGAAGAATGAGATGAGAACAAAAAAATAATAAGCTAGCTACTTGGACCCTCACCGAAGCAAGAGACTCCATTGATTATCATGGCTTAAAAATAGAGATTAGAAGAGAAGAAAAGAAGAACAAAATCCAACAACTAATTAACAAGTATTATAGTTATTCTAAGAATTGAAAAGTAAGACAAATAAGTAAAAAGCAAGATAAGAAACTCCATCTTCATTCATATCCACTCATCGAAAGTTCTCACACAAATTGTCATGGCAACAAATGAAAGAGAAAGAGACTACCTACTCCTACCTAACCACTATTCTAAAGAAAATAATACATCCTTGCTTTGTTTCATATCTGGAAAATATATAGGGGCTGGAATGGAGGACTGTAGTAATGAAAAAACCCTAATTGACAAGATCAAGCGGCCCCCGAAAACTCGGATTGTGCGGCGCCGAACGTGTGGCGGTTCCACTGCGATACTGTGGATTTATGCTCCCATTTTTCTTCAGTGATTTTTTGGCTCTTTTTCTGGGTGTTTGGGCTATTTATATTTTTATTTGGGTTTATTGAAATCTTCGGGGTTTGACCATTGACTTATTGATTTTGGCTAGTCCAAATTGCTACATTTTAAGTTCATAAGTCCGTCAATTGCTCCGGTACCTGTTTCTCTGCACTTATTAAGCAAAAACAGATCAAAAGCACCTATGTATATGCAACGCGATCAAGAATGTGTGGTATAAAGATGCAACATTCTGATATGAACAAATAACCCCAAACTTGTCTTTTGCTCGTCCCGAGCAAATCGTTTTATTTTAAAACAAAAATCCTAAGCTCACTCTCATAGGCGTCACGGTTGCACTTAGCGTGTGCAACCGACCGTTAAACCCCTAGGTTGCCTTTACAGAAGGAGTTTCGTCTTCTGAGGGTTTTCAGTGGATATTATCCACAAAATCCTGTCAAGCTAGTTTTATAAATTAACTTCGACTTTATTCCTACGGTTTAGCATCTAAATAGAAGCCTTATCATCCTAAATTAGAAATATCCATCCCTTATTTTTCACACCTCTTATTCATTTAACTTAAGATCCTAAACGTTTTGTCAGTGTATAAAGACCTCAGTTTCTTTTGAGTCTCCAATCCGGAATTTTTATTATCTTTAAGGAAAACATAAGACTTATTTTTCATTCCTACATCTCCTTCAAATATCGATCATATACCCCTACGTGCGTATAAACTCATCTACACTCAATAATTCATTTCAAGCTATAGTACCCTTATCCTAATACCCGGTACTTCTTTTATTAATGATGGGCGGATTCGCTCACACACTTTTCATGCGACTACTACTGCTTCCTGAGGTACTAATCAGCCGATTATCGAATGTGTGATCTTATTAAGGCGTTAATAGCAGTTTCCAGGTCTTGCAATATTTTTTTCTTTTTTTCTTTTTTAAAGAGCTGATATATTTTTTCCAGTGACGCTCTTTTGGTGGTTAGTTTTAAATACCGTTTTTTCTTTCATACCAGGCTTTCAGGCAAGAGTATTTTTAGGTATTCTCTACTATCCCAAGTTTCAAGGTGTGTATAAGTGCAGTTTGTAGGGTATATACTTTCGGAATTTGGACTCAAGAATATGAACTATTTTTTAAACTTATTATTCAATAAAACTTTCAATACTTTCCCTTAATTTCAACTTAACTCAAGAACAGAACTCAAGATTATTTACTTCTAAACAAACTGTAAGGATGCATATTTATCACGGTTAAACTCTATGAGGGTTATTTTTAGAGTTTTCAATTCTTATGCTTAATATTTAGTTTCTAACTTATCAAGCTAAATTTTCGGAATAAAATCTAAGTTACCATACTATCTAACTTGACGATAAAGTTTTATGTTTTGGAAAATTTTCGATTTTTATGGGTTTTAAATATATATGCAATGCAAAATGAATGCAAGGATAGAGAATTTACTACCATGCCATACAAATAGGGTCAAAATTGTTAAAAGGTCAAAATTTGTCGGTTTTCTTTTTTTTTATACAAGAAAAAACAAACAAAATATATATACACAAAACGGTCTCCCCAAATTTAAGTGAAACAGTGCTTCTACTGTTAAGCGTTGAAATTCAAAGTTAGGAGGTAGGGGACATCATTAGTCTATATAAGGCCTCTAACACCAACCATTCAAATTTTTTGTCATGATAAGATCAGGGTTGGTGAAAGAATGCGTAGAGGAAGAAAGTGAATAGTACGCGAGACTGTGTATGTATGGAAGCAGTATAAGGTCTCGGTAGACGGAAATGGGAGGGGGAACGAACGAGAGAAAGAAATAAAGTTGATGAACGAAATGGAGTACGAACTTGAGATTTTAAAATGATTGAATAAATTATTGCAGTTGTTAATGATTGAAGTGTAAATCTGGAATTTTCCAACTGTACTAATTTATCAACATTATTCGAGATGAGATCAAATTTCTCAAGATTCGTAAGAAAGCATGGGACGATCGAAATTGGTGAACCAGATATGGGAGCTGAAGGTGAAAAGTCGTTTTGCAATTTAGATAGGTTGATGGAAAAAATGGAGGGAAGTAACAGAGGAAGGATATCGTTGAAATGTTCAGGAGGTGTTCACAATCAACGGAAGGGACATGATGAACCGGAGAATCCGCATCATCCAATAAAATGAGTTCATCTTAAAAAATATCCTCAAAATTACCCTCACGATTAAGCATATCCACACATTCATTATCAACAAATTTAAGATTAACCTTATCCACACATTCATCATCAATAACATCAGGATTAAAATGAGGTTTGGGAAATTCATTTGTGGGTCCATCTTCAAAAATTTCCCAAACATTCATATCCTCAAACAAGTTAAACTTAATTGTCTCGAGCACCTCATTGCAGACTTTTTTCACTCGGTGCATTACAAATCTCACTCGGATTGTTTTGTAGATTGGAGATGTAGAGATCAAAAGGAATAGAATCAGTTTCACTTGAAAGGGTTTCTTCACACTCGGGTAAATCAAATGTTTCTTCCTCATACCAGTCATCGATTGTGTTATCTTCAATGATATCTGCAACACCGATTTTACTAGCACCGTCAGTTAAATCAAATGAATAGTTCTTTAAAAAACCATCAATTATGTCATCCTCAATCGACGTTTCACTAAGTTCACCTGATGGGATTTCAAGACATGACATGTTAAGATTAGTCGGATAAGAATCTGTTTGATTTGAATTGATGTATAGCTTTCTTTCACATTTATGATTTGGTAACTCGTGTTGGATATGTATGCCCTAGAGGCCATTATTGTATATGTATACATGTGGATGCTTGGACATATATATGTATAGGACAGTCTTGCTCGATATGATAGTATGCTATTTGATTTGTCTTTATCTTAACATGTGCATATGTTTTACTTGCTATTACGTATCAATCATACATGCTGATATAGCCCGTAGGATCATTGCTAGACTA